>CM050850.1:2795000-3395000 GCA_027580175.1 Siniperca scherzeri
TCTCCATCTCCCCTCCCCTTCCGACCCCTTCTCTCTCTCAACCCAACATGGCAGCAGCGGATGGCCGCCCATCCTGAGTCTGGTTCTGCCCAAGGTTTCTGCCACTGTCGACTAGTGCTTGCTCATGGTGGGTTTTGTTGGGTCTCTGTAAATAATATTGCTTCCTTTAGGCAATATTATTAGGAAACACTCCACAAACTTCTCTGTAAATAATATTATAAAGAGTACAGTCTAGACCTACTCTACAGGAAAAGTGCAATGACATAACTTCTGTTATGAATTGGCGCTATATATATAAAATAAAATTGAATTGAATAGATTTATTTCCTCCACCCAACACGTCTCGTCCGATGCTAATCACACCATGTAGCCCCACTTTTCACATCCTCTCTGTCTGCAGCATCTCATTATTAGTTTGTATGAAATAGACCCAAATGTCATTTATTAACACCCTATCCCCCTTTACACCACACACAGAGACTGAAGAGGTGAAAGAATGATGAATGTTTATCAGACCATAAATAAGACAAGAATTAGGTTAGAAAAATGATAGACGCTGGAGCGGAGTGTTTTTGGGGGCCGGGCCTCACTGATTACTGTACAAAATCACAACATCTTTATTCACTGATTTTGGTGAAGCTGGATCATATTTTATGGGGAAAATTTTTCTGGTTTTCCCTCTGATGTCCTGCGGCAGCTCTGCCTCAATTCTCGGTGATTTACGGAGTTTGCACTGGGGGAGTGAGGAGATTTGCAGGCCATGCAGCTAGTGGTTCATTGCCCGCTCGCCCAGCTCCGTTTCTGGTGCCCATTCTGGCGCTGCTCCCCGCCAGCATTCCCCACTGCGCAACTCCCTGCCGCCCCCATCCCGGGCCTGAAAACCTCACTCCCAGTCCGGGCAGAATCAGCTAATAGGATGGCTATGTTAGCTGCATGGCTAAATGAACAATGGTGATTGTATCTGTCCATCAGGAAACTCCGTAAATCACCGAGAGTTGAGGCAGAGCAGCTGGAGGACAGAGGGAAAACCAGAAAATATTTGCTCCATAAAATGTGATCAAATTTCACCAAAAATCAGTCAATGAAGTTGTTGTGTTTCGTTTTTTTTTTTCCATTTGATGCCACAAGTGGACTACGGACGCACATGTGCGATGTAGATATTCAAGCAAAAATTACACGAAGAAGACCAACTTCCGCTGCTGAAGACGGAGGTCCGCCATTGTGTCTGCATCCAGCTCCCTCTCTGTAAAACTGGCAACATATGATTTAAATCAGGAACTATCTGATCAAAGAAAAAAAACATTACAAATCTGACCACACATTAAATAAAAACTTTTGGTATTGACAGCTTTCCATACAATATTTTTTTCTGCAAATCAAACATTTGCAGACAGTTCTATTTGTAACTTTCAGAAAACCCTAGTTAACGACACCTTTGGCCGTTAAGCGAACTGCAGTCAGCATCATGTTGCTCGCGCACTCCGTAAGCGCAAGCAAGCATCATCCTAAGCATCGGCCAAAAGTGACGACGACACGAAACTGAACGCTGAAATGATCACTGAATGCTGGAAAATAAATGACAATCATATCATCACTCTTGGATTGTAGAAAGCAATCGTTATAGACCTTTGCACCGTTACATCATTTATTGTTGGTTAAAAATCACAGTTTGTCTTAATACATGAGTTAGTATCATGGATCACAGCTGGTGAAGGTATTTGGCAAACTAGCCAATTAGGCAGCCAGCTGCAACCCAGCATGTATCTGGCCGGCCCCGCAACGCCAACCGACAAAGTAACCTGCAAACAGTAAGCCAACCAATTAACCAGCCAGTTAGCAAGCTAGCTAACGTTAGCTGGCGAACGTTCGCCAGCTAAAACCACAATATATTTCACATGCTTTACAGTAACGTTAGCTTTAACTTTGTTGGACTGTGTTGTAGTGGGTGCCAGGTAGTTAGTTAACTCTATTTCTAAGCTAATGTTAGTTAGTCTCAGTCACACACTGTTGACACTGTGGGGAAGTGGAGAGAGAAGGCACTTGGGACCGCGCATAAACGTTACATCCTTTGGATTTTGCACGAAAAAAAACGACCCAAGTCAGTCCACAGGCTGTTATAGGCAACCGAGAAAGTCGGGGAATGTCTAATTTTTTATGTAACAACCAGTTAACAAAATTGGCAATAAAGTGATTAAGGCATAAAATTAATACGTAACATGCTTCAGAATCTTACGTATGGTAAATGGACTGTACTTGTATAGCGCCTTTCTAGTCTTCCGACTACTCAAAGCGCTTCACTATCACATCCACGCCATACACACATTCATACACTGATGGCAGATGCTAACTACTCATCAGTTCAAAGAAACTAAGCATTCACACACACTTACAAGGAAGGCACAGCCCTCGGAGCAATTTGGGGGTTTAGTGTCTTGCCTAAAGACACTTCGACACGTGGACTGGGGGAAGCCGGGAACCGCCGACCTTCCGATTGGTGGCCGACCTGCTCTACCACTAAGCCACAGCTACCCCCCCCACCTGGCACCTTTAATAAATCATATAGCCAGTCTATTCCTAAAGCAACAGTTTAACAGATAATCTGATAATCAGAAAAATAATTTACAGATAAAGCAATAATTTAGTATTTACAACTAGTGTGAGAGATGGAGACATTTATATCACACAACTGCTTTTAAAATTTCCTCTTGAGGAATAAGAGTTAAAATCATCTGCTTCTATTGATTACCATTCAGCTTCATTCAGTATAGCAGAAGCTGTATTCCCTTGAATGCAGCGTACACTACATTTAACTTCAGAATGTCATCAACTGTGATGAGCTGTGAAAGATCAAAAAGAAAATAGGACGTATCTTCATCTGCCTGTATTTAGGCTACAGCTCCACATTCTTGTAAAGGACCATCACATACTATACTGTGAAAGGATGCATGCATGCATCTAAACTCTACAACGTAAGTGTTTTCTCACGTTGTATTAGAAATGTGATTGAAACACGGTTAATATGCTGAAATACAAAGCAATATTTCATAAAAAGTCACAACTATTGGTGAGCTGATCATGGTTTGTGCCTGTGTCAACAATAGATGGAAAAAGACATAAGATCTTAATCATAAGATGGTCAAACTCAAAGAAAATGAATTAACCTGCAAACATGTATGTAAAGTGCCAATGTAAATACATTAGTTAGCTGAGATAAATATTCATTTATCCAAAAATTAACTTGTAATTTGCTTGTGCAGGGCCCCTGGTGGCTGCAGGTCCTCCAGCTGTCGTATGACGTGTAGTATGTGGACCCAAATGCACAAAGCCAGGAAGCGGTATGAGGATGAGGTAGCTGCATGACTACAGTGTTTATTGGGTGAAGTGGCTTACATGCAGGTACAGGCAACAAACAGGTAACGGGGCAGGTAGGCAGATACAGGTCCAGGAATGGGTTACTGGCCGGCAGGGGTGGAAACAAGGAAGTGAGTCCAACGAGGCTCAACAAATCCAACAGGGAGCAGGCAAAATTCAAAGTCCAGAATCCAGACACAGTCCAAGGGAGACAAAGAATAATTCCAGCTGAACTCAACAGAAACAACTGCCTGGCCACTTGACAATGGCACATAATAGGGACACAATGATCCAACAATGAACAAAGCAAAAGACCCGGACTAAATACCCTAAGGGAGGTGAAACAACGAGACACAGGTGCAAACAATCAAGGAGGGGCCAACAATCAAAACTGGAGGGAAAGCAAACAAAGACAGGAAGTAAAACCACAAGACACACAAGGGGTGGAGAATACTACAAAATAAAACAGGAAATGAAAAACCCTCAAACTATAACACCAGCGGCCATTAACTTTGCTCTTATCTTCAGCAGGTTTTGTAATAGTCATTAATCGTTGATGCAGAGGTGTAAGCGCCATCCATGCTACCAACCCAGGTCCACCTCTACTTATTCCAATTGTGCAGGAGGCATCAGTTTCCTTGTGGTAGAAGATTGGTTTCTATAAGGAGAATGAAGTGTTTGAACAGGAAACAGAAAAACCTTGACCTGGCTATAAGCTGAATCTTGTGTTCATCAATGAAACATATATTAACATGACTATGTATATTACTACAGCAGAGTGTGAAAGTCCAGTCTTGACCTTGGAAAGAGTGGTTTGACAAAAAAAAAGTCTTAACTCAAGGTCCATTTAGTAGCTTTTTTTCTGGAGTTTTAACAGTATCTCATGGATGGAGTTTGTTCACTTGTCTTGGAGATAGCTCAGGTGTCATCATGTGACCTAAGTGTGGAACTTCAGTCACATGAGAACAGGTGGTTGTATATGCAGGGATATGGTAATCCCTGTCTCTGTTCAAAGATGGTTTGTGGTATAATCAATAATAATATTGATATTTGGGGGTTTAAAAAATCTGATAATGATATATCACACAATATTAATTTTAATTAATTTTAATTAATATAAATAAAATGTTTGATAAGGATTCCTTAAATTATTATTTTTTTAACAACTGTGACCAAAAAATGTACTGTGCAGGACATTTTACAGCTGAAAAATAAACTTGTCACTAATCTCAGGTGGATAATCTATAGAATGTTGACACTGTTTCAAAACCTATAATTGGCATTTCTGTACTTCAATTTATCGGCTGACATGTACGCCGATAACGATACATCTGCAATGAGTTAATATCTTCTGACCTTTGACCTCTTCCCAGTGGATGCTGTTGGTGGTTTTAGTCTGATGTTGTTTCTGCTGTTCATTCATGGGGAACACTACATCGGTGAAATGGTAAAAACCAGAGGAGGATGGTCCATAGAGGCAGAGGAGGCTGCTTCTCCTCTATTTTTGAGAGGCAAGAGGGAGATCAAAATATAAAGAAGAGTAATTGGTTACCAAATCTCAGTATCATTTATAAAATAAATTCTTTCTTCTTCTTTTTTGGAAAAAATCCATTATTGAAATTCTGATTAAAATGCTTCAACATGCAGGGCAGAGGAGGACGGGCTCCTGCTGTCCTCCTTAGGGCAGGATCTATTATCAATTATTATTATTATCAATTAAATGTACTTAATTTTTTTTCATGCTAATCTGTTATTGGCCAAAACACGTAACATGATGCTCCAAGGGAGGATGTCCTTCCTAACCAATTAACAACCAGAATACAATATTGACATGGAGTTGGTCCAATTATATTGTCTAAATTTCATGAGCCATGACTCTGAGTAAAGCCATAGATAGATTCATAGTAGCATTCATAGTCCAAATTTCCTTTTTTCAGATTTACGTTTCCCTTTTTTAATCGAGCAGTAGCTAGCTAGCTACTTGCATTAGCCAACGCATCAGCTTGTTGTAGCAGCCCGCTGTTTGGGCTTGACCCACAGCGGGACAACGGTGGCATGCGGCAGCCCGACGTGCTGCTGCACTCCACTCACCTGGGACGGGATCCCAGTATGGGCAACGGGCTGCACAGCATGGAGGATGTTGCTAGTTGGATAAATGATAGATTTGTGAGTGCTTATTTTAACCGGTCACCTGCTCTGGATCAGGTATTTACCAATGGTGTGATAATTACTTTGATATATTTACTTTGTAGCCTAGAAATATAGCTTGTGTGTTTAAAATTCTTTCATTTAAAGATAATTGCCAGCTGTTTACTTATATGTATATTTAATTTCTCTTAATACTACTTTAACATGCCCTGGTGAACCTGTACTTGTGATAACACATCAACTTTGCTAGCTTGGAATCAACCAGCAAGTGGTCAGCATCAATCACCACACTTTCCTTCACAGGTGTTGAACACTGGCCTGCTTCTTGTTACATCTCACACCCTTGATAAATACTCAATCTTCTACATTAGCCCTGTATGGTTAAACTGGAAACAACAGGATTGAATAAAATTGTTGTTTTTAAGAAATCTTGTAAGCCATTGTTTTACTGCTTAATTTTCCGTTGAACATAAAAAAGTAGAGATAAGTAGTAACTAGTGTAAAATAACATGACACCGTGGGTTGGATTTCCTCCTGTTCTCCCCAATTTTTTGAGTCACTAGTCGCCACTGGTAAGAACCCTGGACATGAGACAGAAACAGACAACACCCACTGATTAAGACCATGAGATGCGGTTGAAAGCTCCAGGAACAGCTAGTAGGTGAACTTTGAGTGAAAGTCTGGTGATACTTTATATTTTTCTTATTGTCAACAAATCCCATGTGCAGACCCAAACCAACAATGAATATATCCTATTAACGAGTATTGTGTGTGTATCCAAAGCTTGATATAGCTTATTCCTCTGTGCCATAGAGCTCCATTGTTGTCCATTTAAAACACATCAATGAGCCACATCTATTTATTTAATTTGTGCATAAACAGCAGCTGAATGAGGCTACAAAGTGAATGTGCCTAACTGCGATGCGTCTCTTCCTGTGCTGTAGTCATTAAGTCCAGACTAAAGCTGTGTCTGGTCTCTGTACACTGTCACCACACAGGAAATGAGGATCATACTAGGGAAGCATGTTTAAACACTTCAGATAGACATGTTTCAGTTTACAGTGGAGCTACATGTCGTTGTAGACAGACAGGCACTGAACTGAAAAAAGTTTTCATTGGGGTCTTTTTTTTGTTTGAGCAATTTGGATGTTTAAGGAGGATACAAAACCAGTTCAGGTTCCCCCCCAAAAACAGTGTAGGCTAGGACTGAACAGTTTTCATTATATTAAGTATAATATGTCAGTACAATATGTCAGCATGAAAGCTTTTGATTTTAATGACCCCATGAGCCTTACCATGCCTCCAAATAATCAGTATGTTGTTCCATCCTTCCAACACATTGTATAGTAGGCTTTAGATGTTTATTTTTTAATTTATTATTATTTTACGTATTGTTTTTGAGTGTAGCAGCAACAACAACAACAAAATTGTCAAAGTAATGTTATTTTTGTTAAAAGAATAGGTAAGCAGTTTGGAAAATGTATTTGCTTGTTTGAGATGAGAGGATTAATATCAATCTCATGTCTCATATCAAAGGTTCGTTGTGGAGTTTTTGACTTCCAGTGGTGGTGTGAGGCTTTTTCGTGAGCGGGTCCCCATTTTGTTTGATGCGATACTCAATCCTACCCATGATGTCATACTATTCCACTGATAAACAGTAATGCGGTAATGTGCCAAGATCTCCTGCTCTCTCTTGCTCCATGTGTCAAATGTTTAGCTATTCCTCTGCCTCCTTTAGTGATAATGATACATGAAATAAACGTAGTTTATTTGTAGCATTGGAGGCGAGGCTTAGTGAATTGGAAATGCGGTTCCGCACCATGGGAACTCAACCTGACATTACATAATAAAAAGGAGACATAAGTACTGTATGCCAGATATTTAAAAAATTATTTATTTCAAAACTTTTCAAGGACCAGCCTACACTCTGTTAACCCACATGTAGAAACCCACACAAGCTAATACACAAACTGGGATTTCTAATAATAAATACAAATAAGAGAGAGGCAGATTTTCTGAGAGGAGCACATTTGCATGCTGACCCACATTACCCCAGTATAACAGTTAGGAGGTTATTTTCTCCCTCTCGGATGCTATCTTTCAAACAGCAGAATCAGTGCACCCCTGCCCACACAATACAAAGCAGTGGCAGATGTTACGTAACCATTTCAGAGAGCAAAGTGATCATCCTCCTACTAACCAAAATGTGATGTTTTTGAGGCAAAAGACACTTTAGTGACTTTGATGAGCTAAAATCAGCAACCTGCCGGCCAATATAATCTGGAGTAATCTGTTTAAAAGCCATCTGGCACATTTCACTGCACCCAGCTGTTCTCAACAAATAATCAAATCACATAGCAATACTTCCACCAGAACAATGTATTTCTTATAATTACTGTCACACAATCAGCACACAACCTAACTCATCCGGTCACAGTGCTAAAAATGGTTCTGCATGTTAATCCACTGCTGTCATCTCTCAATCTCATATGTAATCGCATCCTTGTGTTGGTCTCATTGACCCTGTTGGTGTGTGCGGTTTCTATCTGTAAGTGCATCAGCCTTGTAATTGCTTGGGGGAATGCAGATGAGAGGAGGCTGTGTATGGACACTTTAGTCTCATTATGTGTGTCAGAAGGCTAAAGAAGCTTTTTATGATATGATAGCTGCAATTTGCTAAACGGTTAGCAGGAGCCAATAACTTTACAACCAGGAAGTTTTAATGCGGATTCTCATGTTTCTCTCAATGAAAATAAACATTTATGACCCATTTTAGTGAGTGTTCTCATTATTTTAGCATGCAAAGCTCTGTACTCAGTGTCTCTCCAGATTCTGCCAATAAGTAGTTATCTGCCCATTTGTTTCAAGTCTGTTCACTCAGAACAGTCTTGCATACATATCATAAAGCTGACGTGTCGTGGCAATCAGAATGCTAATGCTAAGCTTGCAATGAAAGAATTGCATGCTGCCATTAGCAAACAGACTACACACTATATCTGGGTAGACAGCCTTTGTTGTTACGGGTGACTTCAACCACTCCAGCCTGAAGACTGTACTCCCCAAATTCCACCAACATAGCCGCGTTTCCACCCAAAGTACCCAGAATTTTTAGTCCGAGTAACTACTTTTCTAGGAACTAAAAGGTTCCTTCAGAACTTTAGAACTAGAAGAACTCAGGCACACTGTCTCGCTTACTGCTGAAACATTTACTAAATGTACGAAATGTTTGTCTGTCCGACCTTGATCAGGTATAGGCCTACCTGTTGACATTGTGCTTTAATAAATCTTTCAGCAGTAAGTGAGACAGTGTGCGGGAGTTCTTCTCATTGTTTTCAGATAAAAGAACAGCCACTATACACAAATTTGGTTCCACCACTATTTATTTATCTGCAATATATGAATGTGCAAAATATAGTGTTTGTGTACTTCAGCAGGAGACATGGGATGAGGGCTGCTGGTGATCTAAGGGGTAAACACACTAGTCTCTGCAGCATGCAGTGTGGCCGCCTGTTTCATCTGAAACACACATTGAAAAAAATAAACATGTTTTTTTTGTCTCACCGCTGTGACATTAACACAATATCATTTTGTACGATCAATTATGCCAACCCTTGCCTTACAAACACCATTATTCTACAACATTAGCGGATAGCATTAGCGGTTGGCGTTAGCATGTAGCTAACGTTAGCTTTTGGCTAGGGTAGCAATAGCATGACATCAGTTAGCATTATAGCCGTTATGTGGCCGTATGTGATTTACCTTCAACCGACTGGTCATCTGTTTCCGTGTCTTACACCATGGCTTCCAACAGCGCAGTAGCTGAGTCTTTCCGCTGCTCCAGAGAAGGCCGGCCTGTGACCCAGCAATGCATCCAGATGCATCCTGTACTTTCGGAAAGTACTACACCCCCAAACAGGGACTTTTGGGTGGGTAAAATTAATTTAGACCCTGGTCCCTGAGTTCCTCCAAAGGTTCCTAGTCCGTGGGGAAAGTTCCTGCGGGGGAAATGCGGCTCATGTCTCCTGCCCCACTAGAAGATACAAGACCTTTGACCATGTTTACACCAATGTGGTTGATGCAAAGCCATTCCCCTGCCCCACCTAGGACAGTCTAACCACCTCTCACAGTTCCTAACCCCCAAGTACACACCACTTATCAAACGTGTGAAACCTTCAGTGAGAACAGTTAAAGTGTGGCCAGAGGGGGCAGACTCTATACTACAGCACCGGTTTGAAAACATGGACTGGAATATGTTTGCCATTCAGGCCACCCTGGACTCCCACACGGACATGGATCCTCCTCCGTTCTTGACTATATCAACACTAACACTAACATCAATATTGTCAACACCCTCAACCGGATTACGACATTCCTAAATCAGAAGCCGTGGATGAACAGAGAGGTCAGCCAGAGACATGCTCGAGGCTGTGTGGGGCAGCTGACTGAGGCTAAGCGCGAGATCTCAGGCGGACGGCCCGAGGGCAGGACAGAAGAGCAGAGCAAGTCAGGTGGCGCCCAGGAGGCAGGGCTGAAGGGCTGAGTAGGTTCGGGTGATGACCTGACGTACAGAGCAACTCATGAGGTCCACAACAAAGGCGAAAACCCTCCAGAGGGCGGACTGGAGACCGGCGACGAAGATGGAAACCATCTGGAGGCTGGCGGCTAGGACAGAAGGCCTCTGGAGGTCTGATGGGATGCCCGCTGCGAAGGCATAAGGTCACTGGATATATATAAAAACTTCGTCCTTCACCCTCTGCGGGTGGTCTCATCCTTCGAGCTTGGGTCCTCTACCAGAGGCCTGGGAGCTTGAGGGTTCTGCGCAGTATCTTTGCTGTTCCTAGTACTGCACTTTTCTGGACCGAGATGTCTGGTGTTCTTCCAGGGATCTGCTGTAGCCACTCCTCCAGTTTGGGGGTCACTGCCCCGAGTGCTCCGATGACCACGGGCACCACTGTTGCCTTCACCTTCCAAGCCTTCTCCAGCTCTTCTCTGAGCCCTTGGTATTTCTCTAGTTTCTCATGTTCCTTCTTCCTGATGTTGCCATCACTTGGTATTGCCACGTCAACCACAACGGCTTTCCTCTGCTGTTTTTCCACCACCACAATATCTGGTTGGTTCGCCATTACCATTCTGTCAGTCTGAATCTGGAAGTCCCACAGGATCTTGGCTCGGTCGTTCTCTACCACCTTTGGAGGTGTTTCCCACTTTGACCTCGGGGTTTCCAGTCCATACTCCTTGCAGATGTTCCTGTACACTATGCCAGCTACTTGGTTATGGCGCTCCATGTATGCTTTCCCTGCCAGCATCTTACACCCTGCAGTTATGTGCTGGATTGTCTCAGGGGTCTCTTTGTACAGCCTACACCTTGGGTCTTGTCTGGTGTGGTAAATCTGGGCCTCTATTGCTCTGGTGCTCAGGGCCTGCTCCTGTGCAGCCATGATGAGTGCCTCTGTGCTGTCCTTCAGTCCGGCCCTTTCTAGCCTTTGGTAGGATTTCTTGATATCAGCCACTTCAGTTATGTTCCGGTGGTACATCCCATGTAGGGGTTTGTCCTCCCATCATGGTCCCTCCTCCAGCTCCTCTTCCTCTGTTCCCCATTGCCTGAGACATTCACTGAGCACGTCATCTGTTGGGGCCTTATCTTTGATGTACTTGTGGATCTTGGATGTTTCATCCTGGATAGTGGCTCTCACACTCACTAATCCATGGCCGCCTTCCTTACGGCTAGCGTACAGTCTCAGGGTGCTGGATTTGGGATGGAACCCTCCATGCGTGGTGAGGAGCTTTCGTGTCTTAACGTCTGTGGTCTGTATCTCTTCCTTTGGCTACCTTATTATTCCCGCAGGGTATCTGATCACTGGCAGGGCATAGCTGTTTATTGCCTGGGACTTGTTCTTGCCATTGAGCTGACTTCTTAGGACTTGCCTTACTCGTTGAAGGTATTTGGCAGTTGCTGTTTCCGTGTTACCTCTTCGAGGTTGCCATTTGCTTGTGGTATTCCAAGGTATTTGTACCCATCCTCAATGTCTGCTATTGTTCCTTCTGGGAGTGAGAGCCCTTCTGTGTGGACTACCTTCCCTCTCTTCGTCACCATTCGACTGCACTTCTCAAGCCCGAATGACATCCCAATGTCAGAGCTGTAGATCCTGGTGGTGTGGATCAGTGAGTCGATGTCCCGCTCGCTCTTAACATATAGCTTGATGTCATTTGGAGGTGATTGATGGTGCCCCCATTCCTGAGTCGGTATCCATAGCCAGTCTTGTTGATTATTTGGCTGAGGGGGTTCAGACCTATGCAGAACAGCAGTGGGGACAGAGCATCTCCTTGGTATATGCCACATTTGATGGATACTTGTGCAAGTGGCTTGCCATTGGCCTCAAGGGTCGTTTTCCACAGCCTCATCAAGTTCACAATGAAGTCTCTTAGAGTCCTGTTGATGTTGTACATCTCCTGTCCTTTAGTATCCTTTGGGCTCTGTGCAGGCACCTCAACTCTCTGATATCACTGATGGTTGGTGGATGGGTACCAATGATGTTCTGGGTGGTTTTGATCACCCGCTGCAGAGCCCTCCAGTCCTGGGCCGTCCCATGCCAGTTTGTAATGTTTCCAGTCACCATGTTTATATTGCTCCTCTGTAAAAGTTAACAAGATCTTGGCACGGAAATTTTAATTTTTCTTAAGATCATTGTTTGTATGGATGGAGGACAGCAGGGAGGAGTACAATCTGATTCAGGAAAATTAATTTTTACTGAAGCCAAACTCCAGCGTGGGAAATAATTACCCCCACTCAACCCGGTCAAATGCTTTTTCAATGTCCAACGATATCACAACCTCTGGAATCTGAGAATTAGTGATGGCATACAAAATATTAAAAAGCAGTCTGATATTAGAAAAAGATTACTTATTTTTAACAAACAGCTTTTAACAACTACAGACCCATCTCTCTGTGGCATTGAAAAAGTTGTATTCCACCAGTAGCAGTATTCATCTTAGTAATAACAATTTCTTTGAATTTCAATTAGGTTTCCGTGGCCTTCACAGCACAGAAACTGCCCTCTTGAGGGTGAGCAATGACCTCCTATTGACTGCTGATTCAGGTAACTGCTCAATCTTGGTCCTCCTGGACCTGAGCTCTGCCTTCGATACCATAGATCACACTGTCCTCTTAAATCGTCTGAGGACCATATTAGCATTTCCAATGTTGCCCTTGAGTGGTTCACATCCTATCTAACTAATATTTTTCTGTTAGTATAGGTGATTCTGTGTCATCCCCAGGTCAGTGACAACAAATCTGAAGTCATCCTCTTTGCACCCGCCCCCCAATACAAAATGCTGCAGCTCAACCAAACGCGCTGCCTGAGATCCTCAGGCAAAACTTTGTTATCCATTCCAAAGTCACTGTTAAAAACTAAAGGTGACTGTGCATTTGCTGTTAGAGCTCCCAGACGGAATGCCCTGACTGAGATCAGGTGTGCTGAATTGGCGCCCCATTGTAAATCACTCCTTAAAACAGACTTATATAAAGCTGCTTTTAATTCTTGATTCTGATGCTTTAATTTAGCTTTTATCAGGTTTCCGTGCTTCCGTGGTTTTACTTATTTATTTACTTGTATATTTGTTTGTTTGTTTGTTTTACTCATTTTATTTTTTCTATATATATATATATGTAATTGCCCCATGATACTTGCTTTGCTCACTGACACTGTCTTATTTCCTATGCCTTTTTATTTGTTTTGCTCTGTGTTATGTAAGTACAGCCCTTTGTAACTCTGCTTTTGAAAAGTGCTATACAAATTAAGTTATTAAAGCAGGTTTGCACATACACAGTCCCATTCAAGTAGCTATGATACCATGTTACTGGAACACCTGCCTGTAAGAACTGGGTGTTGTAGTAACCCAAACCTGTGTCCAAAATGAACTTGAGTGAAGTCAACGGTGAGGAACATAACCTATTTGCCCACAGCCACGACATGCAAGACTCAACAGACAACCACTGTAGTACAGGTACTGACTCCCAAAATGAGTCAGTACAGTGTCTATATGTTTATTATCTATTATCTATACGTGATCTACTTAGGTAATTCCTTACTTCCTTACTTATCTATCTTATTATCTAAGCATTTTAAGTAATTAAGTGAAACTGTTTCAAGTAATTTCATGTGCACCTGCAAAATGGAGGACAGAGGATAAGGGTCGTACTGGCATTTGCAAGAGATATAACAGACATCGTAAATATCAGCCTGCCATTGTTTATTGAAGTTGCAGAGAGAGAGAGAGAGAAACATCAAACAGCAACAACTCTGTGATACTGGGGTAGTGAGCAAACAATCCAAATACTACTTCTTCCCAACACATTTTGATTACATTGCAGTGACGTATATGTGTTTACTGGGAAGTATTTCCAAAGCATAAACATCAACAGTCAACACATGCAAAACTCTGCTGCTTTCTCAAGGTCTGCTATTTGGGAGCAATGCTTGTCTGAAGTGGATTCGAGTTTGGCCACATCCGAGCGCAGCTCACTGCAAAGTGAATCACTGTTGGATTTAAAATCCACTGCAACAGAGTCAATATTAGCACAAATGTCACCTCTGAGTGCTGCTAAGTCTTTTTTCCCTGCCATGTCAGTCTTCATTGCATTCAGATCGGATTTCAGCTCTGCAATTAGCTCGGTGAACTTAGGCGACTTAGGCGACGCTTCACCGTGTGTGGAGACACATGTTGTGTTAACATTGGCGTTAGCTAGCAACTCATGGCTGTCGGACTTCTGTTCAGCTTTTTTGCGAGAATGTGCCATGTCTTTGTCAAAGAACTCAAATAACTGCCACCCAGGCATAAACTAAACACACACACACTAAAAAAATAAAAACATACGGTTGAGTATGCTGGCAAAAGATGTAAATATAGCCACAAATACAGGAGAGCTATTGCAGAGCAGAGCTACCTGCAGCCATCTTCAAACCAGAACCCGTTGCCGCTTTTATTCCCTTCTTCAATTTAAAGAGAGAATCCCACATGCATGATGCCAGAATCAGAAGACCTGTTTTTCACTGAAGGCTGACTCCAGTATCCTCAGGATCTGGGTGTACTGATACACTGTTGTTCGCTGTCTCCACCTGAACCTTCAATGTCAGGTCTATCCGGTAAAGCTGTTGAAAAATGAAAGGGAGAAAAATAAATGTGTATTGTGATCAATGTTTTTTATTATTATACACTATTTTTTTCAGCTGTCTGAGTCATCCAACAGTATGTAAGTAGGCGTTAATGCAGTTTTTCTACAGGGGTCAGTCATCACAGCATCTTCAGGGGACATCTCCATCAGACCCAGAGACAAAGTTAGTCCTTAATTGAGAAACAGGCTAAAAGGACAGTCGCTGCCAGCCAGGCACTCAGCCAATCAAGAGCAAGATGACACATGGCAGGGCAGGCTATATATTCTATATGCGTATCTGGGTCAGTGTCAAGGGATACTGTACATGTGAAATTGTCAGAACATTATCTTGTTAAGAAGCACCTTGAACCCTAATGAATGTATTAATTGTTTGATAGCATACATATCAACCTAATAAGGTAATAATATGACTGTTGTGTTTTCAGCTTGTCCTTCTGCCCCCCAAATTAATTAATGCAGCGTTAAGTAAGTTCAAAAAAGTACATTTATGCACTGGATGACAGTAGTCAAGTTTCCATCCAAATTTTTACAGAATTTCCAGAAATTCAGCAAAACAAAATGTGAATAAATGTGCATTTCCATCCACTACTGTTATGTGAATATTAGGAGTTAGTTCATCAAGATACAGTTGGTGGCACCCAGTCAGGTGCCATTAAACCATTGCATAAGAAGAGGACACAACAAGATGATGTCATTAAAAGAGCTCCAGTCAAACCTCAAATGATAGAAAAGCATGTGGAAAACATGATGGAAATATGTAATTTCTGTTTGTTTCATGTATTAATTTGAAGAAGGTTACAGTCATCGCTCCACACAGATCAGATTTTTCGTCTCTTCAGTGGAAACAACATGCATTTGCAATAGAGTGTCAAGCGGGTGTGTGCGAGGCAACAAGGAAAGCACCCAAATGCAGACAACCAGGCAGGAACAGTTCAGTGATTTTAATGAGAAAATGATAATACATAAGCTGGTATGGGTAGCAATTTCAAACAGAAGTAATTGAGAATCCACAGGTGGCATGGGGCAGGAAAAAGGTGCAGGCAGACAGGTACAGATTCAGATTCAGGTTCCAGGTACAGATTCAGGTGGCTGGAAAGCAAAGACACAAAGCAACATTGACACTCTGACCAGGAGCAGGTGGAGATGGGCTGGTAAAAATACTCTAGGGGGTAATTGGGAAATAAGGAACAGGTGAGCAGGTGGATGTAGGAGTCAGGTTACTGGGACCAGTGGGAAAGTCTGAAGGCATCTGGTGGATGGATGGAGAATAAACCAAGGAGGCAAGTCTAGAGAGTTCCTAAGTAATGCATGGGCCTGATGGAAGAGAGAATGTGGCTGAAGGGAGGTACAGAGGCTGAATGGGCAAAACAGGACTGAGGCAGCTGTTTTGACATAGAAAATCCCGATGTTACATCCCAGCTAGCCACTGTTCCTCTAGCTTCTGTAACACAATACAGTCTTTCATTGAGGGTTTCTTTCATTGGTCTTCCTGAAAAAGTTAAACGTGTTGCTGGGTGTACAATCCAAATTCTATGACAAAGGAATGCATACTACAGCACTTGCTATTACCATCTAGGTAACCCTTCCTTTTACAGTCCCCTTATTACTAAGTATTTACCCGGTAACTATATGGTAAATTATAGCATATTGTTGGATAATTACCACTGGTAAATAAGTAAGTAAATACAGAAAAACTACAGCGGAAATACTAAGAAAAACCTCCTCAACTCAACTAAGTACTGTATAGTTGTGACCGGTTTAGGTTGGTAATAACTGTGTACTTCCTAGGAAAGTAGAAAACCAATTCTTAGAAACACCTCCTCTATTACCTATTATTTGATTCTATTATTAATCAATTATTATCAATCCTAGTTACAATTTTTTATGGTTTTGTAAAAGGTTCATGTTGGTAACAGCCCAAGTTTAATTATGTACTATCTAGAAATTCCAATAAATTACTTTTTCTACACCCATTTATAGAGGGTTTATTAGAGTTACCTTAGAAACTATGGAATTGTTTTTATTTAAGTTGAAAAATTAGATCAATTCTTACCTGGTAACAACCTTCACAGAAACAGTTTTCCTCTAGTGACATGGTAAATCTTCTTAAATACTGGGTACGTTCTTGCAGATGTTTTTACAATTTACTCAGTAAGTAAGCTGAAACTGTACTGTAAAAGGAAGCCTTGTTTTTTTCCATGGTATTACCATGTTCTTACCATATCCTTTGTAATATATATATAATATATACATATTCCATTGTCCATGCAGTTAACAGGAACTTGTACCATTTATATTCACCAACATTACTAAAACATTCCAATTTACTCAGTAAGTAAGCTGAAACTGTACTGTAAAAGGAAGCCTCGTTTCTGTGACAAGTTAAAAGATAATACATTCATAGCCTGTTTATCAGTTGAAAAAGCATAGTAAGTTCATGGTCTGTAATCTTAAAATCTGCAATGAGGTTAAAAAGATCATAAATTCACGAGTAATACTTCAGAAAGACTGACTAAAACCAAAATTGGGTAGTTAAAAGCTGTCACATGTTTAAAAATGGTTAAAATGCTAAAAAAATGTACAAAGTACAACAACAGGAAATGCTTCTTTTTGTAGAGACATACTCTTTTTCGGTTACACAGTATTTACCTGAGACAGAATTCTTACCTTTTCTTATATTAATGTCACCACAAAATAGCTTAAGCTCAGTAAACTCTCACACAAGTCACAAAAGTGCATGAAACATTATTATATCGATAATAGTGCAAAATATACAACAATATGTGTACATGTGAATTCACAATTGACACAAAATGGTGGCGGCACTCAGCACGGGTTGCTCTCTGCTACCAAGTGGGGACTTTGCTCACACCCATACTTTACTACACTGGGCAAAACATAACTCTATTTTACTCAAAATGTCACATGTTCTGCCTCCTGAACAGTCTGTTGACATCCTTCTCCAGGATGGAGAGAGTTGTTGTTGCGGTAGGGGGAGGAGGGAGCTTCTGCGGTGGGCAGTTGTGGAGAGGCCCAGGCCCCTGGTGAGGTGTGGGATGTGGAGCTAGTGGGCTGGAGCTGGTGGATGGAGTTGTGGGGGATGGTGTCAGGACTGTCCCATTGTCTCTCAAAGCGACAATAGAACTCATTCAGTTGGTTGGCCAGGCGCAAGTCGTTAATGGAGTGGGGGGGCTCTGCCATGAACTTACTATGCTTTTTCAACAGGCTATGAGTGTATTATCTGTCACAGAAACAATCAAGTACAGTTCCAACTTACTTATTGAGCAAATTGTCATGTTTTACTTAGTAATGTTGTGGAACATATATGGTACAAGTTCCTGTTAAATGAATGGACAATGGAATAATGGAATAATCTATTACAAAGGATATGATAAGAACATACAAGATACAAGATATATATATAAATAAGTCATAGAAATGAAAACAATTTTACATGGTGGAGTGCTGAGGATGAATGTAGTAGTCTCACAGCCTGAGGGAAGAAGCTGCTCTGTAGTCTGATGGTACGGCAGCAGATACTTCTGTATATCTTTCCAGATGGCAGCAGGGTGAACAGGCTTTGGCTGGGATGGGTACTGTCCTTTAGTATCCTTTGGGCTCTGCACAGGCACCTCACCTCACTCATATCACTGATGCTTGGTAGGTTGGTACCAATGATCTTCTGAGCAGTTTTAATCACCCGCTGCAGAGCCCTCCGGTCCTGGGCCGTGCACATCACATGCCAGTTTGTAATGTTTCCAGTCAGGATGTTTTCTATTGTTCCTCTGTAAAAGTTAACAAGAACTTGGCACGGAATTTTTCCTTCTTATGTTTCCTTAAGAAATACAGCCATTCCTGAGCTTTCTTGGTAATACCATGGAAACAAACATGGCTTTCTTTTACAGCACAGTTTCAGCTGACTTACTGGGTAAATTGTAAAAACATCTGCACGAACATACCCAGTATTTAAGAAGATGTACCATGACACTAGAGGAAAACTGTTCCTGTGAAGGTTGTTACCAGGTAAGTATTAATGTAATTTTTCAACTTAAATAAAAACAATTCCATAGTTTCTAAGGTAACTCTAATAAACCATTTAAAAATGGGTGTAGTCATGAACAATAACTATATAAGAAAAAGTAATTTATCGGAAAGTACTATCCTAATTTCTAGATAGTACATAATTAAACTTGGGCTGTTACCAACATAAACCTTTTATAACTATAATTGTAACTTGAATTGATGGATAACAGTGGTGTTTTTAAGAACTGGTTGACTACTTTCCCAGAAAGTACGCAATTATATCCGAGTTTCTTTTTCAGAACATCAGATTTTTCCCCCTCTTTTTTCCCCCTGCATGTTTCCTGCTTTAGTGAACCATTTTCTGACATGCATAAATGCATATTTCTTTTTGTTTACATCCATTGCTAGATTTCTGAACAGCCCTCATCTTATTTTAGAACAAATAAGTCAACATTTTAATTGTCCATCCTTAGCCCTGGAAGGTTTTTCCTTTTAGTGTTGGTTTCCTTAATGATACAGTCTGTTAGTCTCTGTGGCAGTTTGATCTGCCTGTGGGGTCTGTCATACTTGGGTGTGAGAGGCTTGGGTATGATCCCCTCAGTGTTAGTCTCTGTGCTGGACTCTGTAGATTCGATTCGATTCGATTCAACTATATTGTCATTACACATGTACAAGTACAAGGCAACGAAATGCAGTTTAGGTCTAACCAGAAGTGCAATAAGCAAGTGCAGGATATAAAGTGTCTTTGTTTTGGTGCTCCTCATTCTCAGTCCATGTCATTTGTGTTTTGCTGGTTGATTGTGGAGCAGGTTCCTCAGCGTAGTACTTCTTGACAAATGTAGTATTCCTGGAGTATGTAGCTTGGTGATTTGACAACTACACTGTTACTGTCCTTACTAATGACCTTGTATGGTGTCTTGTTGAATGTAGTAGAAAACTTGTCTATCTTCTCTTGTTTCAGTAGAACCTGATCTCTGACTGTCACATCTGAGTATTTTGCTCTGCTCTTGTTGTCTGTGTAAATCTTTTATTTTCCTTTTCATTGAGCATCTGTGTCCCATGTCTCCAGATCTATTTTTGGTGTTTGCTATGTCCTCTCATTTTCCTTTTGAAGAGCAGCTTTGCGGGGCTCTTTCCTGTGGTGGAGTGGTCAATAAACCGGTAGGTTTTGACATACTTAAGGAGTTTAAAATTCCCTATTTATTGATATTTATTCATACCTATAGTACTGCTGTGCAATATCCTCCGTCTCATTATAATCTTAATAAGCTACACTTAACAGTTCATGCACTATTACTTTATACTGTATTATTATCATCAACCGGTAAACCCACTTTGTACTTCACACTTATTTTAATTTTATACTTATACCCACTTGGTACTTAATTTATTTCCTGACCTGTATTATAGTGTATTATATTTTTTGCTTAGTGCTTCTATTCCTGTGTGCACTGATGTGATAGTGAGCTGCTGTAACAAAAGAGTTTCCCCTCGGGGATCAATAAAGTATTTCTGATTTCTGATTTTGAGTTTCACTCAGAATCAGAAATACTTTATTGATCCCCGAGGGGAAACTCTTCAGAAAAAATAAATCGATGAGACGGAGCATCGGCAACAGGCAGCATGCACGTTGGCGCATGCCTTCAGATTGTGCAATGCGTATCCTTTTCATCAGTGAAGCATTTTGTCTCTCCACTTCACTGTTGGCTTGTGCCCACTTCAATGTAGTTTTAACATGTAATTTTCCGTTGTCCTGACAGAATGTCTGGAACTGGGAGGACATGAACTGCGTGCCACAATCAGATTCGATGGTGATAGGGAGACCATGGCGACTGAAAATGTTCTCTAGACTGTCACCTTATCTGTGGTAGTTGACAGCAGGATCTTCTATTCGTAATATTGCCTGTAGTAGTCTATAACTACCAATATAGAATGTCCTGTTGGTAGTGGGCCCAGTAAGTCAGTGGCGACATCTTGCTACGGCCCATCTGGTAGTGCTGTACAGGAAGCGTGGCTCCCACCGATGCTCCTCTGCACCGCTGCCCAGCTGCTTGTCTGCAGCGCCACCCGGCGCCCCAGAGCCGTCAGCAGTCCGGCCTGGTTCCCAGTCGGCAGCCCGGTGGTCTCTAGTTCCTGTGCCGCGGCGGCCTCCAGTTCCTGGACTCCCTGCTGGATCGTAGCGGCCTCCAGTTCCACGACTCTCTGCTGGATCACAGCAGCCCCCAGGACTCTCTGCTGGATCCCAGCAGCCTTCTGCCCTGGTTGGATCACAGCACACTGCTGAACCGAGAAAAGAATTCATCAAGTCCTGCCCTCAACCGGTACTGATTTATTTTCAAACACAGGAACCTTAGAAACAGCTGTAAAACCTGATATATATTTAGACTGCTTTTCTCCTATCAACCTTCTTCAACTAACTTCAACGATTAATTCATCTAAGCCATCAACCTGTCTCTCAGACCCCATTCCAACTAGACTGCTTAAAGACGTTTTACCCTTAGTTAGCACTTCTCTACTGGATATGATCAATCTGTCTTTATTAACAGGCTATGTACCACAGTCCTTTAAAATAGCTGTAATTAAACCTCTTCTTAAAAAGCCCACTCTTGATCCAAGGGTTTTAGCCAACTATAGACTTATATTTAACCTTCCCTTTCTCTCTAAGATCCGTGAGAAAGCAGTCGCCAATCAGTTGTCAGTGTGCCAATCAGCACAGAGACAGCACTGGTGAAAATTAGAAATTACCTTTTAAATGCATCAGACAATGGACTTGTCTCTGTACTTGTCTTGTTAGATCTTAGTGCTGCATTCAACACCATTGACCATCACATTACAGAGACTGGAACATTCAATTGGCATTAAAAGAACCGCACTAAGCTGGTTTAAATCCTATCTATCACATCGATCTCAGTTTGTACATGTCAATGGTGAGTCATCCGTGCCGCCAAAGTTAGTCACGGAGTTCCACAAGGTTCTGTGTTGGACCGATTCTATTATTCACCTTATATATATGCTTCCTTTAAGCAATATTATTAGGAAACACTCCATAAATTTTCATTGTTATGTGGATGATCCCCAATTATATCTATCAATCAAGCCAGATGAAACTAACCAGTTAGCTAAACTTCAAGCATGCCTTAAGGACATAAAAACCTGGATGACCTGCAACTTTCTGATGTTAAACTCAGACTGAAAACTGAAGTTATTGTACTTTTGGACCTAAACACCTCCGAGACACGTTATCTAAAGATATAGTTGCTCTAGATGGCATTGCCCTGGTCTCCAGCATCACCGGAAGGAACCTCTGAGTTATCTTTGATCAGGATTTATCCTTTAACTCCCACATGAAACAAACTTCAAGGACTGCCTTCCTTCATCTACATAACATTGCAAAAATCAGTCACATCCTGTCTCGAAATGATGCCGAAAAAACTAGTCCATGCATTTGTTACTTTTTGGCTGGACTATTGCAATTCCTTATTATCAGGCTGTCCGAATAAGTCCCTTAAGAGTCCCCTGTTGATCCACAATGCTGCGGCACGTGTACTGACAAGACCTAGGTAAAGATATCATATTTACTCCAGTATTAGCTTCTCTGCACTGGCTCTCTGTAAAATCCAGAAACTAATTTAAAATCCTTCTCCTCACCTACTAAGCTCTTAATGGTCAGGCACCATCGTATCTTAAAGAGCTCATAATGCCTTACTACCCCACTAGAACATTGTGCTCTCAGAATGCAGGGTTACGTGTGGTTCCTAGAGTCTCCAAATGTAGAATGGGAAACAGACCCTTCAGTTATCAAGCTCCTCTCCTGTGTAATCAGATTCCAGTTTGGGTTCGGGAGGCAGAGACCATCTCCACATTTAAGAGTAGGCTTAAGACCTTCCTCTTTGATAAAGCTTATAGTTAGGGCTGGCTTGTGTGAGTCCTGAACCATCCCTTAGTTGTGCTGCCATAGGCCTAGACTGCTGAGAGACTTCCCATGATGCACTGCGCCCCTCTCTCCTCCTCTTCCTCTCCATCTGTATGCATTTTTATCCCATTACTGCATGTTACTAACTCAACATCTTCTTTCTCCTGTAGTTTTGTGCTTTCTTGTCTCTTTCCTCTCTCCTTCTTTCGCTTTCAGCAGGTATTTCTACCTCCGGAGCTGCAGAGACTGGATCTGTGGTTGTGGGCCACCTGCCTATTATTGCCATTTGTATTTCTATGACTATCATTCCTATAATTATTACTTTATTAATATTAATATTACCACTACTATTACATTATTATTATTTGAAAATTCTAGGTAGAATTTGCATTGTGCTTCCTCAACCCCACCCCACCCCTTCTCTTGATCCCCCAATAAACTAGAAACATAACAAAAGGCATCACTCCAATACAGACCTTGTTGACACTCACTGTGTAGAACACAGTAACGTTTTTATTACCTGCATAAAGTGTAGGTTGAGTCGTGTCATGTATTGTAGCAAATAAAATAAATTCTTTACAGCACACTTTTCAAATCAAAGTCCTACTGAAGACAAATTAAAGCATAACACACAAACAGCTAAAGCACAGAAACAGGTTTATCTAGTCACAAACACTTCCTTATCCTCATCTCCACAAGACACACACACACACACACACACACACACACACACACACACTGTCACAAACAAATTCCTCCTCTTCCTATCACAACCACGGTGTCCATCTCCCTGTCCTTCTGTTGTGTGACTGCCTGAATACAGAAGGCTGAAGTCAAATAATACACACACACACACACACACACACACACAGACAAACACACATACAGTCATCATCGGTTTCACTCATTCCCATGACTACATGCAGTTAGAAGAAGGGCAAGTCAACACTTGACTGCACAAACACAAAGCTGATTCAGTTTGTCTTATGATGCAGCTAACTACAGTCAAAGCTTAATAACCATTACTGTATGCTCAGTGAGTGTCCACATCTGAAATTGGAACAGGATGAAACCTTGTGTTGTATGTAGATGGCAGTATGAGGAGATGGGTCGGACTAGCTTGGAAATTGACAGTAACGATCATATAAAAATAAAATTGTTATAGTGTCTTTTTACTTATTTACAATAGCAGGACTAGTAAAACCATGATCAAATATCATAATGGGATGTAAAATAATTCTTGTTGTGACCTAAGTCCTCTCTTTTCATATAACCTCTGTTTAAATTTGCATACTGTAGAGGTCCTTGTTTCTCAGGCTACTCATTTCACTTTCAAATCAGCATCAGCTCAGCTGGTATCCTCAGCTTGTGTGGCCTGCATTAGTTTTGACAGAGAGCCTTACATTGCCAAGAGGTGTTTAATACACCCCACTATATGAGAACATTAAATGGAACAATCAACATAGTCTGAACTCTTTTTGAGTATTTGATTTGAGAAATATTACATTATGCAATATTGTGAGTGCAAATTGAGATTTGGGTGTAAAACTGACCTAATTGTTTGCATCATGGCCCAGTAATCAGTAATCAGGCCTATTACTGATTACTGGGCCATCATGGAAACAATTAGGTCAGTTTCAGGTGAAACTAGGCAGAGTAATCAACAGATACTCAGGTAGACTCCTTCCTGAGGGCAGGGCTTAAGTAACACAGAGTAGCTTAAATTTCTGAGTTCCCGGTCCATTTTTCACAATTGAGAATGACTTCCGGATGGGAGCCAAAACGTCTTGATTCTGAAAACAGTGTCCAGATGACTACGACTGAAACTTTTTCTACGACAATGCTAACATGCTAATCTTTAGTAGGTGTAATGTTTATCATCTTAGTTTAGCATGTAAGCATGCCAACATTTCCTAATTAGAACTAAACCAGTACAGCTGAGGCTGATGGGAGTGTCATTATTAGTGCTGGTATTTAGTCATAAACAAAAGTATTGGACAAATTAAAAGTTTGATGTGATAATGGCGCTAAAGTTATTACTATTCATTCTGAGGGGAACAAGAATGTGTGTACCAAATTTTATGGAAATCCATAATTTCACTCAAAACCATACATGTGAACTTCCTGGTGGTGCTAGATGAAAAGTCAGGGGATCACCAACGTCATTAGGATTCATTCTCTGGGAACATGAACGCCTGAACCAAATTTCATGGCAATCCATTCAATAGATGTTGAGATAATCCAGTCTGGACCAAAGTGGTGGACCCACCGACCGATAGACCAACATAGCCATCCAATATTTTTTTTAATTAAAACATGCATCTTAAAATAATCTATTTTAATTTGATGATAGAAATTAATTACAAGTGGCTCTTGGGAGAGCTTCTAACAACTCCCACTAGTTCTCAGCAAGAATGCCAGTTACTTCCCGATTTGGCAGAGTTCAACACAAAACCCCACCATTCAAACTGGCTTACTTTAGATGACATTGTGTGCAATGTAATAGTCTCTCTCCTGAAGAGAGATGTTTTGAATTGACAGGGTCAAAAACATGGTCCCCACAGGCCTTAATGATAGCCTTTCAAAATGTCCACTATTGTCCCTGTCCCCCAAAAGACCAAAGCTTTCTGCCTGAACAACTACTGCCCAGTAGCACTCACCTGCACTGTCATGAAGTGCTTTGAGCGGTTAGTCAAAACCTTCATCACCTCCTCTCTTCCTGACTCGCTGGACCCACTGCAATTTGCATACAGCCAAAACAGTGTGGAGGCCCTATCCCTCTACACTGCCATCTTCCACCTGGACCAGAGGAACACATAGAGAATGCTGTTCATTGACTATAGTTCAGCATTCACTACCATTATGCCCTTCAAGCTCATCATCAAGCTCAGACCTGGGACTCAACACTACCTTATGTGACTGGATCCTGAACTTGATAATCCTGATGGGCAGACCCCAGGCTGTGTGGATAGCCACCACCACATCCTCCACCCTGACTGTCAACACCAGCACCCCTCAGGGCTGCGTACTCAACGCTACCCTGTACTCCCTATTCACGCATCACTGTGTGGCCATGCAAAGCTCCAACACTATCATTAGGTTTGTTGATGACATGACTGTCATCGGCCTGATCACCAGCGACAAGGAGATGGCCTACCGAGAGGAGGTCAGAGCCCTGACATCTTGGTGCCAGGACAGCAACATCCATCTCAACGTCACCAAAACAAAAGAGCTGATTGTGGACTACAGGAAACAACAGGGACAAGGGCATCACCATCAATGGAACTACGGTGGAGAGAGTCAGCAGCTTCAGGTTCCACAGGGTTCACTTCAGCAAGGACCTGACCTGGATTCACCACACTGATACCATCACAAAGACAGCGAGACAACGGCTCTTCTTCCTCTGCAGGCTGAGGAGGCTCAACATGGACTACAGGATACCCTAAAACTTCTACACCATTGAGAGTTTCCTGACTGGGTGCATCACCACCTGGTATGGCAATTGCACTGTGAAACTGTATATATTTATATGCATACCTGTCTACAATCTGCACTCATTATGTACATACATATACACTACATTATGTACAATGTTTACATTAGCATTAATACATTTACCATTACTCACCAGGCTACCCCAGTATTAAATTTTATTTTATATTATATATATTTTATTCCTATATTTCAGCTGCTCTGCCCTAATTTATGTCTTAGAATTTTTACATATTTTTACAGATATATCTCTAAGAGCATAGTTGGAGGGAGCCTGAGATCTAAGAATTTCATTGCCAACAACTGCTTCACTGTAATTGTTGTGTACATGACAATAAAAGAACTTGACCTGCTTTTATTTGAATCTTGATGAATGATTTGATTGTTGTATTACTGTTTTCTCTTATAGGTTATGCATTGCTAGTTATAGGGTTAGGTAATGTTGTTAGTACCACCTTTTTCTACTCCAACAGGGACAAGTCTTGCTCCATATTCTGCCATGTCGCCGCATGACAACCACTGTGTCTGCTTTTGTTGTTTCAGCTGTGGCATCAAAGTTTTTTCACTCTCTCCACACCACCATAGGGCAGTGAGGGATGGAGCAGTGGCTTGTGGGATGATCAAGCCCTTGGTTGAGTAAGTTGGAGGAGGACTCATGCTACTCGGTACCCTCTACCCGCTGTATGATTTACTGGGCCGGTTCTGAAGTCGTTTTCCATGCTTTACTCTGTGTGACTAGAACATTGCTGTTCCCTGTAGACACTGTACTGGTAATCCACCATATCACATACTGTGCCAAGAGATGTGCCAAGCCAGCAGATGCAGTTTCTGGGTTTCATCTGGACTTCAGATCAGATCAGATCAGAAATACTTTATTGATCCCCGAGGGGAAACTCTTTTGTTACAGCAGCTCACTATCACGTCAGTGCACACAGGAATAGAAGTACTAAGCAAAAAATATAATACACTATAATACAGGTCAGGAAATAAATTAAGTACCAAGTGGTACCAAGTATAAAATTAAAATAAGTGTGAAGTACAAAGTGGGTTTACCGGTTGATGATAATAATACGGTATAAAGTAATAGTGCATGAACTGTCTAGTTTAGTGTAGCTTATTAAGATTATGAGATGGAGTATATTGCACAGCAGTATTAATACAGAATATTGCACAATTATCTCAAGTATTAAGAGATCAGAATCAGAATCAGAAATACTTTATTGATCCCCGTATGGAAACTCTTTGTTACAATAGCTCGCCTTTACGTCAGTGCACACAGAAGAAAGTACTAGCAAACAATATGATACACTATAAAACACTATAAAAACAGGTCAGAAAATAAATTAAGTAACAGGTCGGTATAAGTATAAGATAAACTTCTGCTGAAGGTACTCCTTTGTTTGACCAGCACGTCATAGAGTGGGTGGGAGACACTGTCCAAGATGGCATGTAGTTTGGCCAGCATCCTCCTCTCTGACACCACCGACAGAGAGTCCAGCTCCACCCCCACAATGTCACTGGCCTTACAGATCAGTTTGTTGAGTCTGTTAGTGTCCGCTACCCTCAACCTGCTGCCCCAGCATGCAACAGCATACAGGATAGCACTGGCCACGACAGACTCATAAAACATCCTCAGCATTGTCCGGCAAATGTTGAAGGACCTCAGCCTCTTCAGAAAATAGAGGCGGCTCTGGCCCTTCCTGTAAAGAGCTTGAGTATTCTTAGCCCAGTCCAATTTATTGTCCATGTGTACTCCCAGGTACTTGTAATCCTCTACAACGTCCACACTGACCCCCTGGATGGAAACCAGGGTCACTGGTGCCTTGGCCCTTCGTAGGTTTACAACCAGCATCTTAGGCTTTGTCGCATTGAGCTGCAGATGGTTCTGCTCGCACCATGAGACAAAGTTACCCACCACAGCCCTGTACTCAGTCTCATCACCACCGCTGATACATCCAACCAAAGCAGAGTCATCAGAAAACTTCTGAAGGTGGCAGGACTCTGTGTGGTGGCTGAAGTCTGTGGTGTAGATGGTGAAGAGGAAGGGAGAGAGGACAGTCCCCTGAGGGGCCCCAGTGTTGCTGACCATGCTGTCCGACACACAGTGCTGCAGACGCACATGCTGTGGTCTGCCAGTCAGGTAAGTCAACAATCCAGGACATGAGGGGGGCATCCACTTAAATTAATAAAATCCAAAGTTAACAGAAGAGGAGTTATAAATGAAAACCTAAACAAAAACACTGAAATAGCACAACAAAATAGGAGAATTAAATGTGGACTCATGTTAAACATCAGATCTCTGTCATCTAAAGCTGTACTAGTGAACGAATTAATATTAGATTATCATATTGACTCATTTTGTCTTACTGAAACCTGGCTGGGTCATGAAAAATATGTTGAAAATGAATAAATGAATCTCATATTAATACTCCTATTCCTCGAGGCACCGACCGAGGAGGTGGAGTTGCAGCCATCTTCGACTCAAGCCTATTAATCAACCCTAAACCTAAGCTATATTCTAACTCATTCAAAAGCCTTGTTCTTAGTCTTTCACACCTAACCTGGACAACACGACAGCCAATTCTATTTGTTATAGTGTACCGCGCTCCTGGTCCATATTCTGAATTTTTATCTGAATTCTCAGAGTTTTTATCAAATTAGTCCTTACAACAGATAATTATTAATTATAAATAATTATAAATAATACTTATTATAACAAGTAATTATTGTAGGTGATTTCAATATTCATGTAGACGTTAAAAATTATAGCCTTAGTACTGCGATTATCTCATTATTAGATTTGATTGGCTTTTGTACCTGAAGCCACTCACTGTTAGAACCACACCCTCAACCTTGTTCTGGTATGTGGCATTGAAATTGAACATTTAATAGTCTTTCCACAGAATCCTTCTTTATCGGACCATTATTTAATAACTTTTGAACTGCTATTGCTGGACTACACGCCATTAGGCAAAAATTCTTACTCTAGATGTCTATCTGATATTGCTGTAGCTAAATTTAAGGAAGCTCTTCCATCTGCATTTAATTCAATGTTATGTCTCAATATAACAGAGGACTCGTATGCAAATCGCAGCCCCTCCCAAATTGACGATCTTGTTGATAGTGCTGCAGGCTCACTGCGAACGACACACGATTCTATCGCTCCTCTAAAAAAGAAGATAATAAAACAAAGAAGGTTAGCTCCATGGTATAACCCCCAAACCTGCAAATTAAAGCTAACATCGTGAACACTTGAATGTAAATGGCGTTCCAACAACCTGGAAGAATCTTGTTTAGTCTGGCAAGATAGTCTTAAAACATATAGGAAAACCCTCTGTAATGCCAGAGCAGCCTACTTCTCATCATTAATAGAGAAAAATATAAACAACCCCAGGTTTCTTTTCAGCACTGTAGCCAGGCTGACAGAGAGTCACAGCTCTATTAAGCCATGTATTCCTATAGCCCTCAGTAGTAACGACTTCTTGAGCTTCTTTAATGATAAAATTTTAACTATTAAATAAAAAATTCATCACGTCCTGCCCCTCAACCAGTACCGATTTATCTTCAAACAGAGGAACCTTAGAAACAGCTGTGAAACCTGATATATATTTAGACTGCTTTGCTCCTATCAACCTTCTTCAACTAACATCAATGACTTCTTCATCTAAGCCATCAACCTGTCTCTTAGACCCCATTCCAACTAGGCTGCTTAAAGACGTTTTACCCTTAGTTAGCACTTCTTTACTGGATATGATCAGTCTGTCTTTATTAACAGGCTATGTCCCACAGTCCTTTAAAATAGCTGTAATTAAACCTCTTCTTATAAAGCCCACTCTTGATCCAGGGGTTTTAACCAACTATAGACCTATATCTAACCTTCCCTTTCTATCTAAGATCCTTGAGAAAGCAGTCGGCAATCAGTTGTGTGACTTTCTAAATTTATATTTAGAGTACATCATAGCACAGAGACAGCACTGGTGATTGCATCAGACAATGGACTTGTCTCTGTACTTGTCTTGTTAGATCTTAGTGCTGCATTCAACACCATTGACCATCACATCCTATAACAGAGACTGGAACATTCAATTGGCATTAAAGGAACTGCACTAAGCTGGTTTAAATCTTATCTATCAGATCGATCTCAGTTTGTACATGTTAAAGGTGAGTCCTCCGTGCACGACAAAATTAGTCAAGGAGTTCAACAAGGTTCTGTGCTTGGACTGATTCTATTCACCTTATATATGCTTCCTTTAGGCAATATTATTAGGAAACACTCCATAAACTTTCATTGTTATGCGGATGATACCCAATTATATCTATCGATCAAGCCAGATGAAACCAACCAGTTAGCTAAACTTCAAGCATGCCTTAAGGACATAAAAACCTGGATGACCAGCAATTTTCTGATGTTAAACTCAGACAAAACAAAAAAGTTATTGTACATGGCTCCAAGCACCTCCGAGACACATTATCTAAAGATATAGTTACTCTAGATGGCATTGCCCTGGCCTCTAGCACCACCGTAAGGAACCTCTGAGTTATCTTTGATCAAGATTTATCCTTTAACTCCCACATGAAACAAACTTCAAGGACTGCCTTCCTTCACCTATTTAACATTGCAAAAACTAGTCCATGCATTTGTTACTTCTAGGCTGGATTTTTGTAACTCCTTATTATCAAGCTCCCCGAATAAGTCCCTTAAGACTCTCCAGTTGATCCAGAATGCTGCGGCACGTGTACTGACAAGAACTACGAAAAGAGATCATATGTCTCCAATATTAGCTTCTCTGCACTGGCTCCCTGTAAAATCCAGAATAGAATTTAAAATCCTTCTCCTCACCTACTAAGCTCTTAATTGTCAGGCATCATCGTACACACATGCATTAATGGGATAAGAATGCGTACAGATGGAGAGGGAGAGGAGGAGAGAGGTGCATCATGGGATGTCTCCCAGCAGTCTAGGCCTATAGCAGCATAACTAAGGGATGGTTCAGGACTCACCTGAGCCAGCCCTAACTATAAGCTTTATCAAAGAGGAAAGTCTTAAGCCTACTCTTAAATGTGGAGATGGTGTCTGCCTGGGAAACTGGGATCTGATTTCAGAGGAGAGGATCTTGATAGCTGAAGGCTCTGGCTCCCATTCTACATTTGGAAACTCTAGGAACCACAAGGCACTCTGCATTCTGGGAGCATAGTGTTCTAGTGGGGTAATAAGGTATTATGAGCTCTTTAAGATATGATGGTACTTGAGCATTAAGAGCTTTGTAGGTGAGGAGAAGGATTTTAAATTATATTCTGTTCTGGATTTTACAGGGAGCCAGTGCAGAGAAGCGCGCAGAGAAATATGATCTCTTTTCCTAATTCTTGTCAGTACATATGCCGCAGCATTGTGGATCAACTGGTGAGTCTTAAGGGTCTTATTCGGGCAGCCTGATTATAAGGAATTGCAAAAATCCAGCTTAGAAGTAACAAATGCATGAACTAGTTTTCCTGTGTCACTTTGAGACAGGATGTGCCTGAGTTTTGCAATGTTACGTAAGTGAAAAAGGCAGTCCTTGAAGTTTGTTTCCTGTGGGAGTTAAAGAACATATCCTGATCAAAGATAACTCAGAGGTTCCTTATGGTGGTGCTGGAGGCCAGGGCAATGCCATCTAGGGTAAGTACATCTTTAGATAATGAGTTTCGGAAGTGTTTGGGGCCATGTACAATAACTTCAGTTTTGTCTGTGTTTAACATCACATTTAACACATGAGTCTTAAAGTTCCAAGGATCTTGTAGAGGGTTGCCAAGGTCCTTGACTTGACATACAGGGATCTTTTAGGAAGGAACTAAGGATCCTAGGACCTTTGAGGAGAATCAATGTGTCATTGAATACATTTCAGGGATCCTTTAGAAGGATCTTAGACCCCTGGATAAGTTAGATGTATTTTTAGAGAATGAGAATGATCCAATAGTCCTCAAAGAATTTCCAAGTAACCCAGAGGAGATTCCAGGGCTCCTTGACGAAGCTGCAGGAACCTTTCAGGTTCAAGGGCTCCTTGGAGAAGCTCCAGGGATCTTTTAGGTTCAAGGGTTCCTTGAAGAGATTGCGGTGATATATGGGAAAGGTCCAGGTACCTCTGCGGAATCCAATTCATTTCATTTTGTGAATAAATTGCAAGAATTTTAAGAAGGTTCCAGGAGTCTCAAAAGTTTCATATATAATTGAGCAGGTCCTTGATGAAGTTCCAAGCACCTTTAGAATGATCCAACAGTCCTTAAGGACTTTTTAGGTTAACACTTTTGGGAGGTCCAATGGATTCTTGAAGAAACTTCAGGGATCTTCCAGGTTCCAAGGGTCCCTGAAGAAGTTGCAGGGATCATTCACTAGGATTCAAGGTCCTTAGATAAGTTGCAGGGATCTTTAAGGACATTCCAGAGGCCCTTGAGAGAATTCATAGGGTCCCTGAGGGGGGGGGTTACAGATTTCCATGGCTTCATGCATCTTTGTGTGCTGGCCATGAATAAAAGTGGTTTCTTAATGGGGGCCCAACTGTAAATACCAGCTCTGTGAAGCTCACTAAAGTCTCTATAGAGACTGTCACAGAGGTGTTAAATTAACAAACACTGTATCTAAAAACCAATGCCAGTTTCCATATGTAGAGTGAGCTACACTTAATACAATCAGGGCTGTTAGTGTATTGGTTGTTCTTTCACTTTGCCCTCTCAAAGGATTCCTTTGTGTTTACTCTACAGTCAAATGAGGATTTGGTGAATCTTGTTTGTGTAATTGGTTAAATGATGACATTCCAGGAGCTAAAATAGCTAAGTACTGTGTATTCACTATCAAAAACCACTGATAGTGAATACTAAGATTCAGTAACTTTTGAATAAGAGTATTATAAATTATCTATATTATGTTTAGTCATCAAGGTTCAAGGTACATTTATTTGTCATTCTACAACACAAGGCTGCACAATGAAATTAAAGTTGGAGCCCCCTGCACACTATACACACAGAACATATATACCAATATTTAAAATTAGAATTGAATAAAAATAAAAATAAAAACAATATATGCAGTTACTTATATACACATATTATATAGGTTGGTGGTATGGTAATGTGCAAAACCATCATAACAGAAAGTTATATTTATTTATAGTGGAGTGCGGAGGATGAGGTGGAGTCTCACAGCCTGAGGAAAGAAGCTGCTCTGTAGCAGATACTTCTGTATGGCTTGCCAGATGGCAGCAGGGTGAACAGGCTGTGGCTGGGGTGGGTATTGTCTTTTAGTATCCTTTATGCTCTGCTCAGGCACCTCACCTGTCCGATATCACTGATGCTAGGTAGATGGGTACCAATGATGTTCTGGGCGGTTTTAATCACCCCTCCAGTCCTGGGCTGTGCACATTCCATATCAGTTTGTAAAGTTTCCAGTCAGGATGCTTTCAATTGCTCCTCTGTAAAAGTTAACAAAAACTTGGCATGCAAATTTAGCCTTCTTAAGTTTCCTTAAGAAATACAGTCAGTTCTGAGCTTTATTCCTGCCCTTTACTAAAAACATAAGTCAATAAGTCCTCATTGACCTTAAGGTTATGGATGACACAGTGTCATATTCTATGTAACTTGATTTGTGCATAGTGAGGTTTTATGGAAATCAGCTGGTTCCTGTTGCATGTGATCCTTTGTTACCATCATATAAATTTGGCCATTTTGGCCCTGAAACAGAAAAGTGGATTTAATGAGAGACAACAAATGGTAAGCACATGTGATATGATTATAATCGTCTGGAGCCCAAAACATACTCAAACTTCATCATAGGGTTTAGAATCTTGCTTTTCTTAGCCTATTTTCCCAATTCCCATGAACTGTGGTCCTATTCACTGTTAACTCCACTGTTTTGAAGGTTGTAGACAACCATGACGCCAAACTCACACATACAGAATCAAACACTGGAGATACTGCAGGATTCCATTCGTTGTTAATTAAACCTTGATACATGCTGGTGCTGCCCACTGCTACTCGAAGACTCAGAAAGCGCCCAGCAGCGTGATGCGGGGAAGTTGAGAACGGTTCAGTTTTATTCAAATGTCCTCCTCTGTCTACCAGGAGACAACCTATCAGGCTTGTTTTGATGAAACAGAATTAATTTCACAAATCAGCTGTTTTCTACTCCACTCAACTATGTAAAAGTACTTTAAACAGGCAAAGGGGGTTGTCAATTGTTATTTTATTAATTCTAAACACACTTGAATTACAAAACACATCACTACCTGTGTGCTGGAAAATTTCCTATATCAGATATGTCACAATGTACTCAACAAAACCTTTGGTGTTTTTGTGTTCATATTATTATACAGCCATATTTATCATCACCATTTATAACTACTTTAGCATTAAAAAAACAAAACAACAACAACAGAAAACTAGTTCCAGTGAGGAAGTGGTTTGGTTATAACTATCAGAGTTAACGTTAGAAAAAATGATTCTTCTGTTAGAATGCTGCAGATCGATAAGGACTTGAATCTGCTTTGGGAGAGAGGCTGGTCTAGTATTTGTGCTACATGTATTTGGCAGAGTCTGAGCTCCAGATTGCAGCACAGCTCGGTGGGCCTGGTTGGGAGGACGAGGTGAGAACAGCGTAGGAGGCTGCACACACATGGAATGGAAGCACAAACACTCAGCAACAAACTCAGTGCGAACACTCATACAAACAGACACAGGTAGATTATGTGATGAAAACATAATGATGTCTCTGGAGAAAGTGGACTGTAGTAGCAGGAGGTAGTACCAGAATACATCAAATAACACATAAAGGAAATCAGAGCTTTATACAGTAAACTGGAGTTACACTGATATATCAGCTTTCTGATTTATATTAGGGCAATAAATATTGGCCATTGGACTCAAGCAGGTGCTAAATGTTCTAAAAGAATGTCTGTCTTTAAATTGGTCTTCAGTGGAGAGTTTCCATCCCAGGATGGCCAAAATGAGGTTCCAAAGGCTTTTCCTTTACCAGAATAAAAGCACTAGGGAGCGTACATTACATCACCAGATGTCTAACAATTTGATTTAATTGGTCCATGCAAAGCATCACTTAACAGAACACACACCACTCGCTTAGTGTGTGTAATTGTACAATGTGTGTCCACTTTTACAGTGTACTGTATATTTTGGTTTTAAATGATAAACCTGGAATAATTCTACATTTCTCTCATTGTAAATAAATCCCATAAAAAGACCAAAACCAACAATATGTTAGTCCATCTCTCAATCTTGAAACAAAACACACACAAACAATAGATTCCAGCACAGAATATTTAAATTGCATTTTTATTTAATCATACAAGCTCTCTTGAATAAAATGAAGCATTTCTACTCTGTTTTAAAATGTTAATAAAATAGAATTGTATCATTTTACAAAAAATCTCTTGCTTGTCAATCATTACCTGTGCATTTTCATAATGAATACGATCTGAGAGCAGACACAGGCATTTAGGACATTTTTGCATAACAAGTGTACTATTCTATTCTGACAGCTTTTCTTCTGTATGTCGCACATACTGTATCTAAAGAACCAGTTGTGCTCAGGGGATTCAAGTCATTTCATATGTTGCATAAGTTATCAATGGACACACAATAATGTAGGATTTGAGCCAGGCATTGAATAGGCTTCTCTAAAGGGACACATACATAATGGAAGACAGAGCAGAGCAGTACAATAAGCAGCAGTTCCATGGAGCCTAATTACTGATTCAGTGTACAATGCAGCATTAACACATGACAGGACTAAACCTTATACAGCTGTTATACAGTAATAATAAATACATGTGGTTATGGCACTGAGTACAGCTGATCAACTGGATGGTATACATAAAGCTTTAAGGCCACGATAACTGTATGTCTTCAGTAACATGTGATGCTACATGTAGCATATTTACACATTAGAAGTCTGTGAAAACCTCTGAGATGCCTGACATCTGGTGGCAATGTCACCATTGTATTTTCTTCACCTCCACCTTGTCCATTATTTTTGTTTCAGGAAACCTCAGAAACCAGTGTCAGCAGAGTTGGCCGGAACTATGTTTGAGATACCTGATTTAAAGTTTTAACAGACACCTGACACACAATTAAGTATTTTGATTGACATGACATGGCACTTACGACCAGCCAATAGCAGATAGGACAGCTCAGTTCCTGCTTTTGACCAGATTATGTTAGTCTCTAAACAGACTGGGGTTTGACTATATAAAGCCTGTGTTCACATTATGGTGGAAACACTAGGCTCTTGCGCTGTGCATAACACTTTGCTCAGCAAAGGATTGATGGAGGGAGTGGGGGAGTCTGTGAGAGCTAATAGCAAAAGCGATTTGCAAATATTTAGCATATGCATTTGTTTTCAGCTACTTGAAAGCTTTAGAACCAATAATCTGTCTTAAGTACCAGGTGTGATGATCACCTATAGAAAACTATGATAAAAAATATGACATCACAGATGGTAAAATACTTGCTGAAGGTCAGTCCGTTTACCTACTTCGTAAAATGCATCTGCCTTACAGCCAAGTTACCATGACAAACAAATCTGAAGTCAGCTGTTAGCTGGTCATTCAGTGAGGCAGCAGAGACGCAGCGAATGAACGGAACGACAATTCTACAACGCAGTTTACAACTAGCCTATGTGGGCTACATCTGAATTCATTTGAATGAATATGTGTGTCAAAATTCCATTTTTTGAAACAGTGACAGCCCTAGTATAGAGACTCAAACAACATTTTGCAAAGGATGATATACTGCCCAGCAAAAGCAAAAACTATTTCTCTGCAAAGTCATTTTTTGTGTGCAGAAAGAACAGCGGCCTCTTCCTGTTCTGGGCTACATGATAAAATTCTAAACATTTCTCTGAAAGCAATTAAACAGTGTGGAGGCTGTTTGAAGCTGCCAGTCATCATGGCAGTGAGGTTTTCATTTTTTTTGGGGGGGGGGGGGTTAAAGGGAACTAATTGTTTTCACTGGTGGTTTAGGCTGTGAAAAATAAACTGCCATGGTGGTGATGTTGAAATATAACAAGTGTCCTCACCTGTTCTCTTTCGCTCCCAAATAAAAGCTGAATTTAACGTCAAATTCCAAACACGCTGGAGGACTTGTGAGGTTGTCGTTGTATAAGACATAAAAGATTAACTTGATTAGGTCACTGTTGCCATGGCAACATGATAAGTCAATAATATACACGAACCCAGCCAACAAAGAGAAAGTAACCGTATTTGTGAGGGTGTATTTTTAAGGGTGTGTGTGGTGTGAAAAAAGAGAGAATGCAGGATAAAAAGCGATTGCAAGTTATTTTGGGTTTGTAAGAGAAAGGTGATGGCGAAGGTTTACAGCTCGGGCACTGGCAACAAGAGCACACTGTGGTCCAAAGAAAATGTCAGGGGCCACAGCAGATGGCTTTCGAATCACTGTTGGTTTAGGCAGTGAAAAAGACAGATCACGTGTGTTAAAGCCAAAATAGCACCTCCAGAAAAGAAAAGTATCTGAACAGCTCTCATGAGATGGTTGTACAGAAGGAACAAAGGAAAACTGTTTTTACCCTACTGACACATGAGAAGACCTAAAGTATGAAATTCATGGACACCTCCTTATTCCTGCATCGATAGTAGCAGATTAGCTGTCATGAAATCAGTACTAAAAATAAAGGTTTAAAAATCTTAAGTGTACTTGCAAAAGAACTTTGAGTATGCACTACAGACAGAATCAACCAGAGGAGGATTTTTGGTTTTTCAAGGTACATTCTGCAAATGTTAAACCGTCCGTCTCACTTCTAATTCAGAGCAGTGGATGTGGTTTCCATGAGGTAATGTGTCAAACTATATAAGCAGTGAAGAAAGTGTGAGGGAGGAGAGCTACATGAGTAGACCGTGCACACACACACACACACACACACACACACACACCCCCCTTCACTGGACAACCGTCAGTACATTTCATCAATCATCAGTCAACATTGTAAGAGTAAAGATCCCGTTCTATCGTATGCTTATGATTCCTCATGCTTCCACTAAACTGTTACTGAATCAGTCAACCACATCTGTGTGTTCGCACTGTGAGCAACATGATCAACCACTGTTCAACGACTTTGATATGAAAGACTGCAACACCCAACAGGTTCCGACAAAGTATCGTGCCTGGGACTGGGTGAGGGCGATTTTGTTGAGTAAATCTTCAAGCTTGGTTATTTTCAAATTGAATTTATTAAGAAATGTCTCTCCTCCTCTCTGACTGTGCCATTTGTCTGTGTTCATTTACTTGAACTATGCTGCCTTCCTAAAGCCTGAATCCACAACAGAGAGCCAAAGTGGAGCCAGACCTTCCAGGTTGTGTTCCTGAACGACAGAATGTCGTACAGTTCATTCCATTTGTGTAGACAGGGATGGTCAATACATGACAAAAAAAATAAATTGTTGTCACTGTTTTTAGCTGCCTTTAAAGAACACTATGTCCCACGAGCCCATGCCCATTGTGGGTGAAGTATCACCAGCTTGACGGACTGACAGTCAAATGGGGATATTTGAAAATGGACAGGACGGACTGAACCGCGTAAACATTTTATGAACAGCTAAAACGTTTTAGAGACAGCATCAGAGGAGAGCTCAGGTAGATATAATGGACAAGGGAGAAACAGTTATTGTGGGGTATGGAACAACTTCATGGGAACTGCAGTTTTAAAAATGCCAACAAAATCATAAACAGCAAGTGCTGAATTAGCTACTTATCAGATATCATAATGTAGAATACGTACAGTAAATCCCTGCAACATGCTTTACTCTTTCAGTAAGACTGATGGAAGAATGAGATGAGCTGTTGCTCGTGGAACAGCAGCTAGCCCGGAGGGGGCGTCAGGACTTGGGCTCTCTGTTAGTGTACGGCAATGACTGGAACCCACAGTCCACATTCAGATAGGGGCCCATGCAGTACAGTCCACGCTCTAATTTGACTGACTTAATGCGTCAACATAGCTAGCAATCAGCATTAAAGCCCCAGAGTTGTACAGTGCTTTGATTCTACATCAAAGTCAACATCCTGACAATGAAAATATGATTTCTCTGTTCAGGTCTTTCTCACTGCTCACAGTCAGAACAGAATCATTAGCATTAGCCAAGTTGCTCTCAGTATGAACATACAGTTGACAGTCCTGGTTGATTTTATAACAATAAGAAATGTACTTTTTTGACCTTAAAATCTTTGCAAAGATTAAACACAACATATACTGTATATAAAGCTTGTAGTTTTTTGTAAACTGGCTATTTAATATTGCTACATATCATTAGCACAACAATAGCTGAAGTGTTGTTTTACCTCAGGCAGAGAAAATCTAACTGGAGTCTTTGTTCCTAACCTGGTTTTCTAAGCCGGACCACTTGAACACATGGAGGGTGTAATTAATGGTATTAGTTGCTGCTAAGAAGATATGAATCCCGAGTTCAACAGAAATGCAATGTTAGCTTCAGTATCATGTCCAGTACAGTTGTAGTCTTTGGTTTGGATCTTCTGGTACATGTTCCACATTTGTATCCACAGACCATTTCACTTTGGCTTAGCATCTCTCACCCCATGTACAGTTTGACATTAATTTAAATGACTACCAGACAAGGATGAATTCCAGTTAACTGATAAGTACTTATAGAGGTTTGAGAGCAGGGCTTAAAGAATTCTCACCAAGCCAATGTTATTAAAAAGGTTTCGTTTTGTGTCTTCTCAAGATTTATATGCATGAAAATTATGATTTATAAGTTTAGTCCCTACCAAATGGAATCCAGGCCTGATTATGACTGGACAGAGCTGAAGTGTAAGGCAGCGTAATGCTGCCACCATAAGAAAAAGTCTGAAAAATCTGCTAAGCTTCTCATTAGAATGATTTCATGTTATAACAAGATATTTTCACGTTATAATGACATTTTTCTCACTATCACCACATACCAAATTATTATGTTTTAACAAGAAGCGTTTCTTGTTCTTACACAATACCTTTATATCTTGTCAAAACAAAGTTTCTCGTTGTGACATGACAAGTTAGTATGTTGTTATAACAAGAAACTTCCAACAGTTGAGAGACTGTGGACTGAATGCTTTACGTATCATGGTGAGGCCAGTGTACCCTGCCTCTCGATCAGTGTGAGCAGGTAAAGGCTCCCGCCCCCAGTGACCCAGTGCAGGATAAGCAGATATAGATCATGGATGAAGGAATGATACTTTTGCCGTGCCTCATCCCAAACATAAAAGAAAACCTACTCAAATTATGTAATCAGGAAGAAAATGGTGGCCTGGTCACAAATTTTCTCAAATTACAGCTAAACAGTACACACAAATGTGTTTCTGACAACATTTGAGAGAGGAAATAGGCAATGCAGTGACAGAATCTTGATTCATATTTGATCAGCACTGCCTAGTTTGATGTGAGTTTCGTGAGCCTGGTGCCTTGTGCTGCATCAACCAATCAGGTCAGCGAAACATGTGACGACCAGAACGCGTAGAAGCAGAATGAATAGAAGGACCAGGAGAAAGTGGGATTTGTTGTTTGCAGATGTGCGTGCTACTCTAGCTTGTGGTTTCCTTCATAGATTGTGGTCCGTCCTAGTAGAGTTGATATTAAAGGAGGAAACAATGATTCAGTGGTGTTAGCAAAGCTATTAGTGAGTAGTTTTTAAAAAGAAGATGAAACTGCACAGTTTTTAGCTGGAAGTGAAGGTTGTGTGGTCCTGTTTGTGTTCTGTTACAGTCACACATGATGATCAGTGGGCAGGGGAATGTGGGATCTTAAGTAGTCAAGTCAACATTTCCTACATAAGCCGCGGTCCATTACAGCAACATAAGTTGCTGTAGAAAGTGAGATCAGATATTACCACTGATATTATCTCTACAGGTTTCCTATGTGGGTGGTGGTCCTTCGTAACGGAGCATTATGTTGAAGGATCTGGCGAAGTTGTTGGAGAGGGAGCAGCTGTTGCCTTCGTCCATGAGGGGCAGCAGGAAGGCCAGGAGCAGCAGAGCCAGGAGGAGGAGCCACAAAGGAAGAGCCAGCCGACACACCCGCTGCAGCAACCCAGGCTTCTGCAACGACAGCAGCAACACAGCGTTTGTGGAAAACACATTACTGTACATACAAATATGTAATGTAGCTTTAGCTGGTGAAAAATGTCATTTTCATGTGCCACAGTAAACTGACTCAGCTTGGGCCTCTAGACTCTTTCTCTCAGACTTGTTATTCTGTGAATCATGTTTACCGCCTCAGTTCATCTTTCACCTTTTGACCACTGCCTCGCACTGCCTCACTGGAACCTCTTGCTTTTCATTTCGGCACCCATGTTAACCGGTTAGAGCAACCACGTAGGCCGCGTGAGAAGCGTGGCCCGGGCGCGGCTGCAGCAGCGCATCATCTAGAGATTCGGCGTGTCGTCTATTTTGTGAGTGACGCCTGCGGTTCTCAGTGAAAATGATCTGTTAGTCATATTGACATCATACCAGCACCATTACGCCTTTCACTACAGTTTCAATGTCTTTATCTGTAGAATATGTCACAGACATGAAAAAATTATTATTCATTCTTTTACAATTGAGCACACATTTCTTAACCCTAAACTAATTCGAAATGAAATTTATAATGAAATGAAACATTCTATTATTGATGGCCATTATCTACAGAATGTAGAAATATATATATCTGTCAGCATTCACACTGCATTTTCTACAGGAAATGCATGTTGTAGTTGTTCTTCTTCCATGTCGATTTTTGGCCTGCATCTAGTCTCGTACCATTCTTAACACAAACGCAAAAACTACATCAAATCGTGCGGAATGATTTGGAATAGAGCGGTATGACTTTTCTCAGAGATTGGCCCAAGTGTTTTCGCAAAAATCGCAAAAGAATGCACAAAGTTTTATTATGAGTGTGTATGTGGCCAGGCGGAGGGTGTTATCCGACACCAGAGTGGAGAAGCTGTAAACTCTCCATAAAAAGCTATCTTAAAAATCTCCCACAGTTTTCACTCTAGATACATCAGTTTATCATCAAAACGTAGGAAAACGTGTCCTTGTTCCTCAGATATTCTTATGGAATTTAATTTAATTTGGCCCTATGAGCTTCCAAGGGACAGCAGTGCAGGCAAGCTCCCTTGGACTTCCATTATAACTGAGACCAGAAAAACTCTAATTTTCTCTTCTCTGCTTACATTTCTAACTCATTCCAGTGCTCACATTTTTAACAGCACAAACATACGATCTACATCAACGCGTTCGGCAGACTCTTTAAGTTCTGATAATATCTTTACTTTGGGGATTGGACTCACAGTCTTCAAGCTAGAAGCAGGGGTTTGAGAGGGTGATTCTCCATTCAATGAACTGTCTGCGCTGTCTACAGAGTGCTGCGTGTGTAACAACACTGCCCCTCCCTTATGGCTCAAGTGGGGCAGTCACTATAGCAACCAGTGTGTGTGTGTGTGTGTGTGTGTGTGTGTGTGTGTGTGTGTGTGTGTCAAAAGTGTGTAAGAAGTTCAACTACAGAGATGATAGGAGTTTTTAAACTGCGACAGCTCCTACATTTTAAAGACGACATAAACACATGATATATCACCGTCTTCAGCGAAGCCTCATGCTGCTCATAGTTGAAAAAGGGTTTCGACTTCATTCTTATTCATTATTACAAGTTCTAGACTCATTTTTGGAATTGATGGTGTGTAGATCTCGGTTATCTGAAATAAGTCAGCTGATGAGCTGGAAGCCAGAAAAGAGAGTGAGAGAGAGAGTGAGAGAGAGAGGGAGAGAATGTAAATTCACTTGAACTTTCAAAGCCCGGATGGAAAAAGGAAGCGAACCCTTGGTTTTAGTAACTCGTTAAACCTTATTGAAGATCGGACCACATTTTATGGATGAATTACACATAAATGTAGGTCATTCCAAAAGGATTTGCTTTGTTTTCATCTGCACCATATAATATATTGACAATTTCTTCGGCGAAGCCTTGCGCCCGGCATCTGGCCACTCAGGCTGCTCAGGCTGCTTAATTCAACTGTGTATAATTCAACTTTAAAATCCCTTTAAAACTTTTCAAAATATTCAACTTTGGTTGAAGTAAAGTTATAATGGGAGTCAATTGGAAAAACCTTCAAACCCACTCATCTTCAACCTCTTCCCAGTCATTCATACATTCAAACTTTAAAACGTTCACAATCCCTGGGACTTTATCACAATAATCCATCTCTTTCATACTTTTTACACAGTCACAGTTTCATGCAATTTTCAGTCTTTTCTGAGTTTATAATGTGTGTGTATTGGACATTGCTAGAGTACAGAGGAGAAGTAGAATCTCCTTAAAAATGTCTCAGTCCCACAAACGAATGTGTGCTGGTCGCAGATATGTAAACATGGACTCAAACAGACTCACACAGTTGGCACAGTCAGCGTCTAAGTGACAGCAGTGACTGTCGTATAGACTTTCATATTAACTTCATATTAAGTCTTTTTGAAAACCAGAAACGGGTACATTTCTAAATTGCTCTGATGGACACATTTTTTACACTACATACACAAATCTCACAAAGCCTCGTTGACCCGATATTTGAACTTAGGCGAGAAGAGTTACAGTCTTTGCGGTAGAAGCACGAGTATGATAGATCAGCTTCAGCTAAAACTTCTATGAAATGAACTCTCTCAGCCAGGAGTCACACACAGCAGTTACCATCACCACGGCAACCTTGGATCTCAGAAGATGAGCTAATTAGTGCAGTTTAAAACACAGACATGAAATCCTCAAACTTTTTCAAGCAATTTTCAAGTCTTATTTCTCTATTCATACTTTTAGCTATAAACTACATTCAGAGCCATCACCATAGCAACCTTTGATCTCAGGGACACACACACACAGCTGATTGAGATTGCTGTTTAGTGTTCACCCCAGGAAGGAAGGCCAATCTGCTTCTGTCATGTGTCTTTGCTGCCATGGTAGAACGAACTGTTATTGGCTATCAATAAGTCAGTCATTCACGATTGTAGCCAATCATTTCCCCTTTGTATATGTGTATGGATTGGGTAGTTTGGTTGCATGGGAGCTGAGCTACTTCAATGCGTTTCGCTGCAAAATCCCTCTTTTACGCAGCAGAACCGAGCTGAACACACAGTGCAAGCAACAAGAGGTAACCTACACCTTCGATTATTTGATTTCTGTGGATATTCCACAATGTCTAAGGCCACAAAAAGACCAGGTTCACTATTGAAGAGGTCTTGGAGATGATAAGAGAATCAGATAACGATAGCGAGGACAGTGAATATGATTCTCAAAGAGAAGACATGTTTGCTGATGGCCGCGGCGCCACTCTGGACTGGTGAGTAACGTTATTTAGAATATTTTACTTTTTATCGTGATTTGTTTAGTGAGTAAAGTTATCTAGAATGATCTTTTATTTTTTTATTGTGATTTGTCTAGCCATGAATGAAATCTCAATGAAAGCCAGGGTGGGCCTGGTTGTTTAGTTGGAGTTTCTCTTTCTGAATATTTACCGACGCCAAATATAGTAAAAGTTGCTGAAAATGTGTTTTTACCAAGCTTGAAAACAAATCGATCTTGATGGTTTTAACTGTATTGAGATTACATTACACTTTTAATTGAGATAATCAATTGTGAATGACCATTTGTGGGTTCAGTTCAATTCAATTTTATTTATATAGTGCCAAATCATAACTGAAGTTATCTCAGGGCACTTTTCATATAAAGTAGGTCTAGACCGTGCTCTTAATAAAATTAGATATTATATTTTGCTAACAACTGTGCATTACATTGTGTTTTGTAGGTCATCATCTGAAGGTAGTGGTTCAGACTGGGAGCCTGACACTGAACCGGACAAGCACCAAACCCCCTCCCCTGCTGACCCCAGTAGGCAGAAGTGCTGACACTCCTCTTCTGGAGTCACTAGTGCCGCCTCCCTCACGGGACCGGGGGACGCTGCTTCCAGCACACCCACCGCTGGACGTCCATGTTCCCGTGCTGCCAGAGGTGCTCTGGGTAGCGGCAGAAGAGGAAGGCCACCCACAGCATCAGGCTCTCCTTGTACCCCCCACACAGCAGAACAGCAGTGGCATACTGTGGATGAAGAGGACTTTGAGCCTGCTCCACTGGTCTTCACACCAGTAAGACAGCCTGGACCACGGCAGAGGACCAGGGTTGCTCGCAGTCCACGACAATTCTTCAGACTTTTTTTCACAGACGCTGTGCTTGGGACTTTGTTGTCAAACACCAATGCATATGGTGCAAAGAAACAAGAAGGGAAGAGAGGAGCATGGCACGACATCACCACATGTTCTCCTTCCTTGCTATGGTGATTTACATGGTGTGCTCTGCGCTGGTGGACTATTGGAAAGGATCCCGACTCTACAGTCTTCCATTCTCCTTCTCTGTTATGTCAAGTAACAAATTCCTCAATATCTCCCATACTCTGCACATGAGTGACACCAAAGCTGATGAGAATGATGCCAAGAGGGGGACGCCAGGATACGACCGTCATGGCAAGATAAAGCTCTCCTTACTAATGAATAGACAACACTATGGCTTCAGAAACGCAAACTGACATCATGCGGCGGTGACCAATCCAGCGATTAGACCGGTCAAATGGCTCCACAGTCAGTAAACCAGTTCATGGACCAAACTATGATATGTTCCCAGTTGTGTCCTCGTCTGGTTTATTTCGTGTACCTAACGTTGACGTCTGTGTCTGGCTTGCAGTCTATGCTGAAAAATAGCGATACCACGAAGCGTTTGAGAAAGAGAGAGAGAGAGAGAGAGACAACTGTGGTCGAGCGACCTAGAGCTTAAATAAGGAGAGGGAGCGCCAGTAGAAGAAAGCCGGTGAATTAGAGAAATAAAACGTTATTTTCGGATTGTTTCACAGCAGCTACGTTCTAAAGCATAAATAAACACGCACGCACCGCCGTGCTGTCATCATGACACAGCAATTGCTTAGTGATATTGAAGAAAAATAATGAAAAACCACGCGTTGGTTGTAATATTGATGTCGACGCATTTTCAGCGTTGACGCCATTGATTACGTCGACGACTCGCGGCAGCCCTACAGATCACTGCCAGCACAGCCGTAGAGTCTTAGTCTTGTTTGATCTCATCAGCACAATTACTTTTTGAATGCCTTAATGTATTATATATTTTATTGTTTTGTTACTTGCTCAAATAAAGACTAACTTTCAGTGTATTAATAAGTCATTAATACAGATTGGCATTCTGATGTAGGAGTAACCAAGAATGAGAATACTGGCAAATGTGTGCTAGGAAAGAACAAGTAAACATTAGATGAACAAGTAAACAGGGCAGATAAGTTGCCTATTTCTGACTACATTACCTACTAGAGGGTTTGGCAGCTTAGAGACATGGAGCCCAACAGTTGCAAAGCAGACAGGATGTATACTTTTCTGCAAACTGTGCTTTAAATCAAGTGATGTTATTTTAGGTATTATGCCAATAATCTTTTTTTTACAGAAAATTATTTATACAGTATTTTTCTGCTTTCTTAAATTACATACAAATGTATGTAAAATGACAACAATTACCTATAATTAAATATGTAGCTCATTATAAAAAAGTTTATTTCCATACTAACTATTTAACATTTTTCTTTGTAATTTAAAAGGTAAATCTTATTAGTTTTACATTTTTTTTTACATTCAAACTACAGTAATCCACAGTCTTTTTTAAAAGAGTAGGCTACACATTTTTATTCATACACCGCAATGAAAACACAATTTGACCAATTAATTATATATAGCAGCCTACAAATACAATTAAATACACACATTTCTTTTCTTTCTTTTAAAACAAGTCATCTTTTCCTATAGTTGCTATGTTACCACGCTGAAACAATTGGTATTGGCTGTCTCACCGTGTTGCTTTGAGCATGATTGTAGATCATCCAGGAAACTGGACAACGAGAACAATCTCAACCACGGATACATCCATGCTCTCACCGGTCAAGTTTGAAAATACTGTTTGAGTGGGTGTGCTGCTGCTGGGCATCCGCACTGCTACTCAACTAGTAATGGCTGTTACCTGGATTATTTCATCTGCCTGCCAAATTCTTATTTTGAGCAAAAAACAAAAACAATTAGGTGATTAATCAACTAGACAATCAACAGAAAATGACTTTTTAGATTTTGATATAACTTATCAAGCAAAATGTCAAAAATTCACCGGTTCCAGCTTCTTAAATGTGAGGATGTGTTGCTCTTCTCTCTTTAATATCATTGTAAACTCAATATCTTTGGGTTTTGGTCTGTTGGTTGGACATAAGACATTTGAAGACATCAGGTTGGGCTCTGGGAAATTGCGAAGAGGATTTTCACTATTTTCTGATATGGACTAAACGATTCATCAGTTAATCAGGAATATAGACTGATAAAAAAATAATGAAATTATGGATCATATCTGTGAAAATGCAGCCCTATCTAATACCATTAGAAGAAACTCCTGCTATTTTCAAATGCATACATGTCACTTGATGGAGCAGATTAGTAGCTACAGTAGTAGCTGTACAAGGTTTTTAAAGTAATGGCAAAGGAAACCTGGTGTCTACGTTTAAAGGTCCAGCAGTGTGGAGGATTTAGTGGCATCTAGCATTGAAATTGCAGTTTGCAACCATTTGAAAAACTGCTTGGATCCACCTCCCCTTTCCAAGCGTGTAGGAGAAACTATGGTGGCCGCGAAACTAGAGCAGTGTTTGGTTTGTCCGTGCTGGGCTACTTAGAAACATGGCGGTGCAACATGGCGACCTCCGTGGAAGGGGACCCGCTCCTCTGTAGATAAAAACGGCTTATTCTAAGGTGATTATACACTAATGAAACACACTTAGAAATATTATATCCATTTCTGCCAATAGCTCCTCCTAAATGTTCCACACTGGACCTCTGACTAATAACTAACGGCATAAAAATGATGATCATGACTTTTTAAAGAACTTTGGATTCCACAGTTTATTAACTTAATTAAACATAAATCAGTTAATTAAACAGGTTCTAGTTCACCAAATCAAGAACTCCTTATTCACAAATAAACTGTGGGACAAAATATATTTAACTTCATAAATGCATTGTTTTCATGTAAGGAAAGACTTGGAAAGATCTTAGAATGAGAGTCTGTATATGTACATACAATCAATGTGAAAGTTTCGTAACGATGTAATATTTTCCAGTGATTTTTGCCCAACAGTGCGTAAATTAATACTGATAATTATCTCAGCCGTAATTGTGCTGTCTAGTTATGTTAAAAACCATAAAAAGTTTGGTGTTACCTTTTGCACCTTTGCTGCGATGGCCGGCTCCTCTTGTTTGGCTTGGACTCTCTGCAGCAATATGAAATATTTGAATCAATTCACAATGTTTATCATATTCAAAACCTCAAGAGTTACACACACTAACCTTACACACCGCATCCTCTTACTAAATTCAAACCGCATTCGAGCTCTTACTGACAACTGACTCAAGCAGGACCACACTGCTGAACTGACAGGTGACTTTTTAGTGTCATATTGCACAGCCCAGTGGGCTGTTCTTAAAAATCATATGAGTTTATGAAAACATTTGTTTTCCTTTGGTTCCACCACATCTGGAGAACACTGTGCAATTAGCATTCAGTCTACTGTACGTAATTCTACTGAGGAGCAGCTACTTCAGACTACAGATGTGACAGGGAATCTTAACTGTCACTGTGCAAGCAGTGGCCTAACTGCTGTTACACTGCCACCTTGTGGTGATAAAACAACAGTGCACTTTAAGGGGGAATCCCATGACAACACATCACAGTGAAGTTGTCAGTTAATGCAGGATCCTGGCATACGACAACAATTATAGACAGTTTCCAAAATCAAGTACAATTACATTTGTGCTCCAGATTTATTAGAAACCTGTCGATTATTACCTGTACCAGGGGTCCTTAACTATTTTATTTTGGGATAATACGGTTAATAAAGGCAAAACAATGATTAAAATACACACATTTATAGAACTTCAGTAAATCATTTCACATGTCACAAACATTGTTTTACATTGTTTTTGAACTAATAAAAACTTCATACATTCAACAGCCTGTCATATAATTTAAGAAAACCTAGACACATTGAAATGGCACAGTTGGCCTGTAACCAGAGCCTGAACCTGGGAACAAAGGGTGAGACTTCCAGACAGAGGCACTGATCAAAGTGTTGATTGGTCCAGCAGCTGTAGTATGAACACAGGTTTAGTGCTGGACTGCAAGAAAGTCAATGCATATTTCTCTCTCCACTTCTCTTTGAGCTCTATGTTCTCTTTTTCTTCCCTTTCCTTTGCAAACTTTATTCTGTATGGTTTGATTCAGAATTGGAATCGGGAGAGAAAAAGTTGGACTGGTGCACCCATAATGATAATGACATATGCCTCTTGTGGTTGGACCGGAGTGAACATACACATCCTGTCACACTGGCAATGCTCTAACACAAGAAAATATATCCCTATGTCTGTCAGTGTTGCTCATTGTTTCTGCCAAAACCATATAAAAGAAATTTGTCTTTACATTTACGTTTTAACATGAATTTGGTTAGAGTTCAAAGATAACACTTGGCTGTGAATGGCCTGAATCTGAATGATGCGCACTAACATCACTCACCTCACAGACAGGTTGTGGAGGGATTAATCAGGTACCAAAGACATACTCAGACAAACACTAAAGAAAGTCTGAAGAAAGAGAAGTAAGAAAGTGAACTTTATGAGTTTGGTGTTGACTATAGTGCAATGGCATCAAATGGAGCTGGCCTTCATGCTGGCCCTGCCAGATTCCTCATGAACATTGGAAGATTCTTCTACCCATTTAGGATTGTTGTATGCATAAACCAGAAGTTTCTGTGAATTGAAACGCAGGCAGTTTTTACTCTACATGATCAATAGTCAGCTCTTCTCTCACCTTGGCACTGGTTCTGGCCCTGACATCTCTCACATCCTTCAGTTTGGACTTATAGAGCATCCAGCGGTAGCGAAGCTCCTCCAGACACACATCTTCTGCTGGTCCAGAACCAGCTTCACTGCCCTGACTCTCCTGGAGCAACAGCTGGAACTGCTCCTGACCCCACGTCACTCCTGCTCTCAGAGCCTGCACCAGGACACAGCAGAGAGTTTTAGGTATACTGGACTAGTACAGGAAGTTCCTGGTGTCTGTTCAGAGTTTTTCTTCCATTTCAGAAATGACAAGCAACATAAGGTGCAACAGAACTGAACCTTTTAACCACAAGAGGTCAGTGTAACAGTTTCTTTTCTTCTGTAACACAATGGCTCCTTTGGCTTTTCCAAATCCTCAGGCAATCAAAACTTCAGAATGAACAGCATGGTTCAAACAAATATGCATATAGCTGTGGGGAAAAGAAGTGGTTGTGGTAATTAGAGTTATCTAGAGTTATCACTTCCAATACATTTCAAGTTTGAAAGTGACATGCTTGATGACAACATCATAGCCAAAAGACAGAATATTAATAACCTCAGAAGCTTCATCTCTGTCAAAGAAAGGTACAGTTTACACATCATTCATCCCTGAACAAACAATCACAAATCCAGTAAACTCCTCAGCAGTTTACTTCAAAGTCAGGTTTCTGCCCAGAGACATTCATTTCAATCATAGTAAAGTCAACCTATCCACACATTAACTGACTGCAGGACCCATCCATGACCTGGGGTTTGTCATAACTTGAACTTTTTAGAACCTTTTGAGGCTTTGGTATTTCAGCTGCATTTTACAAACTGTGACATTTTGGATAAATGCCATTAAAAAGGCAACGGCAGGACCGGCTATGTTGTTTTATGTGGTGTTTAGGAGATGAGTGAAGTAAGCGGTTGTGGGACAGACAGCAATTGACTTTCTTTCAGGTTTACACTGAATCAAGGGTACTGCTGGGGTCAGCACACGCCAGTCAGTGGCCCATAATCCATCTTGTTTTTTTGTTCCAGCCACTGACTTCAGCTCCCTTGTGATGGTCTCCTCTCCACAAATACTAATGAAGACCTGGATATGTTGGTGTGTCCAACAAGCATTTTTCTTCATTTTTATTAGTTACATTATTTATAAGTATTGGTTGTCCTTCTCCATACAGATGCAGTGGTAAAATGGTGGTTTCTGCTGTTGTGTTTGTTGTGATGTGAACTCACACCTGCTTGACCTGCTACGGTTTACAGCACTGCTATCAACTCCTTAAAGTACCAGGAATTTTCAATTAGTATCTCCTCCTAAGCAGTGCCCGAATTGAGCTTCAGGAACTCGTCCCCAAAACGGACAGAGAACAGTGGAAATAAAAGCAGTACCCAAGACAACGGATACATGTTATGTTATGTTATGTATGTATATGTTAAGTTTTGTTAAGTTCCTGCAGTGGAAACGGTCTATTTGTGTTGCTTTGGTTTATGCCAGCGCATTAATAGTACATTCAAGTTCAGGATTATTTATATAGCACTTACAAAATACCACTAATAGCTTGCTTCTGTAACAATTAAATGTCACTTTAGTTAATTTCAGACTGCATGTACATAGTTCTAGCATCACTTGTCAGAATTCTCTCAGGAAGCACAAACAGACTCCTGCACCAGTCACCACTTTTCTGAAGTGTTGACATGTCCAGCTTTTGGTAGGATTTACCAGTGCATGGATTATACTGTTTTCTACTCTGGTTAATCTACTCATACATTTATACATAAAGTTTCTTATCACTGCCTGACATGTGGTTACATTTATGCAGACGGAGTGGATCTGTAACATGTTGACACACTCAGTAGTTTCCATTCATTTCAGTAAAGTATGAAAAGTCAACTTGTAGAGTTACAGTAGGTAATCCACGACAGTGAACATCATGTCAGCTTTTACTTTTGTCCATATTACCTTACTGTTGCACGGCGACACAGTGAAGGCTTTTTAAATCTGCACTTTCAACTGCTTAACCCCGCAGAGATAACAAACACTACCAGCTCTAGTCTAGGTAGTGCTCTAGGCCTGGTTAGTCATGTCAGGGTACATTTCAATGTGCACAATAATGCCACTGCTGTTAAGAGAAAAGCAATTGCTTGGCTGCTTAAATGAGAACACTGACAACTCCCTGCAATAATCCTGCTGACACATCAGGGACCCTTTTATCAAGCATCTCAGAGTAGGTGATCGCTCCTAACAAAACACCTCTCACATTGTGAATTAATATAAATTATATATATTTATATTAATTGTTGTGAATTAATATAAATATTGGTAGACAATGATGCGTCCCTACAGTACTCTGGCAGCCCTAGCATTTACCTATACTTCCTATGCCACAAGATAACAAAAACTTTGATAACAAAATGTTTACACAAGTAAATTAAGTTATGACAATCACTGTGGTGGACTACCTAACTCAAACACGTGTCAAGTCTCAAGTTAATTGTTATAATGCACTGATATGACACAAATGGCTGCTTTGTAAGTGAGAAAATGCATGCAGAAATCTTACAAACTCTGGTTTGCTTTAGCAAATGGCCAGCAATAATGTTAAGTCAATGTGATTTGTAGTACATGGGCAACAACATACAAAAACTTTAGTAGGGTTCTTTAATATATTTTCAACAAACCACCCAAAAAATGTAACCAGCCATCTCCCAGAGTAACCAAAGTCATCAGTAACAATAACTTGTTATCCATCTGCTGGTATATGAAGCATTTAAGCATGTTAGACATAGCACTTAACAAAGAGCTGGTGGAAACAGTAGTCTTAACATCCTCCTCCAAGAATGAAAGGTGGTGTCACTACAACTACAGACTGAGCTGTAAAAAAAACATTTCAAATGTTTTAATGTTAAGAGAAACTCACGTAGAGTGTGTCCTGTCGGATCTTGAGTTCTTTGGCACCGAGTGTTGCTGTCTTGGTACTGAGGATCCCTGAGAGGAGGTCATTCTCTTTGGACAGCCAGGCCTCAAACTCCCTCTTCCTGGATGTGTACTGTTCTCTTCCCCTCTGTAAAACCCCAAACAACTCATAAAACTCTTGCACAGCACACAGTAACACTATGAACAAGTCAGCAGTCATTTTGTGCCATTTTTTAGTTTGGACTAGGGATACTTGGCTAATGTGGACTGTTAACAAATCCATCATTGAGAAAGGTTGGTCACAGTTGTCATCTGTCACCAGACTTCTGTGCTTCTGTGTCCTATCAATATGATTTCATTACAAAAATGATTTGGGTTCAAACCGCGAAGCGGTAGAACTCTATTGTGTTTTTGCCGGTTTATTATTATTTGTCATATGCTGTCTCAAACTGCCGTGAGCTGGAATGAGCTAGAAACACAAAACTTGGCCCAATAACTAGAAAGGATGTGCAAATGCTTCCACAAAAATTTGAGCCTAATCGACCACATTGTGGCAATTTTGAAAGGCCATGCCCCTCACACCGTGACTCCGATTGACTTGAAATTACACATACAATGTGCTCTACAAAAAAGCCTATTATAAATGAGCAAGATCGGTCAAAAAACATGGCCGCCATCAACCAAAATATCTTCGCAATAGGAGGGGCTTAGCAAGAAATTGGCCATAACTCATTAACGATTTGTCCAATCATCATAAATCTTGGGAGATATCTTCAGGCCGTGTTTGGGAATAGGCGTGCCAAAGCATTTTTAGCTTGACCCTTAGGGGGCGCCACAAATGCCAAAAAACTGTACCTCAAAATCCAGTGGACAGAATTTCCCCAAACTACTGGGGGGCACTCACTCTCTTTTCATTGACTAAACAATATGTTGCCACGTAGCACCCATTAATTACAGTTCACCCAGCAGCCGTATTACAGATTTATTATAATGTGCCAAAAGCCCCAGAAACCAAGCACTAAACATACATTTATTTAGGAAGATGCACCAAGTAAGCACAATATGAACTGAAATCATATAAGGTACTTATCATTTCAAGTGATACCTTGCTTTTAGCTGGATAAGGCCCCGTTTTAAACCTGAATTGGTCGCCTCAACTCATTTTAGAATTTAGCTGAATTTCTGCCAGATCGGCTGTCGTTTGATGTCTAATTGCCCGAATGATCACTTATCTGGCTGTTGGATGATGGGATGGGTTACTGGCAGGTCAGAAATTTTGGTCGGCTGTCTGGCAGTTTGATGCTCAAACTGTCACATGGCTGCTGTCAAAAGATCTGTTATATACTTTAGTGAGCTTGTTTTAATATTATTGTTGTAGTATTTTACATGTTGTGGCTAAAACTGTAGTCTGGACTGTGACTGTGCTGTGATAAAAATAAAACTGAACTTTGCTGCACAGCAGACAAGACAATAGTGTCTTTTCCCAGCCATCTGCGGTTCCATTTTTCTTTTTACTTCTTGCTTTCTGTTCATAGTAGAATTGCACAGAGTGATGCTGGCTCTCTCTTTTTGTCAACATTGTTGAAGTCGTCTTGTTTGAATTAACTGGAATATTCAATGGACAAAATCAACCGGGGGTTCCATGTTTATGCTCAGTGTGAGCAACCACGTTGTGACCAGTCAGCTGATCTGTACAGTGCGAACATAGATTTTCTATATAGTATTGGTTATGCAGAACGGTGATCTGTGATTCAGCCTTGCCAGGCAGCCCAGGTCATATATGTAAAATTTTTATTTTTGTCCTCATAGTCAATTTTGCATGACTGGATGTTGGATGTTTCCCACCTCTGACATGGTAAAGAAAATTTGTTGACTAAAAGTCAAAGAAGGAGAGATGTTGACTACAAGTCCCAGAGAGCATTGTGGTAACAACTTATTAAATACTTTCAGCAGCTTGATTCAGTTCACTTGTGTATTTTGGATCAGTTTGGGATGAATTCAGCATTTCAGTTATGGTGAGGTGTTGTGCATCAGCCTGTAATACTCATGGGTACTGTAGTATTTAGTACTATATTAAGGGAGCAAAGCCAACATAACCCCATAGTACTGGTAAATTATCCAGGAGACTCCTGTGTTTCTGTGTGGAGGAACGTTGTTTATCATTGAAAGTAAACTTTGAAATTAAATTTACAGAGAAAAATACCTGAACCGCTGGCTCGGCCTAGTTTGCTACTCTACCAAGTTAACCAAGGGGCAGGAAGTATGAACACTTCTTTAGAGTAAACACTGTACAATAATACCATTGTGGGTTGCATTGGTGTAGTTGATGGTTGCTTGGCTGGGTCCCTTCTGAACAGCATGAACGCTCCTCCTCCTGAGCTCAGGCCTTCCCCTCCCTCCATGCTGCCTTCACCAGAGTCCATTCTTCCTCCCTCACCATAGCTGACCTTTGTAGTAAATGCTGTTCCCCATTTGTCTCCAGCCAAGATGCTGCTGTTGCCCCCTGTTGATTTATCACTGTCAGGGCTTCCATCAGTGGTGGAGTCTTTGGAAACCTTCTGGTCTGCTCTGCTGCAAATACTCCAAGCAGAGGAATCTACTTCGTCTTCTTTAAAAGAGCGCCCACTGTCCTTGCCTGTCCTTGATGGGCTGAGATGTTCATGGTCTTGTCCAGCCAGAATGAGGTGACCTTCACCATGGCCCTGGATCCACCCACCCTGCCCCGTCATCACCCCCTCTTCTGCCTCTCCCTCCAGGCGTCCTCCTATTGCAGGCCCAGAGCTAGCCAAGGTTCCATACACCTCTGCTGGCTTGTCTTGTTGTTGGCCTCTCTGGCTCCTGGAGTCTTCTGTCCTGACCTGACTGCCCCCCTTCCCCAGCCTGAGCTCTGTTGTTAGGGATGTGCTGTCTACAAACAGGCCTCCAACCCTCCATAAGTCAGACTCTGTTTGCTCTGTGGAGCTGTTTAGCAGCCTGGGAGAGAAAGAAATAGAGTTTAAGTGTTTTCACAACTCACCAGCTCATCGCCTGTAAAGTCTAATGCATCACAACCACAAGAAGAGACTGGTGAACAACAGAGAAGAAACATTCATAAAATGACATAAAACTTTGAGTAGCAATAAACTTGAGGTCAGAGAAGCTCTTATAGTTTCTTGTTTGTTTATATGCATGCGTTTATATTCTGTACCACAGAAATAGCAGTTTTGACAAGAAATTAGAATCTCATTGTGAAATGTCGCTGAAAGCTTCGTAAACACCAAGTAACTGGACCTTGTGATACAATTTTCTTTGTCAAACTTCAGTGACTGCTTTGAAACAACACTTGGTTTCTTGGTGGCTATATTAATGTAATAGCAACATTCACTTAGGAGCCAATGTCAGTGTGGGCCAAACACAACTCTGACTGTTGAACAATGTTTAAGTATTGATTTGGGAATACATATGTTTACAGTTCAAAAATGTGTCTATGTAATGTAAAAATAATAGCTTGGCAATTTATACAGTCCTTAACATGTCTTATTTCACTTATTCTAATGTCTTGAGCTTTCTGTTTTACACTTTATATTCAACACCCCATTCAAAGACGAAAAAATATAAAAAAGTCATGGAGAAAATGTGGAAAGACTAGACCAGTAGTCCCTTGTCAAACCAGGTGCATGTCAGCTGTGTTTTTTAGTCATCATTCTCACACATCCGACGAAACAGATAAGCCTCAATTTTAATCAATGTAGTCTACACTAGCCGCATAATGGCTAACGTTTCACTCACCCTTTACGTACATAACTGCAGTCCATAGTGTATTTTTGGCTATTTTGTTCCGACTTAGGTGTGTTACTACATTGACTGTGTATTGGCTTGTGAGCACTGCTAAAATGCATGTCATTTCGTGTAGACACCAATGTTGGGCAGTAACCCATTACTTAGTAGCGTTGTACGGTAATGTGTAATTACTTTGTTCAGTAACGAGTAGCGTAAGGGATTACAATTTGAATTTCAGTAATTACATTTCAGTTACTAATCCCAGTAAAGCTCCCTTACTTTGATATTTGGGGGTCTGTGTCTTATTGGGAGTTAGAAGGTGGATTAATATCTGTTTGGTCTCAGTGTGAAGAGACTGGTCTGGGACATGTAAGCTTGGCACAGGGGCGTTTAGAGGTGCCTAGCTTCTATCAAAAGAGGAGAAATGCCACTCCAGGTAATTCCAAAGTTGTCTTATTTAAATGTTGTGTGTCCTTAGCAGGCTTACTAATGTTATCCACGGGTACGCCTAGATTTAGGAGTCACCTAGTTTTGTTTACAGTTGGAGGGTGAACCTCGCAGCTGAGGTCGGGTCTTCTGGACAGCTGTGTGCAGTCACAGAGGCGAAACCAACATTAGGTGCTGCATGCTTGTTAAACAACAATGTCTTGTTTTCTATTTCTACATGTGTTAAATACAAAAGCTGCAACATGTGGGTGTGCAGGACTTGAAGTTCTTTAAATGACGGAGCTGGGCTGAGTAACAAAAGTAATGAGTAATGTAATATGATGATTATTTGATTATGATTATTTTTGCTGCTGAGCAATTAGTAAAGTAATGTAATTACTTTTTCAGTGAGTAATGTGTAATGAGCCATTGATTCCATTTTTCAAGTAACTTGTCCATCACTGGTAGACACTGAATAATTGAAACTGCTGTTGCTGCTGAGCTGGGTGTACACAAGGAGTCAGAGTGACCACTGAAACTGAGAAAAGAGTAGTTTTGTGAAAGTCTTGCTTACCATCACCACACACTAAGCATACCAAACTAAAAACAACAACTATCATTATCCTAATTTTTTCAGGTACCTGTGAAGATTGAGACTAATGTTGTATAGGGCCAACCAGGACTCTCGTAGGCGCTTCATGTCTCGCAGAATGTGGACCTGTCCCTCCTCTGAAGTTTTCTCCAGAACCCCCTGACCATGGACTTCCATATGCTGCAGCTGAAGCTCCTTCTCTGGAAACTCTTCAAGCGCTCTCTGTGGATAATGACAATGGAACAGGAGACCAAAAGTCATGGAGGCTTAATAGTTTTCATCATGCAGCAATCATGATGTTTTATGTGTGTAAACATCAGAGCTACCATGAAGTTAATTTGTGTTGTGTTAGTGTGTGTCATATATTTTTATTCTGGGACTCCACTAGAGTAGCTTTGCATGATTCACAGTTAAAAAAAATCCTATTTATATTGGACTGACCCTTTATGCAGCCCCTTAGTTCATCCTCTGTCTGAAAAAAAGCCATTTTAGCTCCTGTCTCTTTAAGGCCCCCCTCCCTAAAAGCCCACTTTCTTCTGAGTGGCCAACTTCCAGAAGCCTGCTGAGGGGCAGCGCCCAAAGCTTCTGACCACCGCAACGATAGACTCCGCCAGAGCGGAGTGTTCATGGGGGGCGGACGTCACTGATTACTGTCCAAAACACAACTTTATTCACTGATTTTGGTGAAACTGGATTATGTTTTATGAAGAAAATATTTTCTGGTTTCCCCTCTGATGTCCTCTAGCTGCTCTGCTTCAACTTTTGGTGATTGATGGAGTTTCCTTATGGAGAGATAGCTTTACTTGTTAACTGCTGTACTTGTTGTGTAGCTGCCGTTAGCTAGTTAGCTCAGTTAGCCGTGCAGCTAGTTGTCCTATTAGCTCAATCTGTCAGAACTGGGAGCTCAGAGAACCGGGGGAGTGTTGGTGTTTACACTTCTAGTCCTGGAGCTTTGGACCGCCGGTGCTCCGATCTCTAAGTCTGGGCAGAGTCAACTAATTGCTAACTGTAACGTTAGCTGCCATTAGCTGTCAGGAAACTCTGTAACGTTTAATCACCGAGAGTTGAGGCAGAGCAGCTGGAGGACATCAGAGGGAAAACCAGAAAACTTGGGAAGGGTGTGCAATGATATACTGGCCTCCTGACATCCAACAATTGTGCAGCGTTTTCTTGACCTTTTCTGTCTTGTAGCTTGCTAGCTCAGCGACGAAATGACCGCTTGGTGTTGTGTTGTTGTTGGGGGCATGGCTGAGGGCGGTGATTGTATAGTTGTGACATCACAACCTTATTGAAGTCCTGATGGCTTGTTCAAAGGCACAGTTGCTGAATACAGGCTGTGTGCGTTTCTGTGTGGATTGAGCATTTTGATACCTTCACAGTATTTATATATTGTAGCAGATCTAGATCTGCTCATTTGCAATGCGTATTAGTCTGGAACCTCTCAGTTCATTTTCAATTTCCAAGGGGTGTTATCAACAGTCGAGAACAAAATGCCTCTGCACACAACTGGATAGACCTACAACCAATTAGAGCAACAAAACGTGTGACATAGTGCTGTACGACACATGCAAGTTGGGGTTGCTTGCTCCGTTTGGCAGTCTGGTCACAAACTTTTTCAAATTACAGCTAAACAGTACACTAATATATGTTTCTAAAAACATTTGAGCAGCGAAATGTGTGACGTGTGACTTTTCAAATCTGGACCGGTAAATCTCCGTCAATCATCGTATCAAACCCGCCTCATATTAGATAAACGGTTGTGACTGGCCCGACCGGATCCAGGACGGGTGGAAATTTGTCTGAATGGAAGGGGGGCCAGATGTACCTGCCAGAGCAAATGAAACATGAGCCGCCCTGTTTTGTTAGTGTCCACAGGTTTTTAAGACACCACAGTGTTCCAGGGATATAAGTGCCATGTTGATGAGACATTCTGAGGATTACTGGATTATTTTTGTTACTGAGGGAAACCTTTAAACATAATGATTTTGCAGAAACATCTGAAGTTATGTGTAATACCTATTTTAATGATTTCTAAGCAAATGGATTTAATTGGAGATACTGCTATCACAAGTAAGTAAGTAAATTGTGCTGATTCCAGCAATATGTTTTGACGTCTGTGTGTTCTGGTTTAACTGACTTATGATTCTGGGGAAAAGGGCTGCTTAAAATTGCATCAGTTGGGTTCAAGGGGTTAAATCATATACTTTAGGTAACATGCTGTCAGTAAACTACACATTCATGTTCAATACTGGCTCAGCTGTGATGCTTTAGACCAAAGAAACAAGAGGACCAAAAGGTCACAGGTTGTTGAATGCAGCTTTGCAACACTTGCTGCTGGATAAGAAAGAGTATGAATTTTTCTTTCAAACTTCAACACATCATTTCCTGTCTGTGGTGAAGCATACATATTCCTCTGTACCAGCTGTTTAATGTGGGCAAATACACTACACAACACTACAACAGTGTTATTTTTTTTGGAATAGATTTCTCCTTTCTGGTGCACTACTGGTGTCTGTTTTAGGCAATGAGATGGGTGTTAGTTTTTTATTCATAAAAAGGAACTCTCAAGAAGTATTTTTCTGCACACTGCTACATATATTTGATATCCATTATATAGTTTAAAAGAGCAGAGCTCCTGAACAGTATTACAGCCACATTTAACAATGCTGTGAGTTAATGAAATGCAGAGGTGAAGAATCTCAATCCATGGTGGTGATGAGATTGGCAGGTTGGTTCAGTGTAATAATGAAGACTGTAATTATAAAGAGTCTCCTTGGTATTCCCATTAAAATTCATAACTGGGGCCATTACTTAAGGTCACTGTGAGCTACCTTCAGTTATTTTGCAGAGATGGTTGACAGAATAATACATGTCAGTGATATAAGATCAAGAGTGGGGGAAATGGATTTTAATGAATTGATGAGTTTATCCATCATGAACCCTGACACCTGTAGGTCTGGGCTTCCACACTACAAATAAAACAAAAATGTACCCAGGGCTGCTAATTAACAATGAAGCCAAAAATGACTCTCTACTGACTGTAGAGAGAACAAGACTGCAAAGACGTCACCTCTCTATCATGAAATTACATTTTGAATTATGTTTGGATGACTTATAGGAAGATTACCATACAAGTGGTTTTGCACAATCAGCACAGTAAATCCTATGTGCTTACAACATTACTGACAACCATTTTCCAATTCATCCAAGTAATTTTTAAATGCGAAGGTAGGAGAACTACGTTCCAGGGGCCCATTGGTTTCAGATCATTTTAATACACTATAAAAATCAACTCACAGCGCTTTGAAAATTGCTCAACATAGCTAATGCTTCATAATGAAAGACACATCTGCACTGGTTTTCATTAATGTTGCTTAATTTTAGAGTTTTAATAGTGTTAAAATGGCGGAGTGATCTGTAAATCCTTCCTTTCACACGCTTATGTGAAGGTCTGATGACAAAGCTTCACCTTTTAGTTGCCACATGGCATTGGATTCATAAGCTGTGATGTTTGGAAACTCAATAGGGAAAACAGATAATTATCAGACAAGAAAGTTGCAAAAACGTCATAAAATTGATACTTAGGTGTATTGAATGGTCATTGAAAAATATTTTTTCTGATTTCAGTGAGGAAAATGAAAAAAAAAGTTTTAGCTACACGACAGCATACTAATGCACCATTCCTCTATGTGGAACTCATGTATGCACTTTAATTGGATGATCAGGGCTGGAAGACCCGCATACTAGTTAGTAAACAAAAAGAAGTTAGCAAAGACGTAACTCTGCAAAATAGTGACGCTTTCACAAGAAAATATCAGACATAATATCATAATAAGGAGAAGACGATTACACTTCCTACAGAATGACTCTTGTAACGTATCGGTTTGAGCCAGAGCATACCGAGGAGGAAATGGAGCTGAGGCGAGCAGAATAAGACAGGTCAAGGGCAAGAAGAGAGGACACTGCTGCTAACAGACGGCAGCTGGACGCAGAGTTGTAACACATGCCAATCGATATAATCCACAACAGTGTTTTTGCTGCCCTGAACAGGACATTTTGGAAGTGCTGTTGGAGGAGTCACAGTGAGGCAGTGGATGAACATACATGTGTGACAAGCCATCCCAGTTTCAGCGCTCTCTGGCAGGTTCACAGTAAAGTTGTTCATCCTTCTTAGCTAAACATGGCGAGCTTCACAAAGCAGAGTCTCTCCAATCAGAACTACTTGTAGGCAGGACACCTGTCCTGCTAACCGATCCAACACAGAACTACACAGAAGGAATGTACATAACCATCATGAAATAACAACAACTATAATAACAACTGCTTATCGTGAGCACAGAGGTGCAAGAACACACACACACACACACACACACACCTCAGCTTCGTGCTGGCGGCCCTCTATGCTCCACTCTCCTGAGGGGCTGTGGAAGGACTCCAGCTTCTGCTTCATGATCATCAGCCACTTCTCTATGTTCAGCAGACTGTCGTGGAAGCTCTCATGGTCTGCGATGCTCTCCTCATTCTCATGCACCTTCACCTGCAAACAAAAGGAAAAGATCAGCTGGCAGTGGCAGGGGGAAAAATGCATGCGTTGGCAATATGTGCAACAGCTGTCATTATGCAAACAGTATCTTTACATTCCAATACTGTAACAGATGCTGCACTAACACTTTTACAGTCCAATTGAAATTAAATTTTAACTAGGACCTCAATATAAATCCTTGATGTTTTGACTTTAATTATTCAAAAAAGAGCAACAGATTAGTGTAATCGGTCACTCTGACAAGTATAAATTTTTAGTCTGATTAGGGTCCAGTGATGTGAAGTTGGGTCGTAGGGAGCAAGAATCATGCTGGCAGTATGTTCCAGATAAAATCTTATTTGGTGAGTTCTTACAGGCAAAGTGAAGGGTTTGTGACCAAAACATTTGTCTTCATTTCCCACAGTGTGCACAGACCGGCCAGATAAGATTGTTGAAATTTTCACACAGGCTTCTATAAAGTATATATAAAGTCTATAAAATATAAAGTGTTCTTGAGCAAGACACTAAGCCCCTTACCGCTCCTGATGAGCAGGCTGGCACCTTGCATGGCAGCCTCTGCCATCAGTGTATGAATGTGTGTGTGTGTGTGTGAATGGGTGAATGTTGGCATGTGTTTTAAATAGTCGGTAGACTAGAAAAGCTAGTAAATGCAATCCATTTACCCTCCAACACACTGCCTTCTGCAGCTGGTCAACAATGTTATGCCAGATATTTTCAATTTAGTGATAAAAATTGTGCTTATTTTAGTATGTTCCCAGTGTGATTCAAGCATATCTGTCTAGTGCGGCTGCCTTTAAATGAATAGATCTAGGGTTGAGGTTAGTATATTGGTGTTTTTATTATCTTTTTAAAACTAGTGTTTTTAGGTTTGACAGCAGTCTGTGAGCACATCAAAATCAATTAAGTTTGGAGAGTTGATTCAGGAAAGCCTCATCTCTTGGGGGAGACCAGCATGCATAAAAACATGTTGGATGTCTGTTGTTACCAACTGAGCTATACTGACAAAAATGCCACCGACAGTGATGTATCTATCAAGCCTGTGGAGTCCTTATACTCTGGCTCTGCCCTACAGTGGCACATGCACTGTGATTTTTGTCAGACAAACTGACACAGGGACCTCTACTACTGTAGCTGCTGGTCAGAGCTAAAATAAAGGGGAAACTATGTTTAGTGGAAGTTTGGTGAATGCATTGAACCACTAAAATGACCAACAGAGGACACAGTTTCTTCATTAGTTGTTTTCATTAAATTGCTGTGCAAGTTCTGAGCAAAATTCTAATTTTTTGGCAAAATAAAGTGTGAATCAGTGCATGTTACAGTACCATTAACTACACGTACACCGATACACTCAAGAAGATATGTCAGGATGACGATAGAGCACCAGTAACTCTGTTACATTGCAGCATTATGTTGGTGCTTACAACCTAAGATGTCATTTGTGTTTTCTCTCATTTTTTTAATGAATGAATTTGTCCACATGGAAGAGATTATTATTATTATTATCACATCTATTTACTTCGATTACATCCTGGGCAAATAGTTAGAAGCCAGATGATTACAGGTGAAATGTAGGAAATATGAATATATTAAACAGAAGGAATCAAATAATTGTACTTCATTGTGCTGGTATAATGTTAATACTAAAAGTTACCCACATTGATTATAAAACTATGAGAAAAATGGCTCCTGCTCTGAAGTCCTTAAAGGGGAACTACACTTTTTTTTGTCTACACATCAAAGTTTCCCTACAGGTCTTGGGGAGTACTACTACAAATGTTGTGTTAAGGTTGTGTTAAGTCTTTTGTGTCCACAGATGGAGCTGTGTGAAGTCTGATAAATATCCTCAAGTGATGTCACTTGAGTCAGCGGTGGTTGGGGCTGAAGACTACATGTTTGAAAATTTTAGCTTACCAGACCTCTGTAGCCCGCTCCTCATCTCTGTTTGGGGCAAGAGGATCTCAACCGAACTGTCAGAGGTCGAGTTGCATTGTGGGTAATCTAAGTGCCAGGTTTTGACAAGGTAGAAGAATGTGTGGAATAAAAAACACCATATCTCTGGTTCTGCTGCATCAATTTTGATTTATTTTTAAAACTATCCATCGTGAGTCCGAAAATGTTATAAGAGTACAATGCTAAATCGGTGGAGTACTCTTTTAAAGAAGTATTATCAAAGTTTCTGTCATAGTTTGGGGTTTTGTCCTGTTTCCTGTTATATTTTATAGTGTTCTCCTCTACTCGTGTGTCTTGTGGTTTTACTTCCTGTCTTTGTTTGCTTTCCCTCCAGTTTGGATTGTTGGCCTCGCCTTGAGTGGTTGCACCTGTGTCTCGTTGTCTCCTCTACCTAAGTGTATTTAGTCCGGGTTTTTTCCTTGGTTCAGTGTCAGTTTGTCTTCGTCAGTTGCGTGTCAAGTGTTCCAGCTCTTCGCCAGTGTTTCCTTGGATATTTACTGTGTACCTTGGATTTTTCTGCCTGCTCCCTTATGGATTTATGTTACCTGTTTGCTGCTTGCCTGCCTGTTACCTGTTTGTCACCTACCTGCCTATCGACCAGTCTACCGGTCTACCTTCCTGTATCTGCCAGTAAGCTCCTAAATAAACCACTCAAGTCATCGTTCGGCTTCCTCTGTCTGCGTTTGGGTCCAACCCCTCGTTTCCTCTGAGTTCCCTGATTGGCAACACGACAGGCTGTAAAACCAAAACGAGCTAAAAGACAGTACAGCTCAGAAGACCTGAAAGGAACTGCAGAGGTGGTGATAATTTGTTGTTTTGTCACAATGAGAGTCATTTGATCCATAGCTAATACAAAAAGATTGTTTGCTGTAGCTTTAACTATGGGTGGAGGCTTCATCAGGTATTAAGGAGGAGTTGTAGTCAGAAAAAAGTGATTCAGAACTTGTTTTAAACCACTCTCCTGTCTTACCCTGACTGCCTTGTACAGATGTTTCCAGTCATAAAAGAGCCTCTCAAACTGAGGCCTGTTGCTCTGACTGGATGAGACCAGAGTCTCCAGCGCTGTGATGTGGGCTTCGCAGTCCTCCAGGTCTTTCTGGATCACCTGAGGACACACAGTGTGACAGCATGCCATGGGAAATAACACAAAAACACACAACTGTGGGGTTGGTGTAAACGTCCAGTTCATTCAACACATAAATGAACTGAAAGTTCATTAATAACATTATTTTAAAAATATCTAATCTTGAGATACTATATACTACAACATTCAGTATGATACTGCAGCACAATCTTTTATAAAGAATAAATCAGTCACTTTCACAACACTAAAAGCAGAGACAGTGTTCACAGGGATTGATTACCTAATTCAAGTTTCAAGGCTTTCGCAGTCTGATTCTCATTGTGAACTTAAATTAACTGAAACCAATGGCTGCCTGAAGGTAGCAATACTACAGCATGCTTTTACAAATGACTGTTATGTAAAGTGTAATTTATATGTAGTAAATCAAAAACAATTCATGTTGTAAACATCATTCCATCAAGCACTTGTGTCTTTCTTGAATATGATAAAGCTTACACTACAAAAAGTAATTGAAAAGAGTAATTTTCTGATCTTTACACTGTGGTAACCTACTGTAACTTTGGAGTTGCATGACACTTCATCTGAATTAATCTGCTGGAGGCCACAATATGACAGTGTACATAGAGCATTTTGTGTCTGCCTTGGCTCTGCTCTGACCTGGGATTAAACTCACCCTGAACTGGTCAGACTGGCTTTTCTTAGCCAGGATGTCAGGCTGGAGGCCGTCAGCTGCTATTAGTTGGTCCCGGAGACTGGCCAGCTTAGAGCAAATCAACTCATAGGCATCACCAAAGTCCTTGGTTCTTGAGATTAAGCCCTGAGAGTGGGAAAGATGTCATAAATTGTGTTGTTATACAGCCAGTCATGTCTGGACTATATGTTGAAGCCAGAGTATGTCCTCTTTGTTTTCACCTCCTCCATAATAAAATGAGGTGACAGCTAGGGAGAAATATTGACCTCACACTGTGTGGCTGCTTAAAAACAGGTTCTGAAACAATTGATAATCACATTCTAAAGTTTGATTACATTGTCAAAAAAATTAAATAAAAATGTGTCAGAGAAAAACACATCTATAGCTACTACAATTCTTGATATTTCTAGCGCAGGGATCAGATTTCATAATATTTTACGATATTTTTGACTTCTGAGATGGGCACTATGTCTGATTAGGTAATCATAGAGTAACAAATTCTTGCTGTGACTTCTCCGAGATGCGAGACAGATGACATGTTGGCAAGTTTTTAAATTAGGCAATAGAAGGCAAAACAATTCTGACATGCTAGTCTTTTTGTCAGGATGTCATGAGGTGTGTGATTTTGAGCTGTCCCACATTAAATTTGACAATCATGAGAGAAACATGGTGAGATCTTTGGTCGTCAGTTCAAAACAGTGGTCCAAGGGTTAACTGTGATGCAAATGCCACTCTGTGAGTTGTTTTTTATTTAGCATTTTCAAAATAGGAGGGTGGTGCAGATGGATGGTGTGAGTTAACGACATGTCTTTGCTTGCATGTTTTTTTCTATTTCCATCGTAGCGCCAAGATTCAAAAGGCATCTATCGCACAATCTGATATGCCTCAAAATTGACATTGTACAGGACTGTGTAACTTCTTTTTGAAAAGTGCTACATATGTATCTATAAAGTTATTATTAATGTTATATAAAGTAAGAATAAATGGGCTAAACATGACATGCTAAAGATTTCAGCATCAAGATTGTAGATTGTACATGTTGTTTTACTTTCCTACAATTTTAAAAGTTGATTTCTACTCAAGTAGGTATCCACTGCATCAACAATTAAAAATTAAAAAGTTACACGGTTTGGAAGTTCACATTAAAATTTAAGATGTAGTAAAGCCGAATGAATGACAGTAACATGTTGATACCTGAAGCCTGCTCTTCCTCTGCAGCAGCTGAGTGTGCAGCAGCTCTCTGTTCCTGATGGCGGCACTCAGCTCGTCCTGCAGGTCGTCAGACCTCTCAGGACCGAACACAGAGTCCAGCAGGTCCCCCTTCACCTGCAGCAGACTGAAACGCTCCTGCAGCTGGACACTGTCCTTCAGCAGACGCTAACATAAAGGACAGAAATGGAGAACACATGAAGTCTGAAGTCTGTTTATTCAGGCAATCCCTCTTTAGATGTTCCACACTGCTGAAAATATCTCCATACTGAATTTCATACAGAACTTCATACAGAATTTTTATGACTATACTACAATGCTGCCACAGTGAAGCAACTCTTACACAAGCTTTGACTTTGACATTTATTTTACTGTAGACTTGAAATTGAAGAGTTATAAATCTTTCTGATCTTTTTTTTGAAGAACGTAAATTTGTGTAGCAGGTATGTTATTTTACTGATCTGCCATCCGCCTGCTTTTTCAGATTTGGTTTTCTTGTCCTTGGAGACACTTATCCAGATCCCGACAGTGTATTAAGTATAATTGTTTATCCTCATTGTTTTATGTAATAGTGTAACAGTAGAGTGAGACAGGAAGCTTGGGGAGAAAGCTGACGCTGACATGCAACAAACGTGCCTACTGAGCTGGTTGCTTGAGTTACAACTGTGTCTCTGATGTAACAAAAGTCAGAGCATGATGAGGTTTCCACTAACATTGTGCTAAAACAACTTTGTGAGGGGGGAAATATATTCTAGTATATTTGTGATAGTGACACATTCATAAAATTCCCTGACATTAGAGATATTATCAGATTTATCAGATCCGTTAGCTTTTTCTGTCTGGAAGATAACTCTCACAGTTTCATGAAATATGTATCTGACAGAAAATCAAAGATGAGTGGCAACCACTGGCATTCTGTATTCTGTGAAATTTAGAAAGTGTTGTAGTACAGTGGAAAGATGTTTGATTTGTAATTAGGATCACAGCAGACTTAAAGGAGGGGTATGCGATTCTAATCCAATAAACGTCTTTTTGTCAAATTCAGTGAATATCTCCTCCCAGTCTGCCAGCTGTCTGTTCAGTGTGTGCGATGAAAAAGAACTCTGGTGTTTGAACACAGCCTGTAAATGGGAAATAAACAAAGTGGCTCGGACCGGGCCACACAGCACTATTCCAGTCATTCTAGCCATGATTGTACTTAATTTATCTTACCTGTATTATAGTGTATTATATTTTGATTTGCTTAGTTCTTCTATTCCTTCTATTCTCAAGTGTGCGTTGACGTGACAGTGAGCAGCTGTAACGAAAGAGTTTCCCCTCGGGGATCAATAAAGTATTTCTGATTCTGATTTGTGTGTCAGGTATGCTGGTATGATGTTTGCTATAGTAACAGGAGAGTTGTGAGTATCGCTGTCTGGAGCTGCTGTGCTGGCTGGGAAAGCATCTGGGTTACCAGTCTATGACTCATAGGGATGATATCCTGTTATTCATATACTGTAATATTTTTAGTTTCTTTTTGCAACTGCTGAGACCAAGTTTTAATATGGAAGCATTAAATTGGTAACAAACAATTGATTCTTTAGGAAGAAGTTAGTACAGCTGCAGATTCAGGTGATCATTTTATGTAGGTTCATTACTACGACATGAGCGAGACCTTTCACATTACACATTGTCTGTCGTTTGATACATTGTTCTTATAGAAATATCGATTATAGCTGCTTTAAGGAAATGTGTGTGTTTTACCTCTATGTTCTGGACCAACATGGCGATGTGGGAGAAGTCAGTAACCTCAGCAGAAGCCTCCAGAGCCTGAGAGACCATGTGGCTCCACTGGGCGTAGACCAGCAGTGGGTCCTGGAGAATGTTTCTCAGCCCAGACTCTGACTCAGAACAAAGCCTTGTCGCTCTGCATTTCACACTGCAACATGAGCACACAAGACATTTTCAAACAGAGACCTTTTGTAAAGGAAATTTACAAGAGAAAAACGGACCTACAAGGCTGTAATTAGTTTGTACATATATGTAAAAATATGTGCCAAACGTGTATATACTGAGAGACTTGCATCAATAGTCTTCACAAATTCGTATTTATTAAATAAAAGTTTAAGTGTGTGAACAACATGTTTCCAAACAGGCTCATCTATGGGATGAATATCATGCATCTAGAAACTGAAAAAAAAAAGCTTAGAAAGGTTGAAATGCTAATATATAAAAAAGGTTTTGCAAGATTGAAACTAAGTTTTGAAGGCTTGCATAATCTTTTGATAGACTGAAAAAAAATTCAAATCTGCAAACATTATTTTGTATTGAGTTTTCTTTCTTGACAACTGCAGCACTCTTTTCACAGTGTTTCTCCAACACATTTTCAGAGTTTCAAATTTGTCACTGTTCTCCCGGTGTATTAGTTTGTTTTTCCAGGTTTGAAGCCTTGTAGTAATCTGAAAACTGGTGCGCATATGTTGGGAAAAAGTTTTGAAACTTGAATCTTGAGTTTCGAAAGGGATTATTTTGAAACTTTTGCGGATGTACATTTGCACTCGTGTTGACTGAGTTTACAACACCCACTTTTCAGAGATCTGCCCACACAGTTGCGAGCTTGCGAGTCACGTCATTTCTGGCAGCGTTGTCTCGTAGTTCACTGGTCTGAAACTCTTAAACTCCGAGACAGATAGTGTGAAAAAAAAATCTGGGATCCTGGAGGCGTCTATCGTTTTAACAACATACTTTAGATGAAACCACACCCGCTTCCGTATGACGAAAGCCTCTGCGGCATATGACAGCTACAGTGGGTCCGCTCATGGTAGCTTTCCTAGTTTACAAATAATTGCCAGCATGGACATTAATGTTCACAATATAATTTTATGTTAGCCTAAATGACATGTATCAGTTCTGTGTTTTATCTCCCTTGCCTTTTTTGTGTTCGTATGGGCAACGTGGTCGTGGTGACATAAACGCCGCTCTCGCAGCTGGGCGATAACTGTCAAAGGTGTGCAGACAGTAGCTTGGAACATAGCAATATGGGGCACTGTATTTGATGAATTTACTGTTTATCAGACCACAAATGAGACAAGGTTGGAAAAACGATAGATATCAGCCTCACTGATGTCTGTACAAAAACACAACATTATAACTTTATTCACTGATTTTAGTGAACTCACATTTCATGGAGAAGTTTTTTTCTGATTTTCCCTCTGATGTGCTCTGCCTGAACTCTGGGAGATTTACAGAGTTTCCTGATGGGCAGATAGCTTTACTTGTTGCAAGTAACTGCTAACTGCTGTTAGCTAGTTAGCCGTGAAGCTAGCCATCCTATTAGCTGACTCCGCCCGAACTGGGAGCTCTGGGCACCGGGGGAGTGTTGGTGTTACTGTTTACACCTCTAGCACAGTAGCTTTGGACCGCTGGGAGGAGGAGGTTTTCAGGCCCGGGGAGTGGAGTTGGAATGGGCACCAAAAACGGAGCAAGGTGAGCGGGCAACAGAGCCGTACTCAGCAGCCTCCCAGTGAACACGAACACAGCCTCCAAGACTGACGGAGGCCAGTTTGACGACAAGGAATACTGTACTGAAGTGGTTTACAGTGGCTGCGACGAGGAGAGGAGCGTGAGGGCGGTTGAGCGCCCACTGCCGAGGCCTTTTTTCAGCCTATCAACACATTTTGCAAGCCTTCAAAACTTAGTTTCAATTGTGCAAAACCTTTTTTATTAGATTTCAATTTTTAACACTGAGTTTCAACCTTCAAAGCTTTTTTTTTCAGTTTTGAGATATGGCATGATATTCATCTCATATTCATCAGGTTCTCTCATCAATCATCTAACACAAAGAACATAAATATTCTTGTTTGAGCATCGAACCTACATCAGTCAATAACAGGTGCATTCAATCTCGACTATAACGCTGAATGTACACAGCATCCGGCTGCATCAGGTTCCAGCAGTGCTTCGGCTCAGTCATGGCTGAGTCAGGGCTCTGTTGCGGTTTCAATGTCAACGATTCAGAAGCAGAGCGTCTGTTCTTCAGCAGCCACATTTATAATATAGTAATAATATAGAGTTGAGTTTGCCGCCATTTTTCGTGTTTTACAAGCATGAATGCACTAATTTAGATTGAAACATGCTTTGTGGCTATACTTGAATATGACAACCTTCTGTTGCTTCTCTTTCTCTGTCATCACTCATTTTAAATGTCAGTATAGCCTATCTACAGGCTAATGTGCAATGATGACAGCTATATTGTGAGTTCGGCTGCATTAAAACACACAGAGAGCAGGAGGAGACAGAACAGTTACAGGTCTCTGTGTGTGTGTGAAGACACAGTCAGAAACAAATGAAAATCATCATTAAAAATGTATTTTAAGTCTACTGTCAATAAATACAGGCATTTACATACACGCACAAGTGAATTTAATGCTGCAGAGATGCAAGCTGCTCTAGCAAAAAACAGATCCTTAAAGATGCAACGCAGCTGGGCGCTATGAACAATGGCCATAAGAATTTCATAGTGAAAAAGAATGCAACTATTACTCTGACCACTAAGGCTCCAATTAGACATTTTGTCCTCAGCACACCCACATTTACTATTTATTATACTATATTTATTGTTGTTGTTCCTGAAGAAGAAGACTACCAGTTTATGAACCTATACAATTAGGGTTTGAAAATCTGCTTTGTAAATGTTTTATGAGAAAGGCAAAGCATACGTGAGAGACGTGTTTTGGTGAGAAACAGTGAATGTAATGTGAACTTTATTTACAAGAAAACCTTTAGAGTACCTTTAACAAGAGTACCTTTGGCAAGATCATTATTTATAAAAATGTTCTTGGCTGTTTCAAATTATGCTTGGTCACTTACCAATTGTGGGTAAGTGACCAAGCATGACAGAAGAAGCACTTGTCACAGACAACATCAACGACTGTCCCCTCCAGTCAAAAACATGTTTTGGTTATTGTTCTTCACTGTGATGTTTGAGCTTCATTGTGCAGAATGTATGATGAGTTTGTTTTCACATTCATCTGCTGACGGGGGAAAGTTTCTCAGTTTAACACAGAAGGATTTATGACATCATAACTAGTTATCATGGTCCGATATGCAACTTACAAAAGTGTGATGTGGAAACTTGAAACTTGCAGTGCACATACACCGAGAATGGACTTTTCATTGAAGTATGAAACATCTTGCGTACAGCACTTAAACTTCTGAAACAAACAATATTTGCATATTCATAGATTTGGATGTTTATGAGGGAGAAGGGGTAGATGCAATTTGAAGAATTTAAGTAGTTTATTGAACTTATTTTTTAAACCATATCAGACAAATTATTTTTCAAAGCCGACCATTTTTAGATCTCTTAAAACATGTCTGGAGGGGATCTTTAAGCAATGTCCTTAATAAGTTGAATCAAATTGTGCAGAAAAATTAATATCTGAAAAGCTTTCAAAATGACCTCTAAATGTCAAGAAACATATGCACAGAAACTTTTCCATGAAAAAATGTAGTAAAACTTGGTCCCTTCAGTCTATACAAAACCACTAGTTGCTGTACCTCTGAAGCACTTTTCAGAGTCTGAAAGCTTATGCAATTTGTCTGTGCAAATCAAAGTGTGACTATACAGGCACCCAGGATTTTGGCTAACAGCTCATATCCAGGTTAAGAGGTTTTGTTTTGATAAGATGTTCATGTATATTATCTAGGGCACAGTGTTTCAAGATGGAAACACATAATCCAGCACACAGATTGCAGTGGCTTTGTTAGGCTGTTTCCTTTCCCTTGTGTTGTGTTGTGGAACCGTGAGCTTGGTCGTTTTATCCTTTAGTGTTTTTTTAAAAAGTCTAAAAGTATAAAACACTACAAATTTGGAGGGAATTTGTGGTAGTTCCAGACCCAACACTCAAAAGCAAATGGTTAACATGAGGTAGTGCACAGAAGGAAGAAGCACAAAGTGTTTAGCATGCTACGGACTACAATGGAAAATGGATAATTAAAATCAAAACATTTTAAATACACACAGCGCCACAGCCACAGCGAATAAAAATCACAATGCCTGTAACATTAGCTCAGCTGCTAACTAGCTAAGTTAGCTTTTCACCATCTGGACTGTGTTTCTTCTTCTTCTTCTTCTTCTTCTTTTGTTTTGATTGGCATCTGGCAACCAGCTTGCAGGTGCGTTACCGCTGCCTACCAGACTGGAGTGTGCAACAGTAGATTGGAAGACAAAGAAAATGAAAAAAACTAAAGAAAAACAAATAGCCAGTATATCAGCATCCTCATTCCCATCTACTCCTACATGAGTAGGGACCCAAACAAAGCAAACCATCAAACCCTTATTGTGCAGTCTGTATATTAAATGATGAATTTCAAGATTTCACAGATTTAATGCTTGTGAGTGCTGCCCAACGATCAGATGCAATTAGTGCATTATTTTTGTTGTTTTCTTCTAACCACTGCAAAGCTATCAAAACAGCTAGGAGCTCAACTGCATATGCTGTAAAGTTATCTGTGGTTCCTTTCTTAATAGCTACCTTGCATTGTGGTGTGAAAACTGCAGCACCTGTACGTCTACTCTCAGGGTTTTTTGAACCATCTGTAAATAACACCAACTTATCTGCAAAGTGCTGCTCAGTGTAATTTTGTGCTATCCTCCCAGCAGATCCCTGTTCAGATTTCTTCCTCAGTTGTTAAAATGACCTGATCCCAAAAACGTATGGGCTCAGAGCGACAGGCAGCCCGTTGCAGCTGCTCTCACTTCTATACCTTGTTTCCCCACTGCCATCAGACTGTACAACAGCAGTGGAGACCACAGACTAGGACATCACAGCCAGCTTTGCGCTTTTATGTTAATATGTCATACTGTTTTATTATTCTATGTTATATAATAGGAGAATTCGTCAGATAGTCGAACCTCGGATTCAGGAGGAGCAGAGTGGTTTTCGTCCCGGTCGTGGAACACTGGACCAGCTCTATACTCTCCATCGGGTGCTCGAGGGTTCATGGGAGTTTGCCCAACCAGTCCACATGTGCTTTGTGGATCTGGAGAAGGCATTCGACCGTGTGCCCCGGGGCGCTTTGTGGGGAGTGCTCTGGGAGTATGGGGTCCGGGGCCCTTTGCTAAGGGCTGTCCGGTCCCTGTATAACCGGAGCAGGAGCTGTGTTCGCATTGCCGGCAGTAAGTCAGACCTGTTCCCGGTGCATGTTGGACTCCGCCAGGGCTGCCCTTTGTCACCGGTTCTGTTCATAATTTATATGGACAGAATTTCTAGGCGCAGTCAGGGGCGGAGGGTGTCCGGTTTGGGAACCACAGGATCTCATCTCTGCTGTTTGCAGATGATGTCGTTTGATGGCTTCTTCAAACCAGGACCTGCAGCATGCACTGGGACGGTTTGCAGCCGAGTGTGAAGCAGCTGGGATGAGAATCAGCTCTTCCAAATCTGAGGCCATGGTTCTTGACCGGAAAAAGGTGGTTTGCTCTCTTGGTGGGTGGGAGTCCTTGCCTCAAGTGGAGGAGTTCAAGTATCTCGGGGTCTTGTTCACGAGTGAGGGGCGGATGGGCGTGAGATTGACAGGCGGATCGGTGCAGCGTCTGCAGTGATGCGGGCGCTGTATCGGACCGTTGTGGTGAAGAAGGAGCTGAGTCGAAGACAAAGCTCTCGATTTACCGGTCAATCTCGCTCCTGCCCTCACCTATGGTCATGAGCTCTGGGTAGTGACCGAAAGGACAAGATCGCGGATACAAGCGGCGAAATGGGCTTCCTCCGCCCGGTGGCTGGGCGCTCCCTTAGAGATAGGGTGAGGAGCTCAGTCACACGGGGAGCTCGGAGTAGAGCCGCTGCTCCTCCACGTCGAGAGGAGCCAGCTGAGGTGGCTAGGGCATCTGATCCGGATGCCTCCTGGGCGCCTCCCTCGGGAGGTGTTCTGGGCATGTCCCACGGGCGGCCCAGGGAAGACCCAGGACATGCTGGAGGGACTATGTCTCTCGGCTGGCCTGGGAACGCCTCGGGATCCCCCCGGAGGAGCTGGAGGAAGTGTCTGGAGCGAAGGAAGTCTGGGAGTCCCTGCTTAGACTGCTGCCCCCGCGACCCGGCTCCGGATAAGCGGAAGAAAATGGATGGATGGATGGATGGATGTTATATAATATTTCTATTATGTTTCTATATGAATGCAGACAAACAGTATCAATACTTGATCATATTATATAGTAGTCTGGTTTACACTGTTTACATACTAGACTTGCTGACTACTGACTGCTACTAATCACATCACACCACTCTTCTATAGGTTTTCTATTTTTACTTCTATTCTTATTTTAGGTTTATATTCCTCTTATTATTTATTTTTCACTTTCTCTATTTATCTGTACTCATTTCTGTTTGCTGCTGCAACAACCGTATATCAAATCGTAGATCAATAACGGCTTCTCTTTTCTTATCTTATTCTGTTGACACATTTTGACTGGATTTTACCCAAGCATTCGTTATTATCATTATCGGGTAGAATGTTGGGAAAAGGCAGTTTTAAGTTGAATACATTTCCTACCTCGTAAAATTTTTCAAAACCTTAGTAATAGTTAGTGGCAGGCTGGATTACCAACAGGGCAAAGTTTTTGTGAATATGCAGCACTAAAGCACAATATCAACTGACAAGATAAGAAACTTCACATGGGTCTTGCTTTAACTGACCTTGAAGAGCGTCCTAGGTTCATAATCTAGTTTTAAGATGATAATGATAGTATATTCACACAATGCATAATCCTGAATGAATTTGCATTTAATCCCATTACCACACAGCAAACCTGGGGCCAGGAAGTATTGCAGCAAAGAAAAACTGTACACAGTGCACAGAGAGGAGGAGCAGTGCTTTAACAGGAGCTCAGCAGCTCAGTGTTACCCTGGGGCCCGCTAGCACGACAATCAGGCCATGATTACAATCCAGTCTACAGTCAAAATACACAAAAATGTGTATCCTCTCAACCCCAAGCCGACACTGGACTGTTTTCCTGGAGAACTTCAAATTTTGCACAGTGTAAACCATAATTAGAACCCGTATCACATGAGTTTAATGCTACAATTTGTCAAAAAACACACATTTCATTGGGGACCCACCAAAACGACCACCTGTGGGTCCCAGGGACTCACTACATTAAAAATCTATCAACATCACTGCACATACCTCTGATGTTCTTTGACAACAGCCAGGACATCATCAGAAAGGTGACGCGAGTCCTCTGAGAACCTGAAGAGCTCCTTGAGCTGAGCCTTGAGAAGTTCCACTTGGGACTCCTCCCCGGCCAGAGTATTCCTCACACCCTGCGAGATTCAAATACGGAACACAAGCAAAGTAAGCTCGAACCACGACAGCAGGAAACCAAAGGTGTGATTTTTACCAAACACTCACTCACTCATTGTCTATACTGCTTAATGCCATGTTCGTGTCATACCATACACCATAAATACAAGTCAGCCTCCTAGTTGTAATTCTGAGTTGGAGTGGGGGTAACTATCTTGGAATAATGCCTGAACGCTCCCAAGTCAAAATAACAGGAGGTTTTCCTCTTCTTCCCATGCTGCCAGCACTGCATGAATGCAGCATGATGCCCAGTTGTTCCAGTTTGTAGTTGTTCAGTTCCAGAACAAAAGGAACAGTGAGAAGCTGTCATCTTTGCATGCTGTGCTTCCTGACTGGAAGCTGCTGTGTAACGTACAATGTGACTTTGGTACATTAGAACATTTTCACAATTGAAAACAGTTTTTAAAAAGCGTACTTTGAGACTTGTTACTATATCTCCATGTTTTGCTTTTCAGCTTTAAGCTGCTCCTCCATGTTTGTTGTATTTTGCACTGAGGCCACAGACCTGTCTCATGGTGTACATTTTGACTAGTCATAGCAAGAACAGCACAGGTGCAACTAATAACAGCAATAATGGCTCATTATTCTTTCTTCTTCTTTCTTATTTTTTCCTGCTAAAAGTGTTCGTGCAGCAAAAAACGTAAGACCAGAAGTCACCAAAATTGGCAGGTGCGTTGCAAATTACTACTCAGGCAGATAAAATGACACTCGTTGACCTCAAGGTGGCGCTGTACTGAACGCTTACGTTTCTGCAATTATCTTGAAAACAGCTTGGTTTAGAAATTCTTTCATCATTTTAATCTTAATTCATCTGCATCTTTGCTCCGCTGGTCTTCTGCTCTAAAAATGTCAAAGTTTGCAATTTTTTCAAAATGTTCTCAAATTCCTATTTTCGACAACTCGTCAGAAACCGTTGGGCCAATCGTCCCAAAACATTGTCAGGATCATCTACAGACTTCGCTGATCCAAAGTTATCAAGGAAATTTCAATACATCAATCCGTTTTGAAATTAAACATTTTTAGACCTTTGTCTTTAAGTTCAATTTTACATAAATGCTCCTAAATCAAAATTGGTGCACATGTTCAGATGCTAGGTCCGAGCTTCGCTACGCAGTCTCGGGATATTCTGCCACTAGAGGGCGCCACAAATGCAAAAACATTATATCTCGTAATTGGCTGCATGGATTTGTACGAAATTTGTTGTACACGATCTAGGGTCAAGACTGAGTCGAAGAATAAAATTTGGTAATGATTGATTAAAATGGCCGTGGCCAATTTCTAGACATTTCACATTCCAAACTTCAAAAAATCAACAACAACAAAAATCACCCGTACGTCCTACATAGCTGAATTTTTTTCAGCACATCCACTCGTGTGACAGAAGTTTGCCTCACTGCAACCTATGGCCAATTCAGAAGTCCGTCACTATATTTTTAGAAATTTGCAAGATCAATTAACATCTATATCTCCACAAGTCTTTATTCAAATGCTACCAAAATTGACACATACATTCTTTGGATACTAGGTATCACATGAATGGTGTTCAGATATGTCCGCAATGACATTCAGTGTCTTACTGTAATTAGGACTGTATGCACAACATTTCTATTTCATTCTATTTAATTCATGCATGTGAATGTGATGTGTTTTCTAGTGCTTCTTGTCAGTTAAATAAGAAACAAGCATCCAAATGCTCACAATCTGCTTGGACCCCAATAATTGCTATGGTTATTAGTATTATTGTGAGTGGCTGCTAATTGGCACGACTAAATGTCGAAAAGACGTGTATTTGATTAAAATCGCATAACCCGCCTTTGATAGACACCTACATCTGTGTCTCTGCCTGGCCATCACACCTCATGTACCCGAGTTTAAGGACTTGAAGACAAGGAAGATGTTACTTCTTCCGTTAAGACAGAAATGCCTTTTGTGTACATAGCTCTGGAGTTTTTACAACTTACAATACACTCAATCTATCCTTTGTGGACCTGTGACACTGTTAAACTTTGGTAAGCGGACCTCTAAGACTATTTTAGTACCCTGATATATGACATAACTGAGACTGCTAAGAATATATCCAGCATTCGACACAGAAATGTGAAAATTTCATCTTACCATTTACTGAGGCCAAAAAGTTTAGCTTCTTTCCAGAAACTGACGTGTGTTTGTGCTCTCATTAATTATTAAACACACACAGCCGTAAGGTTAGGGCCATTAGTGGAGCATGTTCTATAATTGTTTGGCATTTCTTTCCATTACCTTTCAATCTAAATTCTGAGTAAAATATTTCAGCTACAATGGTATATTTGTGATGTAGATGAACTGTTTACAATCCATTTCACATTTCACAGATTGTCACAGTGAGGTGACAGCCTGTCTAGATTCCAGCAGATGACAGACAGATGAGTCCACCAGGTTAATTAGCATTCCAGTCACACCCTACAGAAGCAGCTCCACAGGTCCAACGGTACAGAACTCTTCCACTGTAAGATTCTCTGTGAACTCTGCTGCCAACTCCGCCCTTTATCTGTCACATGCTGCAAACATGTATATAAAACATACGAATACTAAATTCTATAGAGGCAAAGCTTGTCACGTTTATTACCACTTTTTCTGCTACACAATGGGGGCTGCTTATCGATCCATAGCCAGTGGTGACTTGTCAGAGGTGGATGAACCTGGTATATGTCACAGTGTGAGGCACCCAGATAGAAATGTGGCTCTACCACACCTCTCCGAGGCATTCAGTGGATCCACTAAAGTGATAAAGCAGCTTCACTGACAGGACTGCAGGATTCTGTTTACAGTGTGTCAGGCATGTGAGATTAAAATAATGTGATGTGATGGAGATAAAGAATCCAGTCAAGAGTCACCATGTCAGGGCAGGTAGATTTGATCACCTCTAAAAGGGACGTGAGGAGGAATGATGTTTGTGTAAGGAGGAAAGTAGGGAAGCCCTGAGAGGCAAGTCTGATCTAAACTGTTTTCTGTGTTCATGACTTAAGAACAGGTGGGGGAAAAGGTTTTGCCAGTCTTTCTAAGTTCCTTAATTTAAAAAAAAAAAAGTTTTGCAAGGATAATTTTTTAAGTTATTTTTATTTTTCCATATTTTATTGTTCCAGATTTTTTTTTTTCAGGATAATGTTTCTACGTGTTTGTTGTTGTAATACTCATTTCCACCCATTTCTGCCAATAGCTCCTCCTAAATGTTACACATTGGCCCTTTAATGTTATAGAGACATACTAAAGATTTAAAACCGTGGTTTTAGGGGCTTCAAAGAAAGTTTTGGGTATAAAGGTGAAAAGCCCCAAGAAATCATAATAATACAACCATTATTAAAGGAATAGATACCATCGTATGAACAATATGGCAAAATCTCTGACGGTACACAAATGTATTATTACTGCATTTACATGCACATAAGTGACCATGTTACAATTGGCTTTCTTCAGTAAATTGATGTCTTTAACGAGTACGGGATTTCTCCTGGAACGTGCACATTTCTTGGTCATGTATACGGGGTTTCAAAACGGCTTTTTACATGTGAGCATGTGCATGACAAAAAGACTGCATACAGGGAAAGTAGCAGCTGAGTGGCTTGATGAAAGGACCAACCGACACAGCATATTCTATCACTAATACAGTTAGAATAAGAAAGCCCGGCTCCAAAAATGAATCTGATTACTGACCTGCTGCATGTATACGAGGATTTACAGTTACCAGGCTGCTATGGTGAATGTAAATGCGTTCTCTGAGTAACCTGGTTACTTAAGTGCACATAAACCCATTGTCTCACAGTAAATATCAACATATTGCCCAGCCCTACCAAGAAGAGCAGTACAGTTTTGTTCTGTTGTACGTGACAGCCAACAGCTCTCTGTCTACATAGATTTGACACAATCAGAAAAAAGTAAATGGCAGGCCTATATGGAGTTTAACAGAATTCCCACACACTCTCAGTTTAAGTCATATATTTTATACATACATACATCCACCTGATATTGACCTAATATCTCCTGAACTGTCACTGAGACGTTCACCTTCTGTTCAGTGGGTTTGTATTCTCAAGTTTCATCTGACACAGAACTTTATGAGAATTCCAGAAATGGGTGCTTCACCTGAGCAGCCAACCAGGAGTAAGACTTTACTGCATCTAGACTACATTTCCACTAAACTTAATAATACTGCTGATATGTTTATATAACCTACCATGTATTTCCTCCACTGGCCCACCATCTGCTCCTCTGTGCGGTCAGTGCGGCCCCCGCCCTCGCGGCCCTCCTCCAGTTCCTGGTCCAGCCCTTGCAGCAGCACCCTGAGGCCGCCTATGTCTTCGCCCAGCCGCTGGCACCTGGCCATGTACTGACTATGGGAGTCCAGGCTGGAGCGCAGGCCCTCCTCGGCCTCACACAGGCCCTGCCTCAGCCTCTGCCAGCCCAGCCTCAACTCCTCTGCCTCCTCCACCACCACCTCCGCCCCCGCAGGAGAGGTGTTGCTCCTCACCACCTCCGCCGTGCCCTCGATATGCTGCAGGGTCTTCTCCTCGCCGGCCACGCTGTCATCCAAAGCCTGACACAGGGGCAGAAGAAGAAACATTACAATATGTTGGCTTGGATTACAAAGATACATTACAACTTGGTTTCAAATCATACAGTAAGTATTTCTCTATAAAATGAAATATTTGTGACTACTGAAATTCTTACAAAAAATAAAGGCCAGTTGCTAACAAAGGCCAGGTAAAAATCAATGAGAAGTGGAATTACCTGTAGTATAATAGCTCACATCTTATATTCACTATAATGTATTCATGCATTGTGCATTCATGCTCAATGTAATCAATTCACTATCATTTATACAGCAATAATTGCCTCAGCACAACAGTCATGTCATACTCACCACTCTCAATTTCTTTTTAAACACAAATACGGTTTTTAATTACTAATTAATTCCAATAGCTTCTACTTTGCCTTTTTTTTTTAGCATGGTTACCATAAATAAAACTCAGCCTGCAAATATTTCAAATTAAAAGTCTGCCAGAAACTAGAGGCACAACTGCTTCCACAGTCAGTAATTTAGCAAAATGGAACTGCAACATTTTAAAAAGGCTTTTCAGTGTAACTAATAGAAACTGGAATAAAGTGTATAATTATTTTGGTGGCACACTGCAACTCCAACGGTTGGTAATATCACACTCAAATAAAGACATTAATACTCTGAGCTATAAACTGTGAATTTGGGGATCAGAATTTGGACATATACTTGGTATACTATGCTACAGACCGCACTTACTGTATTGTATCCATCCATTAATGCTCTTTTTTTAATTTACAATTAATAATTCTATTTACTTTTCATTTGGTTGGTACTTTTAGAGTACAAAAGTGCTACACAGCTGAGAATATTTATTCAAACTCCAAATAGAATATTTCCCTTTTCCACTGCTGAAGATAACAATGACACAAGACTATGACAATTTTGGCGACATGAAACAGCAGCTTCCTAATTCACTTTCAGTGAGTCTCACTTGTAAGGCTTTGAGTTTGTTCTCAGATGTGTCCTCCCTCTCCATCAGATCAGTTAGCTCCTTGGTTTTTGACAGCAGCCAGGACTGGAACCTCTGAACACAGCCTTGGTATGTCTGGTGCTCCTCAGCAATCTTCTGAAGCAGCGACAGACGCTCCTAGCAAAGCAAGAGACACACTTTGTGGTCATTTTGAGCATTGAACTGTTCAAAATGAATTAAGATCTTTCAGCACACATCACAGACTTCACATTTGGGTATCGGAGCAAGGAGCCTGAATGTGAATGTGAATTTGTATTCTCCTGCGAGACTCTCTATTGTCCATTAAGATTCTTGCGAGCACATTGAACTTTTATACCAGAGCATAGAGATTACCAAAAACAACCAGTTCACAGGTAGGTGCTTCCAGGAAACATTATCCCATATAACACATCAGTATTTAAATCACAGCTTTCCCTTTTGGAGTCAAAAGTACAGCTTTGCCAGCAGACTGGTGTGTTCAAGTGAATGCATGATGTAGGTAAAGCCGTTCGAAAGAGCTGTCTGATAAGGGAAGAGGTAGAGCAGTCTCATTGTGTTGTTCATGGAGAAGAAAAGCAGCCGGCATGTATTTGTTAATGTTGACTAATCCAACAGTATCTCTACTCTGAATGTAAATGATTCTCATCTGAAATTCACTGTCTCCCTTTGCTGCGTCTGGATCTGATTATAGATGCACAGAATACATATCAACACGCGTTTCATTAACCTCAAATTTACGTACAGTACTCTTAAACAACAATATGTACTGTGTGTGTGTGTGTGTGTGTGTGTGTGTGTGGTGGTGGTGGAAGCAAAAAATGAGAGCATAACATTTCAAGCCACTGCTATTGCAACTGCAAGTGTTTCTCAAGCCCTGTGCTTCCTGTTACAAAGAAGCTGTTTCTTATTCAATCAACAACTTTTGTTTTACTCAAGAGCATTAACGTGCTTTCATTTCATGGTTCAAATTTACTTTCTTAATTTGAGTATTTGTTTGGTTTTGGTGTATTTGTTTCATTTCCCAGTCTTCTCAGGGGCCCCAAATGTACCAGGCTCATGTCAATTAATTCCACATAATTTTATTAATTGCAAATTTGTATAGGAATTTAAAAACACAGGAGTGGCCCCGTCTTGTAGAGGGGCTCTGTGTCACAATCTAGGTTTAAGACCTTTTTTATTTTATTTTGTGCTCACACACATGTGCATACTTCTCAATAAAGTCGTGTTTAATCAAATTAACTCCAACTACCTGGCACACAGAAACCTGGGACTAGGTAGTATTCCAGCACAGGAGTAGTGGTTGGTCTCTGGGTCTCATAATGAAGGAGATAATGAAGCTGCTATGTATACTGTAGTGTGCTGTGTGCACTGTACTTGATGGGAACTTGGAGGCGATAGGATACAGTACATACTGTACACAATGCAAGTACCAGGGCCAGAGATGTGTGAAGAGGGACCCTTTCAGAGGTTCATCCAGCCATGGCACTATGCACACGAAAATCGCTCTATGCATAGCATTATATTATTTTCATACTGTTACAGCAGCGTTATGCACACCTCCTTCAGCATTATGTTCATCATAGGCTCATAACTTGCTGCTGTACAAAAAACAACGCAGATGTTTTATGACATTTGTTTTATGTATACTATGTATGCATGAAAGTGACTTTCCTTGTTTTATTAGCAACAAACTTAGCAATAGTACTGGGATGAGTAGTCAATTAATCAATTAATGGATCTGTTGAACAACAGAAAATGATTTAACAATTTTGATAATCGATCTATGGTTTAAGTCATTTATCAAGCAAAAATGCTAAATTCTCTGGTTCCAGCTCCTCCGATGTGAAGAGTTTGAACATATTTGGGTTTTAGACTGTTGGTCAAATAAAACAAGCAATTTGAAGATGTCATTGTGATGGGCATTTTTCAATATTTTCTATTAATCATATAAACAATCACAAGATTAATCAATAATAAAAATAACTGTTACTCGCAGCCCTGCTCAGCAATACGATCTGTGTAATCCAACCTGGATGCAACACACATTTCAATGGATGTGGTGAACCCACCTATTCTGTCTGAGGCAGTGATGTGTGTAATTCTTTAAATTAGTTTCAGCTTTCGTTTTCCTGCTTTTCTCAGACTCATGCATGTGAATGTTGTGTTGTTGCCGGCAGATGTTTAAATGAGGATGACCTTAACCAAGGAAGCACAAAATCATAAGACCTTGATTATGTATAATGTTTACAGAGTAGAAATTCATTTTTGAATACATTGGGTTAAAAAATTTTTTTAAATCTACAGGATTGCGAGGTCCCTAAAAACATGATGCCCTGTGAAGCTGCATCACGTATGGCTCAGCATATGCACACTGTGTATGGAAGTATACAACAGACAGTAGCTGAACAGTGTAGTTGAGTCTGACCACATAAATAAGCACCTCACCTCGGTTCTGTCTCTGACATCGTTGTAGGCCTCCTGCAGCCTCTCCTGGGCCTGGGGCTCAACACTGGGGTCCTGGGTTCTGTTGTGCAGCGCAGAAGCCTCATCCAGCAGCCTCTCCAGCAGCGCTGCCTGGCTGTGGATGTCGCTCACCACCACCCTCTGCTGGTCCACCTGCCAAAGCTTCTCCTTCACCCCCAGCTGCAGCTCCACCCCAACATCCAGACTGCGCTGTTGCCTCGTCAGCCACAGCTCAAACTCCTCGTAGGCCTTCAGGTACTCGCTCCAGTGGAGCCACACCCACTCAATTCGACTGGGTGTGAGATAAACACACGAGGAAGAGTTAGACTGAGCAGTCTGGGTCTGGTTGACTACAGACTACACATGTTTATGTTTTAACTGTGTCCACATGAATATGTTTTTTATACTGATATAAGGTAGGTTTATTTTAAAAGTAGGCTACTGTGACAGTGAACGTACGTTATCATTTTAGTTCTTATAAAAACTGGATCTTATTTCCCTTTAGGCATGGGACGATATGAAAATTTCATGTCACGATTATCTTAAGAAATACAGGAATTATCCTTTAACAAAAATAAAGTCCAACTGGCATTGACATTGGGCTTTTCAAGTCACTCATGTGAGGATATTCACGGTTATCCCGATAATGGAAATTTACCCCGATCAACTTTTCTTGAGTGTTTTTCATCCCGATCTGCGATAAAATCGTGTTTCGTCCCGTCGCTGTTTCCCTTACTATTTATTTACCTATCTAACTAAACTATTGCTGGACAGACGCAACTACAAGCCACCAGCTATTTGTTATGTAACCTCAGATATTGTGCAAACCGGATGTGTCAACAACAACACAGTGATAACTGCCTGATAACACACTAGGCCAATTTAGCTAGCTCACATGCCGATGTTATCAAAACACCAAATATTTTAATATGATTGACTGACCGATAAAATGATACGCTCAGGCAAAACAGAACAGAACCTAACCATGTCTATGCCATACTGTGGTACATTTAGCAATGCAATTGTTTTGAAATTGATGCAGTTAATTGATTATAATTAACCACAATCTATAATTATTTTCATTCATTTCAACTCCTTCTAAAACGTCCAGATGTGACACATATAGTGCTGAAAGAATTAGTCAACTAATAAATGAGTCCATCAATTAAGTAATTTACACATTTCCTCTGGCTCCAGCTTCTCCAGTGTGAGGATTTGCTGCTTCTCTGTTTTATAACATTGTAAACTGAAAACACACATCCGAAGCTACTCAAAACAGAGCCTTAACGGCTGACCTGAATAAAGCTAAAGCTGCCTCAGGGCAAACTAACCAGGAGGAGTCAAACACCTACAAATACACACACGGAGTCTGCAGTGAGTAGAGCAGCACCTGTGACAGTGGATGATGTAGGTGCAGGTCTCCTCCCACAGGCTTTTCAGGTCTTTGAGCTTAGCGTGGGTGTGGTTCCTCAGCTCCTCATCTCCGCTCTGCAAAAGGTTCTCGGCTGCCACCAGCACCACGTCCATCTTCAAACGACCTTCGTGCTCCGACTGATGGATTTCCTACACATTCAGCAGGGAACAGAGAGTGGCATTTTAGTCCGTATAAAATGTAAACATAGCGTACCTGTAGATTAAACATTTAAAAAATGAATAATACTGTCAAACGGTAAAATGCCTGTAAACTAATTAGAATTTGGCTGAGATGATGGAGAGCAGCTTCCTCACACGACGTGTATCATTAGTGCTAATATTTCTCTAAATGAAGACCACATTTCCTCTTCCCTTTAATTTTCTGTCTCCTCAGTTCTAATGTTTATTTGTATCACGTTTGCTGCGCCAGTGAACCAATTTCCCCAAAGAAGATCATTCAAGTATCATCATCTTTTGAACAAAAAGTCCCACTTCAGGATCCTCAGATACTGCACCCTGCTCAAAGACCAGTAACTGCAGCTGTCCCCACTCCGGAGTCTAATGACTAAAGTAGAAGCAGGGGTCAGAGGTGAAGGGTCAAACAGTAAGTGAAGTATCCCACCTCTGTCTCCTTGAGTCGGGCCTCCAGGGCATCACGTGGCCCCTGGGTGTTGTCATTGGCTTTCAGCCTCTCCTGGATGGCCCGCATCCAGGAGAGGGCTGCCTCCAGGCTCTCAATGAAGTCTTGCTGCTCCTGCTGCGTCATGACCAGTCCTGGGCCTGAAACGAAGAACAGCAGGCAGACTCTACATCAGCAGAACTCCACCACTTTTATTTTGGAGGGAAAACTTATTTACAAATTTTGAACAGAAAGCCTGTGTTACAAACTGGGAGCGTGACGTTTGAAAAGACGTGCGTTTACAAAGTAGGAAGGGTCTCACAAAAAGATATTGGTTGAATCATGGGAAATGTAGGATCAAGAGTTTTTGGAGCTTGTCTCATACCAGGGACTAACAGTCAGGATATGTTGGCGTTCGCTGCTTCGATTTTGGCCATTCTTTTTTTAAATTTGGCTCTTGTGAGTCCCCCACCACTCTGGAAGTGCGATTCTAAATTGCTTCAGTACCTCTTTAAATGACTTGGCAGGGAGGAGAGATACAATAGATAAAAGAAAATCTCTCAGTAGAAATGAACACTAAGAATAATAATTTTACAAATCTGTGGTTTGTATGAAGAAAACCTGCAGCCACAACTTTGTGACTGGTCATGCAATTGCTGTAGGGCCATAGACACCGCCTTTGCCGATTCCAGTGCTTGTGATTGAGGACCTCCAAAGGGTCGCGAGATGAATCTTAGGGGTCACGATAAGGATTACGGGCCAAGAAATAAAAAATACACAGCTACACCAAATTTTAGTTATTTTTGAGACTTTTCTATAATCTTTGCTGCTGAACTGCTCATAACTCCTAGACATGCACCCTGTGACGAGAAACGCAGAGACTGCTTGGTATGAAGGGGTCACACGTGGAAAAAGGTTGGAAACCACTGACCGAAGGTATAGAGTTGAATCAACACCTCACTGACATGGCCACAACAACATGTAGGTTTTTTGTTTGTTTGTTTGGGTTGTATTTTTTTGTGTCTGTTCCTGTAGAAATACAACATACAACAATACAACATATTTCATACTTTTAGTAGAAATTGAAATTATTTGGCCCCTGTCTTGTTATGTGCATTTTCAAAAACATGGTAACTGACAAATTCCAGGAATTCCGTCAACTGCCATTAAGGCCAGCACAGCGTTGTGCGGAAACTCAGTGTGCCCTCGGGAGATGCAGCTGGGAGGTAGGGCAGGCTGCACATGCAAGCGTGTATGTGTGAGAGAGAAACTTAACCAATAACCCACTTGGTGGACATTCATCTGCCGAAGCCTAGGCTGCCCCGGCCTTTATGAGAGGTTTTGGACTGAAGGTTAAAATGAGATCTATTTCATAATGACTACAAATACTCTTACTGACTCTTTATTTCCTTTACATTCATGTTGAGAGTAGCAGAGGACTTGAAATTGATACATAAAAAGCACAAATGGATGCATAAAAAGTCACCAGAATGCAGGAGGAGGGAGGACCCCCTGACCCCTGACCCCTGCCTGATTTGTGTCCCCTGGGCATGGGGCCGCTGGCAAGGTGCCCCTTATTCTTTCACATTGAAGGTGGCAACCCTACTGGGAGGAAAAACCTTGAGAGAACATAACTGACAGAGGTAGTCAAGAGTCCGCAGTAAAATGTAGGGGAGGGAGGAGTCCTGGCACTGCAAGAGCACAAAGAGGCACTCCATCTTTTCTTAGAGGAAAAATAAAACACATGGGCCATTTTCCTGAATGACTCATTTCTACCCACCACAACATTCCAGCTACCCAATAGCTTCTTGTTTGTCCTCAGACTCTTAAACTTGGTAATATTTAGAACTCGCTGTCCTCAGTGAAAGCTAACAAAAGCATATTAAAACTTTCTTTATACTTCAAAATCAAAAATAAAATGTATCATGCTAATACTTTACTATATTAGCATGCTACTGAAGAGCTTGACAGCAGCTGTTTTTCCATTGATCATATGTTTTTTTCTATTGTTTTCATTATTAATAGAATTTCGTCATTATTAATAGCATTTTATCTGACAACTAAATGAAAACGAACTCTCTTTTGGAATTTATGTTTTATGTTATGTTTCGTGTGTTTTATGTTATTGTCATATTTATTTAGAGGGAAAACGCCCAGTAATCAACAATGACGTTTTAAAAACATTCATCTAAATGTGCCGGTGTTAGCTCAGTAGCTAACTTGCACCTGTAGCAATAAGTACTCATTTATAACTTGCACTATCCTTTCTCTCTGTCACTATAACGTTCCCACTTTATTTCTCTTTGCTTTAGTTTTAACAAACACACAACATACATGCTATGGGCTACTTTTTGTAACATCATAAAGCTGTTTTAATAGCGTAAAAACTGTAAACATGCGTCATGATAGCTTACAATCCTTTCCATTTGGGTGTAACAACCGCTGCAGTGTCTGTAGACAGCGAAGCCCCTCCTCCCTCACTTTGACAGCTCGTGCAGTAAACTCGCATTAACACTAACTTTAATCTATTTCACTCACACGTGCCACTGACGGCGGTTATATTCACTGTTTTTGTTTGCTTGTCATGCTAACTGCGGTTAACGTGCTCCTTTATAATTCAAGGACGCTTATGGATATTTACACATAGTCTAGCTTATACATATAACTTCAGTCTGGTATTAACGACCTAACGTTATGTGCTATGCTAGTTTTGAGGTGGAGATTCAACGTTAGGACCGCACTGGTTTACGGTAATATGCCCAGCCACCAAATACAACAAACCCATACGGGGAAGACACAGGTCTCCGCAGCTCATTATAGTAATTTACAGTAATCTATTGCAGAGCTGGTGTAAACGCGAGAGGAAACACAGGGTTACCGTGTTAGTAAGTAAAGGTAGGCCTATCATCATTAAGCTAACTTAGCTGAACAACGGTGCAGCTTTATTGGTGAGGTACGGTTTTATAAGAATAAAAACACTTACGGCGGCTGTGTGTTCATCAGGTGTGAGGAGCCGCTAGTTTGAAGGTTCGAACACTGTCCTGCTGTGTTGTGTACAGTGAAGTTAGGGCAGGAAGGAAGTTGAGCCGAGGCCGCCGGGGGCTGGAGTCAACACACGGCTTGTCATGCTGCCTTCAACGACTCCTTGTAAACTACATCACGACTCGGCAGTACAATGCAATGCAACCTTTGTCTATTACTAAACAAAACTTTCAGTGTGCAGGGAAATTACAACTCACACAGAAACTGACTAAACACAATACAGTGTGTTTCAAATGTAAAACTAAATCATAACTCTGAAGTGATGCATTTCAGGGCTTCCTTTAAAGAATGAAACTAAGGTGCTAAGGGTGCACCATTACTGTAAACTGTACTGTACACTGCAGAATAGGATGAACAAGTATATTCTTATCCACTTTTAGTATTAAACAAAATATGTAAAAATAATTAAAGATACACTTAAGAAATGTATAGCACCATTATACTCAGGAATTCTGGGCTACACTTGCATTTGTGGTATTTTCCAATAATAAGGGGATTTTATATGTTTTACCACAAGCTATTTTTTATTAAGGATTCATAAATTTGGATTCATATTTTTCACGTCAGTTATGTCATGTATTCTGGATTGATGGATATATTCCCCTAAAATAATTTCCCTAAAAGGCACAATAGTCAACTAAAGTAAATAATAGCCATCAAAAAAGTGTCCTCCCAAAATAAACAGCAGGAACAGCAGTGATATAGAAGGTGTAAAGAAAATGTAAGAAAATAAAGATTTTTTTAATTTTCTTTTTACATTTACTTGTTATGGGGTAGAAATTGTGTAGAACTCTACAGTGAATTTCCTTAGTTACTAAGTTTTTGTGAGGCCATTACTAAACTTCTATCCAAAGTTCTGCTGTAAACCAAGTGATGCCTTCATGTTGTAAGAGCAACCAGCTTCCCATGGTCTTATAACAGAAATTGTACATTTTTGTTATTTTACAATTTAGCTCTCTCCTGAAAAGGGGAAAACACAGATGTGTCAGTTATTTGTAAATATATTTATTCACGTCATGTCATTTTTTACCCAACACAAATGAACTCTAACATGGGAGGAAACAGCTCCCAAAATAAAGATAAGGAGAATATGCAGGAGAGTGCTTCTTGCTGAGGCCACAAATGCTTTCATTGAGCACATTTATTTACCAAAAGCATGCATAACAGCTATTATTTGTCTCTTTAAATTTAAGTTTAACTCATACTGTATTTCAGTATTTCTGACAGTTCTATTCATACTCTACTCATACTGAGTTCCACTCATTGTGTCTTTCAGTGTTTCCGGCAGCACTTGAACTCATCAGCAGACCAGATTGAACCAGAACAAGGAACAAATCCAGAGCAGCTGCTTCTCAGAAATGTGTTCCTATTGGTTAAAAGAACAGCAGCAGTTCCCACCCAGTTTCCATTCAGTCTATCAGAATTTATCCAGGGTTTCAATTAAAAATATAATAAACACTTCATGAAAAGAAACTTTCAATAACTAAATCACTGTTGAAAACATCCGACAACAATGGGTAATACTGTACTACATATATCAATTAGCAGTACTTGGCAGCATTCTATAAATATATTAAACCATTAAATTGATGGCTTTTAGCATTATGTTGAATTAATTGAATTCACAGAGTAATAGCTGCTACCAAGCTAAGAATGGAATCTCGAACACAAATCTTTGGCTACAAACCAAATATTACCAGCCAGTTACAGTCCAGTTCAGTTGCACTATGCAGTATGTAACCAGCTTTTATTTACTTGTTTACCAGTTGTAGTTTAAAAGGTCGATTCACCCAAATTACAACACAATATATTTTCTTACTTACCTCTGGTAGCATCTAGCTATGTAGATAGTTTGGGTTTTGAGATTTTTCTCTCTGAGATTTCTGCATACACCTGAATTAAAGACATAGTTGCTCTAGATGGCATTGCCCTGGCCTCCAGCACCCCGTAAGGAACCTCGGAGTTATCTTTGATCAGGATTCATCCTTTAACTCCCACATGAAACAAACTTCAAGGACTGCCTTCTTTCACCTACGCAACATTGCAAAAATCAGACACATCCTGTTTCAAAATGATGCCGAAAAACTAGTCCATGCATTTGTTACTTCTAGGCTGGACTATTGCGATTCCTTATTATCAGGCTGCCCCAATAAGTCCCTTAAGACTCTCCAGTTGATCCAGAATGCTGCAGCACGTGTACTGACAAGAACTAGGAAAAGAGATCATATTTCTCCAATATTAGCTTCTCTGCACTGGCTTCCTGTAAAAACCAGAATAGAATTTAAAATCCTTCTCCTCACCTACAAAGCTCTTAATGGTCAGGCACCATCGTATCTTAAAGAGCTCATAATACCTTATCGCCAAGTGCTTGCTCATGGTGGGATTTGTTGGATCTCTGTAAATAATAATATAAAGAGTAGGTCTAAAGTGCAATGAGATAACTTCTGTTATGAATTGGCGCTATATAAATACAATTGAATTGAATTGAATACAATGGAGGGGACTGGAATTTAGCGTATGGTGCTCACAGCATTGAAAGATGACATTAGAAAAACGGCATCTCTTTACGGAGTCAGTGTCCCTGTTACTCTGGATAATCCAAAGACCACCGTGTCAACAGCTTTCATAGGGACTAGTTCTTTGGTTGAAAGTAGTTCAAATAAAAAGTAAGAACTATGGATCATCTGGTGTTAACGGGCGATCACACAGAGATGTGTCATTAGCAAAACTATTGTTTTCCCATGGTACGGCGCCAGTCAAATCAAGCGAGAGGAGGGCTTTACTACTTTACCACTTACTTCCTGTTGCTTGAGCAGCCAGGTGATTCTCTCTGGTGTGTATAATGCCGTTTACTATGCAAATAATAGGCTAATAGGAGCAGGGCACACGCAGCAGGGCACACGCAGCAGGGCACACGCTCCACGGGCGCATCGGCTGTTTTTCCCGACTGTCTTTGCCACGGCGTTTCTGAACCTGCTGCACCTGTAGCGGTGCCTCTCTGTGTGATCGCCTCTTTACTGTGTCTCAAAATGTTGGCAGATAAAACAAAAACTGTGCTTGGCTGTATACCACTGAAAGAAGAAATGTTTTTGTAATGTGGGTGAACTGACCCTTTAAAATAAGTGAATTTAAGCTAATTTGTGTATTGTTAAATATACTATATCTACTTGACATCTTTGTGCCTCCTGATATGGGACTACCCTTCTCTTTCCAGTCACATCCCTCCTTCCTTTTCTATCTATGGAAATCACAAACCGCCCTAACAGACAATTTAATCAAATTGCAGCTGGCATGCAGTCAAACTAAAGTTTTTATTTTCAGGTGATTATACACTCATGAAAACTTATTTATAAATATTATATTCCATTTCTGCCAATAGCTCCTCCTAAATGTTACACACTGGACCTTTCATTTATTTTACAAATATTTATTGTTGATTTTGGTTTAGCGCTAGTTTTTATATTTTTGGTAGCAGTGGTATTTTTACAGGGCCAGAGCAAGTATTTCGTATATATTTACAACAGTAGACACTATTCTGTAATGTGAAGAGTCATACATTCTTTTGTGCATGCTTTTACATTTATTACTAATTCATCCTCAAAGACTTTGACATTGGGGACACTTTGAAATGGTGTTTTTTTCAAACCTACACATAATGCAATTTACTATTTTGTAAACAGACAAGAGAGTTTGGTTTAGTATTTGTTTTTGTGCCAGGTCTACATTCATTTCAGTTTATGTCAGCGCTTTTGGCACTGAGTTTCATCTTTTTTGAACTAAAACACTGAGAGGGACGTGGGAACTGCAGCAACAAAAACAATCTGTGAGCAAGAAAAGGAAAAAACAGAAAAGACTTGAGTAAAATATAAACAACAAAAAATAACTTGCTGAATAACTTAACTGAAAGATCCCCTTATCTGTTACAAAATCAACATGTGACGCAGTCTTCACAGTAAAATCCTCCCTCCCTGCAGCTCAATGAAGTCATGGCGTCTTTGACCAAAACAGTTAGAATTTTCGAATTTCTACGTAACAATCTTAAGTAGAAATTCTACGTAAATGATCATAATTATACATATAATTATATAATATACATTCAATTCTTTTGAAGAGGTCAGAGAAGGCTGTGGTAGCTTTTTCAGCCCTGTGTCTGCAGAACTCTCGAGGGGCCGCTACAAGCTACAAAGTGAGGGCCGCGTGAACCTATGCATGTTTACTGCTGTTTGTCTTATGAGTATTAAAAAGTTATGGACACATTTTGCAGATTATTATTAGAAATGTCATTTGTGTTTATACAACAGTAGCATTTGTATATCAATATAGTACTATTACATAAATAAATACTTAATTATTAAATAAATAATCACATGAATAAATTGTGTAAAATATATAAATGGAACAATAAATCATTGGAAAAATTAAACTTATTAATTTGAAATGTCATTTCATCATTCTTACTTTCATAATACCTTATCTTTAGTTAGACCGCCCTCCCCAAGAATGTGCAAGCAGCTTATTATGAAACATATTTACGTTTATTGTTAGGCTGCGAACCACTTGTTTGTTATTGTTACCATGGCGACGAAGGTCCGGCATGCCTGTCGGTGGCCCTGTCTTACTGTTTTGGGCAACGGTCATTTTGGGAGTCATTGGCGAACAACCTATTCTGTCGTTTAGGTGTGAGGTACATGGTAGGTACGTGTTGGATTTAATATTATTTTGAGTTTTTATCTTTCTCTTTAGAAAATGCTGCCGAACTAACTCTGAATTAACCAGCTATGTTAGCTGCTGCCATCAACACTGTCTCTTTACTTTGAAATTGAGTAATAATCCAAGCTCATAACCCAATCTAGCTAGTTAGCCGGGTAGGTACTGTAGGTATGTGCAGCCTTGTTAAGCTAAAGAAAGGCAGTGGTTGGTTACTGTGTCTGTGAGCTGTGTTTACTTACGGCAGCAGCAGCACTAACATGATTGGCTTACAAAAGTTATTTTCCTATTCAATTATTACATTCTCACAGTATAAGTAGACAGGCTAGCAAGGCTACCAAAAAGTAGTCTACCGATTGTCTACGTCTGTCTCGTGGCCCTCGCTTTGCAGGTCGTAGCGGCCCCTTGAGAGTCTTCAAAGGCTTTGTATGGCCTCAACAAGCTCCACCAATCAGAGGGCCTGTATGTAGCCTGAGAGGTTAAATCCAAGGCAAAAAATGACTGAGTAGCCTAATGTGACCAATCAGGTGGGCATTTCAACATTTTTATCATCATCTGGATTAGGACACTGCTTAGAGAGATTTCTGCGGGTAAATGAATCCATGAAAGTGTGGAGGACAAAAATAAGATTTAAAAAATATGAAAAGGATTTGTCTCCCTATCCCCTATTGAAATAACGCCCTTGACAACCTTGACAGTCACTTTATTTATTTGAATCCATTAACTGTGTCAGTCGACTTTCTTAACCCCAAATTTTAGGACCATTTAAGTAAGATAAGATAGGCTTTATTATCCGTTGACACAGAAATTTGTCTGCTCCAACAATCATCATAATACATCATCTAAGTATAAATTACATCGCAACATTAAAGAAGGTCTGTAAAAAAAGAGCATGTGACAGGGTCCAGGGCGATTTTGTCAGCCAGTATGAGGGAACACTTAGTGACCCACCACCTTGGAGCAGATCCCTAGGAGCCGTAGAATCCTGGCTTTCAGCTGGACGGAAAGGCCACTCAACCAGACTGAGCCTATGTATTGCAGGATGCTTTGTATGGTGGAGCAGAAGAAGAGAGTGAGGATTTCCTTATTGGCTCCAAATGACCTGAGTCTCCTTAAAAAAGAAATCCTCTGTTGTGCCTTATTGCAGATGAAGTCCACATGGTAGATCCAGGACAGTGCACTGTCCTCGTACAGGTATTTGAATGATGATGTGTGTTTAATGGGTTGGTTGTGAATTATTGCATTAATGCTTATTTTGTATGTGCTGGAATAGGCTCTGCTCCTAAAGGGTACTCCTTAATGAATCAAGCCGCAGTGAGTGATTCAGCAGAAGGCACAATAAACCCTGCGGGGCTACAGAGTTGGCCCAATCCAACTTTTTTTCAAGGCCTCATGTCTCAGCAGTAAGAAGTTAGGCTGAGTCTATGCCCAAGCCTCTAGGGTGCTCTGTTCAAAGATGGTCCATGGTGTTGGATGTGAATGTCCTGTTTGATCTTTCTTGTGCCATCCACTGACTCATGACCTTTGACCTCTTCCCAGTCGATGCTGTGACTGGTTTGATCTTTAATGAATAAATATCAAATGTCAAGATCAAAACCAACAATGACTGTATCTTAACAAGTGCTGTGTGTGTATCTGAAGCCCGATACATCTTATTCCTCTGTGACATAGAGCTCCACTGTTGTTGTTTGCCAATGACGTTTGCTAAAAATGACAGTGACCAGCAGTTTTAAGAAATTACTGAGCCTTTAACTTAAACTTAAACTATATATTTAACGCCTTAACGTGGCTTTTCTGGTTGTGGCCAATGAGGAACCCAGGTTCCTGTAACGAGTGCGTAGACATCATTGATGCCACCTTCCTCATGAGTATGTACGATTCAGGGTCCCTCATTGGCCACAACCAGAAAAGCCACGCTAAGATGTCAGTTTTTGTTGTGTTGTATTGTGTTGTTGTATGTGTAGAAATATTTCGTGTTAATACTCACAGCATGTGCGTCTGCAGCACTGTGTGTCGGACAGCGTGGTCAGCAGCACCGGGGCCCCAGTGTTCAGTTTAAATTCCCCATTGATTGATATTTATTCATACTTCTATTACTGCTGTGCAATATCCACCATCTCATAATTATCTTAATAGGCTACACTTAACTTGACAGTTCATGCACTATTACTTATATTATTACATTGTATTATTATACCGTACATACTTATCATCAACCAGTAAATCCACTTTGTACTTCACACTTATTTTAATTTTATACTTATATCCACTTTGTACTTAATTTATCTTGCCTGTATTATAGTGTACTATATTCTGATTTGCTTAGTACTTCTATCCCTGTGTGCACTGGCATGACAGTGAGCTGCTGTAACAAAACAGTTCCCCCTCGGGGATCAATAAAGATTCTGATTCTGATACAACGCTGAAGTTAGCTTCCGTTTCGCAGTTTCCGATTCACAGTTAAGAGGAAAGTTAAGGGAAACTTAACTTACAATGCTGAGCGACCGATCCTCCGTTTTTTGCACCTTTTTACTATCGTTAAAATTTTAGGTAAACCCTTAACGCTGTCTGAAACCCACTTTTTTAACAGCTAGCCCACATTGTACCAAGTCTAGATCAAAAATCACTATACCTAGACATGTCAAATCTGGAGTAGATTAACCCAGAGAAGTTAAATATTCTTAAAAACAGTTTCAGATTTGTGAAACCTTTATTTGATTTGTGAAAATGGGGGGAAAAAACGAGTGATTTCACTGCTTTTTTCACATCTAGACCACACTGGACCAGGTCCAGATCAAAAACCACTTTACCTGGACTTGTCAAATCTGGACCAGATTATCCCAAAGAGGCTAAATATTCTTTAAAACACAGTTTCAGATTTGTGAAATATTTATTCTATTTGTGAAAATGCAAAAAATGTTATTTCACTGCTTTTTTTCACACCTAGTAGCATAGTCATTTGCCACATTGTGTATAGTGTCTCCTAGTCATAGCGTTTAAGACCTTTTGTTTTTCCTGAATCTGCCTGCCTGCAATTGTGATTTTGAACTATACTAGTTTTTTAGCTTTTTGCTTGCCTTTACCTAGCCTTTACATAACCTTTTGATACAAAACTACTGTATAATGGCGATCATATAAGGGTGAGCCAGCCCCTTCACTTTCCACAGCAAGCTGCAACAATACATCTTAGTTGGAAATTAAAGCAAGTTACAATGATGAGTGTTGAAGCCACACTTGTGTTGGTATTTACAATGGTTATAGGAGGGGGCACCCACTCATGTAGGTGCGATCAATTAATTATGGCTATCAGAATTATCAAAGATAATCATAAATATCTTTAATGAATAAAGTCCTCGGGGGCACCACTCTTCTTAAAGAAGAGGAATGATAGCCAGTTAAATGACTGAGTCTCATAAAATACACTAAACTATCAATTTGGAACTCAGATTAATAATTAAATTAATAACTAGAACCAGAATTACCACCAATAGCTAGTAGTAAGGATTTGGAGTTCAACATAGCAGAGGTTGGCAAATTGCTCACTCTTGTGCAACATTAAAGAGGCCAGCATAATTATACACAAGCATTTATTCAAAAGATAAATAAAGCAAAAACACACAATGTGAAGACTAACTCTAAATACAATAGACTACAGAACACAGGGTGTGTTTGTGTGTGTGTGTTTGTGTGTGTGTGTGTGTGTGTGCAGGTCTGGTTGCGTGCCAAAAGGAATGTGTGTATGTTTCTTTGTTCTGCCTCAGTACGTCTCGTGTGCACGAGCATAAACCCACGTGTCATCATCGTCCTATCATCAGTCTCACTAATGGAAACATTCGAATCACAACTAACCCTAGAAGAAGGACGGGTCAAAAGGGAGGTTCCATCCATCTTCCCCAACATCCCAGCTCAGTTGGAAGACAACTATACTGCAACTATACTGACCACTGCCAGAAAAGCGACTAACCAGAGCTGCACTCGAGCTATGTAACATAAGCATCACCAACTACAACGGCTTCACAGCAAGGTTTTGGAACATTAATTGATTGCACCTACACAATTTGGTGCCCCTTTAACCACTGTAATTCCCTACAATGGTAAACATTATATCTGCATTTTGCATTTAGCTCAAAGCACCACTGTGCAGCCTCACAGAGCTGCTAGCACGGCTGTAAATTCTTGTTTTGTCTTGTTTTTACACTGTAAAGACTCCTTCTTGGTTACAATTCCTGAAAAACCAAATTAAATTAAATTTGCTGTCAGTATCAACCTCAAAAATCCAGTATGGGGAGTTCCGGCATGAAGAAGTCTCATCCTGGCTCCTCCATATTCTTTCTTATTTTCTCAGTAATTTTACCACGCCACTTTTCTTGCAGATGTGCAGTTAGAAAAAGTCGAGTTTAGCTTTACGGCTCAGTTACGTTTTGAATGCTGCAGTCTCTTCTAACATACAGAAAATTCAGGATATAGAAGACAGCCTATCCACAGTTGATGGGAGAGTTGGTCAATTAAAATCTGTCTACTCCACCATGAAGGCTCAGAGTGAGAGGCAGCAATCCTGGCTGGATGACCTGGAAAACGGGTCCCGCCTGCAAAACATTCGAGTTGTCGGGATCCCTGAGAAGGCTGAAGGAAACCATCCCACCACGTTTAAGGAAGCCTTCTTAATGAGCAGAGAGCTTTCCTTGCAAACCTGAGGTGGACCACGCTCACTGCGCACTTAGGCCACCTAATCCATCTGACCACCAGTTACGATCACTCGTTGGCACCATATCCAGACCAAGGGATTACTATTCCGCCTCTCTTGGGAACGGACCGGGCACCTGATATACAAAGGCAATGAGATAAGTATCTACCCGGACTACAGCGCTGACCTGGCTCGCAGACAGGCTTCCTTCACTCTGGCAAAAAAAACCTCCATCAGACGGGACTGAAATATTCATTGTTACACCCGGCTAAACTCCGTTTCACATTCAACGTTGCCAGACAGGAGTTCAAGTCGCCACAACATGCAGGTGATAATGACTGAGAGACTATATGGCCCACTTCTCCCTTCTAGCTGAACACCATATAACCGTTGATCATGATTTGTGACTTATGGTGTTTGTTGGCAGCTTTGCTCTGGCTTGAGTAAGTGAGATAACAGCCAACTAATGTAAGATTATGTATCCTTTATTCCCAACCTGGTAACACCCTCCCTTAGGCCCTCAACATTCTGCATGGTGGAAGCATTTCTCCCCAAATGAATTTACCTTTTGTGTGCACCATGAGATTTACTCACCCTGTATGAGTGGGACTTGGGAAAGGAAAATTCAATTTACCACATGGAATGTTAAGGGCCTGAATAATCCCGATCCGATCCCATCTTGCATATCTCCAAACTGATATAGCTTTCGTTCAAGAGACGCACTTGCGTACCATAGATGTAGTTAGGATGCAAGAGAGCTGAGATGGAAAAAAATGTCATTCTAAATTCAACTCGAAAGCCAGAGGCACCACTATTGTTATACATAAAAACATTCCCCTTGAATCTAACAACGAGTTATTGCAGACACAAACGGCAGATTCATTATTGTTACCAGCCAGCTCCTGGGTTGATGTGTTGTTCTAGCCTGTGTGTATGCACCCAATTGGGATGATAACAATTTTTAAAATAATTTCTTTGCCTCTCTCCCGAATGTTGATTACCATGCCCTGATCATTGGTGATGACTTCAATTGTCGTTTGGTGTCGACAGCACAGGCTGAGCAACAGTTTCTCAGGGCACGCCACTCTGTATTTGAATACAGGGACAAGGCAGGTAGGTTTTTGGCCCATTAAGCTCGACAATCATTTGTGACTCGTCAAATTACTCAGATAAAAACATCATTAGAAATTATAACCACCAACCATAAACAAATTAATGATACACTTGCTGATTTGTACAAAAACACCTTTAAATGCAATCCCAATCCAACAGAATTTTAACAGTTTTTTGAACATTTGAAAACATGACATTACCTTCTCTGTGCAGTGGGGTGAGAGCTGAGCTCGACCGTCCTCTTACACTAGTGGAGATTCAAGATGCTATTAAATACATGCAATCTGGGAAATCTCCAGGGCCTGATGGGCTGCTGGTCGAATAAAAAAAAAAATCTCAAATAACCTATCACCTTTACTCCTTGAAATGTACAATGAAGCACTGTCTACAGGTTATTTACCACAGACTTTGCGATAGGCTTCCATTTGTTTGAAGAATGGTAAAGACCTTAATTTACCCAGCTCATATCTTCCTATTTTATTACTTTGTGTTGATTGCAAAATTTTTGCAAAATGTCTAGCTAAGCACCTTGAGAAGGCCCTCCCATCCCTTATTTCACCTGTTAAAACCGGATTCTTGCAAGGCAGACATTCCTTCTCCAACACTCGTTGGCTCTTTGACATTATTTATTCCAAGTCTGAGACAGACACACCTGAACTATCTGAACTAACTGAAATATCCTTAGATGCAGAGAAGGTGTTTGATCGGGTGGAATGGGATTTCTTGTTTGATGTTTTACACAGGTTTGGATTTGGGGCAAATTTAATTTCATGGACTTTCAAGTTATTTATTATATTCCTCCTGCTAGCTTCTGTCCGCACTAATGACCACTCCTCTGTCTTTCCTCTTATTAGAGGAACGAGACAGGGGTGCCCATTGTCCCTGTTACTTTTTAATGTTGTCATTGAAGCCCTGGCTGACTCTCTGTGTCAATGCACAGCTTATGAAAGAATACATAGAGGGGTATTACCCACAAAGTGTCGCTTTATGCAAACATCTTTCTGCTATCTATCTAATCCTACACTCTCCATACCTCCTATTCTAGCTATCTTGGGACAATTTGGAAAACTATCAGGCTACAAACTCAACCTGCAAAAAAGTGAACTTTTCCCAATTAACTCCCCAGCTCTTAATATTCCGGCCACATTATTCCCCTTCAAGAAGGTTAGCTCCTATTGCAGATACTTGGGCATTATCGTGTCACACTCCCTCCAGCAACTATTTAAGCTTAACTTTACCTCTCTAATTGAGAAATGCAGATTGGATCTTGAACGTTGGCTGGTCAGTGGCTGGTTGTATAAACTTGATAAGAATGAAGATTGTTCCCCCTGATTTTTGTATCTTTTTCAGAACATCCCTATTTTCATCCCCTTGAGGATATTCTCACAACTTGATAAGAGTCTTTCTAGTTTCATTTGGAATGGTAAGCAACCACATATTCATAAAACACACATGCAAAGGCCCAAACATTGCAGGGGATTGGCCCTACCCAACCTACTCCACTACTCAGAGGGTTATCGAGTAGGTTCAGGATCAGTTTAACCCTACAGCTCATATCTGGGTGAGGATAGAGTCTCAGATGGCCCTTATACATTCTCTGGCCACTTCTCCTCTTGCTCTCATATCCAGCTTGCGAGTTGATCACCCAGTAATTCTTTAGACTATAAAAATATGGTCACAGTTTCGGAATATATTTGGCCTGCAGGGTCCATCCTTGATGGCACCCATTCAATCTAACCACCTCTTTACTCCAGCTAAACTTGATCTGGCTTTCCGAGCCTGGCATTCAAATGGAATTTGTTTTATTAAGTATTTATATATTGAAGGAGTGTTTGCCTCAAAATTTGCTCTAAGCCCCCTAGGGACTTTGTGAGAAAGGCTACACTCTTTTTCCCAATGAACCACCATCTACCACTGTAGATTAACTTTTCTCCTTGAACCCTAATCAGAAAGGATCTATTGCTCAGATATAATAAATAAATTGAACATGCAAACTTTGGACAATTTAAGAACCCTTTGGGAACAAGACTTGGACAGCCCTTCATCTGAGGATATATGGGAGGCAATACTAAAACAAGTGCATAAATCATCCCCATGCTGTAGACATGGTCTCATCCAGTTTGAAATAATCCATCGCTCCCGCCTTTCTAAAGCTAAACTGGCAAGAATATATCCTAATATTGACCCCACTTGTGAGAGGTGCAGGGCGGCTCCAGCGACTCTGTTTCCTATGTTTTGAGCCTGCCCCAGCCTTCGTGCTTTTTGGGAGGCAGTGTTTGGATCTTTAAGTGAAGCATATGGTATCACTATTGATGTGCAGCCGATTACTGTCTTGTTTGGTGTCAATGCAAATTGGTCATCTAACAAGCATAATGTGATTATGTTTACAACACTTCTGTGGCGTGCTGCCTCATTCTGTTAAACTGGAAAGAGTCTAGACCTTGTCATGCTAAATGGCTGAAAGATGTACTCTTTCACTTAAAGTTGGTTAAAATAAAAAACACCCTGCAGGGGAGTAAATTCTACAAGGTACGGGGACCTTTTATAAATTATTTTGATAACCTGAAGGATATAAAGGACTGGGATGATCAATCCTAGAAAATAGGTTACACCTCTGGATTAGTATTGTCTTCTTTGTCTGTAATAGGATTATTATTGTAGGTGTAGCTCTCCTTGAATAAGGTGTACTGTATAACGTTTGTCTATTTGGTTAATTTTCTAAAAATGTCTTTCTCTTTTTTTGTAACCACAAGCGGATGTTGGAGAGGGTTGGTTGTGGTTGGGTGGGGATTTGTTTTGTTGTGTACTTGTTATCTGCTAAATACCAATAAAAAGGATATTAATCCGGTATGGATCAGGCTCTAGTTTCCAGGGGATGAATCCTAATGTTTTAAATGATTTCCCGTGCTTTAAAGCTGCATTAATCTGTTTTTTGGCCAACTGGGGGCAAAATTCCCCCAAAGCTGAAAAGCACGTACGTATGACACATAATTGCTGTATGAAGTTGATGTGGCTAATATGTTAGCAAACAATTGCATGTTTACACATCCAGCAGAGACAGCAACATTAGCATTAAAGAGAAACTACACACTAAATTATTTTATTTTCACTGTACCCTAACCACATAAATTCTTGTTGGCATATGATGTTAATACAGGTGATTTTTCCAACAAAATTCATATTGTGTGTAAAAAACTTTTTTCTGCTTTTTCTGCTCAAAATGAGCTAGTATGTGTCAGCTTGGATTTGAAAGTTTGGTTCAGCCAAATTCTCTGTGGGCTGTAAAACCAAAACAATGAGCTAAAAAGCTCCATAGAGCTGATGGGAACTGTAGAGTTGGTGATAATTCTCACATCGCAATAATTCACATTGCATAGACATTTGATCCATTGTTAATATGAAAATATTGATTAGTGCAGCTTTAAGTAAGGGGATTAGATGAGTTAAACCCTAATCCTAAAGCTTCAATTCGCACCACACACCGATTGTAGAAATTATTATTTATTTTGACATGAGATAAAAAAATTTCATGCAGCTTTCAGGAGCTTTGCAGTGTGATGAGCAAACCTGAAAAAGCTGAATTTGAAATGCATTCTCCTCATCAGCCTTGGTGTGTGGAAAGATAGGAAGCTTTGAAACAGCCATTTGCTGGCCCCCTACAGAAAAAATCTCTCAGTTTTGCAGAAGTAAACTAACTTTTCATGATATATCCCTTTTGTCCATTTAGTATCCCAATATTAGGTTTGAAACTTGAAACTTGAGCACTGTAAATCTACTGGTAGAGAGTGCCTTGTGTGTACTATAAATAGAATTTAAATGTTTCTAAATCAAAGACATACTTAGTTCATCATAATTATATTTATTATCCTTTATAATAACATTCTTTAATGTCAGTAGCAACTCATGAATGCTTACAGTGATGGGCCTACAGAACATTTCAACCACAGGCTTCATGTTTAATGAAATAGGAACAGCTTCCAAAAAAGGTACATGTTTTATAACTGTGCATACAAATTGCATATGAATAAAGCTTTACTGTGGACATCAAATAGTATCAATCAAATGTTATCAAATTTTCAGGTGAGCAGTATTATCAATAAATGTATCACCATATGATAGAACCAGTCAAATGGCTGTATTTGTATAAATTAGACATATTGCAGTTTGGTTGATCTATAAATGGCTACACTAATATACAAAATCATCAGATTTTTTAAAAAGCTTATAAATACTTTACATTACTTTGCATTACAATACATTCTTTAGCACATCTAGTATGTTTCATATGTCACTCTAATATAATATGATTTTTCCTCGAAGGGCTTTGTGGGGCTTAAAGAACTGTGTACATGACCTTGGCTTCAATTTTTTTTTTAACTTAACACATGTATGACTCCAGAAAATGTATGGTACTTTACAATTTACAGGAATAATTTCACAATTTTTACCACCTCATAAAAATGGTGAGATGTGCATGGTAGTTACTTTCCTGGCTTTAACTGATATTTTTTTGACATTTCACATTTATAGAACTGTAGTGGCCCTGAGGTGCAAAAGAAAATGTGTCAACACAGTCGGGGCAGTACAGTGGCTCAGTGCTTAGCACTATTGTCTCACAGCAATGAGGTCCTAGGTTTGAATCCACAGGCCAGTTTGGGCCTATCTTTACCCTGCAAAGGTAAGTGGTTATAGAAAATTGATGGATAGAAATAAATTACACACACAACATGTATGTTTAATTTATTTCTATCTATTACAGAAAACACAACATTTCAAAAAGCATGACATTTCAGAAAACTGCTGTCTTTTTCATCCTTAAAGCTGATTGAACTGGTTTTCATACTGTTTGATTCATCTTCACAAATACTGTAAATGCTCTAAAGATCAATGGCAGTGCACTGCCAAAGGGAATAAATGAACAGTCATGTATGGCAGCGAAGAAAACTTTATATACACACAACATCCTGGCTGCACTTTAAATAAGCTACTGAAATGGGATGCAAACTCATTTTTTCTGCTGGAAGATACGCATGGCCAGAGTGAGCTTGTTTTCCTCCCCAGCATGACCCTCAGAGGTGAGGGTCATGCTGGGGAGGAAAACAAGCTGCTGCTACCCTGCTACAGCAACAGGCTGCTATAGGGATTATTACAAAATGTGGACAAGCTAGTCCAGAGCTCATCAGTATATCTTATAGTACACTAAGTTTCAGGAGAACAAGTGGAACCACATTACAGACTATAAATTCAGTCTGGCTGTCCATGTGGGGTGCAAAAAGAAACAATAAATGAGCGTAGTGACCTTGTTTAGTGTTTTCTAAAATGTGTTTTCATAAGTTTTGTGTTTTCTGAAATGCTTATGTGTATTACCACATTTTGTGACTTCTAAAAGTTTATTGTCTAAAATGTACTTTCTGATGTCATGCTTTCTGAACTGCAATTTATTTTCAGTTTTGTTCATTTGTTTTCTGAAATCGTATGTTTTGCACCTCTGGGCCACCATGTAGGGTCCCGAAGCTCCGCTCCCATTTGAAGCTAGTTTCTGTTTCACTAGCTTTGACCAGACATTGTATTTTCTTATGGACAGTTTTTGTCATCAGTCTTTTAAAAATGAAAAATGATACTGGGGCTTTCTGTCCATGTTATTAATTAAATGAGTATCTATCACTGTACTGGTTAGTAAAACTTGAGCACCTCATCCTTTTAACAGAGATGATTAGTTAGAACAATGATTCGTTTTTTTTTTAGCCTTCACATTTTCTACGAGTCATAGCCATAGGAGTGCTCTAAAAGGCTCAACGGAGCAGAAGTTAAATGCTCACAAAATAATTGGTCTTTTATCTTTGTTAAAATGATGAGATGTTCAAATGTTACAGATACTCATGGGCAGAAACCCCCAGTAATGTGTTTCAGCTTTTCAGCAAAAATTATGCAAGAAGCCTTAACCCCCCTCCCAAAACCCCCCCAAAACAAAAAACATTTAGCAAAGAAAGCCAATGGAACACAATATCAGCATGAGGTGGGCAGGGACAGTGGTTCTCTAAAGAACATTTTCACTTTGGAATACACACACACACACACACACACACACAGTATGGACTCACAATGACATACCACAACCATAGTTAAGTGGTCTGGGGAACTGTGTTCATTATCACTTACTTAGATTCACTTTAAGAAACCTAGCCCATAAATCATATACAAACACTTTTAATGAGACTTGGGTCACATCGTTTCAGTCAGTGTTAGGTCATAGTGTTCAAATTCAAAATAGTGTTTATTTACAATGAAAACTTAATAAAGTTAGAAGCTTTGGAGAGCTTTTGAAGAAGCTCTTGAAGTTAAGTGGAGATTTGTGTACATAAGACTAACTATGTACGATCAAAGGGAATAAAAATAGCAATTTCAACTGGGTAAGCATGTTTTCACACTATGAGAAGTGCAATTAACATATCAGCAGACATGTTCATTTTGAAAGAAGTTCAGGGAAACTCAACTTTCTGCCTGGTGAGCGCAACAAGAAGCTGATTCCTTTGTCCCAAATTTGCACAAAACTTTTATCTCAAGACAAGACAAATCAATCCCTCTGAAATTATATTGAATGAATGGCATTCAGGGTTGCTGGTCAATTCTGAAGTCATTTTATTAAGCTAGCTTAAGCTAGGATAAACAACTACACTGACCTTAGTAGAAAATGTCCCACTGAAACAACAAACCTTTTAGATATTATAATACAAGTATCACCACAGTCATCTATACAGTAGTATTTGGTACATATCTCCGTCACATGCTAAGGCAACTAGCAATAAATAAAATGGTCCTTTAAGTAATCCAGTGTTGTGTTGTGCAAATTACCTTGCTATGAAAGTTTACCAAGAGACCACTTTCTCAAATAGTCATTGTAGTCTTAACATATCAGAACAGCGTGACAATATCAAAATCAGTACCAAATCAATGAAAAATAAATTATATCCATGTTCAGTACTATGGAAGTCAAGATTGGCCATGGCTGCTAATATTTTTTAGGCCTGTTATCTCAAGATCATTACTTAATTATCAAATTTCCTCAAGAGATCATTTGGTGTTGTGGTGCTGAAGACTGTCTTTATCTCAGGATATTACACCGTTATCTCCGTTATCACAACTTGATTATGTCATCCTTAAATAAATAGTTTTTTGTATTGTGTTATATTATACAGTATATTGTCATAGTTTATGTCCTTTCTGTTCTATAATATTTGTTCTGTTCACTTCCGGGGTGCCTCTACAAGTGTACTTCCATCCACCTGTTTATGCGCATTTTCAAATATGAGGAAAAATAAAACCTGAGTGGAAATGCTGGAAATTTGAAAAAAAAAAAAGTCGAAATATTGCAAAAAAGTTTTTGAGTTTGGCTGAGGTGGAAAAATAGATGTAATGGAAACAGACTGAGCAAATAAATCATGATGTACATGAAGCATGTGACTTAAACGTCCACTGAAGCTTCCGCTCCACTGAAGAAATGAAAAATAGTGGCAGACAAAAACATCAAACCTGTGTGGAGCGATGAGGAGACTGTAACCTTCCTCAAATTAATACATGAAACAAAGAGAAATGCCATATTCACATCATGTTTTCCACATGGTTTTCCATCGTTTGAGGTATGACTGGTGCTCTTTTAATTATGTCATCTCGTTGAGCCATCTTCTTCTGCAATACTTTAATGGCACCTGACTGGAGAATTAGCGCCACCAACAGTTTTTCTTGATGCACCCAACTCCTAATAGTCACATAACAGTAGTGGATTGAAATCCCTGCTTTTGCCGATTTTCTGGAAATTCAGTTATAATTTGTGCTAAATTTGGACGGAAACATGACTTATATGTTGAGGCTGAGTGTAATGGCTCTGTGATTAAATCCACTCTGACAGACCATGAAGTACGGAAGTCTTCATCTATTCTCAGATATAGATAAATTAAAGTCATCACTAGAAAACTGTCCATGCTAGCAGTGGGGCTCTAGGGATGGTTCAGGGATGGTTTCTTTGGTCCAGAATGACTTATCTTGGCAAATATTAGGATGAATCCTACTGACTTTAGTGATCCACTGACTTGATCTGCCTCTAGCACGACCATGAGGGTGACATTTTTGGTTTTGAGTGAAATATCTTGACAACTAGGGGATTGATTACAGAGGCTGAACCGTAATGACTTTGTTGAGCCCCTAACTTTTCATCTAGATCCACCAGCTGCTTGACATTTTTGTTTCTGTGAAATGTCTCAATTGAGTGAAATGTCTCTTTAACTATTGGATGGAATGCCATGAACTTTTCGTTAATGCTCTCCACAGAATGAATTGTAATCACTTTGGTGATCCCCAGTTTTCTTCTAGCGCCATCATTAGTTCTAAGTTTACATTTTTCCAGTACTCTGGTTTAATACCAAACACCAGCAGAAATAATGACATTCCCATCAGTCTCAGCTGTACTAACAAATGCTTGCATGCTAAACTAAGATGGTGAACATGGTAAACATTAACCTGCTAAACATCATCAGGATGTTAGCCTGAGCATGTTAGCCTGTTGGCATTAGCATTTAGCTCAAAGCACCACTAAATGCAGCCCCACAGAGCTGCTAACATGGCTGTAAACTGTAGTCTTGTTGATTCCTCAACATAAAGGTCCAGTGTGTAGGATTTAGTGGCATCTAGTGTTGAATTGCAGTTTGCATTTGAACCATTTGAATACCACTCGCCTCACCCTTCCCTTACAAGCGTGTAGGAGAAACTATGGTGGCCGCGAAACTAGAGCCAGTGTTTGGTTTGTTTGTTCTGGGCTACTTAGAAACATGGCGGTGCAACATGGCGACCTCCATGGGGCCCGCTCCCTCTGTAGATAAAAACGGCTTATTCTAAGGTAACGAAAACATTATTCTTATTTTCAGGTGATTATACACTAATGAAAACATACTTATGAATATTATATTCTATTTCTGCCAACAGCTCCTCCTAAATGTTTCACTGGTCCTTTAAGTTATAATATAATTTTTTGAGATAACAGGCTTAAAAATATGGTCAAATGGTTATCTTGAAATATTAGAAATTAAGTTGTCATCACTGTTTAGTCATGACTGATACTTAATAGACCTGCTGTTCATCTCAGGAACAGCAGTAATGAGGACAAAGAGCTGTTCAACAGAGAATTAGCATCAGTAGTTTAAAAACACAATTTAAATTAATATTTTGTTTTAGTTTAGAGCGTTAATGAACATTCAAATTGCTGCTTGAGGAAAAAGATCAGGAGTGCGCCGATCTATCCCAAAGTCTTTTCAAGACAACTTATCTTTTCAGGCTTTGTTACTGTCCAAGGCCTTAAACCTAATGATCTATCGTCACAAGACATACAGTACAAGAAGAGCACTCTTAGAATTAGTCCAGAAGTGTCCCATTTTGATGCAGCATTCATACTGTCTGTGTGTTAATCTCTCTGGCCTCAGTCTTGACTCAGCAGTGTCTTTCAGCAGTAGACGGACCAGTAGATAAGGTTGAAGAAGATGTACGAACCAGGGAAAATCATCCGGGAGTATTTGTCAATAGCATGTGTGTTCTGGATGATGTTGAGGGCACGCAGGCTCTTCTTCTTCTTGGTGGTGGTGGACTCGCTGCTCACTGACAGATGGACCACCATGTGTTCAGGTTTCTCTGAAACCTCGTGCAGGTCTTCATGCTCCTCCTCTGGCACCATGGGCTCCTCAGTGTAGCCGGCCAGGCTGTTGGTATCGGCCTCGCTGTAGGTACCATCCAACATGGTCATGGTTCGTGTCTGGGATATCCCACAGGTGCAGGGCAGTGACTAGCAGGGAAGAAATATAAAATATAATCATTATTATGTTTGGAATTTCAAAGGAATACACCAAAATTTAGGGAGATTATCAGGCAACCTTTTCTTGAAATGTTAAAATAAGTCACCACAATCCATCACCGTCCTGCTAATCTTGGGCCCTAATTTTGGCAGTGATTGTTAATTTATTGGTTGCTTCAACACTCTGGTCCAGAACAAGAATTCTCAAAAACTATGATATTTGGAACATTTCCTCTTGACTGACACTTTCGTCCATAACAAGGTATCTCAAAAACTGTTGTCGATGTTTATGGTCCCCAGAGGATAAATCTGTATGTTACTGTCAACCCTCTTCTTTTTTTTTTTACCTTGTTTTATAAATAATCTTTAGGGGCCTGAACACGTTATGATCATATTGTCACAATACAATTCCACTGAAAGTCAGTAGATGAGAACAGTTACTGTAATTATTGCCCAGGCCTAGACAACATGTTAATGACCCCATTACCTTATTCCTATACTGTAGCACCACCCAGAGGACCATTTTTAATCCATAACCTCACTACTGGTAAGGCTGTTACATATTGTCTCCACCAGCAGCGGGCCAATGACACCAGCAGGTTTGCAACAGCTGCAGTCCTCCGTCAGTGTATACACTGGATTTAATTCATGTACTGTACTGCTGTGCACTAAGGTGTTTGACAAAGCTCATAGCCCAATACACTATCACATGTGTAAACCTGATGAATGACTACTTTGGTTGCACGTATATGCATAATGCGCTCATGACATGCAAGTTATGTGGCCTGTTTAGATAGCTGCATTGGTTAAATGAGATGGTTGACAGAAAAATGCAGGTAAAACAGTGTATACACGGAGTGTAAGAATAGCAAATATCCAGCATGTTCTGTCCTTAAAGCTGGAGTGTGGGACTTTTACATATAAATGAACGCCCGTTACATTCAAGCCCTTGCCAAACAAGTTCGCACAGTGCTGATTAAGCCTATCACCGGCAGGGAAATCTCTCTGTATTTCGCAGTACACCAGAGTTTTTAAATCTGGTGTCTGTGGCGACATTCCCACGCTGGCGCACCGGTAGTGATGTGTTTTTACATCAACCAGCAATTATTGGTTTGGCGGGGAGCAACCCAGAGCCATGTAGAGAGCTCCGCCTTTGCTGTGTCCATTAGAGAGAATGTTTATTATTGAGAATTGTTTATTTGTTAATTATGATTGTATAGTTTGTGTTAATATGTTTTGGCGACATTGTATTGTATGCAGTCATGCAAATAACACCACTTGAATTGAAACTGAACAGAGATGACGCAGCTCTCTCTCAACTGTAGCGACGGAGTAGGCTACAGCCGTTAGGAGTAAAACCTAAGAAGCGTCCAAGAAAAGTGTCTGATGAGCCCCATAAAAAACCCCTCTGCGTTCAGAGGAAGGATTACTGTCAAAAAAAGAAAGGAATCGACGGCGAGGACAAACAGGGATAACCATTGGTGTAGCTTGAGCTTTTCCCTGTTGGATAGTGCTGAGAGAAGGGACTGAGGGCAGACACCGATGTCACGTTACTGCTCTTGGACAGGTTGGTAAAATATTTGGAGTAGGCTATGTAGCTACATTTACTCTACCTAAATAATGGATTATTGTCTTAAAATTGTGGAAATTTCTCTGTATTTTTGTAACTATTTCTGAACACGAGCCTGGGCTGAACTCACTGTAGGCTTTAGATATTCAATCTTGTTAAAAGGATAAGTCTGGTGTCATTGTATAATTGTATAATTGATAACAAATCCCAAGAAAAAAAACAAAATACTTTCTGATTTCTCTACCCTGTCTCACAATATATAGTGTTAATTTGAAAAAAGGCTCAGTAATTTCCTAAAACAGCTGGTCATTGTAGTTTTTAGCAGATGTTACTCAAACAGGAGGATGTTTGTTGGGGACTATTTTCAGAGGCGGATTAATCCACATTAGTGTTCTAGTGAGTATGTCTTGTAGCAGGACAGTGTATGTGGCACTGAGACTAAATAAACTACAGTGGATGTTATCAGCCTTAACTTTTAAAATGGTTTACAAGCTCTGCTTCACTTCAGTGTTATTAACTCAGGGATGTGTGTTCATTCGTCATATGTATTGATGTATAAACCTTTTTCTGGTCTTATAGTTTCCAGCAAACCAAGAATCACAGTCCATAGAAAGTCAATTTTGCTGCTCACTAATAATTCAGAGCTTCTCACCATGATTTCTTGGAGTTATTTGATCAAGTAAAATGAATGATAAACACAGACAAACCATTTCAGGAGCATTTAGTGTGCAGTAAATATAATGAGTCTTTTCATTACCTAAAGTACAGACATCAAACACTGGACCAATGAGTGTGCAAACATCAGTGGACATTGATTCACTGATAGTGCCTGTCATGTGTAACAGCCTGGGCTCATGAAAATTAAGTTCAAGATTTATCCTGACATCCCCAGATAACCCCAACAATTCACACCCATTCAGTGTTTCTGTGAGAGAAATTTGACATTGAAACATTATATTTGAAGAAATCAAGCAGACTTTTTAAAAAATTAGGCTGGTATATGCAAATTCAGTTTGCTATTTTTTATCCTAGTGTGACCCAATAATGTGGAGAAAAATACTTACAGGCACTACAAATACGATAACCCCCATCATCCCCAATCTTTTGTCATATTTACCTAATAATGATAAATGTAACCAAAAAACATTCATATTTATTGCCGTGGTGCATTTACTGTAATATAAATTCTGAATCAGTTTAATGGCCCCTTGTGTCCATTAGCAAAATTCCCCAAACTGCACTGGTGGCTTAGTGTATTTGTACACTATCTCCAGTATATTAATTCTTAAAAACTCATTATCTTTTAGAGTCGACTGCACTCCCTGCTGAATGCTGTGGATTCCATTGTTACTGTGAAGACTTGAAAACTGTGATTTTTCCTTCTCGGATCTGTCTAATTTCAAGGACATTTAGAGGCCTGAAGAGGTGAGAGAATCCAGTATTTTAATTATCTTTAGAGACCAGAGGAATTGAAAGTATAAGGTATTTCACTTATTTTGCGGACTTTTAGAGGCCTGGAAAGGTGAAAGAATCTAGTATTTCACAAGGAAAAGAAAAATCTTGAGAAAAATAAGAAAAAAACATCTTCTACATTCTTGGAACCCGTGGGGCGTCCTGACCCCCAGGTTGGAAACCACTGCAAAGCAAATACACACATTACACATATTTCAAAGCAGCACATGGCAAGAACATAGGTCATACTGAACTTTGCGTTCAGCCCGCTTTGGACCTAACCTGTCACAGGTAAATTTCTGGCTGTGTCACAGGTAAAGTCCAGTCTGCAGTGCAGTTCATACACTTCCCTGATAAACCAGTGAATTAAAGATTACAGAATGCCCATATAGGCACACTCCTTTCTCTTGCCCATACATACACGCTTTCAAATTCTCCATTTCTTTTTTTAGGGTGTCATTTAAATGACACCCTTTGTGTCGTACTTTTGTGTTCAAACCTGCTTTTTTCTGAGCCGGGTACGAGCATGCGTGGGCGTCTGTGTATACCCGGTAGAGGCTGTGTTGTAAACTTTTTATCCAGTTTTAGGCCAGTTTGCTATGATACATTTTTAGATCTTGGTCACTTTTAACACCATCATGCCTCCAATTACCCCTCCATCTGGGTGTGACAACTGCCTCTGCCTCACCCAAACTGTTGCCGAGCTGCAAAGATGGATCTCTTCTCTCTACCAGATCAGAGAAGAGGAACGACTCCCTGATTGCCGAAAACGGCATCACCACTGCCCCGACGGTGGTCGAGCCGGACTCGGCTATCCTGGCTGGGAACCCCCCGCTTGAAGATTCCATGTTGGTCACTGTGGACACCATTTCCACCTCCACCACTGAGGCTGAGCTAGACGCTACCATTCCGGCTGCTCGACCCCATTTTGAGGACCGCTGGCTACAGCAGGGGGCTAAACCAAAAAAAAAAGGTTAGCTCCTCTCCAGTCCAACTGCCTAAGTCTGCTGTCCACATCAGCTGCAGCAAGAAGAAGTCAATCCCTCGCCACTCTTCTCCCGGTGAGCTTGAACTGACAAACAGATTTGCAGGACTTTCCTCCACTGGCCGTAGACCCTCAGCCCTCCTCTTCACCGTCCTGGCTGCGCACTGATGCCCCCATCTGTGGCAGCAGCTCCAAAGCCTTGCGACCAACCTCCTGGCTCATGGGGCGAAAACCCTTGTCACCCCCGCAAGAACAACCAGAGCTCCCATAACTCGTCGGATTATGTCCACATCCAAGCCAAATTTTACTCCAGCACCACAGGCTGTTTCCCACATGCACCCCCCTCCCATCAATACTCGCCTCTCACCCCTCTGGCTCAGATGTCTCCACCAGTCCCTCTCCCAGTCACTCTTGTCATTGACAACTCCATTGTAAGAAACAGCAAAGGAAAATCCATAAAGACTGTCTGTTTTCCTGGCGCTAAGGTTGCAGATATCCAGGAGAAATGCCCTAGCCTCCTGGATAAATATAACAATGTCCAAAACATTATTATCCATGTTGGCTGTAACGACGTCTCTGACCGGAGATCCGAGATCTTAAAACGTTGTTTTAGCAGGCTCCTGGATTCCCTTAATGAATCTGGAAGGCGGGTCTTTATCTCTGGTCCCATAACCTCCTTTAATCAAGGCACTGGTCACTTTAGCCAGATCCTCAGTCTGCCTAGCCCATAATGTGTTTTTTTATTGACAACTTCAACCTCTTTTCAAATCGTTCCTCCTTTTACAGGCATGATGGTATTCACCCCAGCAATCCTGGCGCCCTTGTTTTAACTACTCCGTTTTTAACACACACTGTCACACAACACACAACGTCCACATGCCCTCTAGCTCCTCCTTCTGGTTTCTAGGCCCATTTTCGACTCCATACTCTGCCAGTCCAAGACCCGTGATAATCACAAAACGGCTGAGCAAGGAGTTTCCAACCTATAGTGGTGCAAACCATAAGTACCTGAGCCCAATTGCTCCTGCCCTCCCACTTCCTCTTCTGTACAGGATATCCCTGTTAAACTGGCCCTCCTGAATGTGAGGTCACTCTCAAATAAGACATATATCTTAAATGAGTTTATCTCCACAGTCCAACTGGACTTTTAAACTGAGACCTAGCTGAAACCTGGTGATCAGGCCTAGCTGCTTGAATTATTAAGTTTTTTTCTTTTTTTTTGTTTTTACAATTTTGCTTGTTTGTATTTGGGGGTTTTAACAGTGTATGTAGGGAGTTTATTTAGTTATCCAAAACCAGATCCAGTTATTTTAGTTCAACTAGCTGTTTCAGACAGAACTGTTGAACATCTTCTAGGGATGAGATGCTGAATTTTAACAACTCTCTCAAACTATGCAATTAACTGTTGGATACAAAAACTCATTGTTCTTGCCCTTGGTTTCTCTCTTTGTTTCACTGCTGCTCTTATTTGTTTGTTTCCAGACAGCCTGACAGATGTTCTTGTAAGTGAAATTGCACAAAGGCAGTGCAGCTTTTGGAGTCTGGATTCTCCTAACAGCAAAATTGACTGTTCTGGCTCATGAGCACAGAGAGGGATGCCTCTGTTTTTTTAATATTGCTTGGCAGTTTGGAAGCAAACCTGAGATCGTGCCCGCTCTCTCATCTTGCGCTCCCGGCGGTCCTGGACGGTGGACAGGTAGTTGACGGCGGCGTACTCCAACACTGACAAGAAGACGAAAACAAAGCTGACCCAGAGGTAAATGTCCACCGCCTTGATGTAGGACACCCGGGGCATGGACGCATTCACTCCAGTGATGATGGTGGACATGGTCAACACTGTGGTGATGCCTGGACACAAAATACACAAAATTCTAGTTAAACTACAGTAAACCACAGATTGAAAATGTTTAAATCTGAGTTTGTCTAATTCACTTTCACAGTGTAGACACACTTTAATGGGCTGCCTGTGTTTGGTAGCTTAAAATAGGGAGTGAAAGCAATAACATGACCACTTTAAATATACAGTGTGATGCAATGTGGTCCAACAGCCCTGCAATAAATACTACCCTGTGAGGCTCCCAGTCAGCATGGTTTTGAAGATTTGCAGGTGAGAAGATGTCAGTGGTGGAAAAAGTACTCCGAACTTTTACTTAAGTAAAAGCAGTAATACCACGGTGTAGAAATATTCTGTAGCAAAAGTCATGCATTCAAAATTTTACTTAATGTAAAAGTAATTAAAAGTATTAGCATCAAAATATACTTAATGTAACAAAAATTTTAAAGTACTCTATGTATATTATTAGATTATAATAATTGATGCTTTGTGTAAGCATCATTTTAATGGTGCAGCTGGTAAAAGTGGGGATAATTTTAATCACTTTATATACTACTGGGTAGTTTGTTCTATGATAATACATAAAAATGTATTTGTTTAGTATATTTTGTATCAGTAATCTAAAGCTGAAAAGTAACCAGTGGCTAAAGTTATCAAATAAATGTAGTGGAGTAAAAAGTGTATGGTATAAAATGGAAATACTCAAGTACCTCAAAACTGTACTTAAGTACAGTACTTGAGTAAATGTACTTAGTTACTTTCCACCACTGGAAGATGTCTAGATTCAATCTGAGCTAAAACTGGTTACATCTGGGTTACATACAGTATGCCCACAGTTTCAGCAGCATTTCAATGACATGTAACCGTTCCATTAATAAATAACTGAAATGCTGTTGAAACAATAGTTATGCTAGTCATATAAAATGTTTTTTAATCAAATTAATATCATTTACTACAACAATCTCAAAGTCCATTTAGTAGTTATTCTGGATGTTTTTCAAGCATTTGAAGCTTTCTTTCAAGATCTATCAGTTGCAATTCCATGAAAACTGGGCAACTGAGGACAGCTGAGGAGTGCCGTGATATGACTGAAAGCTCCACATCAGCTACTGAATAGACCTTGTGGTGAAATTGTCGACTACTGTTTTCAAGGTGAAGAACTTTCATCCTCAAATTTACTCCAGTTTTTGACAAAGAACCTTACTTTGAGGTCCACTTACTAGCTTTTCCAGAGCTTTTAACCACATCTCATTGTCCTCCTCAGCAGATGACGTTTACTCAGTTGATGTTTTTCTTTTTGCCAAATTACCGTTTCTAAAGTCAAGAATGAACTCTCACACTCAAATTTAGCCTAGTTTTAACTCAGACATCTTCTCACAGACAAATCACCAAAAGCATGCTAACAATGGTTCATTTTTGTTGTTGTTTGTTGACACTATGTAAGAAAGGTGTTGATTCAAGTCTAATGACACTTTTGAGGATTATGTTTGTGGTGTGGTTGTCTGGAATTGCATTATATTGTAAGTGGTAAGTGTGTAAGTGTTCTATGAGCTGTTGAAACGACAGACAAAAACAGCTCTCAATGTCATAAAATGCTATAGTGGAGATGGATGAAGACTTGCTGCTGAGGGCAAACTGTAGCAACTTCAACAGGAGTTGACAAAAAAACATGAAGGTTGGTGCTATTTTTTTTTTTTTACTGTCAACAAATTTCATGAAAAGACCCAAACCAACAGCGTGTTGTCCGTCTCTTTTCTCTGTCTCTTTCAGACTTCCCTACCCTGTCTGCGGCTCTCAGCTCCAAGACCACTGGTTTCTACTGAAGACCTCAATCTTTATAAATTACTCACAAATATATAGTAGTATAGTTTCATTTTTTTTTAAAGACTCAGTAATTTCCTAAAACAACTGTCCACTGTTGTTTTTACCAAACAGGAGTAAATAGTTTGTTTGGGGACTATTTTCTGCGGTGGATTTATCAACATTTGGTACTTTAGTGAGCATTTTGGGCAGCAGGATGGTGTACGTGGCATTGAGTCAAAATAAACTACAGTGTGTGTTCATGGTAATCAAGGAACATGTCACCCAACAGTGTGGCTCATTGATGTGTTTGTAATAGTTGTTGGACAACAATGGAGCTCTATGGCACAGAGGAATAAGATACATCAGGCTTTAGATACACACACAACACTTGCTAGTAGGATACATTCATTGTTGGTTTTGGTCTGCATATGGGATTTTTTGACTGTAAGAATGTAGTATCACCTTACTAATCCCTTAAAGGCTGTAAATCAGTCAGTGTGCTGCAGTCTTTTTTCCCTCTGAAGTTGTAACTTCAACAGAAACATTGAATTCAACAGAAAGTCTTGGCTACAGAACCCCATTCACTTTTTATATAATCCTGTCTCCCACACCAGTGACGTGTAACATAGGGACATGAGATATTCTTTAAAGATGAACCAGGAACAAGAACAATTGACTGGCTATGTGGAAGTGTTTCTATGCATTAACAGTATATTGGAAGTTGAATCCATTATGGATTATTGAGGGGGCTGCATCTCTGAATACAATGATTGTAACAAATACTAGGTAGTGACAGAAATGACAGAAAAGGAAGAAAGATTATAAGTCAACTGTGAGTCAACCTTTATAAAGGGTTTAAGGTTTAACTACAATAATCTCTTTATTAACAGTCAATAAAACATATACTAATCTTTTACACATCAGTTAAAAAACATTAATAAGAACACCTTCTTGGATGCAAGGTTGTGAAAAATCTCTTTTGCTGTTTCACCTCCTCAAAAGGTTAATGGAGTTATAAATATCAATAAAGTCACTAATAAAAGGCCTTTGTTTCTCACTTTCTAATAAGCCAACAAGTCTGCAGTTATAGATGTTATTAATATTAATATTAATAGTCATTAATAAAACATTTTACAACGATTTTTAAGTTGTAAGTATTAATAAATTAATGAATTCATTTTGGACCAGATGCTCAGCAGCTCTTTACCAGAAGGTCAGAGGCCGAGTGGAATAATCTGCCTGAGGAATTAAATAGCTTTAGTTTTATTCACTTTGAATTCAAGTATTTTCTATCCTTTCATGCACTGCTGTGGCAGTGATACTTTCCCTTTCTGCACTCTATGTCATGTATATGCACACATGAAAAAACAAATAGAAACCATTTATACCATTTTATACATGACAAAACAAATCAGCTTACTCCAGGAGAAATTAGGCTGAGGAAATCAGGTTTTTCTAATATATATAATGCACAAAAGAGAAGAGAAAAACTAAACAAACTGCAGTTAAGATATAAAAAACCTCAAAGGGACTTGTAAAGACATCCCATTCTAACAGCTGAAGAGCAATGAGATGAGCCATGAGAGGATCTCAGCAAGGGGAAAACAGATGTCTGTATGACAAGTACAGCAACAGCCCCAATACAGAAAATAATTCAAAAGAAATGTGAGAGTGGTATAGCGTGGGAGGTTTGTGTGTTCAGTCATGCATGTGTGTGTTCCCAGTTGGTGGAGCCATGTCACAACAAGCTTTTATCATTTCACACAGACAGATTTTCCACAGGCACGCACAACCTCTTCAAAGGACATTTGACAAGAGTTTTTTTTTTACCCAGGGAAACTCTGGCTGGCACAGCCCGGCGGTCGATCCAGAACGACACCCATGAAAGCATCACCATAAGCGTGGCGGGAAAGTATGTCTGCAGCAGGAAGAAGAAGATGTGGCGTCGCAATGTGAAGTTGATGTAGAGACGATTGTACCAGCCTGCAAACACAGCAAGAGACCTGCTCAGATGGGGTGGAGTGCTAAAAGATTCAACAATGTAGAAACTGGTTACAACATTTTACATGAGGTTTCATTTCCTACATTTAAGAAAGTTGCTTATTAACATGCAGAGTATACACCCTAAGAAAAACTGGTTCTTGATAAGTGCTCTGAAGCTTGGAATACATTGAAAAACTCATACCCCCGCACACTCATTAAAGGTGGGGTATGTGATTTTGGAGAAGTCCAATACCATGACAAATACTACGATATAGAGCGAACAACCATGCAGCAAGTAACGTAACTAATGTTAGCTAGGTTGTGGGTTAGCAAACTGTCGCTACAGTTGCAGCTAACAGCCAGAGAGGACGAGACGGTTTCCCAGAGCCAGCACAGCAGCTCCAGACAGCGATACTCACAACTCTCCTGCTGCTGTAGCTAACATCACAACAACAGCATATCTTGGCAAACTAGAAAGTAAGCTGAATGTCCGTGGGCAAGTCATTTAGCGTTACCTGACGCACAAATCATGGCTGGAAGAGTGTTGTGTGGCCTGGTCCGAGCCACTGTGTTTATTTCCCATTGACAGAGCCAGGGCTGAGTACAAACACCAGATCTTTTTTCAGCGCGCACACTGAATGGACAGCTAGTGTACCATGAGAAGATATTAGCTGAATTTGACAAAAAGACACGTATTGAATTAGAATCGCATACCCCTCCTTTAAGGGTTGAATTCTTTTCAAAAGATTGACCTTGTCTTCTGCTTCAAAGAAAACACACAGACAACTTTTTACTGATTAAATGAGGAAATTTATTTATTGCTAAATGCCTAGTAACTGAATAAATGAAGGATTAATAAAGTATATGATAAAGAAAATAAACAAACATGAGTACAGAAATGGAATGATGAGGTAAACCTTAAGTTACTGGCAATAGTGAGGTGAGGTATGTGATTTGATTATAAAAACGACTGCAAGACTCTAACGTAATGCTAGGGCAATTAACTTCTCTATTTAGGAATTAATATATTTTATTCGACATCAGCTCTTTATCACAGCCGTGGTTTAGCCTACTGTTTTGGAGTGCTGGCAAAGATGAAGCATTTCACCGGCTTTCCGACATGGTGTGCAGGATTGAATCCGCTGTGCAGAGGAAGGTGCCGGCATGTCGGCCTGTGGCTCAGTCTCCATGAAAGCTGTTGGTCACCGAGCTGATGAGGCCTCCAGGCCGGTTGGGCGGTTTCGTTTCAGGGTCGACGGCGAAGGTCCGGGCCAAGACGCTGCTGGCACAGTTCTCTGGGAGATGCAGGATTTAAAGTTTCTTCTGCGTTAGAACACAGACATTGTCCAGGCTGGCTGGCTTCTAGCGACTCAGGGCGGCTCTGTTGAGTCTGTGATGTTCCGACTTGTCGAATAAAATATCTCTGGCTACATTAACTTCTTCAGCTAGGTTTCAGTAACTTAAAAAAAACAAATAACGTTGTAAAAAATCGCGAGGCTTAGTGTTGGAAACAGGTTAAACTGTGAATGGACTTTAATAGAGGAAAAGAAAACTTTTAAAATACGTATTAAGAAAATAAAAGGTAAAATAAAACAACTGTTAAGCTCAGGGGTGTTTTCTGGCTCTAGTGAATTTAATTTAAGTTTTATGTGCAAAATATCACATACTCAAACATCACTATGTCCATATAATCATGATTTGAGACATGAAAATAGCATAGTGGTTATAAAACATTCAGAGAAAAATTATTCAACCAACAACTATTTCAACAGATCATTCAACCAAAATACAGATTTTTAACATTTCTAATAAGTGGCATATGGTTAAACAATACAGTATAATGGCTACAATATTATACAGATTCAAAATGGCGATGGTTCTGTCTGTTGGTCAGGAGGTGGCAATGCTGTCACCCGGTAAACAAGAGATTAACTCCCTGAATTAATAACTTGCTCATTTTATGTCCTACAAAAACAAAAGTTAGGTTACACATCAAGGAAATGGGCTGATTAATGTTAGCTGGGTTACTGCTCGGTTATATAGCTAATTCACATTAATTCATATTAAATAACTTTTATGACAGGTGTCTGGCAAACCTCTCAGACCACATCAGGGGGTGAGAGAAGAAAGAGTGTGTTTGTTTGCATGTGTATGTGTGTAATGTGTGTGTGAGACAGATAAGGGAGGAGAAGATGTTTTTAGTCTCTCCTCCTTTAGTTAAACTTATCCAGAGAGTCCATTTATTATCTTTAAAAGTTGCTCCTCTAGCATGACAAGACATGTCTTTCCTCTGGCATGGAAAGTTCTGGTCTTGTCTGGCAAGTATCCAAATTGACACCTTTACTGTTTAGAGGGGAAGAAGTCAGTTTGTAGATCTAGAGGTCTGAGCAGAGTTTATTCAAACCTTCTCCCATGGATGACAAAGTTATTCTGCTGTCGTGCATTGTTTGCTAAATTTAAATTATATGCAGAAACTTTGAAATTCAGAAATATTTGCTAGTTAGCATTAGCTGTGTTAGCTAACATTATTCGCTAGCCACCTTTCACGATGTTGTAAAAGTCAAGTTATGACCGGCAGTCATTTCATCAGATATGTTTGAACCTGTTGGGAAGTTGATATCATGGACTGGACATTATGCTATTTTGAGGTGTACTGAAAAGTAACGTTACGAAGTCAGTAACGAGAGCATAAATGTCGGATTATATTACTTTACCCAACCTGTTTCACATCATCATTGTTGTGCCCCCTCGTACCTATCAAGCTGACAACCAGTGTTAGCTGATATTAGCGTTTAATGTTAGGAATGTAAAAAGTTAATGTGTTTAGAATAGGTGGCGTAACATCAACATAAATTGTCACATATGCTCAAAGTCTCATTTTAATGCATTTTAACAACTTGGCTTGGACCACATCACCTGCTAGCTAGTTTTTGATTTTTTAGCTAACGTTAGCTGGCTAGCAGTAGTGTACATGTGTAAAGAGTTTCCCCTCAGGGATCAATAAAGTATTTCTGATTCTGATTTCTGATTCTGATGTGGTGGTGTCTTTTTGACCCAGATTTTGACACACCAACTAACTGGTGTATATTGTGTGGACACTACTACCACTGAGATGTCCACTGACTTTTTGTGCGTAGAGATAATAAAAAATGCATAACTTAGTGTCTTGTGAAAGACTGATGTCACTATTTGCTTTTTAGACAGTTTTGTAGGTTGGGGGGAAAAAAATTTAAAAATCCCTTGACCAGAGTGTAAACCTAGAAACCTGGAAATTGATATTTAGAACAACTGGCTTTTTCCAAACACCAACCCTCATCGTGCAATAATAAAAATATATTAATAACAGATGCCCGGTGAACAGTCTAGCCCGTTTTGCTACATTTAGCATTGCTTAGCACTTGAAATAAGACAAATATTTTTCCCATCCTGCTCACGGGATTGATAGTAGAATTAACTTGTTATAGGCACAATCCGTGATGCAAATTTTATACCATGGTAGCCCTACTAGCTTTAAAAAAAATTGTTATTTCATTGGATTGACATTTTGTCATTGTCAAATTGATCAAGTTATTGATACAATGATTTAGTGACAGCTAAATGTGAGTTTAAAATATATTTTTAAGTTGTTAAGTGTATTACATTTGCATTGGAGCAAAAACGACCTGTATTTTGAGTTATGCTGGGATCTGGTAGTTAAGAAATTAATTTCCATCAGCAACTCCTACTCTTCAAATAATCCATAATTGATATAGCCAAATAAATCCCAGATTGGGCCTTTAACATTGGGTCCATCCATTGAAGGGTTTAGCTCAGTGAAAGGCAGTTCTTAGCCATGCTCCCCTGGATAATGTGTTGTTACATTGCTTGCTGTAGCATCTAAAACCTAACTATTGTTCTTAGTGGTGATTATTAAATGCTGTATAGTTTTGAGTATGATAATTTAATTAGGTAAAAGTCGGTAATCCAACTGGGGGATGTGACATGAAATAATGGACTTGGAGTAGGCTAAACTGTGTGTCTTTTTCTATTTACAGTATCTTCAAACAAATCCTTCATGTAAAGATGTCAGCTCGTGGGGTACAGAACAACGATTCCTGGCGTACTGAGATCCTTTGGACACTGAAAAGTGTCACCTCTCACTACTCCAGCAAGTGCTGAAGACAACTCTAAGTTATTTGAGATGATGTTCCTCGACAGTGCAATTGCGAGATTCTTTGCGTGTGGAGAGAAGAAAACCTCCTACAAGGTCAAGCACGGTCTTGCTCCTTACTTCCACTATTACCAGGAAAAGGTTATGTGTTGCTCTTTGATGAATCACTCAACAGGAAACTTCAGCTCAAGCAAATGGACATGCATGAAAGGTAACAACACATTACCGAGATTCAGCCTTCATGGGGTACGGCACAGCTGTAGACTGCAACAGAGCTCATTACGCAGCTAAATCTTTCAAATCTCCTCCAAATCTCAATTTCATTTTGTAATGTCTGTATGAACGCTGCTCACAGTAGTGATTCATCACTTGAACAAGAATTGAGTCCACTGCCTGAGGATACAAACCTAGACTCCGCTGAGTGTTCTACTTCAACAGTTGGTGATATTGTTAACCAGCTCACTGACTCTATTCAGAAACAGTTGGCATTATTCTATCTTAAGTTGGAAGAAAAGCATATTGTTCAGAGAGCAGTACAATCAGCTGTGATTAATGAGTTGGAGTTACTGTTTAGTCATTTTCATCAAACTTATCAGACTCTTGTTGCCACTTGGTTAGAAAATGTAAACATCGATATTAATAATCCACAATTTAGATAAGCTTTGAAAAATATACACCTTCTAAGTGAGACATAGACTTATGAGGCAGGACGGTGTAGCAGAAGTTTCAGAACGACTCTTAAGTAATAATTACAATCTGAAGGCGTGAGTCTGTTACACGGATCAATGAAAATATTTGGTGAAAGGGATTATTGCAGCTCCTTGCAGGATTTTCCTGCAGTTTTAACAGCGGTAGAGTGTGCAGATATTGCTCATGTCATCATACAGACGTTGTTGCAAAGACAAGAGAGGAGGACTGTGTTCTGCGTACACCTGAAGTTCATGAATATCATTTGAAATGTGTTGCGAATTATCCTACCTCCACTGCAGCGTATGGTGTAAATGAACCATGTGTACTGCCTCATTTTGAGGTCACCAAGGCATTTCCTCCTGATGTTATGTATGATGTTTTAGAGGGGGTTGTATGTCTTACACTTAAGCTAGTGATCAAGGCGCTGCATATGGACAAACTTGTGACTATTACTGAATGCAATAATTGCCTGAAGGATTTTAACTTTGGACGAAACGATATTAGGAACAAGCCACCACTTATTCCGGAAAAACTTTCTGCCAATGGCCATGTAACTGGCAAAGCTGCTGAGAAGTGGACACTGTTTCGCTTGCTGTCTTCTGTAATTGGAGATAAGGTTCCCTCTACTAATAAGGACTGGCAGTTGTATCTACTCCTGTGTGAGATAACTGAAATACTCCTAGCTCCAATGCTTGGTAAAAGCTGGGTTAGCTATTTAGGTTGTTTAATTGATGATTTTAAAGACCTGTATCTCGAATTACTTCAAAGGTGCATTGTCTATTGCACTATCCTCGTCTCATACTGGAATGTGGAGCTCTGCGGTCCAATTGGTGTATGAGGTGTGAATCAAAACATTTGTACTTCAAAAAAGTTGCTCAGGTTATGAATAACTTCAAAAACGTGTGTTACTCACTGGCCAAGAAATCACCTGAGTGATTCTGCATTTTCAGTCAAGCTGGTTTCTTTCTTTTTTTTAACTGTTGCATTTTCTAGCCATCTACATGCTTTTCATGTGGAAGAAACTGATGATACAGTCATACTGAAGCCTAGAGATGAAACAGACTTCCACCCTCTTGACTGTTACAGGTGCTCACATTGCCCTCTTTCATTGTCCATTCAAATCTCTGCGAGTTTGGTTAATAACAGTCAAGGTTCATAGACAAAACAATTGTTTTTTGTTAGTCACCATTATTAGCTTCGTCATGTCCTGCTCTGCTCCTTAGTTCAGGTTCTCCTTTGTTCATGTTTTTCTGTCGATGTTTCCTGTTTTATTTTGTATTTCTCCTCTCCTCTCGTGTGAGTAACTTCACTTCCTGTCATTGTGTGTTTCCCTCCGGTTTTGATGGTTTACCCCGCCTTAATTAGTTCCACCTGTCTTGTTATCTCCCCTCACCTGAGTATTTAGTCTTTGTGGTTCCACACTGTCATAACACCCAACCCTAGTTGGTTTGACTTAATGCATCTACACAGGATGTGGCGATTCCATTTCCACACCAGCGTTTCTTCCCTACTTAGCACCGCTTCCAACAGTATTACTAAATTTTGTCACTAGAAGGCATTGTGGGGTTCTTCAAACATCACCAGTCTTAAAGCTAAGGTAGGTAATGTATTTCAGAAGCATTTTTATATTTGTTGAAATTCTCTTTACAGCAATCAATAAATCAAATGCTCTGGGGAAAAAAAAGAGAAATCTGGTATCTGTGGCTGTGAAAAGCCTGTAATAAGCCCAGCCTATTATTTTATTTGGCCTGGTTGAAATTATTGGCTGGCTGGCCTATCTACCTGTGCGCACTCTGCCCGTGCACTCATTGCGCATAAAAATGTGTTTTGGGGGAGTGGTTCTGGAGGGAGGCCTGAAGGCAGGGGTGTGTGGCGTTATATTTGTGCCTCATTTCAGGCACACGTAAACATGATCACATCACGCCCATTTTGGCCTCTCTGCATTTGGCTCCAGTTCGTTTTAGAATAGATTTTTAAGCTCTTATTGTTTGTTTTTAAGTCATTTAATGGGCTGACGCCTCCTTACCTTGCTGATCTTTTATCTTTGCACACTCCCTCGAGATCACTGAGGTCTGCTAACCGGATGCTTCTGGTCGTCCCAATGTCCAGATTAAAGCACAGGGGAGACCGGGCCTTTGCTATTGCTGCTCCTAAATTATGGAACAGCCTACCGCTCCACGTCAGGACCTCACCTACAGTGGACATTTTTAAAACTTGTTTGAAAACCCATTTTTATTCTTTGGCTTTTAAATCAGACTGAGTTTTGATTTTGGATTCTATTTGTGTTTTTTTTTTTTTTTTTTTACATGCTGTCTATTTATTTTGAGTGTTAAATATATTTTATTATTGTTTCATATATTTTGTCCCGGCTGTTTTGGTGTTATGTTTCATCTGTTGTTTTTTAAACGTGCTTGTAAATATATTTGACTTGACTTGAGCGAGCAATGGGAGATTTTGAGCACAGAAATACATTATATTTTGAGGAAATTATACGCAAGGAAGAAATTTCATTTGAGGAAAGAAATCTATTCTGTGCTCAATAAAATGAAGTTTGCTAGCAGTAGATATAGCTATATTCATGTTTAATTGTTGCAATTTTAACTGAAAACATGTTTTGTTACATCCTGAATTGATTTAGGGCCATGGTGCAGTTGAACCAGAAACCTGGTGTCTTTGCTGCTTAACACTGGCCACAAATGGCTCAACAAGGCTGACAGAGACAAGGGAACCCTGCCCTAGAAATGTAACTGAACAGCAAGAGATGACAAGGTTCGTTATTCAGTCCTATATTTTCATTTGCATTTTTTTTTTTAAATCATAACGAAATGTAATAAGTCCACATCATAAATGCAATTTATGTCCCTTCTGTTTAACCGCGAAAAGGACTTTGGTTCGAACTCGCATTGGAAAAAATATATACATGCTATTTAGATGATTTAATGCAACAATTGATTGTTATTACACTGATATATAAAGCTACATTTTAATCCACAGATCTTTTCCAGGATATTTCAAATCAAACTTCAGTCATGGTAAAAAGAGGTGTTTAACTACCACCAAGCATCTTGTTAAGATAACTGCTCAATTTTTATCTGCTGCCAAAATATACATCCCCCACACCGTTGCCAACTGAAGAGCTTGAACTCCTTCAGGTGGCATGGGAAGACAAACTGTGTCTCTTCCTGAAGATAGTGACCAGACAGAGGTACAGTTGTCAGTCCAATTCTTTGACTTATCATTAAAGCTAATTATTGTAATTATTATACTTTAGCCTAGTCATGTGTTACTGTCAGTGCTTCTCTCTCTTTTTTTACTTTGTCGTTAACCAAGATTTCAAGGCTCCTGGCTGACACAGGATCATTGAGGATAGCTCTTGCATAAGGCAACAGGTTTATAAGATTAAGATGGTTGAGTTTTCATATTTACTGTATCACATCCCACTCTGCCATTTATTTTTGGGGTACGTAAACCCCATGGGGGAGACAGACAGTGCAGCTGGTGATACAGAGCCTCCTGCAGTGCAGCACACATCCCCATCCTTCCTGATGAAAAGAGACATTTCAAAATAACATGCAACTTTGACCACAAGTACAGGGAGCGGCTAGGAGATCACTCAGTTTGTTACCCAATTGTGAGTGCATCTACTCGGACTGTGACAAATCTGTGTCTCAAATTAAAGCAAGAACTGAGTATACACTGTTTCTAGATATTATAAGTGAATTTGTCTTTCTCTTTAGCAGTACCTGTAAAATGCCTCTCAAACAGATCCTGTGCTTGTATTGGTCATCAATTTAACAGCTCCACCATCATTTTATATCTGTTCACTTTAACTTTGCTGGAACGTTACCATTGTAACAAAATCAAATTATGGCTGATATGTGTTGAGTTGCCTGTATAGAGGCTTTGGTGTGTCCTCATCTTTTGTTATATCTACAGGTCTTATTTATGCATAAAGTGTAGCATCTCAATTCAGAGAAAGAGTGAAGGTTTACAGACATCTATAGCGAAATGAATCAACAACTTTAGTGTTTTAGCGTGTTTAGGGAGCTACACAGAGCTCACAAAAACTATTGCTCCTGTTAGTAAAACATCCCAAACGGTGTTACATTAGAACTACTGCTTTAGTGCCTTTTTTGCTTGTCCATTAGTAAACTGAAGGGGATGTTTTGGCAAAGGAGCTTTATAACGTTGTAACCAGCTAATGTGTCCATTTATAAGTTCATGTTCGAATGTCATTGTTGGGTTGACACCCTGTGCAAACATCGTGTGTAAGTCACGACCATGTGACAAAGAATGTTCCAGAGGATCAACAGTTCTCTGAAGTTCTTCCAGGGCTTCGTCATCCAGTGGGCACACCATTTCAGGAACCACAACTGTACCGTTTGTCTTCACGCAGTATGGATCTCTTGAAGCTCCTACAGATCCAGAAAAACAATTCAAATAAGACTTTGTACTTAAAATATTGTTCTGTTGTTGTTGTTTTTATATTGTAAAAATATATAATATAAAAAATATAATAATATAGAAATTCAAACTACTGGTTACTGAAGGGTTTTATACATCTGTCAGATATGCCTCTCATCACTCAGTGCACAGTGCAACAGAACTCAAAGGCATTATGGTTTGTAGATGGAAAAAATAAAACTGCAGCATCTCTAAACAAAAATCATGACAGAAACACACACTGATATGTTAAGGAAAGAAACTAGTCTTGATTTTTCAAAATATTTTTGGCCTGTGTGCTCTACAGTCCAATTGCCATTGATGTCTATTATGTCATAAAACAAGACAGATACCTGCCTGCCACACCTTTGCAACTCAACTGTTTTTTAAAATATATTTTATGTGAACTGTCCTTTTATAATGGTGTACCTCAAGTCTCTCCCCTTGGTTTAGATCTAGTAGATGTCCCATACACCACAGCTGTTCAGGACCGAGACCTCCCTCTGTCCATAGAGGATGATTATTCATCCTCCATTGAAGGTGTCCAGGTCTGCTCGGATTTGAGAGACAAAGATGTAGTGCACACCAAAGAGGTGAACCACATCAGAGATGTCAAGCAGACGATCTTCCTCCAGAGAGTGAAGAACATCATGGTGCTTGCTTGTGACTTCAACACAGACATCACGCTAAAGTCGCTCTATTCTAGAGTGACATTTTAATTGGTTGACTTGCATTTATACAGCAATTTGTGCTTTCATGAAACAACCAAACTGCTAGAACTACCAATAATTATGCAGTCAAAAATTTTAAGACTGAAAAACGCAACTAACCTCTAATTGTGGACACTCTTTCCAGAGATAAAGCTCGCTCTTCCTGTTCCCCGTGTGGCAAACATGAAGTATGCGATGTCCAGGTTTTCGACTCCCTGATCCCCCCCTTATCCTAAGATGAAAATAAATTTTAACGACATTTAACAAGGTTTACTTTAACTTTAGTAGATGAAATGAAAGATGTTGTTGCTAGTATATAATTTTAAATGAATAAATAATCAGAAATGTAAAAAACCGCCACTTCTTCCAATACGTGTTTGTTTTGTCAGGGCAAAATATATTGATGGAAAGCCATGAAGCTGAGTTGATCTCAGGAAGAATGATGCAGCTGATGCTCTGTTATATGTTGCAGCATCCAAGCACAAGATTTGCAATTAAACCACATGGAACATTGTACATCTGCTTTCAGCTATTGTATTAGACTTCTAGCTGGCCTTAGACCTTTTAGTAATGTATTATACTACAAAAGGAAATATAGGTAGGTCCACATTTTTACAGATAACATTGCATTGCAACAGAACCTTCTACAGCATTTGATATTTAAATTATTATATTTGTTCATATTCAAAACGGTTAACTTGGTATATCTTACAAACTAAAATACTGCATAGGCCTATATTTTATTGCACTTGCAGTGTTACAACTGACTCTTTTGCATTAATTAACACTTCAATTGGTTGAGATAAGTCAAACAGACACACTCATACACAATGCCGATCTGAAATACATAGCTATACATTCAGTTGCATCTGAATTGTTACCCTCTGTAAGAAAGGCAAGCAGATATGAGTTAGGGACTACCTACAATTAAAATCTGAGATAAAGTAGTGCTGCAACATGAAATGCTTTATGTATAAGAAATGCTCCTTGATTGATTAGCCTACTTGTACAGATTGTTTTAAAGGCAATAAATCATTGCTCCCTGAAGATGCTTTGTATTTGAAAAGTATAGCCAGATGTGATAATAATTATTTGATCTTAACAGGAATTCCAAACTGATCTCTACTGGCCAATGCAACTATTCTGTTCATAGCTAAACTGCAAGGCTTGTATAGTGGTTTCTGTGCACTCACAATGTTGGCAGTATTTTTTTTATGCCAAAATAATGATCAATCATCATTACCCTCTAGCTGAAGAGTTCTTCTAAGGAGCTGGAGATAAAATATACACAATTTGTTTTAACCTACAATGACAAAAGAACTTTACGTCTTAACCTGGACCAACTTCTCTTTCTTGTTCCACAGTGGGCATAGAGCTGGAATTAATTTCCCGCTGGACAACAAGATGGAGGTTTTGTAGTACTTCTGTAATCTCTGCAACACTTCCTGTCAGAAAGCGATTCAAACAGAATAAGCTCATGGCGAGTCAGGAACTCCAAATAATCAAAATTTAGCGGTTGCTGGTTTATGGCAGATTGCAGTTTGGTGAGAAATCTCTCCATCAACTGCTGTCTCAACATGTCCTGTTGGACAAAGTTCAGATTAGCAAAGAAGAGGGACTCATAGTTAGCCATATATGTCTCAGAATAAACTACTTGACTGAGATAGCAGCCTATGTGATGTGGAAGCTAGTAATACATTTACCCCTTATAGCATCCTAGCCATGGCCAACAGGCAATAGTAGTTACTTTGGCTGTGTATGTGTAACGTTAGGTTATCAAACTTGATGTGTAGGTTATCAAGTCCATTCGGCAAAGTGCCTTGTTTAGGCGTTATAGCGTCATGATGTAAAATCATCAAGAAGAATATGCTTTTACTATTCTCTTTTTTAAGATTGTCAAGTTTGCCAACTATCTTGGCAGTGGTTAGCTACTGCTTTTTTGACATAAGTTAGTTAGCATTAGCAACCTACCAAGAGAACTAGTTTGCAAGCTAATAATGTACAGATTTATGTACAAACAGAATTTCATAAAGGTTCATAAAACACGGTATGTAACCTAAGCAATAAAAACTACTTACATGTGGCTGTGACGTGACATTTTGGTGTTGCTGTTCAGATGACATCGTCCAATGCTGTGCTAGCCAGGATTGCTAGAGAAGGTTGAGTCAGTCAAACAAGCCACATAACAGCCGATGTCTCAAGATAGGCTACATGGAGGTATAATGTTAAGGTTAGTCCAAACAACGCAACACTACAGCACTATAATACACTTAAAAGGCATTTCTGTAATATAAATCAGTATTAAAAAATACTTACCTGAAATGTGTTTTAGATGTAGTTGAACGACTCCACTCAAGTCAGTTATCATTTTTTCATCATGCCTGCGTGCAAATCCTAGGAAGGAAGGCATGTCCCGCCTTAGTCTGCCTCTGATTGGCTTACCCTAACCCTCACCAATCTAATTATTCATGCCTAAACCTAACCAACCTAACCAACCCAACCAACGAAGGCAAGGAGTACTAGCCAATCAGAGGCAGACTAGGGCGGGTCATGCCTTGCCATAGTGGGATTTGCGCGCAAGTTTGATGAAAAAATTAATAGTAGATTCGCTTCCGGGATGCTGTAGTTCTACTAGTGATCTAATTCGAGATGAAACAGCCAACCAGAATTTACCTTCTCCAGTTATACGATTGGTTGATTTTGTGGCACATTGTAACGCTGTGTCAGGTTGAGCTCAAACAACTTGGTAGACTTATTATTTAGCATATTGCATTCAAATGGAAAATCTTATGTCACTGATGCAGTTTCAGAATGCAGCTTTAATCAAACAAATGTTTCAGAGAGATGAGCAATCATAATGTAAACACTTAAATTTTGTGTACTATTTCTTTGTCAAAGGGCCTACTTTGCGTGTCCTAGATTTTAGAGGAAATGAAGCTTGTAACCACAGTTGATGTGGACAAACAAGTGGTTGTTAACCTCTGTGAGATGTCAAAAAACACTGTTGACAAGGCTGCTAAAAGCACCCTCAAGGATAAATGTTTGGCTGTGCTTGATGCCTCCAAGACAGAGGAGGAAAGAAGAGGTATGTTGTGGTTTTGCTCTTCTTAATCACCAAGCTGGATGATTGCTAGGGTGTTGCTAAGCAGTTGTGATGGTGTTCTGGATGGTTGTTAGGCGGTTGCTGTGGTGTTCTGAATATTTGCTAGGGTGTTTAAAGGTAGCAGCACCCTAGCAACCATCCAGAGCACCACAGCAACCACCAAGCAGCACCATAGCTTTTAATGTTTAACTTTAACTTTTAATCCCTTGCAAAACCGTTCTTTTGACTCAGGAGAAGTCAACTGATAGGTCTTTCTCTGCATGGAGAGGATTTAACATTCTTAACATTCTTGCAGTTTCCTTATCTACTCCAATGATGATGATAAAAAACAATTTAATTTAAAATTATGTATTTTAGTTTATCATGTGTTATTTGAGACCCTCATCCCTTTCTTTACAATGCCTTTCAGGGAGGCCAAAGAGAAGTACAGGAGGAAGCTGGAGCGGAAACTCCAGCAGAACAATATGAGAGAGGTCTGGAGTGGCATGAAGACCATCACTGGCTTCAGACCGACTGGCAACAGAGGAGTTGAAGGCAGCTTGGACAGGGCCAACGAACTGAATCTGTTCTTTAACAGATTCGACACACCGGCTCCTGGTCATCCCCCTCTAACTCAGCTGCTGCCGGCCCTCAATCTCCTCTGAGTACTCTGCTCCCCCCTCCCCATCAGGCTAACGGCCCTCTCCAGACCGACGACTCCCCCCCTCCCCCACCTGTAACTTCTGCTGTGTGCCTGACTGCTGACCAGGTGAGAGGACAGCTGATGAGGCTCCACTCAAACAAGGCTGCAGGCCCCAATGGCGTTAGCCCCGGGTGCTAAAGCCTGTGCCCCCAGCTTTGTGGAGTCCTTCAACACGTCTTCAACCTGAGCCTGAGTCTTCAAAGGGTCCCCATTCTGTGGAAGACATCTTGCCTCGTTCCTGTGCCAAGACGCCACGTCCCAGTGGCTCCAAGGACTACAGACCGTGGCACTGACCTCCCACATAATGAAGACCCTGGAGAGACTAGTGCTGGAACAGCTGCGGCCCATGGTCAGACCCCTCCTGGACCCCCTTCAGTTCGCCTACCAGCCCGGCTGGGAGTTGAGGACGCCATCATCTACCTGCTTAACCGCATCCACACCCACCTGGACAGGCCGGCAAGCACGGTGAGGATCATGTTTTTGACTTCTCCAGTGCTTTCAACACCATCCGCCTGCCCTGCTGGGAGAGAAGCTGGCAGCGATGCAGGTGGACGCCCCCCTTGTGTCCTGGATTGTGGACTACCTGACTGGCAGACCACAGCATGTGCGCCTGCAGCACTGTGTGTCAGACAGCGTGGTCAGCAACACTGGGGCCCCTCAGGGACTGTCCTCTCTCCTTCCTCTTCACCATCTACACCACGGACTTCAGCCACCACACAGAGTCCTGCCACCTTCAGAAGTTTTCTGATGACTCTGCTGTGGTGGGATGTATCAGCGGTGGTGATGAGACGGAGTACAGGGCTGTGGTGGGTAACTTTGTTTCATGGTGCGAGCAGAACCATCTGCAGCTCAATGCGACAAAGTCAAAGGAGCTGATTGTGGATCTACGGAGGGCCAAGGCACCAGTGACCCCGGTTTCCATCCAGGGGGTCAGTGTGGACATTGTGGAGGACTACAAGTACCTGGGAGTATACTTAGATAACAAACTGGACTGGACCAAGAACACTCAGGCTGTTTACAGGAAGGGCCAGAGCCGCCTATTTTCTGAGGAGGCTGAGGTCCTTCAACATCTGCCGGACAATGCTGAAGATGTTCTATGAGTCTGTGGTGGCCAGTGCTATCCTGTATGCTGTTGCATGCTGGGGCAGCAGGTTGAAGGTAGCGGACGCCAACAGACTCAACAAACTGATCCGTAAGGCCAGTGACATTGTGGGGGTGGAGCTGGACTCTCTGGCGGTGGTGTCAGAGAGGAGGATGCTGGCCAAACTACACGCCATCTTGGACAGTGTCTCCCACCCGCTCCATGACGTGCTGGTCAAACAAAGGAGCACCTTCAGCGGAAGACTCATCCCACCAAAGAGCACCACAGAGCGCCACAGGAAGTCATTCCTGCCTGTGGCCATCAAACTATTTAACTCCTCCTCTAAGGATTAGTCTGTTTGACCCTAGGTCACTAAACTGGACATTGAGCATTACATCTCCGCCATAATTAATAATAATTGTGCAATATTCTGTTTACTACTCAAGTGCAATATTAGTTTTCCCTTGTTAGTTTTTCTTATTTATTGTTACGGATACTATATACCTCAATTACTCTCGACAGTACATGCACCTCCGCTTATTACTATTATTTATTACATAATTAGTGACATTGTATTTTATACTGTACTTCACCATCAACCAGTAAACCCACTTGGTACTCGACACTTAGTTTATCTTATACTTATACCGACATGATACTTAATTTATTTCTGACCTGTTTATAGTGTATCATATCGTTTTCTAGTACTTTCTCCTGTGTGCACTGACGTAAAGGCGAGCTACTGTAACAAAGAGTTTCCCTACGGGGATCAATAAAGTATTTCTGATTCTGATTCTGACTTTGCATTCTTCAGGCCAGATGGTCAATGCTGCAGTACTCCTCCTACCTTCAGTCTTCAAAGAGGACCCACAGCAGCTGTTTGTCATTGACAAGGTAAAGTATTCTGTCCCATGTTCTGTCCCATGTTCTGTAGCCCAGCAAATTGAGCTACAAACCAATGCTGATTTTTTTTTTTCTTTTTGGTGGAAAAGGCATATTGTGCATGCTTATAAACCTTTTTTTAGCTATGGGTTTTAGCATGATCTGCTGGCCCAGATTCACTATATTATGGAAAAAACACTGTAAGAACCCACACTATTACTTTAACATGTTGGAACCCAAATCGGTGCCAGTGCCTGCTTTTATGGGCCCCAATGCCTGTTTAAGAATTGAATAATCTATCTCCAGATTGCCTGCAGCTATCAACATCAAAGTTCACATATACAGATTTAAGATTCACCACGCAAGTACAACATACAAAATCATCCAGTTAAAACAGCACTGTAATCACTTGCTTTATGGCCAAAACAGACAAATAAACTGACAAACAACCATAGAAAATGTCTCATAAGTCAGCAGCACAGCAACAGAGAAAGCTCATTCAAAGCTTACCTTGTAGCCAAGAGTCTGCAGTTGACCACGTTTTGAAGTGACACTCAGAGATAGAGTAATGCATCAGGAGGCTTAGTAAAATATGTTCCTCATTTTCATACAAAAAACATTATTTTTTTAACCTTTTGCTTACCCCAAGCAATCCACCGGTGAAAATGAAAGGCTGCAAAGAGCTCAGTGGATAGAATAGGTTGTGCTGACTGGCTCAAACTTCTCTTCCCAACCAATCTGTTTCACTCTACCAGGCACTTCTTTTGCATCTAAAACCCGGTTGTGTTATTTTGTCTTTGTGACCAGTCAAATGTTCTGGGTGTTTTACCACCAATCTACAAATCCAATCTACAATCCACCAATCACAGGATGGAATTATGTGAATTGATCTTATGATCTTATGCATTGTCCAGGAGTGACAAATAGCAAAATATTTCACACACAAATCCTCAAAACTAACAAAACACCCAGTCTAGAATGAGGTTTTACTACTCCAACAATTTTCAAATCAAAAGACTAGAAAAGGCACTATACAAGTACTGTCTATTTATCATTGTTAACTTGTTTTTGTTGTATTACATTAGTGCTCCAAAAAACTTGTTTGATTAGTTTGTTGTGAGCAAATGATTTCCAGGAAAGTCGCATGCCAGTTAAAGGAAAAAATTAAATTCATATACTGCAAAGAACTGTATTTCTGGTGACTTTTTTTCTCCAGCAACACATCAATCTATGGCAGGCTACAGTTAGTGACTATGTCAAGGCATCCCTTCACAACATTAAAAACAAAGTTTTGTCTGGGTGTTGGTGAAAACAGCTTTGACAAGAATGATGTGGGTCAGCGGTGTAGTGTGAATGGGTCCATTGATGGGCACAGCTGCTTTATATTAAATGCTATAAATGTTAGTTATGAAAAATGTAATATGTAACTGTCATAGTTTGAGGTTTTGTCCTGTGCTGTTTTATTTTGTAGTGTTCTCCTCTCCTCTCCTCTCCTAAACCTAACACGGCAGCGGTGGATGGCTGCCCACCATTGAGTCTGGTTCTGTCCAAGGTTTCTGCCTCTTAAAGGAAGTTTTTCCTTGCCACTGTTGCCAAATGCTTGCTCATGGTGGGATTTCTTGGGTCTCTGTAATTAATATTATAAAGAGTAGGGTCTAGACCTGCTCTATAAGAAAAGTGCAATAAGATAACTTCTGTTATGAATTGGCGCTATATAAATAAAATTGAATTGAATTGAATCCTCGTGTGTCTTGTGACTTTACTTCCTGTCTTTGTTTGCTTTCCCTCCAGTTTAGAGTGTTGGCCCCACCTTGATTGTTTGCACCTGTGTCTCGTTGGCTCCCTTACCTCAGTGTATTTAGTCCGGGGTTATTCCTTTGTTTATTGTTGGGTTGTTTCCCTTGTCATGTGCATTTTGGTTGTGCTTTGTTCCTGTGTCACGCATCCAGGCTTTTGGTTACCTGTAAGTTTTGTTGAACTGACTTTGTTTCCTTGGACCTTGCATGTATTGTGGACTTTTGTATTTTTTCCTGCTCCCTGTTGGATTTCTTTGCTCGTTGGACTTGTTCCCTGTTTTTGATCGCTGCCTGCCTTAGGCCCGTGGTTGTTCCCTGCCGTTGGTCGCGGCCTCCATGTTCTCTCCCTTGTCTGCAAAGCTGCCTCCCTGTTCTGCCTGCCCCACTACACAAGCTAGTTGCCTTTCCTGTTCTGCCTGCCACGCTACTCAAGCCAGTTGCCTTTCCTGTTCTGCCTGCCACGTTACTCAAGCCAAGCCAGAACCTACACTCCCCATCTCTGTCCCAGGAGCCACGCCGCTCTGGAAGAGCTCAGATCCACCAGTGAATGCTTGCAGTATATAATAAAAACTGTTGCTATCTCATCCAAGTACCATTTCCTTGTGTTCTGCATTTGGGTTAAATCGTGCACCATAACAGTAACTGTTTTTTTTTCTCAAGCTGGAGTTCCTTTGTTTGTGATATAAAGCTGAGCTTCTGCCTTTTAACTAAGGTGATCTGTGACTGATACATTTGTTTGTTTGGTAGACAGTGCAATGATGTCACATTGTTTTCTCCCCAGCAAAACTTTGACATGTGAGTACTTTGGAGTTGTCAGATTGTCACAGTTGTGGGAAAAGTAGCCAGCAAAGGGAGAGAACAGTCTAGAAAGAAAGCAATTCCGTGATAAAACTGTTACTGCTATTGCCAACATGCTGCTAAAACACTATTCTCAAGTGCAGGCTTTTTTATTTCTTTTATAACAAATAAATGACAGTAGATGAGACCATTGTTTCGGTGTTAAACTTGATAAATGAGATTTTACTTCAGGTCTCTATTATTGTGAGGTTGGACTACTAATTCTTATTTTTGTCTTCAAAATAAAATGCTGGAGCTCATGGTGGAGGTAGGTTGACCTTGTAGTCCAGAACAAGCTGAATTGCTTTTTTAAGTTAGTTTGTTCATTTCCATTTCATCACTTCAGTAGGTCACTTCTTTATGTACTGTTACATTTCTGTGAAAAACATTCAGGGTTTTCCTGAAGAACAGGATTTTGGTAAAAGCTGGTAGGTTTCAAATGAGGGGTATTGATGACAATCGTGATATTTAAAAATGAAATATTTATCATGTTAATAACACACATGATGAAATAATTTACGTTTCTTTCCGTTCATCACTTTGTCATAGTAGGTGGCGGTAATGCACCTTTATGGCCACCTGCCATAAAATGTAAAAAAGAAGATACAGTAACCAGCTAGGTTTTAGCTAGCTAACTTTTTTTCAAATTTTCTATAGATATCAGGATTGTGAATTCTTTTGTCCATGATAATCGTGTAGTGAAAATCTGATATCGTGACAGCCCTATTTCAAATTAACCATTTTTGGTTGTCTAAAAAAAACTATTCTAGACATTCAGAATCAGAATCAACTTTATTGCCAATAAGCTTTCATAAAAGGTTCCTGATGGAACCAGTAAAGGCTCCTTGAGCAACTATGTCTAAGAACCTGTATTGGTTTTCTAAAGCACCCAATTGAATTGGTTCAGAGAACCCCTAGACAGAAGGTTCTTTGTGGAACCTTAAAAGGTTATCCTTTTAAGAACCTAATAAGATGGTTCTTTAAAGAATCAATAGGTAAAAGGTTCCCCTATGGCATCACCAGGAAGAACCACTTTCGGTTCTAACTTGAACTATGTAGAATCCTTTCTATTAGTATAATATGTGATTATTGAAATGATGACAGATTCCTTAAAAGATGCTGGAGCAAAATCTGTGACCTTTGACCTCTGATATCAAAGTATACCCAAACATTTAGGTGTCACATTTTATTTTTGCTGAATTATTCCATACACATTAAGAAACTTGTGCAAGCTTAGAAATAGTTTTAAATTATCATTTGAAAGGGATGTGAAATTAATCATGTTTCTGTCTTCATGCCTACTGTCATTCATTATAATAATAAGCTATAATTTGTCTGCAGATTGTAACAAGCCAACAAAGTACAGGTAGGTGATGCGGTCGCACAGTTCACCCTCCCCTTGTTTTAATTGTTCCGGCGTCTGCTGCTGCCAACTACCGGGTTGCTTTAAAGTGACGTCACACAGCGCCACACAGCGTCACAAGTGTGCGCCTTCCTGGCAAACAGTGGAGTCAGAGAGTAGGGTATTTCTGCAGACCGGAGACTTTGAATGAGTGGGGTAACCGTCAATCATTTTTTTTATTTGGCCAATCAGAGGCTTACAATTCTCTGTCAATCAAAAGGGAGAAGGGGGAGGTTCAACACAAAGAAGCACAGTTGCCTTGTTTCCAACAAGTCCTCCAACCCATATGACCACATAAGCCGTTTATTCTTACCCTCTAATACGACCCTCAGGAGCGTTTCCTAAATTAGGCTAAGAAACTAGGCTATATGCTACTCTGTGTTGCAAGCCAGCTAACCCTGTGGTATGCAGTTGGTGGTCTATGGATGGCACCTAGTAGTCATCCCAGTTTACTCATGAGGTAAGTTAACCTGAAACTATAGAGCAAAACTTGAAATAATGATTTATCTGTTATTGAGATTATACTACACAAGATTTAAAATGCCTCAGCCTTTTTTAAATATATAATTATGGTAATTTGCAGCACTAGATTTTGTCCAGACTTGCAGAAGTTTGGTCAGTGTTACTGTGAATTAGCGTAATGTTTACTTAATACATGTCAAGTGAACAATTTGAAGCAAATCAATGAACCTGAATTTAGATTTTTGCCAGTCATTGGATGTCATTTGATTATAACGTTACTTTTAATAATTTAACGCTAATAAGCTAACATTAAGTTACCTACATGTGATTGCATAGTCATAATTATTATTATTTTTAGCCTATTAAGAAATTATACCAAACAAGAAATTTGAAAATCTGCAGTTCGATTCTCAGCGTGGATGCATCGGTGCATAACGGCTTACAGATATATTGTAATTCCCCCCACCGCTATTTTTTATTTGTGTACTGCTACCGACAGCGCTGTGCGATATATGACTGACTTTTGATAGCTGATTTTACATTGTCTGTCTTCAAAGGACAACAACAAAAAATGTAAAGACTGTCCTATACTTTGAAGTGTTGCTCCCTTATTCCATTTTCTCCTACAGATGTGACATAATAGTATTGTAAACATAAAAAAACTGAGCCACCCTTTATAGGTAACATTTTTCATTACCTGAAGCATTTATTAAACTAATTTATTTTCCTCCCATAATCACAGTGTGGATCATTTGTGAGAGAGCTGCAGAGACCTTGGGAAGCAACCTCAGCATGCTGGCCGTCCATGTCTGTTGGTTTGGCTGGGGTGGACTGTGGTGGAAAGGCCTTCTCCCCTTCTTTTCTCAGTTCCTGCGAGGAAGAGTAGCACCGGATGCCTTCATCATCCACTGTGGCGGCAACGACATGGGGAGGTCAGCAGCGTCAAGCTGGTCAACAGGATGGAGGACCTGCACCAGCTTCACCTCCAGCACCCTGGCATGAAGATCATGTTAGGTGCCGGTGGAAGGCTGGTGCCAATCCGGTGAAATCTGTCAACAGTGTTATAGCTACATTTGTTCAAAACAGTGTTTTGACATGACAGTCCTGGGCTATTTTTGAAAGATGGAGTTCATTTCACACCTAGAGGAAATAATGTGTTTTTAAGTACAGTAGCTAACTGCCTTAAAGACCACCTCCAAACGCAGTGAACTGCTTACAGTTGGCGGTGTCACTGCTTTTGAATTTGGACTTTGGGACCCATTTTGTTACACCTAAACATAGCCCTGACTGTCATGTTGAGTTTATTTTTTATGTTCATTATGGTTGTTAAAAAATATCATCTGTAGCCATAACACTGTTACCACCTCTGCTCTTCCTCATTCCTACAATCCCACCCTTTATCCCCTTTCCCCGCTACCACCCCATGGACTCTGGATCGCTGTTACCTCTTGCACAGGCCCAGTCTGTTGATTTTATTTTAATAAATGTGTTTACTTTTACATTTATAGTTTTAAATAGTGTCCACCTTTTTGTGTTTTGTCCTTTTATTTAAAAAACATAGTTCACATTTGAATAAATTCTATTCATATTTGCACTCCTTTGGTCTTTACTACTGACTGAAAATGTTAGATTTCACATTTTAATCTGACTTACCTGCACACTGAGTAGTTATGAATTTATTTGCAACGTTGCAAACTCTGAGAAGCTCTTCCTCAGGATTATACACAGGTATTGTGAGGCTTATATAGTGAGGCAAAAAGAAACATAATCAGCTATTCAAATGCGCCTATTTGCCACAGGTGCATTCGATCAGCAGATTGTTTTTTTTTCTTTTGCCTTACTATACAGTATTGGCCTCACAATACCTGTGCAATACCCACATTATTTCTATTTTAAAATTCTAGGTGGTATTTGTATTGTGCTTCCCTCTCCCATCCCCCCTTCCCTCTACCTCCTGAGTCTGGTTCTGCCCAAGGTTTCTGCCTCTTAAAAGGAAGTTTTTCCTTGCCACTGTCGCCAAGTGCTTGCTCATGGTGGGATTTGTTGGGTTTCTATAAATAATATTATAAAGAGTATGGTCTAGACCTGCTCTATAGGAAAAGTGCAATGAGATAACTTCTGTTATGAATTGGCGCTATATAAATAAAATTGAATTGAATTGAATTGAAGAGCTTCTCAGAGATGGGAAATTACAGTAGCTAACAGGCTAGAAAAGCAGTGGAAACCAGAAGTGCAGTAGTGTCCTTTCATTACGAAAGTCGTCTCAAATTTGTTCAGAAACAGATTTTGGTGGACTGCTAAGGTGAAATAAGTGAAAGTTTATGTAGCCTCATACGTAGTTTCATAATCTAAACAAAGAACACGTTTTCTTGCGGTGGCCTGTCTAAAATGAGCACTGGTGAAAGTTACTATATTCTGTTATGATCAAGGAGTTGATAAGCCATAAGCAGACAGCGTTAGCTAGCATAGCTAGCTAGTGCGCTAGCTAGTTGAAAAGTTGTCTGGTAGTCTACAATGGAGTGTAAGTTTGTGTACCTACCCCCTTATAATAGGCTACTGTGAAGTGGTTCGCTGAATTAAAAAGTGACAACTGGTTCAGGCGGCGTATTGGTGAAATTAGTTTTTGACTGACAGTGGATTGTAAGCCACTTATTGGCCAAATAAAAAATGATTGACAGTTACCACACCCGCTCTGGTCTGCAGAGATACGAACTTGGAGTCAGAAGCTACAGTTTGTTCCCGGTGTTTATAGTCTGCAAACAGCAGTAGAGTGCGAAAAACTTGTGGCAGCTTAGTCCCTCGTTCATCGCCACTCACCTCAACACAAGCCAAGGAAAAACATCACAAGGATTGTTAACCTCCTGACGTGATTGGTTCCCAGAGAGCTGGATGTTGCTGCTGGTCCGACTGATCGAAGTGAATGACACTGTGTGTGTGAGTATTCCCAGGCTCAATTCTTTGACACACACAGTGGTGACTAATCCGCTATGTTGTTGGAAGTGCAAACAATCTGATCATCTGTTTGAGATTGCACTATCATTCAGGTTATCACTGAAATATTTCTATTTTTGTCGGTGCCAGTGCATAACCAGTGGATTGCAAAACCCATTAATTTATTAGGAGTCAGATTAATGGTTTTCTCACAATTAGTCATCTGCTAAATGTGCCCCTTTTAGGACAAAAATTCATAAATGAAGAAAAATAGAAGTAACAGTTAGCTTAATCAACAGTTTCAGGACAGTTTGCAATAAATGCAATTCAAGTACACTTGGTCTAAAACAGGTGTAAGTATCTGACACATTACAATGTAGTAGGCCCTATACTCATACCAATATTATCTTTCTGAAATTCCAAACAATGCTATTATGAGTAATCAATATATCAGCCACCCACAGCATGAGCAAATAATGACATATTTTGAGATTTCTAAAAATAAATTCGATATGTAACGTTAGTAACCAGGAGTGTCTATAAGATAAATGTAAATGTTTCCAAAGTCAGCTGGTGGCCATTCTTGAGGATCACTTAACCAAACATCACCAGGCAAACTGTAGGGACTAGGGTTGCCTACTGCCTGAAATGGAAATTGATACTGTCTGCCTCTTGGAGTTATGAAATGATGAGATGTTTGTTTTAACCCTTTTAAACTCATTTGATAATATTATTGCTGTGAACAGATAAAAAAAAACAGTTTACAGGCCTACTTAATAAGTATTTGTTTGGCTGCGTCACTAGTCTGGACCTGCTGTGACCCAAGTCAGGAAAGTACACATTCAAGCAGGAGAAAAAATGCAAAATCATATGAAAACAGACTTTTGTATTTCTGCTCCTTTGTCTTGTGTTGTTGGCTGAACGGAGAGCTACTATAAATTGACGTTATATTCTTCTTTTAATTTAATGCAGTGTAGCTAACTTTCTCTTTCGTCAGTCAACATTCCCATTCCGTCCTCCCACAGCCACAGCCAGGATTTTATAAATACTGTCATCAACTTCACAAGATGATAACATGTCAATGCCATGGTTAATAAACAAAAATCCTAACTGCTCATAGAGAATGGGCTTGTTGAGAATAAAGGATAGGTTCACATTTAGACAAGTCCTCCAAGCCCTCCAAATTTAAGTCATTTTTCCACGGCCTCTGTAATGACACAAAGATGTGTTGTCTGATCTGACGCCCCTATCAGGAAGACGAGATAATTTTTCTGTGCCTTCCTAAACCGTTACAAAAATAAGGTACAGCAAGTTTCAAAAATAGGTTTTATGATGTGACAGCGCTATGGTTAAGGTTTGGATGGGTTTAGGCATAAAAACGACTTGGTTAGGTTTTGGGAAAGAGCATGGTTTGGGATAAAATAAGTTCTTAGTTAAGGTTAGGGAAACATCATGGTTTGGGTTACAATTACTACTTTTATTGAGCCATCCATCCATCCTTATCTCCCCCCTATACGTGGACTTTGTCGCTCTATAACAACGTCACCTGATTTTCTACTTTATAAGGATTTTGTCCTAAAGGTGGAGCTAGAGGAAAGGTCATGTAGTCAAAGTAGTCCAAATTTATGTTCAGTGACTATAGGCCTATACTTGTAGGCAGGAATGACAGCAGACATGATTCATTTGGCCAAAATAATTGTCATTCATATCTGGATGTTGTACACAAGAACAATGTCTAACAAGCATAATTTCTAAATCATTTAATCCAAACACGCCTGAGCTCTTGTTGCCTTAGTTAATCCTGTGTGTGTGTGTGTGTGTGTGTACCTGTGCTGCTGTAGAAGGCCAAGCGAGACGTCGTGTGGAACTTCTGGATGAGGAACTGTGATAAGGAGATGCGATCATCAGTGCTAAGGGACTCATCACCGCTCTTCCAGTACAGCATCAGGTCTTCATCTGTGTAAGCATCTGCAAAACATCACACAGTCCAATCAAATCTAATCATGGACTCATCTCCAGCAATGCTTTAAATCAATGGCTCATCACACTTCAAAATAATGGTGGGTGAAGACTATATCTCAGGGCAAAATTTACATTAAAATCTTCATGAAATTGACTTTCAAAAAACAGAAACATGCCCTGGATAATCAGGAGTATATTTCTTCATTCCACCCTGCTCACGTGTTTTCTACAGTTGTTATTTATTCATATGGAAATGTGAACATAGTTTGACGGGAGCTGATGACTGGGCACTCCTTTTCAGTGAGAAAAAAGGAACATCTTTTGATGGCCAGCAACCAAGCAGCAGCCTGAGGCAGAAGTAAACAATCTGCACCATGAAACTAGCAGTAGAAGAAAATGGCAGCATATGCTATAGTGTAAGAATTCTTACAGTAATAACTGGTGACACTAACCAATACAATCTCAATTTCAGGATGAACAGAGACCACACTATAATCACACATTTATACTGTCAAAACTCAAATTCTGCCTATTATAGATATTCTATATTTTTCTTCTTGTCAACAAATCCCATGAAAAGACCAAAACCACCAATGAACTTAAAAGTATTCTGTGTGTATCCAAAGCCTGATATATCTTATTCCTCTACGCCATAGAGCTCCATTGTTGTCCAAAAACTATTAATATGACATAATAAGTCATATTAATGAGTCTACAGCCATGTTAGAGGCTCTCTGAGACTGTATTTAGAAAAAGCAGTGCTTTCAGCTGAATGCTAACATAAGCATGCTAAAATGCTCACAATGATGCTGATGTTTAGCAGGTGTCATTTTTACGATGTTCAGCATCTTAGTTCGGTGTGTTAGCATGCAAACATTTGCTAATTAGCGCTAAAGACAAAGTACAGCTGAAGCTGATGGGAATGTTATTAGTTTTGCAGGTATTTAGTCATAAACCAAAGAATTGGACAAATTGAAATTTTGACCTGATGTTGGAGCTAGATAAAAAGTCAGAGAAGCACCAAAGTTATAACAATTCCTCCTGAGGGGAACATGAATATCTGAACCAAATTTCCTGGCAATCCATCCAACAGTTGTTGAGACATTTCACTCTGAGCCACAACTGTAAACCTCCTGGGGAGTTGGAAGCTGAAGTGCATTACCTAAAGAAGCTAAGAGATGAAACGCATTACTAGAAAAGCTGGAAGCTAAACTGTAATACTGTCAAAGGTGGAAGTTGAAATGAATTTACTGAAAAGGCTAAAAGAAGAAATACTTTGTGCTTTAAAAAGCATAAAAGGTAGAAAACAGTTGAACAGAAGCATAAATGTCCTTAAAGAGCATAACGTTTTGACATTTGAATGGTTTCTGTAGCTGAAAGTATGCCGAAGTAGTAGTTGACTGAAAAATGTACGGAAGAAGAATAATTAAGCGTCTTTTAAGCTAGGTTTATGCTCGATGCAGTGTCCCTGGCACGAGGGTGTGTCCGCCAAAAATGATGTCATCACGTCTCTTGAGTCGAGCGCGAAGGCTCCACAAGTCGTCGCAGCACGTAGTCTTGCACCTTCATATGTTTGTGACTAGGCGCCCACTGTGTGTGCTGCGCTGTTCATTTCATTATTCACAATGAGGACTCTGTTTGGAGCAGTAGTTATGGACATGCTGGCTCAAGGAAATCCGGAGCATAAAACAGAGATTACATTTAAACTACACCAGGTGCTATTTGAGGCAGTGAGGTGCTTCCCAAAACAGTCATAAATAAAAGACAGCTGCTCTTTTGTATATATATTTTTAGTTTTTTAGATTTACAACACGTGTGTCAAAATACCCAAAATAGTGTAAATAAAAAAGTTTTTTATTCACAATGTTAGTGTGTGTGGCTTATCTCTGCTAACCGCTGAGTGTGCTGACATGTGGCATGTGCTCTAACCACTTTGCCACTGAGCAGAGATGAAATTTTTAACAGTTAAAAAGGAGAGCGAGAGGTCCTAACAGTTAAACAACGACAATAATACACCAATCGGAAACTGCTGCAGGTGTAATCAATCATCCAATCAACCATGTGTTACTGCATGTGGGACCAGAAACAGCTGTGGGTTTGAATCACTTTTTTCCCAGGGGCGGCAGTTGAATCAAGTACGCATGTGGTATGTGCTCTCACCACTCTGCCAATGGGGGAGGCAAACTCTGTGTTTACATCAATGATGCTTGGTACTTAAATGTAGTCATAGTTGATGGACAATGTTTCTCAAATGTTGAGTTGTTGTTTTTTTACGTTAAGATGCCGTCAATATTATCAACACTATCTTGTTGCTGCTGTTTACATTCCCCCAGACGCAAATTTAAAAAATGCATTACATAATTATTACTTTCTGGGTGTATTCGTGTATAGTTATATATATGTATGTAAATACCTGTATATATTGTTTTTTTCATTTTATTTTATTTGATTCTAAATTTAAATATTTGTATATGTTCTATGTATGTGTAGCATGAAGGGGCTACAACTTACATTTCAATGTGCAATGCAAATGCAATGCAAAATGACAAATAAATGACCTTAATTCCTCGAAGGCCCTGAAAATGTTTGCAGTTCTTAACCGAGTAAGCATTCACACTATATATTTTACACAATTTAGTCATAGGATTATTTATTTCATAATGTCTTTTTTAATTGATCTAATATTGAACATTTTGGGGTTCTATAACATCCTTCATTACCATGAACACACCACACCCACTGTAGTTTTAAGCCAACCAACTACGAGATGAATCATGACCATAAAGCATTTGATTCGGAGCAAAACAAACATTGGAAAGTGGAAAAAAGGCCAAGGTACAAGACTGTGTACATAATTATTTTAGAAGTGAAGGAACTACGCATCCCATAAACCATTGCAAATGATACCTTTCCAACAACTTCCAACCTAATGATACTAGCATGCTTCTTCTTGAATTTAACCTTTGTCATTATTATAGTGTTTATATTGTTGTAATATATTGTAGTTTGTGTTGTGTGTGTGTATATATATAGTGTAACGATGATTAGTACGATTCATGTAGTTAGTTTCATATAGACTCATGTTAGCAAATATTAACTACCTAACCAGCTAGCCTGAAAAACTCACCACAACCCTGTATGTCTTGTTTTTCATACTGGCCTTGACAGAACCCACAAGCTGGCCCTCACAAACACTGACTTGTAGTGATTCTCTAAAAAAACGCAGCATGTCAGAAAGGGAAATCGTGGTTGCTCTGTGGTAAGCGTAACGTAAATGATCGTGGAGTTCAGTGGTAGTAGTAACTCACTAGCTAAACCTGTTGTAACTTGTAAGTGTGTAAATAAAGTTAAAAAATTAAATGTATGAAATCGCGAATAAAAAACATGTTTTTCTTCAAACAAGGCTGATTTCATACATACTTGTGGCTTCTACAAGACCATATACCATCATTTGACAATGTCATTGCTCATGGTAAGTGTAACTTGCTTGGATGGTTACGACATTATGGCTAATAATCAAAATCCTCCCAGAATATGAATCAGAATCAGAATCATAAATACTTTATTGATCCACGAGGGGAAACTCTTGTGTTACTGAATGGGATTTTCACTTCCAGAACCTCACTGTTGCACTCTATTAACCCACCACCTCCTGCCCTATGTCCCTGTCACCTCCATCCAGTGCAGTACACACACCTGACTAGACATGGCTGGGGCTTCCAAACCAACCAATGCTCATATGCTGGAACACTACCTGGTCCTAAGTTGTTCTGTTTCAGTTATTTTGTGGTAATTTAATCAAACACAAGGTATGGCAATTAAATCCCCAGCTCCCACTGGTAGGGTCTTCGGGTTGCTTGCTGTGAATGGATGAATTAGAGGCTAATTGTAAAGCGTGAAGATAAAAGCGCTATACAAATGCAGCCATTTACCAGTAATTTAGAAATGGCACTCCAAGTTACTTTGATTGAATCCAGAGCAGGTGTGGTTGCATATTAAACACAAAGGGTTGAATTGTGGAGGACAAATAAAAAATCATGTCCATTTTTCTTGAAATTTCCTATGCTGATAACGTATGGCTTGTACGTTTTTTTTTTTTTTACTTTGACCACCTGCAGTCTGCCTGCTAGTCCCCTCTGCAGCCCCTTCGTTTTGATTTCAGGCTGCTGCATTATCTTACTGTTCATTTTTCTGACTTGCTACACTGCCTCGTTTGTCTGGTTTGCGACTTTGTTTGATTAGAAATCCGTCCATTTTTATTGAGGGAACACAGCATATATATGACATTTTAGAGGGCTTTCATTTTAAAATTAAACATGAGACTGTACTGATATTGTCAGAGGCACACACTAAGGTGGTCTGCTATCATTCTGAAATGGAATCGGCCTGTGGAAGCAAGAAGTTTCCATTTAATTCTAATCTGAATTTAGAGGTAACACAGATAACATTTTTATGTAGACAAATATTTAAAAAAATACATTCACAGAGCTTTTAGAAAGGTGCGGAATAAAAGTATCACTTAACCTAAAAAAATATTATGATTGTGAATTAATCATTTTAATAAAATTACAATTCTGCATATTTAAACAAAATCAACAACTACCGACAATCTCAATGGTCTGTCAATTTGGTGCTCAAAATTCAGATTGGTCTTTGGAAATGTATTCTTTATTATTAAGTTTGACTAATTATCACTATTACAATTGTAATGACAAAGCCTTGATTTTCAAAGCCTTAATGTTGTCTGAAATACAGTTTGCAGGTGGTAGATATTATTTTGTATTATTAATTAATTTATTATTTATAAAAAAAATGATCTAGTTATTTATGTATTTTTATTTATTAATTCATTCATAATTGACTGACTGAATGAATGAATGAATGTGAAACCATCCCTTAGTTATGCTGCTACAGGCCTAGACTGCCAGGAGACTTCCCATGATGCACCTCTTTCCTCTCTCCTTCTCTCGCTCTCCATCTGTATGCATTTTTATCCTATTACTGCATGTTACTAACTCGACATCTCCTCTCTCCCGTAGTTTTGTGCTTTCTCATTTCTCTCCTCTCTCCTTCTGTCGCTTTCAGCAGGTATTTCTGCCTCCGGAGCTGCAGAGTCTGGATCTGTGGTTGTGGGCCACCTGCTGCCCCCGTGTTCCTGCTCGACAACTGCTGCTGCAGTTGTTGTTATTGGCTCTGTTACTAATACTGTCATTATTTTTCCTATAGCTGTCATTCCTATTATTATTAATGTATTAATATTAACACAACAATTACATTTCTACTATTTTAAAACTTCTAGGTGGTATTTGCATTGTGCCCCCCCCTTTCCCAAAACCTCTCTCTCTCTCTCTCTCTTTCTCTCAAAACCTAACACGGCAACGGCGGACCATTGACTCTGGTTCTGTCCAAGGTTTCTGCTTGTTAAAAGGAAGTTTTTCCTTGCCACTGTTGCCAAATGCTTGCTCATGGTAGGATTTGTTGGGTCTCTGTAAATTAATATTTTTTCTGTTATGAATTGGCGCTATATAAATAAAATTTAATTCAATTGAACTGAACTGATGAACAAAGTACGCAGCACAGAGCATTTTTTTTAAATCCCAGGAATGGCAGGGAAGGTGACATTGCTTTTTGCCAGAGGCTCCCCCAAGTGCCACGTGCATGGTTCTATATTAACAATCCAACTGTCAGTTACGCGCATTTTTTTTAAATAGTACATTTCCCTAGTTTTTATTCCTATAGTATATATTTAGTCAATCACAATCATACATGAAAGTAAAGGATGTTATATTAAATCCCTGGGAGGAAACACTACCGTCCATGCGTAGTACGCCACAAGCGAAACCCAGCGCCCATCTCAACATCCTTGTGAAAAGAAAACAGCCTACCTAGACTGCTGGGAATTTTCTCGGAAATGAGTGGACTTTGTGTACACATTTCAGTAATTAAAATGAATAAGACTTTTTTCATTCCCAGCGGGGGAATCCACATGATACAGCAACAACAACAAAAAAAGTCTAAAGAGGTAAGGAATAAATACAGAACTAAATAATAAACTCAACAAAAGAAAATCAAGTAATGTAAATTCAAAAGCTTTATACATTATATACATTACGATATGTAGTAAAGTCAAATCAATTTATATAGCACATTTAAAACAACCAGAGTTGACCAAAGTGCTGTACAAATTAAAGTGAACAGCACAACAATAGCGAGTAACATGACATAAGTAGAAAAAACTTATTTATTGATACCAATGCCATTATCGATAATGGCATTCAATTCCACTTATTGGTCCGATTCTTTATTGATTCCCTTATCGATTCCTGATCAATTTTATGTGAGGGAAAAAAAGCAGTGGTGGAAAAAGTACTCAGATATTTTACTTAAGTAAAAGTAGCAATACCACAGTGTAAACAATGTTACAAGTAGTGCATTAAAAATCTTAAAAAATACACAAGTATTAGCATCAAAATATACTTAAAGTACTAAAAGTGCTAAAGTACTCATTATGCGGAATGGCCCATTTCAGAATAATATATATTATATCACTGGATTATAGTGCATTAATGTGAAACCATCCCTTAGTTATGCTGCTACAGGCCTAGACTGCCAGGAGACTTCCCATGATGCACCTCTTTCCTCTCTCCTTCTCTCGCTCTCCATCTGTATGCATTTTTATCCTATTACTGCATGTTACTAACTCGACATCTCCTCTCTCCCGTAGTTTTGTGCTTTCTCATTTCTCTCCTCTCTCCTTCTGTCGCTTTCAGCAGGTATTTCTGCCTCCGGAGCTGCAGAGTCTGGATCTGTGGTTGTGGGCCACCTGCTGCCCCCGTGTTCCTGCTCGACAACTGCTGCTGCAGTTGTTGTTATTGGCTCTGTTACTAATACTGTCATTATTTTTCCTATAGCTGTCATTCCTATTATTATTAATGTATTAATATTAACACAACAATTACATTTCTACTATTTTAAAACTTCTAGGTGGTATTTGCATTGTGCCCCCCCCTTTCCCAAAACCTCTCTCTCTCTCTCTCTCTTTCTCTCAAAACCTAACACGGCAACGGCGGACCATTGACTCTGGTTCTGTCCAAGATTTCTGCTTGTTAAAAGGAAGTTTTTCCTTGCCACTGTTGCCAAATGCTTGCTCATGGTAGGATTTGTTGGGTCTCTGTAAATTAATATTTTTTTCTGTTATAAATTGGCGCTATATAAATAAAATTTAATTCAATTGAACTGATCTGATGAACAAAGTACGCAGCACAGAGCATTTTTTTTAAATCCCAGGAATGGCAGGGAAGGTGACATTGCTTTTTGCCAGAGGCTCCCCCAAGTGCCACGTGCATGGTTCTATATTAACAATCCAACTGTCAGTTACGCGCATTTTTTTTAAATAGTACATTTCCCTAGTTTTTATTCCTATAGTATATATTTAGTCAATCACAATCATACATGAAAGTAAAGGATGTTATATTAAATCCCTGGGAGGAAACACTACCGTCCATGCGTAGTACGCCACAAGCGAAACCCATCTCAACATCCTAGTGAAAAGAAAACAGCCTACCTAGACTGCTGGGAATTTTCTCGGAAATGAGTGGACAGGACTTTGTGTACACATTTCAGTAATTAAAATGAATAAGACTTTTTCATTCCCAGCGGGGAATCCACATGATACAGCAACAACAACAAAAAGTCTAAAGAGGTAAGGAATAAATACAGAACTAAATAATAAACTCAACAAAAGAAAATCAAGTAATGTAAATTCAAAAGCTTTATACATTATATACATTACGATATGTAGTAAAGTCAAATCAATTTATATAGCACATTTAAAACAACCAGAGTTGACCAAAGTGCTGTACAAATTAAAGTGAACAACACAACAATAGCGAGTAACATGACATAAGTAGAAAAAACTTATTTATTGATACCAATGCCATTATCGATAATGGCATTCAATTCCACTTATTGGTCCGATTCTTTATTGATTCCCTTATCGATTCCTGATCAATTTTATGTGAGGGAAAAAAAGCAGTGGTGGAAAAAGTACTCAGATATTTTACTTACTATGTAAAAGTAGCAATACCACAGTGTAAACAATGTTACAAGTAGTGCATTAAAAATCTTAAAAAATACACAAGTATTAGCATCAAAATATACTTAAAGTACTAAAAGTGCTAAAGTACTCATTATGCGGAATGGCCCATTTCAGAATAATATATATTATATCACTGGATTATAGTGCATTAATGTGTAAGCCTCACTAATGTTGCAGGTGGTAAAGATGGGGCTAAATTTAAGTACTTTACATACTGCTGGGTACCTTAATCCATAATAATATATTAGTTGATTTATATTTTGTATTAATAATCTGAATCTACAAAGTAACTTGTCAAATAAATGTAGAAAAGTAAAAAGTACAACATTTGCCTCCAAAATGTAGTGGAGTAGAAGTACAAAGTAGCATAAAATGAAAATACTCAAGTAAAGTACACACACCTTTAAATTGTACTTAAGTACAGTACTTGAGTAATTACAGTACTTGAAATATAATTAGTTAGATTCCACCACTGAAAAAAGTAGGCCTACACTGGTTTTCAGGTTCAGCACAACTGTTTTATTATTTCTGAGTCTGAGAGAAACTAGCGCAACCTGCATCGATAAAAGGAATTGATAAGCTGGGAAGCATACGATTCCGATGGATCGGACAATTTCGAACCGTTTCTCAACTGGAACCAGGTCTCGATTCCCACCCCTACACAAATAGTAGTAAAAAGGCACAATAACAACAATAAATGGCAATGATTAAATACAAGGCAATATATATTATAAAATCACTAATAAATGCATGGACAAGTTTTTCCAAATCCTGCTGAGACATAAGTCCTTTAATTCTGGATATATTCTTAAACTGGTTGTAAGCTGACTTTGTAATTGTCACTATTGAAATTCAGGTCTGAAGCTGAGCACTGACTTTTAATCGTTCCTCCTTGTCCACTCAGATGTGTAATTACCTATAGACACAAAGTAGTCCCTGTCCTTTAAGTAGGATTCAAACCAGTTTGGAACTGTTACAGAAAGTTCCACCCAGTTTTCCAGTTGGTCTAGTAATATGTTGTGGTCGACCATGTTGAATGCAGCACTAAATCCAATAATATCAAGACTGAAATTCTGTCACTGTCTGTGTGTGGATGTCATTAAAGCAGTCTCAGTGCTGTGGTGTGGTCAAAAACCTGACTGGAAGACATCAAAACAGCTGCTAAATTTTAAGATGTTGTTCAGCTGTGAAAAAACAGCTTTTTCAATGATTTTACTTAAAAACAGGAGGTTTGATATGGGTCTATAATTGTTCATTAATGATGTGTCTAGATTGTTCTTTTTTAAGAGTGGCTTGATGACTGCAGTTTTCAGGGCCTGTGGGAAGACACTTGAGAGAAAAGACATGTTGACACTTTGTAGATGACCTGCAATTAGAAACATTTCTGAAAAAGCATGTTGACAGAATATCAAGGCAGCAGCAGGATTTCAGATGTTGTATAACGTCCTGCAGGTTTTTTGGTTGATAGGATCAAATTGTGCCATCCTATTTTGAATGGATTTTAATTGGACACAGGGACAACACATATCCTGTGTAATATGTAAAATTTTCTGAATTTTGTCAGTAAAGAAAGAGGCAAATTCATTGCAGGCCCCAGTTCAGAGGCTACTGACACAGGAGGGTTTGTTAGCCTGTCGACAGTAGCAAACAAGGCACGTGCATTATTATTGTTTTTGTAGATGAAAAAATCCACTGTCCAAGCATATTTTTTACCGGCCAAAATTATAAATTAAAGGTTAATCAATTCAAGCCTGAATGCAACTCAAGAAGTCAATCTCAAAATTCTACTGAAGTATTTGCTGTTAAATGTACTTAAGGATCAAACATAAACGTAATGGATCAAACCATATGGGTCAAACACAGAACTTTCACACAGGAGACCGGGGTTCATTTCCCATGTGAAACCAATAATCAACATTGATTTTTTTAAGGAAGTAGTGTCATGAGGCGAGGTGCTATATGGAGGTATGTGGACCCGAAAGCAGATGACGAGGACTGACAGTCTCAGGGTGAAGTAGCTGGATGACTACAGAGTTTATTGTGGGGTGGAATGCAGGCAACAGGCAGAGTTGAGCAGATAAAATGCAGATGAGTACCGGATGCGGTCTCAGGGTGAAGTAGCCGGATGGCGGATAGCATGGTTGAAAGCAGTGGCGTGAGTCCAAGGAAGAAAAACCAGTACACAAGGGAACAGGCAAAATCCAAAATCAAAAATCCAGAATCCAAACAAGGTCGACAGGAGAACAAAGAATCCAAGATAAACTCACAAGATATGCTTGGCAGCAACAACACCATGTGTACAACGATGATCCGACACAGAACAAAGAAAAGACCCAGACTAAATACCCAAGGGGAGGTGAGACAACGAGACACAGGTGCAAACAATCAAGGGAGGACCAACAATCAAAACTGGAGGGAAAACACAGACAGGAAGTAAAAACACAAGACACACAAGGGAAGGAGACTACTACAAAATAAAACAGGAAGTGTCAACACCAAAACTACCACAAGTAGTTATTTTTATTTTATTTTCCTAAACCTGACCAAGTAGTTTTGGTGCCTAAACCTAACCAAACTGTGACATCACCTGAAATGTTTCTCAGCAAGATTTATTTTTAAAGTCTAACCGGACGTTGCATATTTATTATTACTAACGTGAACGTGTTGAAAACCTGACCTATACTGGTCCGGGTCCGGCTGCTGAAACTGAAACCAACATAGGGTCGCAATCACCCCAATTAAAATGGCAGACCTGGCCTATACTGGTCCAAGTCTGGGTCTGCCAGAGCTACCCCAATATATGACTATGACTGATCCTGTATAGTGCCGTAACTAGGAAGTGTTTAATTAGTAATACAAAACCATATATATTTAATAAAAACAAGGGCCCTTCCCTTTACCAATTCAATATTAGTATATTAGTTACATTTAGGATACACTTATTTAATGTAACACAGAATTTTATTTTGTGTTCAGCATAACACTGCAACTCTTCTTTTAATGATTTGCTTTTGATATGTAGAGTGAACACAAATTATTCATTTTATTGAACAAGAAAAACACATTTTAAATTACTACCAAAAAAATTGTAAAGTGCACAGTGTATGTGTTATTCATTAAAGTTCCCCTCCAGACATGTTTTGGGATTTATAAAAATACTCTACTTTGTGTAATTTGTAATAATTTTTCCACAAAAGTTCACTTACCTTGTTAAAATTCTTAAAATGACATCTACTCCTTCTCCCTTATATGTCTACCCCCATAACATCCATTCATGTGTTACGTTTTCAGTTAAAAATGACACCATGAATATCTGTTATAAGAATTTATTTTAACAAACTGACAAGTAACTCTCATGTAACATACATACTGTGCATGAACTAACATCAGTATTAAGCTGGGCACTATTTGCAGAAAGTGGCCATGAGCGAATCTTGTGGCACCCTCCTCAAGCAAGCCTGTGTGATGGATAGATGGGGGGGCAGACAAAGACACACAGTTAGTCAGACAGTCAGATGGACAGACGGATGAATATAATTTCAACATTAGAGACTCTTGAGTTGTTGTGAGCATTTCAGCCTTTCCAATAAATTACCGAGTGCATTAAAGCTGCAGTAGGTAGTCTGAACATACACAATGTAAAACCTTCCACGTCTTTCTCTGCTGCTTGTATCACTCTGTTAAGCCCCTCCCACCAAAATATTAAATTCAAATTACTTACATGGCACAGAAGAACACTTCTAGACTGGACTACAGCTGTTCACAGGATTTTGACCAATCTAAATGTGACAATAAATGGAGGAAGGGGAATAAGAAACAAAAGATGAAACAAGTTAACAGAGTATGTGGGGAGGCAAATTATTATTTCTTTCCCACAGGTAAATGCCGTATGATTAAAGTTCACACCAACTAGACAAACATTCAGAGTCTATATTGAAAATATAATTTTTGTAGGTACTGGACAGTGGCGGAATGAGTATTCAGGTCTTTTACTTAGGTAAAGGTAACAATACATGTAGGTAAAATCTGTGTTCAAAATCTTAGGTTAAAGTACAGTAGTATTAGCAGCAAAATATACTAAAGTAAAATACTCAACTGGCCTCAATAATGACCTCTGTCAGTGTGAAATTATATTATGAGATTATTATTACAGATACATTATTGTGTATGCAGCATTTTATGTTGTGGCTGGTTAAAGAAAAACTATTTTTAACTACTTTATAGACTATATATAATCAGTAATATATATTTCTATAATGTTGCATTATAGAAGAGAGTTAAAGTTTCACTTAAAAGTGAACACAAATATTTTAAACACTTGCAAAAATAATAGAAAGTCAAAACTGCATCGAATTGATACAGTATTAAACATACACGTGTGTATTTACCTTCTGTATACCCCAATAAGTCCTCAACAAGGTGGTATGACTCTCCATTAACTGAAGTTATGGACATATATAACCTCTCTTCCGACATCAACTGTGTTCACATAGCTAGCTAGCTGTGTCTGCTTTAGCTAACTTTACATTTGACTAACATAGCCTGCAGCTCAGTCTGTGGTGCTATCTTTACAATTTGGCTAAAACTTGAAAAAAAAAAGGTACTTACGTGTCATTTGTCGCTAGCGTTAGAGCATAATTCCTGGACGAATCCACAACTGACCACAACAAAAAAACTGCACTGCCAACAAAAACAGTTAAAACTTTTTTGTGGGTGCAGGGCGGTTATCATTGCAACGTTTGATTTAAGTGCTTTAGTGGAATGAATTAGTCAACTGACAACGTTTTATAAAACACTGTGAATTGATTAACTACATTTTAAATTGATTAATAAAATGTGTAAAATGTACTCAAAGTAAAATAAACTAAATTATTATTTTTAATAATAATATTTTAATAATAATTCTTTAACCGAACAAACCAGGTCCATAGGTCATTATGAAATCACTCAATTATAGGTCTGAGTGGGTGAAAACCCTAACTAAAATAAATAAATAAATAATATTAATAATAATAATAATAAAATAAAACTGATCATTAACATAAATTCAACAAGGAAAAAGGATTAAAATTCAGTCTTCTCAAAGTATGTTTTTTAAAAAGCTCATTAAATTTGCCAAGTAAAAACCAGTCTCCTTTTCATAACCTAAAAATATTAATAATTTACTTTAAAAATTAAATAAATGTTATTTTAATGTACCTTTTCATAGACCTATAAGTTTAGGGGCCATTTCTGAGTTGAACCTGAATCAATGAAATAAAATGTTCCCTAAACCCTGCCTTAGAACCTCCCACAAATATTGCCACTCCAAACGGTCAAAAGCTTTCTCTGCATCTAATGACAGAACTGCAGCTGGAGTGGCAACATTTGCGGAGGCCCTAATGATATGCAGTAAACATTGAATGTTATCAGCAGCCAGGCGGGTTTTCATAAACCCTGTCTGATCGTGGTAGACTAGTGAAGTGATACAGGGCGCCAGACGGCAGGCACGTACCTTTGCATACACCGTTACATCTGTGTTCAACAAAGACACAGCGCGCACAGTCCAAGGGACCTTCATCTTTTTTGAGTTGTAATGACATTATTGCGTGCACGGTGGCAGAGCGGCTACAGCTCCTGCCTCCCAATAAGGAGATCGTGGGTTCGATTTCCGGACCAGACTAACATCACACAATCTCTCTGGGTGGAGTCTGCATGTCCTCCCCGTGTTACCGTGGGTTCTCTCCGGGTTCTCCGGCTTCCTCCCACCGTCCAAAGACATGCATGTGTAGGTTAATTGATAACTCTAAATTGCCCGTATTGAATGAATGTGTGAGTGAATGGTTGTCTGTCCTTGTCTGTGTCTGTGTTCGCCCTGCGACGAGTTGGCCACTGTCCAGGGTGTGCCCTGCCTAAGGCCCAAAGTCACTGGGATAGGCTCCAGTCACCCGCGACCCCCTAACGGGGACCAAGCGGTAGAAGATGGATGGATGACATTATTGCAGTGTTGACATCCCTAGAGAAGGAGCCCTTAGGAATTGCAAACTGAATCATGTCCAAAAATAATTGTGGCCAGAATGCTAGGATAAGTTCAGGAGGAATTCCGTTGAAATCGGGCCATTTTCCAGTATTAATACTCGGTAATGCCTCTTTTAATTCAGTCAGAGTAATGGGGGCAACAAGTGATGCCCTAGTCACAGAATCCAACTGAGGCAACTGGAGGTTGTGGATAAAAGTTTTGCACTTTTCAGTATTGCCTGAGACTTCAGAGCTGTATAGTTTGGAATACAAATCAATGAAAGTTGAATTTACTACTGAGGGGTCAGAGCTTATAGAGCCTTTATCTAATGGCACAGATATTGGAAATCTGCTCATTGACACATAGTTTATGAGCAAGTAGGAGGCTAGAGCGGGCACCCTAAAAGTAATAATTAGAGTGAGCTCTGTGAATTAGGAATCCAGCATGTCTTCTATGAGCAACCTAAGTTCCTTTCTGACAATCTCTTGTTCAATGGATACTTACGCCAACATGCGTTTTTGCTTCTAAATGTGACAATTTTACTTAAGCGAGATTTATTTTAAATTGGATGAAAAAATAGAATTTGATCTCATAAAACCTTTGTAAGAAAATAAAAAGAAATAATCTCTGGCTGTGGGGTTGATAGAGCACTAGAGGTCTACAACAGCAATTTGCTCAGCCCATCTCCTCAAAGCAGAAGTGGCCAAACGTTGTTCGCCTCTGTCTGTCCAGTCCTATCTAGCACATGATCACATACTGTATTAAAATCGCCACCAATAACTAAACGGAAATCTCAAATCTCAGCCCCCGAACATTGCAGGTAAGGAGTTAAATGATTCGTGTGAGAAGGCATAACATAAACAGCAAAACCTACATGGAAAAAAATAAACTGCCACTGTTTAATAATACACACTTCCTGTCCTGTCCCAACCCCTATCCCCACAGAGACCACATACATTACAGCACTCTCTCTAACATATATCCAACCACCCCAGTAGGAATATAAAGAAAAACATGGATTTTCATATAGCCTACCCTTTCCCCCACAGAAAAGGTTGAAAAAACTAACTCAACCAGACCCATCCCCAAAAAAATATTGTCCAAGAAGATTGATAGAGAAGGTGCAGCAACAACCATCCGCTTTCCCCTCCTATGCAATAATAATAATAATAGGCTAATAATCAACCCCATGTAGAATTATTAGCCTGCATGAGTACCAGTATCAGTATATGGAAGAATAGTCAAAGAAAACAAAGATTAAAGGCTAACCCAAAATGGGTCTTACCACCCTCTGGGCCATGGTGAAAATCAACCTTCCTCCTCAGATGTAAGGAAGCTCTCAGCTTCAGAAATTTCTTCAAAGTAATGATGTTCATGGGCCACCGTGAGCTTGATAATCGCAGAATACATGAGAAAGGCCTGGAACCCAGCTTTACGCACATGATTCAACACCGGTTAGCAGGGCTTGCGTCTTTCCCAAGTATATGCGCTGAAGTCCGGTGAGAATCAAATCTGTTAGCCATCAATTTCCAACTGTGATTTCCTCGATGTCTCCAGGATTAAATCTCTCTCTATGAATCGCAGGAGCGACAGAATCATGTTTGAGTGAGAGACAGAGTTTATGCATAAATACTAAGCTAACATTATGTGACAGAGAGATATAAATAGCAGTATTTACCTGAGTTAAACATCAGGGAAACCTGTAATCTTGGTTGACAATATTGTTTATTTCCCCTGATTTCGGATCAGATTCCCGCTTGAACATGTGCGGTTGTGAAAGTTTTGGTTTAGAAGCGGTTATTGTGGTAATATTCAAAGTAGAAGTGCAACTAAACTCAGTTACAGTGATTCCCTGGCTGCAAAGATGCTGTCAGACCAGATGCTGAAGACTGGAAACACAGTCTGTGTTTGAGGTTGGTAGGAGGTGCCTGCTCAGGCCTGCTCAACGGATTGTTTCAGACAGAGGGTAAATAGAGGTGCTGCAGCAATGGACAGTATAAGAAAAAGATTAATTTTGTTCTGGACTGGCCAGGACTATAATCACTTGATGATTTTTAGAACCATAAATAGATTTACTTACAGCTCTCCAGCTCCAGTGAACAGGTCTGAGAATCCAGAGGAAAGCGGCTGAAGTCCATGTTACAGGCTGCTGTCACTGTCACTCTGTTCAACAATAGAAACAACAACAGACGTACATGGTTAGAACAATCATGGTACTGTATACATTAATTTACCTGAATTATTTAAATTCAACCACATGGTCACTGTGAAAGATCTCCACAGTAACACAGTATATACCAGGATTATCTTTTGTGTCACATCACTTATTTTCTGTGGCCTGAATCAAAGTACAAAGATTAACTTTGTGCTGTTTTTGAAGATGCATGGAGTCGCATGCTGTGGTTCCCCTAGACACATGAACACATAGCTAAATGTGAGCACCAGTCCACACCAATCAGTCAATGTTTAAGTGTTTTTATATATGTCTTGTGCTATATGTCACCTTTACGCCAGTATTTGGCCCAACAATGACTAAAAAGTCATTTTGTAGGTATTCTTAATGGTATTTTAGAGTTTGCCATTTCCTGGAAAACGCTTGATGACTCAATCCTGCACTCAGGGGCATCTAATAATTTTGCATCCAATGAAACACTGATTACTTTACAAAAACACAACTTTATAACTTTTGTGATGCCAAGAATAAACGTACTGCATGATTGTATAACATACACATGACTCTCTGATATAACATACACATAAACGACTTGCTTGTATACCAGGCACATGGTGGAATTGGAACAGATGCTATACATAACTGTTTGACATCAATACTTGATCTGTGTATGATTGTTTTGGACTGTGTGATGAGAACAGTTCATTGATAATGATGATATGGAACTACAAACATGCTATTGACTGTTGTATGCAGACTTCAGGGACACTCGTCTGCCCAGACTGAGGAGCCTGACCCTGAAGACTGGATAAATAACTTATGCTCCTTTCCCTCTGGACTCATTCAGAGCAGATTATACCGATGTATGTTTTGCTGTTGTGAGTCCGTCTGCAGACGTTTGAAGTAAACCTACAGAAAGTAGTTGCCTTGAGTGTTTCTTTATTCCACAGAATTATCACTACAATTTGCTGTTTTCACTCATGTGAGAGGACTTGGGCGCTCGGAGCTGCAGGTTAAGACCATGCACAGCTAAGAGTCTGGGACTCTCTATCTCAACCTCCTTGGCAAGGAAGGGTGGAGACGTGGGGGCCTGCCGCCCTGAGTGTCCGAGGCTTGCTCACTGCTGTGATCCAGTGAACCTAGTGGTCGTGGCAATATTCTCTTTCCGGTGAGTTAAAGGTCCGGTGGGTGTGCGTGACAGATGTGTCAGCAGGGCAGGTCAGGGACCGCTGTGTGAATAATTGCAGTATTTTGGCCAGATTTTTCACTGTTATACAGGGGTCCTTACAGACCGGTTCTTTTCTACACACGCTTGCCTCACTCATTAGGTTCCCTCATGGGTTGTTTAAAGATTCGTAGTTTGGAACTCATCTTTAAAAAGGGGGGAGTGAGTGGTGACTTAGGGTGTGTCGTGTAAAGTGCTTAAACAATAAGTTTGAAAATATTGATGCATGTGAGTGTATTAACAGATACATGAAAGAGTTCATGTGTGAAAAATAGACAAAGTAAAAAAGGTGGGAATGCCAAATAGATAATCTGAGAAGGCGATAAAACAGTCCGTTCTTAGAGACATTGAAGGGTTAATTTTTTCCTTTCTCAAGTGAGTCTGTAAACTATCTGACTGTCTTTCCCCTAGCAGCCAGCTTCAGCGTCCTTTTTTCTCCTCTTAACAGTGGCAGAAGCACTCCTAAGAATCCAGCCAAAATATTAATGAGCACAAAGAGACTATTTAAAACATCAAATGAAGTTATTGTAGTTGGGGAATCGGGGTTAAAGAATAAATCATTATTTATATATAATTACCACTACAATTTGGCGTTGTTGGCAGGATGTAAATGTGCTAATGACCAAACTGTGAACATTTTCACAGACAGCAGATATGCATGGGGAGTGGCACATGACTTTGGAAGACTCTGGGCAAACAGAAAGTTCCTTACATCTACAGGCAAACCCATTGCATATCACACACTGGTTGCTGAACTCTTGCATGCTGTGCTGTTTCCTAAACAGATTGCTATTTGTAAATGTGAAGCACACACTAACAACCTTGATCCTATCTCACAGGGGAATACCAGAGTGGATAAGGCAGAAAAAGCTGCTGCCAAACAAACACCGACCACTCAATGTGTTGCATTAACTAATGAACCTCTGACACCTACAGCTGATTTGCAGGAACTGCAGACAAAAGCAACGGCAGAGGAAAAAGCAGTGTGGCAAAAAGCAGGTTACACTATCACAGACAAAGTGTGTTATGGACCAATTGGCAAACCATGCTTACCGAAGTATTTGTTCCATTATTATGCTGTGTTGACCCATGGGCGAGACCATGGGTCAAAAGGGAGCATGATGCTGGAGCTGAACAGATTCTGGTTCACAAAGAGATTTAATAACTTCTCTCAAAAATGTTGCTAAAATGCATTGTTTGTGCAACCAACAATGTGGGGAGAAGTATTCAAATCCCACAGGCGGCCCATGTGCCTCCTGAGAGACCCTTTGAACATCTGCAGATGGATTTCATTGAGCTGACACCCAGTGAGGGAAAGAAATATTGTTTGGTCATTGTTGACATGTTCTCTAAATGGGTAGAGGCCATCCCAACAGCCAAACAGGATTCAGCAGCAGTAGCAAAGAGTCTTATATGAGATATCGTTCCACGCTGGGGTATTCCAGCTAAGATCTCCAGTGATAATGGTACACCTTTCATAAACATACAATTGAAGAGTGTAGGAGAGTATCTTGGTATTGATCTAAAACATCATTGTACTTATTACCCAGCCAGTGCAGGAGCCGTGGAGAGGGAGAACAGTTCTCTGAAAAACAAACTTGCTAAGTGTTGTGATGAGACAGAGTTTCCCTGGACAAATGCACTGCCTATTGTTCTGATGTACATGAGGTCCAGAATAAGAAGCAGCCCTTTTGAAATCCGATTTGGCAGATCGTTAAAGACTGGTATTGGGCCAGTAAAAAGACAACTTCCTGACATTAGCCAATGTGAAGATGAGATGCTACGCTATTGCGCAAACTTGTTCTCTGTGCTTTCTGATATTCACAAACAGGTGAAGGAAGCCATTCCAAAGGCTGCAGAGAGAAAAATGAAACATGAAATGGGAAAAATGTCTAAAAATAATTCATGAGTTTCCATGTCATGGATTTAGAGATGTAGAGCTTAGCTAAATTTCAAACAAAACTTCAAACATCACCAGAAGACAATTTGCCTTATCGTGTCCCCTGCTGCATCATGCAAAAGTAAAGAATCAGACAAGATGAGGAATAACAAAGTAAATACACTAGAATTTAAGCAAAACAAGTACACAAGTAAATAAGAGATGAGTTAACATACATTGATTTATCTGGCTGCTGACTGAACAATATCAGAATATTGATTTGTTAACTGGTGGAATGAGGTCTGTAGGGCTTCAGTAATGGCTAACTGGCTTTATTTGTTGCATTGTATCTTGTATTTAGTGTACTTTAGCACAAATTGAACAGTTGAATAAACAAATGTAAAACTGGGAACAGACTTTAAGATTATTGAAACCAGGGCTGGATTAAGAAAATTAACTGCTGGTCCCTTATAAATCCTCATTCTTTCACTTTGTGTGCAGTTTTTCTCTACTGGAGTACTATTTGGCTTTAGATTTGCTGTGTGGTAGTTTCATATAACACAAAACTGAAATAATGAAAGCAGATTTTGACACAGGGAGCATGCTCAAAGCAGGACTTCAAGATTACAATATGTAATAATAAAGCAATCAATAAGTATGGAAGCCTATAGGGAACTTTATTAAAATGATAATGTAAACTTGAAAATCAAAATATAATTCAACAATAGCATTATCATTTTCCACATATGTATGTGTTAACTGAGTAAAAATGAAAATGCAATAATCCAATTTTCTTTTTCACATACTCGTATGGGTGATTTATGACCATATTGAAATGAAAATGGAAAAGCTGTTTGACATTTAATTTTCAAAGTCGTACCACGTACATTGGACAATATTCAAATTAATTCAAATTTGAAAATTAATTTTACATTTTATTTTCGAGGACTTAACCTGCTGTACAGTGGACACTATTCAAATGTTAAATCAAATTTGAATATTAAAATGCAATATAAACAATGTAGCCTAATTTTCCATTTGTGCAAGTATTATTTAAATCACAAGACACCAGAAGAGCGTGGTGACATGTTGCATTTCAATATTGTCCACTGTACAGCAGGGTATGGCTTTGAAAATTATATGTCAAACAGCTTTTCCATTTTCATTTTCATGGTCATAGAATGCCTATACGAGCATGTGAAAATGAAAATTGGATTTTTGCATTTTCATTTTAATTTTTACTCAAATAACACATGTATGTGGAAAATTATAATGCTATTGTGAAATTACATTTTCATTTTCAAAAATTACATTTTCATTTTCAAAAATTTTATTTTGAAAAAATAAAAATGTAATAAAATTGATTTAAAAGCCATAATAACAGTAATATCGAGTTAAATAAAAACTAGATTAAAAAGATAAAACAAAAAATAGAAATGATGACAATGAAATACAATAAAATAGATTAAAAAGCTATAGTAATAATAATAAAAGAAATGGAGTTAAGTAAAAAGCTAGACTAAGAATACTAGATAAAATAGATTAATCAGTTAGATGTTACTAACTCAACACTTCTCTCTCCCGTAGTTCTGTGCTTTCTTGTTTCTCTCCTCTCTCCTTCTATCGCTTTCAGTGGGTATTTCTGCCTCAGAGTCTGGATCTGTGGTTGTGGGCCACCTGCTGCCCCCATGTTCCTGCTCGACAACTGCTACTACAGTTGTTGTTATTGGCTCTGTTACTGATCCTGACATTATTCTTCCTATAGCTGTCATTCCTATTATTACTAATTTATTAATATTAACATTACATTCTACTATATAAAAAATAATTCTACGTGGTCTTTGCATTGTGCCTCCCTAACCCTATCCCCTTCCCCCAAACCCCTCCCTTCTCTCTCTCTCTCTCTCTGTCTCTCAAAATCTAACACGGCAGCGGCGGATGGCCGCCCACCATTGAGTCTGGTTCTGCCCAAGGTTTCTGCCTGTTAAAAGGAAGTTTTTTCTTGCCACTGTCGCCAAGTGCTTGCTCATGGTGGGATTTGTTGGGTCTCTGTAATTAATATTATAAAGAGTACGGTCTAGACCTGCTCTATAGGAAAAGCGCAATGAGATAACTTCTGTTATGAATTGGCGCTATATAAATAAAACTGAATTGAATATTAACACCCCTCCTTTTCAAACCAGAAGAACTACCAACCCAAAACCCCATATCTAGAATACTCGCTAAAATATCTGAAATAAACCAAGATCTTTACTTTTTCTTAACATAGATCATCTAGATGAAGTGTAATTACTAGTTAGGCTGTAGTAGATATTTGATATATTTAGTAGATATATCTTTTTACAACCCTGTTTATAGGAAATAGTGTTTCTTGCAAATACTAAATTGAGAGTACACTGAGGACTTTAAGGGTATGGTAAACACATTTGTGTAATCAGATTTAATATATATAATTGTTAAATGGGTGAAAATAAATTATAACCATTTATTTATTATCCTGCGCAATTATATCGGTATTTGTATAGCCCAACTGTCCCTCTGGAGTCAAGAGCTCTTTATAACAGTTGGTCACATGTCTGTAGCCTCTTTTGTTGCTGGATTATAAGCCTTCAAATATGCACCAAGCTCAAGGTTCAAAGGCCAGTATCTCAAAGCAGAAGCCATGAAGAATCTTCATACTGACATATCTTAGTCTTCAGGTCGCGACTTTTCCAATGATGTATCTGGTTTAGCTCTACGCCAACAGATTTTATTTTCTCATTTCATGGACACAAGCCATCCCAGGCGTAGTTTCAGAAAGCACTTTGATGGCCCAATATATAAAATGAAGCTTTTTGTTTGTTTGTTTTTTCTTTTTTAGTGGAACTTGTGACCAAATTGAGTTACCTGTAGAGATTATTGTACAATATTGCTGACAATCTAGGGCATTACTACAGGCTTGGAGGAAGGCCTGAAGTGCTTGGGTCACTCATTCTCATTCACAGGTCATCAAATACTGAGGTATGCATAGGCTACCCTGGTGATGTTTTGTATCTTTATGATTCTTGGTTCTGGGATTTTATGTCAGCATGACATAGCCCATTCAATCAGAATTTGTTTTATTAGCAAATGCAAGCATACAAAGAATGTGTCTTGGAATTTGCTCCAAAAAAATAAAAAATAAAACGCAATACAGAAGAATAATAATTGACATAAGTACGGTAATAATAATAATTAAATAAAAAAAGCAATATTAACATTAAATTGGCATTTTAAAATCTATTTACAGAAAGGAATAGTAATAGTTTTGAAATGGGATATAAAACTAAGGTAAAGTAATAAAAGTGTAAGGTAAAGTCCAGTTTGATAACCCCTTCTTAAGACAGTTGATTTCATTATTAAGTATCCTCAGGCACATATTCTTGGAAATATAAAATTAAATGAGCTACTTAACATTTTACAATCACAAGCTATAAAACGCCTTTTCTTAACAGAGATAGTGGCGCTTGGATTAATGGATGGAATTAAGCCCACTGATGGCAGACAGCCCAAAACAGGAGTCAAACATGCCAAGTCCACCCACAATTCCCTATGTACGTCTAGCAGCGTCCATAGCAACCACCATAGCAATGATCTGAGACCTGAGAGAATCTTCATAATAATAACAAAAACTAAGGATTATATACATTCACTGAACGAAGATTATGAAAATAAATCGCACATTTCTCACTAGAAATGTTATCAAAATGCATTTTAATGCAGAACGTATCTTAAAATACTGCATTTTCCACTGTGAATAAAAGAAATGTCCACCATTTTGGTTTTGACAAAAGAAACTTGGCAGTCACGTGAAGTGGACACAGGCCAATGGAAAAGAATAGGACAAAAAAAACTTTATTTCCCAGAATTGAAGGAAAAAACATTAAAACTGATGGCCATAACATTAATCTATCGTATTGTTAAATTATCAAGGACACGTTCATGTTTTTGCGTGGAGAAATGTTCAGGATATCATTGACAGAAAACCTTACCGTAATTATTGTACAATTAATTCACCACTGGGTCTGATGTCTCAGTAGAGTTTTAAAAACGATATATTCCTTTTGGGAGATAAACTTTGGGTTTAGAGTCTAAAGCTAAAATTTGTTCAAAGTCCATTTTACTATTGGATAGTTTAATTTTAGTTTAATTTACAGTTACATTTTGGGTCCTTATATGCACACATTTACCAAACTTCAATAAAAACTGATAAATATATACAAATAATAATGAACAGAGGAAGTCTGGACTTCTGGGTTTGAACTCCCAAGAACAAGAATTTGAACATACTCTTTACATAGAATTCAATTCAATTCAATTCAATTTTATTTATATAGCGCCAATTCATAACAGAAGTTATCTCATTGCACTTTTCCTATAGAGCAGGTCTAGACCAATACCAATACCATAGAAAGGCCTATGGTATTGGTATTGGCTCAGTGGCATGGCTTACTATGACACTTATTGGAATTGAGCCATTATTAATGTTAAAAATTACACCTGTGCTTCTCCTGCTATGACAATGTCTGCTGTGAAAAAGGTCTATTGAAAACATTTCTGCTACAATGGAATTTAATTTTAAAAAGTTCTATTGAACAGCAGAGATCCGGCAGATCAAAATATATATGTCAGTAAGTCAGATTCTGAATGCTACAGACCTCAAGCTGTAGAGAACATGTCCATCAGGAAAGACACGCAGCATGATGTTGTCGGTGGTGGTGTCGTGGATGAAGGACCTCTTAGAGTGGACAAAGAAGACATCAGGGACCCAGATCTTTTTCACCAGGCGACCATCAAACGTCATGCTCTTGTTGGTGCTGCTTGTGAACGACAGGCGCTCATCCTTCCAGTAGTGCCTCAGGTACAGAGTCATGGTGAAGTCCTGGTGGAATTGAAGGAAGAGTGTATAAGAAAGAGTGTACTGGAGATTCACTACTAAATGATACAGATCATATGATCAGATCAGATGTATGAAGATAATATGCTGATCATGATGTTCATCGGTCTACATCCCTAAAACACTGAGTTGATAGTCTGTAAAAGTGGCATAATTTTGTCAAAACCAATTAGTCAACGGTGGGGTATGCGATTCTAATCCAATACGCAAATTCAGGGAATATCTCCTCATAGTCCACTAGCTGTCCGTTTAGTGTGTATGCGCTGAAAGTACAAAGTAGCTCGGACTGAGCCACACAACACTATCCCATGCTCACCAAGTTACGCCCACTTTTGAGTGATCAAATCAAATCTCTGGATGATTTCTGCAGAGATAGACAGGAAGGGGGGGGTTTTGACATGCAGCAAAGGGCCGCGAGTTGAAATCCAACTTAGGCCGCTGTGGTAAGGACTCAGCCTTAATGGAAACATGGCAGCGCAACATGGCGACCTCTCGCTCCTTATGTAGTTAAAAACAGCTTATTCTAAGGTAATGAAAACATGATTCTTATTTCCAGGTAACTAATTACTTATAAATATTATATTCCATTTCTGCCAATAGCTCCTCTTAAATGTTATACATGCTTATCTTTTCTTACTGCAAAGGTCTTTTAACAGGCCTTCATTCAGAAATAAAAATCACAGACTCCTAACAAACAACAAGAACTGAGACTTATTACTCGCCCTTTTATTGTCTTTACACCAGATTCCAGTTTGTTATATAATTAGTTTACAGATTTTACTCATTACTTATTTGGACCTCATGGCCTCAGATTACTATATATCTCTCAGTTTCTCTCCCTACTTATCAACCTGCAAACAGAGATCCTCAGGAAGGGACCTCAGGATGTTGGCTGTTCCCATGGCTAGGGAACAGCCAGCACACAATGTCTATACAGCATGTGTAGTGAACGTAGCACATTAACAGAGCAGCAGCAGCTTCAGTCCATAGCTGACTAACGTGTGCTTGTGTGTAAATATGTATGTATGCAGGTATGAATATGTATGTATATACTGTTTGTATATGAATATGAAGGGTGTGTATATGTGTATATGGGCCTCACCACCACGTCTGGAGAACAAAGACAGGCCTGTATGTGTAACAAAAAGTCTGGACTAGGAGAAATAGCGCCAAATCCCCCTCAAGCCAGTTAATTTGCAAATTCTGTTTGAATGCAAACTCTGGATTCCTACTGGACAAGCAGGAGCACAGGAAATTCTAGCGCTCCGGTCATGACGTCATTATACCTATAAAGACGCACCGGTTGCCCACCGTCTTTCTCCTGCAAATCTGTTGCAACAGAGGACAACATCACATTAACTTTAAACTCCCTAGGTGAAGTCTTAACACAGTGGATGAGAAACAGACTGTTTTGTGTTTGCTGAACACAATTTGGATCCTGAAAAAGATTGTTATATTCCACATAACAATCCCTTACCTACAGAAGGAAGATTTGGATTCTACCGTTTCTTCATGGAAGAGAAGGAACCACTGAGACCTACTCTCTTTTTACTGAGTTGACTGCTGTCTCCCCCCACTGTCTTAGAGGAACAGCTTTGCTATTGAAGCTGTTAATGAACGGTGTCCCGGCCAACATCCATATCCAAGCCAGTTGAGGAGAATGCGCTGGATAAATCGAACGAACGAAAGTCAGACAAAAGTCATTTCATTTAGGTTGAAGTAGAATAGTTAGCATACTAACACTAACTTGCAAGCCAGGTTGAAGCTGCTCACCCATGCACTTGCTTTAGCACAGTAACAGCTTTCCCCCGCCACAACAAAATAAATTAAAGCCACTGAGTGTTTCCACTATCAAAGTGGTGAAGATGACCAAGACCTTCGTGTGTCAGGAACTGAGGTTCCCCAGGACTCAAATGACTTAGCCCTGCAGGATGCAGTTGCTTGCCTCCTCCATCTCTCCTTAGAGGACAGAGATAACCTTAATAGGTATGATGTTAATACCTGCGATAATAAGATAAATGAGCTCTTACATCAACCAACCATCTGGGAAGCCTGAGCGACACCATCCCAAACATGCTTGGACAAATTGCCTTCCTCTGTTAACGCAAAATTCAGTTGAAAGCTGAGGAACAAATGGAGGGCTATGCTCAGCTACAGCGCAGCTATCAAGCTGTGCAATGGCACAATGCCAGCTTGCACCAAGACTTCCTGTCCACCCAAACCGAGCTCTCCTGAACATGCAAGCATGCCTGTGAGTCACCAGATGTTGCCTCTGACCCAGAAACAGGTCATCAACCAGGCACGAGCAGCCAAACCCTGTCCAAAGAAAGCCCAGTTGATGCAGCTGAGTCTTGCCGGCCGCGCCTGGAACGGCAAGCCCCACGGGCGAAAGAAGCAGTCCTTGTCCAAAGGCTCAAAGGGGTTCAACATACTGGCCTAACAATGCCAGCCAACCCAGGGACCACCCCTAGTGGTGCAGTCACCGACCTCCTTATGCTGGACTGCTATCGACCGCCCCCCTCTGCCCGCTCGTTAGACACAGAAGCCCCAACGCCCAGCAGAGTATCCCAGTCTACCATTTGCTGTAACACCTTACACTTTGGTAGGGCAGGATCTCCACGCCAAAGGGGGGAAGAACACTGCGAAGGGAAAGAAGTCGACCTCATCGCTATGGTGACCTAAGTCACTATGGAGCGTCAGATGACTGGGTTGACATCACTTTCCAGGAGATGACTCTTGTGCATCCCATTTACATCTGTATCCTTGACACAGAACCCATGCTCATTGGTCAGGACCTCTGGGACTGATTTGCCCCACTCATTGACCCTCACTGGGGACATATTTAGGCTGAGGTTGAAACCCTCAAACCACTTGGTCCCACAGGCAGTCGGCCAACCTTAGATGGACAAGTCGCCATCCAGGAATCCAGAGGACCCCTACCGATGATCATGCCCCTTCCAGCGACTAATCCTGGTGCTGATCCTTCTCGGCCGCTCACAAGCATGCATCAACTGCAGACTGAAAGTCTGAATCCCTTCCACCACTACGAGTCCTTCCTGTGCTCACTGAGAAACACAAACTCAGCACTGTGGAATACAACTCAATGGCGTCGCAACTCCAAATGCGCTCTTGGCTAACTGGTCCGAAAAGTTGGCTGTCAGCCAAGAATAGGACAACGATATCTGCCAACACACACTTCCCCCAGCCTTTGCACAAGGGAGTTATCACCTTCTTTCGGCGGACTCACCGCAGACTCTTCTTAAGGTAGTCGGAGTGTGCGCCCTTTCGATACAGATCGGAAAGAAATGGGTCATGCACTTTTTTAGTGGAGTCCCTCAGCTCCGACCCACTTCTTCTTAGGCTCTTGTTAGGCTCGGCACCCAGCTGGATCAAGTTATGTGGTCCCAAGCAAGCTGTTCTGAATACAGGACATCAGGGCAAACCATTCCTCAGGCGTGTCAGGTTGCTAGCGAGGTCGATGTGACTATACCTGCTCAGACAGTGGGTGCCCCCATCCACCTCATAATCCTTAGGGGACAGAAGATGCATGGCTCACAGATGTTCTTCCAACCCTTGCCCAGCTTCTGGGAACTCAGAACGCAGTCTGTTCAACATACTTACTGGTGCAGAATCCGATGCATGCCCCAATCCAGGTTTCTGCATGACAACCATTGAGAGTACTGGTCAACAGTTCATTCCATGACTTTGAAATAACGATACCAGTCATCAGGGAGCTGCCCCCATCCTTGACCAGGCATGACAACCTTGACAATGTTCTTTTCACTTTCCCGATCAAGATGATCACCATTGCCCGCCATGAAATGCTCCAAGACGAAGCAATCTGTGGATCAAGAACTGGCCAAGGTGAAAAAAGCCTGCTTCTTTTCCACGATGAACATGGCCAACAGTTTCTGGACCATGAGAGTCGATCCGGCTGACCAATACAAATTGGTGTTCTCGTTCTGTAACCACCAATACATCTGGAACAGCTGCCCTTTCGGGTACTCAAACTCCCCAGCTGAGTTTAACATCTTTCTCCACAAAGCAATGAGCGACACCACCACCCGCAAAAACCTCATCTACATGGACAACATCCTTATGAGGAGTTGAACTTGAACTGAAGAACACTTGAACGAAATCTGTCAAGTACTTAACCAGCTTGCCGCTGCAGGAGCCAAATTGGCCACCGTCAAAGGCCAGTGGTGCCGCACAAAGGTGGAGTACGCTAGGTGGTCTAGCAGTAGGAGCCATGTGGGGAGAACTGCAAGAGCTCTCCTTCTGACAATTGAAGGAAAAACTCTGCACTGCCACCTGCCTGGCTTACCCTTACGAAGACAAGGAGTTCCACCTAGAGGCAAGCTTCTCCTCCCACTGCCTCAGTGCTTGGCACAAAAGCTTTACACAGACAAGTGGGTCATCGCCTATGCAAGCCGGCCTCTGAGCAGTGTTGAGATCAAATTCTCTGACTGAGAAAAGGCCCTTCTTGCTTGTCAGGGCTGTGGAACACTTTCGCAGCTACATTGGAGGCCAGAAAGTGATTATCGAAACTTGTCACCAACCCATCACTTTCCTAAACAGCCAGCGGCTGAAGGAAGGATGAGTAGTGTTAAACCCTCCACCACCAGGGGTTCCACAAAACCTCTCGATTGAATCAACTAAGCTGTGAGCTCTCTTCCGCCTCGACCAGGTGCATTTTAAACTAGAGAAGGGCTTGCTGGTCTACACCTTTAACGATAGAGGATTAGCCTGGTGGGTTGTACCAACAGACCATCGGGGGTCATGTTATCCCACATGCACAATTACCCTGTTGGGGGCTGCCAGGGTTACAAAGCCACTCTCCAAACCCTCCAGCAGGTGGTCCAGTTTCAGCCATCTTGACCAGTGGGCCATGCCCCACTCCAGAGAAGGGGTCACGTTCACATGTCCCACCTTAAGTCGACTAGGTCAGACCAGTCCCAAAATCCTCTCTAGGTAACAAGTACCTCCTCACTATCACGTGCGCATTCTCCAAATGGGTCGAATGCCTCCAAGAACCTAACACGACGGCTATGACGACCACAATTTTGCTGCTGAACGACATGTTCAGTCGCTGGCGGCAACCCCTCGCTGATGATTCAGATCGAGGCACCCATTTCACCTCCAGTGTCTTGACCACCTTGTTGGGATTCAGGTAGGACAGGTTCGGTTATTAGCAAAAATATCAAAGATATTTTTAAATATTAATACAATTATTAACATTATAAATTATTAATGAGGATGACTAATTATGGGGCACCACCCTGGGATCAGGGAACAAACGTGAAAAACAGTCTTAAAAGTGGCTGCCCACTAAGAAATGCCGATATTTAAAGTACTATCTTACCATAATATTAGTGGACAGTGGAGGGTGAATCCGAGCACTGACCATCACAACCAGCTGTTATTACAACACGTACACAAAATAACCACAGACATCTGCTCTTTAAAGGTACAGTAGAGTTTATATAACCTTAGCACTGATCAATAGTCAGTAACTTCAGCCAACAACCACTATCGTCTATTCTAAACACAATAAGCATACAACAATGAGCAAGCATGTAAGGTGTGTGTGTGTGTGGGGGGGGGTCGGACAATAGAGACCACGTGGGTGGTTGTAACACACAGATCCAAAATGGCGGGAAACCCGCGAAACTCAAAGGGGAGAGCAAAAATGGAGGACACGAGCTATTTGTTCTCAAGATGGCGTGGAGTGTAGCTAGTAGCTTTGCTACCACGCTATCTGGGTCGTTTGAGATGTGTGTGTAGGTGTGTATAATATGTACGTGTAAAGGTGTGTGAGTTAGTGGAGAGGAAAGTGAAAGAAAAGCATACAGAGTAAGGCACAAGGGATCTCAAATGCCGTGATAGCGATAGCTGTCCCTTTATCACACAGGAACCCAACAGCAAACTTTCATTTAACAACCATGTTGCTGGACTTTGGTCTGACAAAGCACAGTTATTAGCTTCCACAGTGGCTAAAACTAACACAAGTAAATGGCCCAGCAGCATGGTACCGATAAAAAATGGAACGTGCTAGGCATGAAACACACAGCGATAAGGGACGGGGCAGTCCTTTATTTTCCAAAATAATGCAAAGCAAAATTCACAACAATAAGCTTGGATGACTCGGCGGGTTCAAAGGCAAAACTATTCCTTTGGGCGACAGCAGAGGGAAGCAGCAGTCGATTTTAGTGGGGAGAGAGCAGAGCTCAGCAGTTATTCTTCTCTCCATGAGAGAGAGTCTCTTGCTCGTCCAGCAAGTTAAGACCTTCCTAGATAAATAAAAGGTCAACGTTGAGTGTCCCCTGAAACAACCGAAGTTACAGTGGAAAGACAGCGAGCGGTCTGTGCGCTCTCCTTTCATGGAGGTGATGACGTCATGCCCGGAGTGCCAGGATTTCCTGTGCCTCCTTTGGCGGCTCGTCCAGGGTTTGGATTCAAGCTTAAATCTTGTACACAGGTGTGACTTAACGGAGGGAGTTTCAAGCCTCTTAGTCAAGGCTTTACCTTTTCCAAGGGGACCCCTGTCTTTGTTCTCCACATGTGGTGAAGCCCAGCAACCTTATATGACATCTTGGGAGTGGAAGTAAAATTCCACATCCTGTATCACCCTCAATCATCCAATCAAGTCGAACGTGCCAACCGCACCATCATACACATGTTCAAGAAGTATGTGCACAGCAATGGCAAGGACTGGGATGTAAATATTCCATTGGTTCTGATGGCCATCAGGTTCACCCCACATCACTCCTCAAGAGTCACATCCTTCGAGTTGATGACTTGGAGGGAAATGACTTTTCTGCTGGACCTCTTGTATCTCCCAGAGGACGTCAGTGTCACGACTGTGTACACAGCTCATCAGTACATGACAGACCTGCGCAACCCCCTCCGGGCCACATTCGCCTGGGCCTAGGAGAACATGGAGGCCAGTGTTAAAGGATCCAAAGCCTACTACGACAGGAAAGCATCCCATCGTGAGTACCAAGTAGGCGATAAGGTCTTTTATTTCAGATTCACCAAATCGTTGGGAATTTCAAAGAAATTCCTGCCAAGCTGTTCAGGCCTCTTCCAGATTGTGGGAAAGCTGTCACCAGTAGCTTAGTAAGGGATTTAATACAGAGAAATAAGCTCCTCGAATAAGCTCCTCGGTCAACAGTTTGAGCAGCGGAAAGATTCCAGCCTATCTGGTCTCCCTGGACCTTGTTGAGCAGATCCTTAAATCTGCTACTACCACCGTGGTGCAACCTTCACAAGTACATCTTGCCTACAGTCTCAGCAGTGCAATCTCTGTAGACCCTAAGAACCTAGAATAGGATTCATGCTCAATCTACCCATTATAGAAAGACAGAATGTATATAGACTAAAGTCTGTACTGAATGTAGGTTTTTGGAAAGGCAACACACATGTACATCTGAAGATGCTGCCAACCATTGCCTACCATGATGAAGACCCCTTGCTCTACCTCATCTCTAACCTAAACCTGTGCACTAAAACAAAAGACATCCATTGGGTGTGTAATGGAAAATTGTAAGATATTTTAAGATGTTTTTCTGTTGCTATACTGGGCATCCAAATGTGATAACTCACATTCAATATAAGGTGTTATTTTCTGTCAGCTGTGCAGTTCCTTTGACCTGCTGAACTTTTAACAACTCAGACTGAGACATGCCTTGGGTTCCTGTCTACCTAGTATCTTTAGACTTAGTTCCTTTTTTCTTATATGTCTTGACCTTTAAATGATCTCAGGCATACAAAACTGGTTTAGACTAGTTTGTACAATGGTGTAACTGCAACCCCCCCCCCATACTAAATTCATACACATTTCCTATTAATAGTCTGAGCAAACGGTACTTCTCTATCTCACTTTCTGCAGACCTACAATGCTGACCTTTGCAAAGAATAAAACTTAGAAAGATACTGGTATTTCTTGGTGTTTATTTCAGGTCTCACAAGTGGTGTGCCCAAGCAACCCTTTTATTAGAGATGTAACCAGTTACCTCTGTGGCCTAGCCGAGTCCCCAGAACAAAGTGCCAGGGTAGCATGCCCATAAGGGATGAAGGGATAGACACGAGAGTAGAAGGAGCTGGCAATCGATGGCGGGTGTTCAGACAGTGTTCCTCACGGTACGCCAGGAACCACTGTACATATTGATGATATTATCCTCCATAAACCTCCTCAACGCCGCCAGACATGACGTGGAGATTGAGATTATGGACGCATTCGCACAATTGATGACAACAGCAACTTCTGACTTAAGGGACCAAATTGATTCAGTTTAGTCTCAAACTGACTAGACTAACTACCACATTTGCTAATCACATAAGCAGGTGATCACCCTATCAGGAACACTCAATCAGGGCAATAGCCCTCCTTAGTGACTGGATCATCACAGCAATTGCTGCACATACATTAAAAAGATACAGGCCAAACTGGACTCACTCCTGTTTGTTCAGCCGCGCTTCCACTCACCAGCAACTATCCCACAGATTAGCCCCAATCCTGTCAAGGAATAAGGCTAATTAACCGCTAACCACCTTTCTGTCTTCTCTCGCTTTTCTTCACTTTCAAGATTTCCCCTTTTTATGATTCAGTGCTTCCATCATGACTCAGAGCATCCAAGGACTGTATGCAGTTAATGATTTGTCTGTCTGTAATGCTGAATTGTGTGTGCCATGTATGATATGTAGGGATGCCTAGATTGTTAGAAGTCTGCTCAGATGTAGGCTCAAAAGTCTGCCCAGACACTACTGCCTCTAGGAACTATCAACTGTTAACCCCTTTTTCCCATTCTAAGGAATGCAAGGACTATATAACCCTCAGGTTACCTTCATCCACACAGACTGTTCGATCTCAGAGTTGCTCTGAAGACTATGACTAGCACCCCACCCTTCAGATCAAAGGGGGTAATGTTTGGCCTCACCACCACGTATGGAGAACAAAGAGGGAGGCCTGTATGTGTAACAAAAAGCCTGGACAAGGAGAAATAGCGCCAGTCCCCCTCAGGCCCATTAATTCAGACCTGTGTGAATTACGTTTGAATCCAAACTCTGGATTCCTACTGGATGAGCTGCCTGATGTCATCATCCCTATAAAGTCAGAGCGCACCAGTCGGTCGCCATCTTTCCACTGCAACTCCGTTGCTACAGGGGACAAAATCACGTGAACTTTAAACTCCCTAGGTGAAGTCTTAACACGCCGGATGAGCAACAGACTGTTGTGTGTTTGCTGAACACATTTTGGATCTTGAAAAAGATTGTTATATTCCACATAACAAATGTGAAGATTGTAAATTTAATATTGTTAACTATTGTGCAGAAGAAAGATTTGTATTTGTATAACGTTTATTCATGGAAGAGAAGGAACCGCTGAGCCCTACTCTCTTTCCACCAAACTCAACTGCTGTCTCCCACTACTGCCTTAGAGGAACAGCTTTGTGGTTGAAGCCATTAACAAACGGTGTGCTGGCCAATGTCCATATCCGAGCCTGAGCAGAATCCGCCAGCTAAATCAAACGGACTGAAATTGCTATCAGAAAACGATACCAAGTAAGAGGCTTGTGAATGGGCAGAGACAGAGTCTATAACTGTGTGTTATTTCATCCAAGCTCATTGTTGTGAATTTTGCTTTGCATTATTATTGGTTTGTTGGCTTAACTTATTGATTATTAATCAGTTCTAAAGTTAAATAAATTCTATTGTACTTTTAAAGAGCAGTTGCCTGTGGTTATTTTGTGTATGTGTTGCAATAACAGCTGGTTGTGACAGTCAGTGCTCGGATTCACCCTTCGCTGTCCACCTTATTCATGTAAGATAGTACTTTAAATATCAGCATTTCTAAGTGGACAGACACCTTTTGAAACTGTTTTCCACGTTTAGTTATTTGTCCCTGATCCCAGGGTGGTGATCAATTTGTTTTTTTTAGACTTGGTTTCTCTCATTATTTTTATTGTGTTGTGTCTGCCTTTTGTAAAGCATGTTGTAACTGCTGTTTTTCATAAGTGCTATATAAATAAACTTAATTATCATTATAAAATGTCAAAAGAAAATAATGTTACCTTTCTCCATCCTGTTATTACACTACCACTAATACACATTTTTTTTCAATATGCAGAAATAAATCTAGTACAATTTTACATTTATCTAATACTATGACATGCATTATCTGTAATAATCTGTCACACTGTGTACAGGTGTGCATAAACACAGATTTTCTTACCATATCAACCTCAGAGATGCTGTCCAAGCTCTCCACCTGAACGTCCACTCCAACAGGGATCGCAGGACCTGGCAAACAAAAATATATCATGAGTATACAGTTGTGAAAGAACACTGTTATGTAGCAGCAGGCGGTGCTGCCAAGCTGATTTTTGAGAAACCTATCTGAATTTTACCAGCTGGCTGGCTTTGTATGCTCAGATACAGAGTTGAGTGTTTTAGACACACAGTTTCCACAGCTAACAAGTCAGTGGATGGCACTTTAGAAACTGGATAAATGTGTTTATTAGGCTGTACAACATTTTAGGAAAATGTACCTGATACTGAGTTTTGTATTGTCCATACTTCAATTGTCTAAAAACCTAAAAATCCTTCTCTGACTCCTCTTCCCTTCTGTATCTTCATCTCCTAGTTTAATATTTTGATATGGGAAGCCAATAAGTCAAATGTTCTTAATATTCTATAGATTAATAATGCACAGTGACAATTGTTGAGTTGTTTAAATATTATAGATTCATAGAACAACTATCAGTTCCCAATATGCTACCTTAGGGTTAATGACCACGATTCACTATAAACAGCAGTTGATACATGTCCTTTGATGTGCTGCAAATGATACCAAGAGTTAACACTTAATGTGGGAGAAATATATTGTTAGCAGAAAATAATAAATAGAAGATCAAATCACCAATGGCCTGATTCTGGAACAAGTTCTGAGCTAACGCTTGGAGCCACATCACTACTTAACCCAAATCACGTATTTCCTTTTCTTTTCCTACAGTCATTTTTGATACCATTGTATGACATTTCCTACTTGTCTAAGCCTAAGCTTAAGCAATGCAAAGTCTCTGCATCTCATATCATTCCAACTGAAAACATCCAAATCTATTGATATTATGCTACACTACTGACAAGGTGAAGCAATTACATGTCAGTCCACTATCAGTCCACAGGGGAACATTCTGAATGCTTCCATCAGGTTTGTGAGCTGATTTGTGTTTCAATTTTGTTGCCCTGCTAGCAGCAGGTCCTATAGATGGTGATGTCTGTCCATCCATCCAACACTTTGGTCCAGAACAAGAAAGCTCAACAACTGCAGGTGAGATAAAAGTCATGAGCAAAAGTCAAAAGCAACCCAGGAAATAAACACCAACCTAAGTTGCATTGTCAGTTACTAAGTTTGCTAACCTTAAAGTTGCATTGTTAGTTTTTTTGGTCCACTTGCCACTTGGTGTCAGCTCATCCACCACACCTAACTTTACATCTTTCTCATTGCACATTATGACCAAACTTGCCAATATGTAAACAAATAGGCTTGGTGAGGTTAGTAACTTTTCATCAGATATTGAATCATGGCATCTTCCTCTTCTGTCTTAAAAGTGCCATTGTCCATTAATCATTCCCACTTGCATCATTAACAATCACACATCTTTTATTTACAATGAGTTTAGACTTAGGTTTTTTTGGGGGGGACATGGGGTTCAAATACAATTCTTTGTTATTTGATTAATTTAGGTACATGGTTAAAATATTTCGTATTTCGTATATTTTGTAAGCAGCTAAAATACATACTGTATATAAGGAATATAACTGGCAGTAGTAGTAGAGTAGCATAAATCTAAATACAGATATGTTTGTCAAATAAAGAGATACAGATACAGATAGTATAACTTTATGTTATACCCCTAATGTCTACAGTACATTATATGGACAAAGAAGATGGTTTGTTTCCCAAGACTCAAGAAAGAGTCAGTACTAGTGAGCCTATGCTCTAAGTGAATTTCTCGCATGTCAAATATTAATGTGAGTTTTAGGGACCCAAATACAGGGAATGGGACTTAAATTTTGAGAAAGCATTGGTGACACCTATTTTATTAAGTTCCATGTGAGCTCATGGTGACATTTGGCCCACTTTTTCAGTGTGATTTAACTTGTGTGGAGCCAGGAATTGGCAGCTGTCTCACTTAAGCAGTGTATGAATGAGGGATCACAACACATTACACAAATCCACAGGAAGTGGAAGAAGTGACCCAAAAACAGATCTGAATTCTGTTTATGGGTTATTTTAATGGTAAAGAGGATATCCAAGCAACACCTGTTGTAAATATTTGGCATATCTTTTGTTGCATGGTTATGTTCGTACATGTTCAAGTCATGTTTTTTTTTATGATTGAACCACCTCATGCCTTTAAAATACATGAATTGTACCTATAGGAGATGTTAGTGTTCTATTAACGGCATCTCATTCTGCTTTACCGTAACTGGATCCTTGTAAATGTTTCATATCTCGTTACCATTTCTATCATGACCTCTGACCTCTACATAAAGATAACAGCATTACATGTGACCCTCTCACATATCACCAGTCAGCATGCACACACTGCATAGCTGACTATGGAGCTAAAGTGGAGGGAAGATTTACAGGCGATTTGAACCACTTTGCATCACTTATCTATACAGTCTGTAATCCAAAGAGATTAGCAGAGACACTAAATGCTAGATTAGAGCCACCAAAGCTCTTCAGATGAGGGGCTGTGGAGGGATCTCTGTTTGGGATTATTCTTTACTTACTGGAACAATGGCATCAAGTATGTTGCACTTCTTGTCACTTTAGACATAAATGGTCTTCTGCCCTCACAGTAACCTCATCAACCAATGTTCAACTAATTTAATATAAAGTAGATTGGGGTCTGACGGCCTGAAATTTCTAAAAGCGCCTCTGATCTGAGATACAAACGATAACTAATGTAACTTCTTTCTACTGAAGAAATAGTGAAAGATCACCATGCTCGCCCTTGTTTAACTGGTCTGTTGAAACCAATGTCCACCTAGAAGTAAACTGGTTAGCACTCAGAGTATCAAGTAGCATTTTGAATTTCACATCTCCTGTATGTTTATTCGTTTAATTCAGAAGAGTAATAAACACTAGCGCATCAGCTAACGCTTTCGTCAGCATGCAGGCTCAATGATTGTCACTGCCCAACCTTTTGGGCAGTGACAATCCCTTTTGGGGGGGGGGGTCGAAGTTTGCCAAGGGGAACCAGGAGGTGGTGGTGTGTAGGTCATAAAGTCTCAACATGTTAGTGAGTGATTATGACATATTCAACATCCCCATAAGATTATCTGAGTATATCACTTGCAATTCATGTATTTAAACATAAACAAGCATGTTTTAAAAAACATTTGCCTTATCTAGCAGTGAATGTTTTCTAAAAGAGGTGCAGATGGATTTTATCTATTAGAATGTGAAATCTTTCTCAAAAACCTCTTCTGAACCACAAATAAGGGTGAAATTATGGGGAATGAGAAGAATGATGTACCAAAGAACGGACTATGTTTAATATACCCATTATCTGCATGGACCTCATGCATACATGCTCAACATGTTTTTCCAATTTAATCTCTATATACACTAAACAGACAAACAAGTATAACCATGTTTGCAATTGTATTTAAAACCAGTGGTGGAATGTAACTAAGTACATTATTCAAGTACTGTACTTAAGTACAAATTTAAGGTACTTGTACTTTACATAAGTCATTCCTTTTCAAACCACTTTCTGCTGCTACTCCACTACATAAAATTATCAACTATTTTGATCATTTAAGTCATTTTTCATGTGAAAACATTTCATGGTTCCAGCTTCTCAAATGTGAAGATTTGCTGCTTTTCAAAATGAGCTCCACCTCAACCAACTACACCAGTAAAATCCTTCCCTTTTACTTGTAACAGAGTATTTTTACAGTGTGGTATTAGTACCTTTACTTCAGTAAAGGATCTGAATACTTCTTCCACCACGTTTTAAAACATAAACAAGCATGTTATAATTGAAAACCCCCGTGCCACTCGGAGCCAGCTCACGCCACTCTACGGAGCCGTTGCAGGCCTCACATCGCCACCCTCCGTTCTTGGTTCTGTGCAGTCCGTCCAGGATTGAGTTCAAGAGCTGTAGTGGACAGCTCTGATTCCCCCCTCGAGAAAAGACTTTATTCTTGCACTTACCTCTGTTTGAATAAATACTGACTTATCTCCTCACTCCTTGTGTTCTGCATTTGTGGGTTCTGACTCGTACACTACGACAAAACCCTCGTCTGTATTACATAGATATATATGAGACTATAATAAAGAATTAAATGAGAAGTTAAATGAGAGGAAGGTGGATGTCAAACAGTAAAGGTAATAACTTTGCTAGTGTTAAATGGTGAGACGAATGGTCTACAAATGAAAACCAAGAATCATTTGTAAATCATCACAAAGTCAGGTAAGTAAGTAAGTCAGGTGTGATGGGCAGGAGTGGTTTAGCCTATACATACAAGATACCATCCCTTGGCTTAATGTTGTCACCATCATTTCCCCTGGGGACTTGTGTGCTGATTAATTCGTCCGTGTGAATCTTATCTGATCACCTCTAAACCTCTCAACCATGGATGCTGCTGCACTGGACCATCAACCTGCTGCTGTCAAGTCTACACCATCAGGTACGATAGTCTTAAAAAAGTGACAAAAAGGTGATTATTACTGTGATCAAAGTTTATCATTTGTGTATTAATTTCAATGTATAATTTTCTACCATGTTTTGAACAGAACAATTTTATGAAGCCCTACACGTACCATCACAAGATGACGAAACAATAAGATGGGGATTCTTTAATGAAGATGACAAAGATAATACAGCCCAGATGACTGACTAAGCCTCTACCGCCACATGCTATCAACATTTTGAAAGCAACCACATGTAGTGAAGTATTGAAAATATCATCTCAAAAAAATTAAATGAGGATTGCTGGGGATGTCACACTAAACAAGTGTCTGGTTCTGCTCAAGGTTTCTGCCTCTTAAAAGGAAGTTTTTCCTTGCCACTGTCGCCAAGTGCTTGCTCTTGGTGGGAGTTGTTGGGTCTCTGTAAATAATATTAAGAAGAGTTAAATTTCTGTTGTGAATTGGTGCTATATAAATAAAATTTAATTGAACTGAATTGAACCCTTACTGTTAACTGTGAATGCATATCAGCAACATTTAATACTTGCGCCAATCAATAATTATTTTGGACACATAAAAGTGATGTATATACATATGAATAATTTTAGACTTTGACAGAAAAATCATAACTTAGTTATTAAATGACCTGTTAATCAATTTCAGAGTGATAGCAGATTCCAGTAAGTGAATTTTAGTGGTTGGGCTACAGTTTTATTTACAGTTGTATTTTGATTTGTGCCTTTAAATATGGGCTAATGTACACTGTTCAGCTGTACTGGTTTAGGCTACAAGGTAAAAAATAGTGAAGATCAACACATACAAGCAGCGGTTAGCTGCACCCTGCAACAGGCAGAGCCATATCCTGACATTAGCTGACCACAGCAGCATACAGATAATCAAAACAACAGTACTTTTTGTTTACATGACTTGGTGTTTTCAAGCCTAATTCCACACTGGTGACCAGCATATCAGAGTGTAAAACACAACATATGCTGGTCTTTCTGGTGTAAAACCAGTATACATGCTGGCCATGATTGTAAGTAGCCACTGTATATTGTGTATATGTTGACTTGTCCACTTGGGATGGTTGCCTAAAAGTTGCTACCTTTGCCAACATCATGCATTTGTGTAATGCTGGCAAATTTAAATAACAATTGCCCACCAACACTGGCAACAATTTAGGCACTAAATGCTGTGCCATATTTGGTAAAGTTGCCATCCTTGCCAATGTCGTGCCACATAGTACAAGATTGAAATCAGAATTGCCAGCAGAACACTGTTAAAAATAACCAACATTTTCCACCCTGTGTATTTGGTGTTGCTGTTGTTCAGTGTAAGTTACAGGTACACTATAATAAATTGCTGTAAAAATACAGTCAAATTCTAACAGCAATGTAGTGGAGCCAAAAACAAGAACAAACATTAACAGTAAGCTACTGTAAAATTTTATGATAATGTAATAGTATTTCCATTTTTGCAGCAGTAATGGACAGAAGCCATATTCAACCATCCAACCATTCCCTCCGGGAATCAAACAAAAAGGTCAGTAATATCATATTGAGAAAATAAAATTACATTTGTGAATCTGGTTACCTAATTAGTGACCCAAGATTAATTTTTGTTAACAATAAATTGGTATAATCCTTGCAAGCACAAGAGAGCATTTCCAGGTAGTTTGTCTTTAGCAGTTGGAAGTTTGAATATTTGCCTTTTCTTGAGTACATCTACACTTAAAAGGTCCATTGTGTAACATTTAGGAGGATCTATTGGCAGAAATGGAATATAATATTCATAGGTATGTTTTCATTAGTGTATAATCACCTGAAAATAAGAATCGTTGTGTTTTCATTACCTTAGAATAAGCCATGTTGAACCACCATGTTTCTACAGTAGCCCAGAACAGACAAACCAAACACTGGCTCTAGATCAATCTGCAATCTGCATCTTCAACACTAGATGCCACTAAAGTGGTAAAGTCAGTGAACGCTAATGTTAGACTGGCCTGATAAATAAACCTCATTTACCCCACTTGCATTTCATATTATCTTAAGCACACAACAATGATAAGTGATGGAAATAAAAAAGATGGCAGATGTTTTGGCTACTGAGCCCCAGAATACCCCAGAATTGGTTATATTGCATTGAAAGATTATTTGGTCTGTAAGATATCTTAGCTCAACCTAAGTGTGTTTCTAAGCTGCAGCTGTTGCTGCAAGGATTTTTGCAGTTTGTTGCCACGGTGTACTAAAAGCTGAGACATAATAGGTGATTTCCAGGCAATATTATTTGTTTACTCATACAAGTGTTACATGCTGTGTCTCTCACTCAGTGAGCTGTGAGCCTGGACATCTGGATGCCAACCCTCTGCCAATTAAAACAGAGAACATTTGAAGGCATTACAAATCACGTTAACCTGCAATCTGTTTAACAGTGCTTTTATATTGTTTTTGTTTCATTGAGACTTGCACTTTGCACTTGCACTTTAAGATATTTACTTTTCAAACACAAAGTATTTTCATATTCATATTAAGATATTTTGAGTTACAATGAAACTTTTCAATTTATCATACAATGGTCAGTTCCATAAAGCTGTCACTTGTCTCATCCTCTTTTGGGCTAGGTGTTTTAGGGGTTATGCTTGTTTTATGTAAAACTGAGCACATTTTTAGATCTATATACTGGACCATTAAGATTAAATGCACTTTGTTATTTACAGCATATGTCTGCAATTTACAGTTGTTTTTTATACGAATATGAAGAAAACTTTTCAGTAGTTTACTGTAATATATACGGTTAGAAACTGTTAATGCAGATACGACAGCAACATTGTAGAAATACAGTATATCACTGCATGACTAGCTGCAGACTACACTGTAAACCTCACTCTCTACTGTAGAATACAGTAATAACGTAGTAATGAACTGTTAATGTAAATTACAGATGTGAGACTGTAGAAATAACGGTATAATGCTGGAGACCACAGCTGCCAGTAGTTTACTGTAATTTCACAGGGAAATTTGTTAAAGGTGCATTACCTAATTAATTGATTATTTAATTTATTGCCACTTGCAGGCAGCAAGTGTATGCAGTGCAAAAGAATAAAACACATTTTATTTGCTACAAAGTACTTAAAGTTGAGTTAATCTTTTTTTTCTTTTTTCTTGGCAGAACATCACAACAAGCTAAACATCACACACATTATGGCCTTATTTTGATTTGATTCAGTTTGATTTGGCTTTATTATCAGAATATTTCTCTGACATTTATCTTGCGTTATAAAGTTGATATGGCTAATGTGTTAGCAAACAGTTCCCTATTTACACATCCAGCGACATCATCATTCATTTGGAGTCATGTTTGTGTCCACCTGAAGAATCTACGTCCAATATTCACTCTCCTTTTACCTCTGGTTTGGTCTCCATCAACTCCTGAGAAAAAGATTTGATTCTTTAGCTGCTAAATGCTCCACTGTGTTCACCTGCTAGTCTCTCCCTTTGTCTGTCTGCTGTTTGGTGCTAAGCAGGACTATAAAAACAAAACAATGCGCTAAAAGAATATTTGTCAATCTAATAGTTTTATCCATTATGAATATTGGTCATGATAATATTTTACTCACCACCTACTTTGTAGAAATTCTCCAACAAGACCATCAATAGAATTTTCAAAAACTTAAATGACAGAAATCATCTCAAACCAAATAAACGGACACAAAAGCAAAGGACCTGTTTACTGTACGTTCAATAAAATACATGGGAAAACACAGTGAATAATACGAGTAAAATGTTATCATGACCGATTGTCATAATGGACAAAATAATGAGTGTAACACTCAAATTTATATATATATCGGAATTTTCCTTTAGTACAGAATTTCAAAGTACCTTCACCAACATTGGATGCACTTTTACAGCCAGTTTTGGGCTTCTTCTCATTTCTGTGTCTGTTCTTCAGTTGGGACAAAGTGTCATATGCGGGGTAACAGCTGTCTGATGGCGTAACAGATTGGTTGGCCTGTGCTAATCTAAGCTGTAAGCAGGAGGACCCGCCTGCAGCTTAATCTGCTCGGGGGGCCTGCCATGAAGCTAGGCAGAGTTAGGCTAGGCTAAAACTGCAGGCAAGCTAAATTTCACTGCGTGAAGCTAGCAGCTAAAGCTATACTCTAGTCACCTCAAATTAAGACGACATCTCCAGATGGTATCTGGGTGCTACTGACCCATCCATCAGGGAGCGCTGCTTTAAGCTTTAGCTGCAAAAAAGAAAAAGAAACAAAGACTGTGATTATTGTGACATTCCCCTGAGCTCATGTCCCCTCACAGATGACACACAGGACACTTTGGTTCTCGGGGATAAAGCAAATGACAAGTTTCTGCTGTTCACTGTTCATGACATTTAATATGATGAACCTCTTTTTGAGCCAATGCAAAAATCATTTGCCTATGCACACATTTAAAAGTGACAGCATTTAACTTGGCTTGAAATAATAAAGCAGTACATCAATGGATAACTGCAGTTTCCTTTGATGTATCAAGCTTGATACAATCTTTTAATTGAATTTCCACAGTTTTGACATCAAACTATGGCAGCAGCAGTCACAGCTGCTAATGAACTTATTCAATCACGTATAATTTATGAGTTTTAAAGAGCCTCTAAGTGGAATATAAAAAATGTTTTTTGTGCATTTCAGTGATGCATTAATGGCACTTTAACCTTTTCATCAAGACTAAAAGATTAGAAAATGCTCAGTGGCAACGCTCACAGAATGAGGGTGCAGCAGAGAGTCTCTGGAAAAGACCCAGAGCTCTGTTGACTTTCCCTGGATAAATAAAGACCAAAAAAGTATGTAACTTTTCTGTGGCAGTTGTACCTTCTTTTTAAAACCAGTATTCCTCAAGGTCAGCTTGTTTCCAGTTATTATCACAATAAGCTCCACTTTGGCCTTCAATCATACACTGATACTTAAAGTTGCATTAATCGATCTTTTGGACACTTGGGGCCAGCAGAACAAGCTGAAAACACAACATCGGACATTTCAGCTTATAAAGTTGTTATAGAGAGCAGAAGTAGAATGGGAACTTTTAAGTTATGTTCCAGAAGTTAAGAAAACCTCATTTACATTGACATTTGTAATAAAGCAAATTACTAAAAATCCAGCTTGCTCAACAGTATGTCAAATTAAAAAAAAATGTAGCTGCCTTTAACAAGCACCACTTCCCACAAGTCCAAGGGGCCTGAAGAGTGTACATGATTTGTAGACAGAGGAGTTTTCAGCTAAATGTATAAAAAGATGACTTAAGAGAATGTTGGTGGATGTCATGGATAAGGAAGAAACCAACACTTCCAGGCTAGTAAAACTTCATGGGAGCTGTCATTTTTTGTATACTAACAAATTAAGTATTTAATTTTGTTTGCTGTTTCACTAGTTTCTGTAACTAAATACAATCTCTTACTGAGGCTTTCTTTCATTGGACATTCGGATAAAGTGAAACATGTTCCTGGAGGAATCATGGACTCGCCTCTTCTGGCGAGCTCGTGACATTTATGGTCTAGGGCTTGTGGGAAATATTGTTTTTTTTTTAAAAATCTACGATCCTTACTTAGACATGTGGCGTGAACCATGTAACATATTGTTGAGTATGGTTAGGTTTTTTAGTAATTAGCATTATTACAAATGTTAATGTGATTTTGAATGAGGTTTTCTCACTTCTGGAACAGAACCCAGAGGTTCCGGTTTTACTTCGGCTCTCTGTGAGCATTGAGTTACAGCTAGTGAAACAGCAGCTAGCCCTGAGGTGATGTCAGGACTCTGTCTGTCTATGGCAAACAGTTACCTATGTACACATCCAGCAGGCATGAAGCAACTCATTGTTTCTGGCTATACAGTGAATATAAGTGTCACACTCACTCTTGTTTTGGCTCTTACGTTTACATTATGTAACTCTTGTCTCTTTAGCTACTAAATGCTTTACTATGTCCTAATCGCTAACTTTGTCTGCTGTTTGATGCTGGGCAGGTAGTGTACAGTAGGTTTATCAGGGCTTTTTTGCTAAAAACATTAGTGCTGTTGAAAATGAGGCTGATGAGAGTGGAGTTGTGGGTGGTGATAAGCTAAAAGAAGCTAAAAAGTTTTTTAGAGCTCAGCAGAACTGTGGAGTTGGTGATAATTCTCTGTGCCTTTGTCACTACAAGTGACTCCTTTCACATCACGCAAAGGGCCCTATTTTCATGGCGGCACAACGACCAGTGCAAGCAGCGCTCTGACAGTTTGGTATTTTCCTGACCTTGAAATTCGCTTTGCCTGTCTGTGTGGTATTTTGGAACCCAGCGCAGAGCGCATGGTGTACAGGTGGGAGGTTCATTCAAATGAGGCAGAGCGAGTTATTTTGATTTTGGTGGAAAATGGGACATTGCACTGGAGCTGGAGTCTGTTTCTGGAGCAAAGTCACGCCACTGCCACTTTGGTGATTTTATAAACAAGAGCAAACTAAATACTTGCAACAAATGTGCAGCAATAATGTAATAATACTTCAGAATCAGAATCAGAATCAGAAATACTTTATTGATCCCCGTAGGGAAACTCTTTGTTACAGTAGCTCGCCTTTACGTCAGTGCACACAGGAGAAAGTACTAGAAAAAGATATGATACACTATAAACAGGTCAGAAATAAATTAAGTATCATATATCAATTAAGTATAAGATAAACTAAGTGTCGAGTACCAAGTGGGTTTACTGGTTGATGGTGAAGTACAGTATAAAATACAATGTCACTAATTATGTAATAAATAATAGTAATAAGTGGAGGTGCATGTACTGTCGAGAGTAATTGAGGTATATAGTATCCGTAACAATAAATAAGAAAAACTAACAAGGGAAAACTAATATTGCACTTGAGTAGTAAACAGAATATTGCACAATTATTATTAATTTTGGCGGAGATGTAATGCTCAATGTCCAGTTTAGTGACCTAGGGTCAAACAGACTAATCCTTAGAGGAGGAGTTAAATAGTTTGATGGCCACAGGCAGGAATGACTTCCTGTGGCGCTCTGTGGTGCTCTTTGGTGGGATGAGTCTTCCGCTGAAGGTGCTCCTTTGTTTGACCAGCACGTCATGGAGCGGGTGGGAGACACTGTCCAAGATGGCGTGTAGTTTGGCCAGCATCCTCCTCTCTGACACCACCGCCAGAGAGTCCAGCTCCACCCCCACAATGTCACTGGCCTTACGGATCAGTTTGTTGAGTCTGTTGGCGTCCGCTACCTTCAACCTGCTGCCCCAGCATGCAACAGCATACAGGATAGCACTGGCCACCACAGACTCATAGAACATCTTCAGCATTGTCCGGCAGATGTTGAAGGACCTCAGCCTCCTCAGAAAATAGAGGCGGCTCTGGCCCTTCCTGTAAACAGCCTGAGTGTTCTTGGTCCAGTCCAGTTTGTTATCTAAGTATACTCCCAGGTACTTGTAGTCCTCCACAATGTCCACACTGACCCCTGGATGGAAACCGGGGTCACTGGTGCCTTGGCCTCCGTAGATCCACAATCAGCTCCTTTGACTTTGTCGCATTGAGCTGCAGATGGTTCTGCTCGCACCATGAAACAAAGTTACCCACCACAGCCCTGTACTCCGTCTCATCACCACCGCTGATACATCCCACCACAGCAGAGTCATCAGAAAACTTCTGAAGGTGGCAGGACTCTGTGTGGTGGCTGAAGTCCGTGGTGTAGATGGTGAAGAGGAAGGAGAGAGGACAGTCCCTGAGGGGCCCCAGTGTTGCTGACCACGCTGTCTGACACACAGTGCTGCAGGCGCACATGCTGTGGTCTGCCAGTCAGGTAGTCCACAATCCAGGACACAAGGGGGGCGTCCACCTGCATCGCTGCCAGCTTCTCTCCCAGCAGGGCAGGCCGGATGGTGTTGAAAGCACTGGAGAAGTCAAAAAACATGATCCTCACCGTGCTTGCCGGCCTGTCCAGGTGGGTGTGGATGCGGTTAAGCAGGTAGATGATGGCGTCCTCAACTCCCAGCCTGGGCTGGTAGGCGAACTGAAGGGGGTCCAGGAGGGTCTGACGATGGGCCGCAGCTGTTCCAGCACTAGTCTCTCCAGGGTCTTCATTATGTGGGAGGTCAGTGCCACGGTCTGTAGTCCTTGGAGCCACTGGGACGTGGCGTCTTGGCACAGGAACGAGGCAAGATGTCTTCCACAGAATGAGGACCCTTTGAAGACTCAGGCTCAGGTTGAAGACGTGTTGAAGGACTCCACAAAGCTGGGGGGCACAGGCTTTTAGCACCCCGGGGCTAACGCCATCGGGGCCTGCAGCCTTGTTTGAGTGGAGCCTCATCAGCTGTCCTCTCACCTGGTCAGCAGTCAGGCACACAGCAGAAGTTACAGGTGGGGGAGTCGTCGGTCTGGAGAGGGCCGTTAGCCTGATGGGGAGGGGGGAGCAGAGTACTCAGAGGAGATTGAGGGCCGACAGCAGCTGAGTTAGAGGGGGATGACCAGGAGCGGTGTGTCGAATCTGTTAAAGAACAGATTCAGTTCGTTGGCCCTGTCCAAGCTGCCTTCAACTCCTCTGCTGCCAGTCGGTCTGAAGCCAGTGATGGTCTTCATGCCGCTCCAGACCTCTCTCATATTGTTCTGCTGGAGTTTCCGCCCAGCTTCCTCCTGTACTTCTCTTTGGCCTCCCTGATTTTCACCTTCAGGTCGGCCTGGATTGCCCTCACCTCCTCCCTATTACCATCAGTAAAGGCCCTCCTCTTGGCATTCAGAATGTCCTTGATGTCCTTTGTTACCCACGGTTTGTTATTTGGATAACAATGGACCATCTTGGTTGGGACATTGCATTCCACACAGAAGTTAATGTAGCCAGTGATGCACTCAGTGAGCCCGTCAATGTCCTCTCCATGAGGCTCACAGAGTGCATCCCAGTTTGTCACCTCAAAACATTCCTGCAGTGTCTCATAGGCCTCACCTGACCATCTCCTCACTGTCCTTGTGGTCGCAGGCTGACACACAAATGTAATGTGATTAAAATGTAATTAAACAATTTTAATTAAACACTCCAACCAGGAGATGTGCTTAAATCGGCATCAAAAAATAACGTTTGAGGTTAAAGCAGGGACATTGGTTAATCAGTCTGCACTAATCTATAAATTAATGAGTGATTCTTAAAGCATGTGTTGTCCACAGCTGCGTTGTACTGTATGAAAAGCTTTTCCTTCAGTTGCCCTGCAGACATATGAAGGCAGCAGGACAGATATGTTGGTAAATCTGCAGCCTCTGATTGGAAATGCCCTGCAACAGAGCGCAGTGCCATTACGCACGACATCCACTGTGTTTATCTTCATTAAATCACAAAAGACACCAGGCTGCTACAAATGACCACACACACCTCTAAACACATCTGGTCCGTTATACCTTGGTATTCTGTTGTTTCTGCAGGAGACATTGGATTACCGGAGCTCGTTAATCCTGTGCATCACAGCGTCCTTTCCAACTTTCTTTTTCGCAAAACTGGCGTTTCTTTTTTTCCTTTTTTTTTAAAAAATGCATTAGGATGCTGCTGTCACATCAATTACAATATGATGTGAACATTTATGAAGTGAGATACAGTGGGAATAGCTTGTAGGGTTAGAATAGTAGTCATCTGATCCATTGTTAATATGAAAATATTGATTACTACAGCTTTTAGGTAAATGAAACACTGCTAAGCCACATTTTCTGAAAAGCACACAGTGGCTTTGGTATACAGTTAACAGATCATAACATGACTTGCTCCAAGCCCATACATCAAATGATCTGGCCGATGGGCTTTCTCTCTCTTTCCCTTCAGCGTGGATTAACAACAAGCTTAATGTGTTATTTTACCGAGGATTAAGAGCAATAATACACCCCATCGGTTAGCCACGTTCACCCCCTCTCTGTCCACTGAAAGCATCTGAATTTGATCCAGATCTTTTTGAATGTGTATGTGTAAAACCATGTACATATGTAATAGTCTTGGTTGCGTTAAGGGGAATGTTAGATCAAGTGTTTTGGGGACTTAACCCATACTAGGGACTAAAAATCAGGATATCTTAGCCTCTGTCAGATTGATTTTAACCATTTTTTATATATTGTCTTTGATTTTGTGTTATGGTTAATGAAAAAAAAAGAACCCACTTCAGGCCTAAGACAGCGAGCCAAATGATGACGCGGACATAGCCCCCCCATGCCAGCAATGATACTGAGAAATATCAGATCGCTGCAAGATAAAATTGAGGAGCTACGCGATAACACCAGGATCTGTTACTCCGGTGCAATACACTCTGTTTTCAGTTTAATTTATTGATATTTATTCATACTTCTATTACTGCTGTGCAATATCCACTGTCTCATAATCATCTTAATAAGCTACACTTAACTTGACAGTACATGCACTATTACTTATTACTTATATTATTACATTGTATTATACTGTACATACTGGAAAATCCACTTTGTACTTTACACTTATTTAAATTTTATACTTATACCCACTTGGTACTTAATTTATTTTCTGACCTGTATTATAGTGTATTATATTTTTTGCTTAGTACTTCTATTCCTGTGTGCACTGACGTGACAGTGAGCTGCTGTAGCAAAAGAGTTTCCCCTCGGGGATCAATAAGGTATTTCTGATTCTGATTCTGATTCTGTTACGAGTACCGGGAAGCGATGGTGCTTACTGAGACCTGGCTTCACTCGGACAGTGTCAGCTCTCTGGTTAAGGGGGAAGGTTTTTCCCTAACCCGGGCAGACAGAACAGCAGGCAGAGGTAGCGGCATCTGTGTGTATGTGAATGATAAGTGGTGCCGTTAGTCTGCAGTAAGAACAACGGTATGTAACCCTGACATTGAACTACTTTGCTTATCTTTAAGACTCTTTTACCTGCCCAGAGAGTTTGGGATAATCCTCTGTGCAGCCTATGTACCTAGCGAATGCAACAAGAGCTGCTACATAACTGACTGCATCAATTGCAACGCACACCAGGAGCCCTGGTTTTTATACTTTCAGATTTTAACCACTGCAAGCTAGAAATGGTGCTACCTGGCTATAAACAATGTGAAATGTTTTACACGGAGTAGAAGTGTTACGGGAATGTACAAAGTGTCTATACTGCTAGATTAAGGCCCCCTGTAACTAATTCTGATCACAATACAGTGTACTTATCTGTCTGGTTCATGGCAAGCTATCTTAAAAAACAATGAGGTCCATAAAGCCTTAAATTTCCATGGTCCCAGAAGTACTGTATAAGGCCTCTTTTTGGATGACTTTCTTACCTTTTCTTTAGCATTCCCATTAGACCATATTTCCCACTTAACGGAAAAAAATAAGTAGTTTGCTCACTTAAACTTGTAAGGTCCCTGGAATTTATTTCAACCATCAAGGTCTTTGTCATGCAAACCTCGATGGTCAAAATGTTGCCTTATTAAACTCCTGGGAGCTTGCAATATCAACTGTATTACTTCTTTTTTGTTTAATGTATATTGCTGTCATCTGGCATCTGTACCCAACTGGGCTTGTACAGTTTATGCACAGAGCCACAAGAAATCTATTTGGCAGATTGCCATGAACATTTCTGAACACATTCATGATGCCAGCGGGATAATACAGTTCAATATTCAAGTATGCAAAGATTTAAAATTACTAGGGTGGTGTAACTTACACCTTCTGTCAGACAGGTGAGTGTGAAGCAGAAGGATTGTCTAGGCAGAGAGGGACAGTTCAATATTTTAATGGCCAGCTGAAGATACAAATAAGCTTACAGGCAGGCACAGGCAGGCACAGGTAGGTAGGTAGGTAGGCAGGCAGGCAGGCAGGCAGGCACAGGTGGCGCAAAAGCAAAGAAACATGAAAACGAAGAAACTACAATGATCTGAAAACTGACTGGGGAAAGTGGGCTAGTATATGTGCTGCATGGCTGATTAGGAAATTAAGTGCAGGTGGGGAGAGAGGTGGGGAAGCTCAGGTGAGGGAAGTGAGGTGATTGCAGGGCAGATGGGAAAAGTCTGAATGGTGGACAGGTAAAGAATAACAATGAAGGGGCCTGGGAAAGTGGATATGTGTCTGAAGAGAGGGATGGAGAGGCAGAATGAGCAAGAATCCACACAATAGAGACACCTTCAGCAAACATAGCACACTGATTGTTAATTTTGTTGACTACAACCTCAGAGTGATCAGTTTTAACGGAAAACTAGGGTTCATTTCAACTGTGGTTATATTTTATTTTTGTAGTTCCAGCCATCTGTTCTATCGGTTATGATAACATTGTGCTCACCAAAAGCAATCACTGAAATTTTGGAATGCAGCGAAATTGCTGAAGATAAATCCAGAGAGGCAAAAAAGCCAACAGGTTGTAAACAAACCCCCAGGTTAAATTGATTTGGAAGAGAAAACGAAGGCAAACACTAAAAATATTTCCCAAGCCCAAATTGTAAACATCCATCACAGTTTACAGACTGATTTACAAAGTTACTGACTGACAAACTTAGTTTTCCCTTGCAATGAAAGATTATTAGCGACATAACGAGTGCAATCAGTTTCAGTTTTACCTCCAAATAAAGTGGTTTAGATAATCTGGATAAACTGTTGGCTTGTTTAAAACCTGTCTGATCATCTGAGTGCTTGTTTTTCTTGATCCACCTGACTTTTTTTAGCGATGTTACAGGATTCAAAATAACTTTAAGTCATCATGACTGCTAGAACTGATGCCTGCAGCTCCAAAAGGTGTAGTTTTTTCTTTATTAAATGTAACTTGATATCTATACTCACCAAGTCTCTAACTTGGATAACAACAGGTTTCCCTTCGTGCTGAGTCTGTTATTGACTTGCCTATTTGGAGGAAGGGGTTGGGTGTGTTGGGGGCATTTAAAATTTTCAGCCTTTCATTCTGATGCAGCTAAACCAGTAGCTTACTGGTCTGTTTCGGTGGAACAAAACATGTTAAAGTATTATTAATTTTTTTTTTAAAGCAAAGGGTTTAAACACATCTGGAGGGGCAGCCTTTTGTAGGGAAACAGGGTGGAGTATGAGACTCTTTATACTAATGCGACTGGAGCCGTGTATCCTCTGAAGGGACTTTGTGCCAGTACCCGGGCTATTTTTAGTTCCATTTCCACTGTGAGCTCCTGCTACATGCTCTGCCTTTCGCAGAAAGTGACAATCACTCTAACAGGGAGAAGCAACCTCACTTAATGGCGGTTTCATCTTCTGCTCCCAACAAGGTACAACTTCAGAGGAAGAAGGGTCAGAAGAAAAGTTATTCCTTTCCCATCCTACTTCAGAGCAGAGAGGTGGGTGTACAGTATCTTAGTATCCAAATATCGTTATGAAAGCTAGGTCGAGTTTTGAGCAGATCCTACGAGTTTCATTTGATTGCTCAAAAGAGATACAAGAGGAACATACTTCTAAGCAAATCAACAAAGACCTAGCCTTGAGCTACTTTCTGAAGTATTTCAATGATAAAACACCACTATCTTTAGATTTAATCCAAGCCTTGGAAAGATATTAAGACATGCTGCTTGAAAATAAGTGTATGAAACATCTTGTGAACTGTGGTCTTTAGATCGCACGCAGAACGACCCCAGTGGGATGTTTTAAAAGCTTTCTAACTTGGGGAAAACTTCTTAATGCTTGAGCATCTGCCACACTGAGAAATTCATCTTAAAAACCCAGAACAGGAGATTAGTGATATTGTCAGCCTGAAAAAAAGCTTTAGATCTAGTTTTTCTTGTGATCCAGCAGAACAAAAAAACACGTGTGTTTATTGCAGTCACAACCTGATGACGGAGCAAGATCAACGTGGAGGGTGTAGGCTACAGATGCTTCATGCTTTAAGAGAGGGATGGATATTTTAAATTGGTATAACATCAAAGAGCCCTACATATCAGAGTTTATGGACACCAAAGACCAATCAATTATGAGACATGAGGGCAGACGGAAGTGCTGACATGCAATTGGATTTTGAAGCTTGAGGGAGGACAGGTGAACCACACTCAGGTCAACCAAATACTTCTCTCTTTCCTCCATTCCTGTCTTCATACAGGTCGCTTCTAGTTCCAGGCATCACACCCAACACAGGGTTAAAGGAGCACTCCACCAACTTTACACACAAAGGTCAGTTTACTTCATGAGGAGTACTACTCAGTCTGTGAGTACAATGTCTTCTGTGGCTCTGGAGGAGCTTTGTCAAGTCTGAGAAAATAACCCTGACGATGTCATAGAGATGTAATCAGGGTTGTCAGCTTGGGCTACAAATTTGAAACAGAAAATGTGTGTTACAAATTGGGAATGGAGTTTGAAAGACGTGGGTATTAACAAGGCAGGGAGGGTCTAATGATAGATCCCATTGAGATGCATTATGGGAAATGTAGGATCCAGCGTTTTTGGAGCTTGGCTCCAGGGACTAAAACCTCTGCTTCACAGATGGTGACCATTTTTTCTTTAATATGTGTCTTGTGAGTCCCCCAACTTTATAGAACTGCATTATTAAATCACTGTCCCTTTAAGTCTCAGCTTCTCAGACACACAATTATATTATTAAAGCTTATGGAGTCTATTAAAGCCTGATCAATATTATAGTGAGGGCAATACTAATATTGATATTTAAGAGCTACAAAAATGTATTGAAAAAAAACTATATTGGCTAATATTCTTTTTTGTACACAAACCATAACAAATATTTTGATAAGGATTCCTTAAATTTGGTTCTTAAAAAATTGCGACCAAGATATGTAGTGAGAGGGACATTTTACACTGTAAGACAGAATGTCAGTGCTCAAATGTAAGTGTACAAACTATGCAATAAAATAAATTGCCTCAAACATATCTTTGACTTTGTCTGCAATAAGTTCATATCGGCTCATATATCAAAGACAAATACATCTGTCCAGCTCTAGAGTCTTCAGTAGAACAAACTAAAGTTTTGTTGGGAAATGTCTACTGCTATGCAACACTTGCGTTTTACACAATTTGTTGTGCAATGAGATTAAAATAAAATGAGCTTTTTGTACAAAATCTAGTCAGTGTTTTGTATTACGTAGATAATAAGATAACTGAATTTTTTATATGAAAATAATATAGAAAATGTAATAAAAATATAATATAATGAAATAAATTAACACCATGGTGTCATCAGGATGTCAAACTGTTTCATAGACAGATATTTGAACAAAACTTCACATGTTCTGTTGCTTGGATCTCATATTCAGGTTTGAGCTGCAGGTTGTGATCACAAATAACCATTTAAAATGTCAGTAATTCTGCTATTCTAATAAACAAAAGCTGATGAATGATGGACTGAAGGGATTCAGAAAATCTGAAAATTCATACATCAGCAAAAAGCTTGCTGTATCATTTTTGACACGACAAAAGACTGAATTCAACATCCATGCACTAGATTTTTCTAGAGCTTTTGACCACTTGAAAACTCTTGAAAAAGCTAGTAAGCGTACCTTGAGTTTTATGTCTGTGTGTGTTTGTTATCATGAATAAATGCCTGTATGTCTACAACAGGAAAATAATGCATACAAATGTCAGGGGAGCACTCCACACCTACCTCCAAATGCAGGCCTCATGGTGAAGTCATGATCGTCTACTTTGAGCAGATGCTCTGTCTTCATTTTGCGAGACTTGGTCACATCTGGAGGCTTCTTGGCCAAGGAGCTAGAGGAAGATGATATTCACTGTCAGAGGGTAGTCGACTGAAAGACTGGGGTTTGGCTTTGAAGAGATAAAAAGCAACGCACCAACACTGTAGAATACTGACTCATTCTGCTGTGACAACTGAGAACAAGAACTGCACAAATTGATCATTCATCTAGAACCTGTTTGTTGTTTTCTTACCTTCACTGTTCTAGAGACCAAAGGAAGTTTTCACATTACTCTTTTTTCATAACATCTGCATTCCAAACTTCCAAAAGACCATACATAAAATGCCAGCAGCTGAAAGCTCACATAGAAAGTAATCATCATTTCATGGTAGTGAAAATGCAAATGTATTTTAGAAATGTTCAGATCAACCCTGTGATCAACCCTCACTCCTAAAATAGTATTTTGTCCCTGGTTGAACAGAATGCCGCGCTGTGATAATTGTCAGTGGTATAGTGTCGGCCTAACAGTGACGATGGTGCTGGAGCTGTTTCGACCACATGCTGTGTTAAATCACCTCTGAGGACAGATGGACTTGACTTGTTGGCGCCCTGCCAAAACTATAACAGACAGATATACGTTTTCTCTACAGTACTAGCAAGCAGTAAAGAAGAGATAAATGTATTTCTCTCCTCACCCTTGTGTCCATTTGGGGTTCATATATGCTGGAATGCAGCGCATCAGACTCCTCAGACTAGAGGAAACCTCTAAACCTAATCTTAATTTAGAATACTTAATTGTAGAATAGTGAGAATTACTTAGGCTTATATGGTTAGGCTCCTCCAACAGAAGACGCCTGAATGAGACACTGCTGCATGCTCTGCTTGAGCACCAAGTGTGTTTTTGATTTGCATCCTAATCTTTTTCATCTCCCATACATTCTTGATTATAATTTGTGTTTTGCATGACAATCATTTGAAACAGATATCAGTTCGATCCATGTTTACCAGTGTTCAAGCTGTCAAGCTCTGTCAGAGTTGTGGTGATTAGCTTGCACATGTCTTTTTATCATGGCTAACACTGTGATTTAACTCATGAGCCCTTTCTTGAGTTACATCAGATAAGTAACCATTGTGTTGGTTTGATTCCAACAAGTCCACTAAAATACATTGGTTGTAACTGCCCTCCAGAATGAAACATATTAAGATTTTCTATCTGACGCCCTATCAGCAGTACAACATAGTTTGTAAATGCCTTCCATAACTTTTACAAATCATAGTTATAAAAATGATTTCTAATAGGCAGTTGATCTAGAAGCGGTAAGGTTAAGGTTTGGTTAAGTTCAGGCACAAAAAGGCCAAAAATAGTGAAGGAAACATGGATGGTTGGATGGTTGAAATAACCACCACTAAGTTTATGGATGTTTGTGGAAAATAACAAAAAAAACCAACAAACGTTGGTAGGAGTCAAGCGAACAGCGCTCTCTTGTGTCCACCCCTGTCTCCTAGAAATTACATTTATATACAGCTAATTTGCAAATACGTATACAATGAGGAAATGTTTTTAATCACCTTATCTGGCAAGTCGTAAAAATGTTAATACTGAACATATCAGTAAAATGTTCACTGACAGCATATTTAATTTGTTTTCTGCCAAAATATCCGATCTTACAATATCTGTTCGTAGATACACTTTTTCATGATTATGCTATGGCAGCACTTGGTCAAGGTTCGGGAATATAGATAAAGTCCACAGTGACTTGAAAGACAAGACACAATGTATTTATTAACATTTAATAATTAAAGTGCTTTTGTTGCCTAAGTCTAACTACAGACGGGACTCCGGAACCCTAGTCCACCTCCCTTCCAAAAACCTTCCTGTTTTTATGCATTTGCTGAAACAATGATACAGATTGGGAGAGCAATCTCTTTGATACCCAGATCCTCCTAATACTACGACAAGTCCCACAAACTAAGCAACAAAATAGGTTGTGAGTCACTGCCTTCCAAAAGGTCTCATATGAGCATTTTCTGATCTGGTGGCAGTATCAGCAGGACTACATTGTTTGTCGATGCCTCCCAAATCATATATGGCTGTTACAATTTTACAATTTTACGACAATATGATTCCAATTAAAAAAAACCCTACATGGTTAAGATTTTAGGGGAAAGATCGTGGTCAATCCAAAAGCAGTCATTGTTTTGAGAAACCAAAGCTGACTGTTGGTAGGAGCAGGAACAGTGCTCTCCAACATTAAAGTAACAGCTTTGTCGACCCAGTATGTCAACGTGTCCTTCTGAACACCAAACTCCTCCTGATGAGCAGGTCAGTGTCTTGCGGGCAGATTCATCACCTTCAGTGTATGGATGTGTGTGGGTGAATGTTACACTTTGCACTGACATAACTGCAGTCCAAGCTGTTTTAATTGACCTTATTTTAACCTTTTTTAGGATTTTTATTATTTACACTCCTTCCATGTGATAAATTAATCAATGCATTTGTTGATAACTTTGTTTTTAAGTGTGAACATATACAAACTGTTGCATGTCTATCAACAAGATATCATCAGTCAGCAATAAAGCCAAAGAGTTCCACTTCTGACCACACCTCATTTATGCAGTTCAGACTTGAACTGTCTTGGCTATGGCTTATTTGTTTTTATTTAAAATAATACTGAGAAAACATACATTCCACCCAACATATAGACTACTCCATAATGCATCTTTAACTATTTGCAAGTATAAAGCAGCTGTGATTTGGCTCAGTATGAGCCCTCTATCTATTTATCTTGTTTTTTGGTAATTGTTAAATTTTTAATTCTATTTTTAATTTGGGAAAATGTAACTAATTCTCAATAATGTGACAAGTGATCCATGAGCTACACTAGTCTCAAGCTTCTTAAACCATTATTTTCCCTGTATATTCCACTTACGTGCCATGCTTTTGGGTCTCCATGGTACCGGTCCATCTCCGCACCCGGTGTCCGTGCTTACGGCATTCACCGGTAACGACCAGACATAGAAGTAAAATCAGAAGTTTGGTCATATAGGGCATCTTGACGGCGCAAATCCACAGGTGAGTCCTTTGAAAGCCCCTTTCAGTCGGTTCATTCCAGCAGGGCTCAGCCGGCAGCGCATGGTTCTCAGCAGAGGATGGATGCGTCCTCTGTCATGGTATCAGACTCTCTGCCGCGCGAGGCTGCAGTGTGTGCGATCCTATAGACGGTCTGCACTTCCTCCTCCTCCTCCTCCTCGAGAGAGAGAGAGAGAGAGAGAGAGAGACTGAACATCTGTACCCTGCATGCTCCGAGGGAAAACACACACACACACACACACACACACAGGGATTATTTGCAGCCTGGCATGACACAACAAGAGAGGCAGATTATTCCTCCCTCTTGTAAATAAAAACCTCATCAAAGGAATCACGTTTCAATTCAGGGACATGGTGGACCAGTTTAAATGCAACCCCCATTTTCATTTAGTGCAAGGGTGGAGCAAGCATTTCCGGGGCCTTGGGCAGAATCATTCACCATTTCAGAGTTTAGAGTGACTACGCCACATGATATTTTATGATGGCTGCTGTTGGTTTGATTCTCAGTATGTCAAAGTGTCCTTGAGCAAGACACTGAAACCCAAATTATAGGCCATGGCAGCTTCACCACTGTAAATGTCTGTGGGTGAATGTTTGGCATTGCAAAGCACCACTCCAATGATAAAGTCAAAATGTATCATTTAAAAAGCAGTCAATGAAATATTACCTAGACCTTGACCTAGACCTACCCAGCCAAGGACCGCAACACACACACACACACACACACACTACACTGGACCAAAGCAAATGGTGCTGAAGCCATCACAATCTCCATCCCCCGAAAATCAATTTCTTTATCTTTATGATGGACATTTATGTTGAAAACTTTATTTAATTCATAAATAAGTGATACATTAATTGAAATATTTTTAAATTATTGTTGTGTTAAAGCTTTATGCTTTTATTTGTACCTCAAATCATATGATGAAATATATGATTAATCACGTACCTATTTCCCATATTGCCTACGCAACACAAACTCACACCACCCAGATGGCAGCACAGCAGAAGCTCCACCTACAGCGCCAGATGCAGATGCTTCCCAATGTTAATGACTCACCTAACAATCACTGACTCAACATCCGATTCTCTTCATCACCCACTCAGCCAGCACCCACTGTGCAGCCTCAGAGAAATGCAGCTTATCCTGGATTTCCCTGCCAATCGCCAGGCACTGCTCCCCCTCAAAGAGCCACTACATGATCTGGCTTGTCGCCAATGCTGCCATGGGATGGGATGAATTATGTAAAAACTTTGGTCTGACATCTCCATATTGAAATGGGATGAGCCCTTCTGGTTAATTTAGCTGCAAAGTTCCCAGTGCCTATAGTCTTCTTCACACCGCATGCTGTCACCCAACCTTTAATAAAAAAAACAAACCTAGATCCAACCGTACTCAATAACCTCCAATCTGAAAATCATAGGCCCTATTGAATTTTCATTATGCTACCACTGGGATCTGTGTTTAGAAAATACAACACCACTTGTCATTGCTACGCTGACGACACTCAGCTGTACTGAAACCGAATGAAACACATAATCGTCAGGATTTTTTTAGTTGTTGTTTGAGGGTGGCCAAATATCTTCAGCTAAATGAGAGCACGACAGAGGTTCTTACTATTGGTCCTAAAAAATTCTCTACTGTTATAGACAATTCTCTTGGGCCCCTGTCTTCAAATCTCTGTACACATGCCATGTCATTTTTGACACCGTGTTAAAATTTGACAACATTTTTCTTTGTTTTGTAGATCTGGAGACCATCTTACATTACTTCACATCTTGACTAGAGCACCTCTCTTTCTCACTTCTCATGGGTAGCATGGTTACTACCTCTCCCCTGCTCTGGCTTCCCTTCACTGGTTACCAGTAAAATATAGAATTGATTTTAAGATTCTTGTATTTGTTTTTAAAGCACTGCATGGACTTGTACATCTCCAATCTCCACAGTCCATACTCTACATCTAGACCCTACATCCAGACCCCTGAGATCCTCTTTTACTCCTCACCATTCCACCTTTCCAGTCAGAATCCATAGCTGTCTGAGGTTTTTCCATTGCTGCACCCAGACTGTGGAACAGTTACTCCCTCACTATGAGGTCTTCCCTAATTATCATCACTTTTACACCATGGCTAAAGACCTTTATACAATTGCACTTAAGTCCCCTTAGTTATTAATATAATGAGAAAATTGCTGTAGTTTTGTCTATTACAGTTATTTAGCTATTTAGTTTAGTTTTGATTATTTAATTATATTTTAAATTCCTCTGTAAAGCACTTTGGTCAATGCCTGTTGTTTTTAAATGTGCTCTATAAATAAATTTGACTGAACATTGTCCAAACCTCATGGGAGGAGTGTACATGTGTGTACCTGTTAAATTTTATGAGCATTAGATTTAGAGATTTAGATTGGAATATGACATACTATGTCAGATGAGACAACATTTTTAGTTATCAAATTTTTACAAAATGCTAATGTAACCAAGTAAAATTACGATTAACACCAAGGTCAAGACAACTTTTTGTTTGTTTATTTATTTATTTTTCAATGATGGAAAGCATGTTTTGTACGAAGCCCGGCAGGTGTTGTGGAGAAAAAAGTTACTTAGTGCGCACAAATAACTAATTCATCCTTTCTAATTATTTAATTTGTGCCTTTTATTTAATAAATGTTGCCATGCATGATCACATGAACATTATACTGTTCACCTACCTGTAGGCTCTGAGTCTTCGGTATGTTCCCCAAGGGGGGAAATTATTGTTGTCACTCCCCACTCCCTGCTGTGCTGAGCTTGATGTATCCTTGTGGGGAGTGATGAGGTCAGACCCTATGCCAAATATCAATGCTGAACATATTCTACATTCACATTATAATCCAAGTGTGACCACAACCTTTAACTTCAGTTTCTAGCAGCTGCGTTTTAGTGTTGAGGGTGCCTGAATTCATTCCTTCATAATAATAGCATTACTATCACACTCATTCTATTTCTTGTTGTCCCCTCAAAACTTCTTATTCAAACATTTCTGATGCTACATTGGACTTTGTTTCATTAGTACTGGTCTTTGGCTGCTCTCAGTTAGCTACAAATTAATCTCTATAAACAGAAACCTGCACATGAATTCAGAATCTGTAGGCAAGGGACAAGATTTAGGTATCGGAAGCATTCTGGTTTTCGTTTGTAGCCTGAGTAGGATGGACCAATCAAGTTTGAGCGGGCTTAGGTTCCATGCAGGTAAACAGTCCCTGTGGAGAGGAAAAGAGGCGGAACCATTGACTGTATATAAAGATGGACAACATGACAGCTTCTCAAAATAAATTTTTCCCAAAGATGGTTTTTGTCAGTTTAGGTAGTTCTTATCATGCTGATGTATGTTCAAGTGTTGATTTTTCTGATAAGTTTGGTTTTAATTAGTTATTTAATGCTATAAAAAGGGGGTTACACGTCATGATTGACAGCTGAGGCCGGCTTGCGATTGAGTTGGCCGGGTGTATGGGCGGGACCTCAATACCGCAGCTCCAACTCCGATCACTACTGCGCAGACTCTGGCTCCAAATGATGTCACCAATGCAAGATGGCTGCTCCAGTATCCGGGCTATTTTGGCTTCATTTTTGTACAGTGGGAGGAAGTGGAGATGCGTTCTTCCATCTTTATATACAGTCTATGGGGGGAATGCATTGACCAAAATGCAGTCTCGGAACCCATCGGTTATCGTCTTATGATGATTTAGCTTTTTATCAATCTCGGAACCCTAGATATTAGCTTTTTTAATATTTATCTGCATTCAAGTCGTCATCAGACGATAGCCGATGGGTTCTCGAGATTGCTAATCAGACTGTAAACAATGACCGGCACACAGAAGAGGAAGTCTTGGCCCATCTGTTAGTCAGATATCCGCTGGTTACACCGGAAGTCCCTTTCTGTGTTGTTTTTTTGTGTGTGGTCATTTTGCATCTCTTTGTGGTCGTTTTTGATTGACTTTCCAACAAGAGATCTTAACATTCACTTCAAACAGATGATCCCTTTGGCCCCTGAGTAGGTATCCTTGTGCAAGAAGTGTGGTAATCATCTATGTCTTTGGTCTACTTTAGCAAGCAGATAATCAATAAACAAGCATACATAACTGGCGGTGTCAAATGTTCCCTTGACATAGCTTCTTTGTCCATGAAAATTTAACACCTTGTTCCAGGCTTTCTCATCTGACAAACTTCGAGGTCATCCGCTCCCCAGCCTACCTGCAATTGCACGTGTCAAGAACAAAAGGCCGAAAAGCCTTGTTCTCTAGCCAAAAAATCAGATGACACCACAGTATCATCATTCTTTAGCTTATTCCACTGAAAATGAAACTGAGCCTGGTTCATTTGTTATGATACAGGTTACTGTAAGCTCTGCTAGAGATCCATCATGTTGTAGTTTTCTTTTTCAAATGTTGAAGAATATGGTATAAAGCATGAAAATGTGGGTGCACACTTGAGTACTCAGTGTCTTTGTGTACAAGAGGACAATTCACTTTTTTCAATGATTTATCATGGACCGTCTTGTGACTTGTCCAACACAGATGTTACTAATAATATTAATATTGGTATTCCGTTAAGGTATTGCAGTGCCAGGGCTCTATTATTGTATGTGCTGGTTCACTGGCATGGCCTACTGGCAGACCTAAATGGAACAAAGCCATAATGGTATTAGTTACACCTGTACAGCATGTCTTTTAGTAAAAAGGTTCAGTACATGACATTATCTTCTTTGTGGATGTAGAGCAGACACGTTTCCTGATGTACATTCCAACAGCGGACTCCAAGGGTTCCTACTTACTTCCCTCAATCGTGTCTTGTCCACACATCTCTGCTCCTCCCAACTGGGATGCAAGAAAGGGAACCTTGGAAGAGAAGCGAGGATAGAGGAATGTATTCACTAGATGGGATTTCCTCAAGAGGGTCCAAATGCACACCTTACGTCTGGGAACCCGAGGTCTGTAAGCCAATGGGAAGAGAGTAGGGTCTCCAGAAGTGAGGTGCATCACTTCCATTAGCAGTGTTTTCCCCCCTTCACTTCAAAAAGATTTGAAAGCATTCACAGAGATTAGTGCCTTTAACGTAATGTTGTTTGTCAGGTAACCACAACTACAACCACAACATCCCCACAACTAGGTAAATATTGTTTCTTATAACGGGTTTGACTATGAAAGAAAAACAAAATTAGCTAAATAAATACAATGCTAACCTGGTTGACCTTAAAAAAGGTGCAGGTGATGTAAAATATGTTCATTAGTTAAAGAACAGAAAAAGAAAACTTAAAAGAGCAGTAAAATTGATGATATATGCTCTAAATACAATATACAATTCATTAACGAAAGGCTATACAATGTGCTATGCTATACATACTGTATATACAATAAGTCTATCCTTTTCAGCCTAAGACTGAATAAGGCTGTGGACTAATAGCCATGATTGTGCTGCTGTAGAGGACAAATACTTGGACCACCTCACTTTACCGGAATGAGCAAAGATGAACATGAACAAAGTAAACCAAAAGAATAGCAGGACGAAAAGAAAAGTATTATGTATTAGTATTAAGAAACAGTTGCAAAAGTACATTTTCATTCAGATTATACATACATCTAATAATTACTTTATTTAAAAAAAACATGTACAGATAAACAACATGGATAATGTTACTAATTAGTAATTCCTGTCCTAATGGTTAGTTTTCCCAATTTGCAGTGATGCAATAGTATTAATATTACACTAATCATGTTTTCCTCGCAGCCTACTCCTTTTACTGATCAACTCTGCTGATCAATCAGTCAATAAACAGATTTTCACTGAAGGGGTGTTGCCATCTGATGTAAGCTCCTCTGGAGGGCTGAAGGTGAGATTCATGCTTTATAAGAAGTGTTTTCAAACAGTATTTTCCAGGTTTACAAGAGAGAAAATGGTTGGTTTTGCAAATATACGTCACAGCTGCTTCCCTGAGATTACCTTCTGGATATATATATGGAACCTTCTGGGACTATGTCCTTCGCAGTGGATGAGACAGTCCCGAACGGGGCTAGAATCATTCAAAAGAGACATTATTTCTATGGACTGGAACCTCAATGATGGTGGACCCTGATTTCCAGGTCACAGGCTGGAGGACATAGGGAGGAAGCACAGTTAGCTGAATGGAAAGCATCCCACATGTTATTAAAGCAATGTAATACCTTTAGCTGGCTAATTTAACACTGTTGACACTTGGCTTACCTAACACCCATAACTTGACCTTTTTAATTAATCAAGAGATGCCAGAGATATTTTTCACAACCTGGCAACTCAAAAGTTGTTCCTATTAATGGATTAGAATGAATCTATAAAGCATTAGTAAATTATTATTAACCATTAATAAAGCCATTAGTTACAACTTGTAAATCCTGTATAAAAAGAGTGCCTTTGTAGCACCAAAATGCTATATTCTCACGAGATACTTTGGTTTTGTACACTGGCCATTTGTGAGGTGGATGGAGGCGCCTGGAGGAGTGAAAGAGTATAGTGGTGTCACCGCTTGAAACCCTGAGCTTAAAATGATCAGTACAAAACTGTGATGGCCACCCTCACGGCCACGCCAGCAGACACTTGGTGATGTAATTTCCACCCGTCATGTCTGTTAAATGGTTTGGCCAGTCAGCAAATTTGCTCCCCTCATGTTTCATTAGTTAGTTTTGTCTTTGTTGAGGTCAGTTAAGCCCCTACAAACACAAAGATCTTAAGTTTTCCTCCAGCAACTTCACCCTCTTATTTCTCTATGATTTTATACAACTCCCTTTACATCTGCAATTCATATTTAGATTTTTAGATAATGCTTACTTTATGATACATTAAAAAGCAAATGTGTCATATTCAGAGACAACCAGAATAGAAACACTTAACATTTGGAATGTAAACTCAGTCCTCTGCTCCAGGTATACATCTGTTGTAGTTGTGATGTTGCAGACCAGTTGGTCCAGAGATGACTTCATATCCTTATACAGCATGATTCAGCTGCTGCTGAAGCTGCGAGATTGAATTGTAATGAGTAGCCTTTTCAAGTTGCCCACCATCAAGTGCGATTGGGGTGGAGGATGCCATCCTCTTTACTTACCAGCAGTGTTGTGTTCCCTCTCGGAGAATGCTGCCAGCTCACTCATTTTCTTTTTCAAGTGCCTTCAAAACTATCCACAGAAGTCTACACTCATCCAATCCTGACAGCTTTCATGATGACAAACTGGACTTGTAATTATCTGTGTGGCAGACCACAATATGCACTGCTGAATGACACTTCTTACAGAATAATGAGTCTGTAACAATGCTAATTATATACTGAATGATCAATGAGTGTGTTATGTTTGAATAACAGCCACTAATCATATCCCTGGATGCTGTCGGACTTATCTTTGATAGAAATTCATGAATTACCTCAGCTTGTGAACATCATTTACATTATTATTGTGTGTGGAATGATGAATCACATAATGATAGCAAGTAGCGCTGAAATTAAGAAGATGTTATAATAGGGTCTACTTCTTATTGGGTTCTTTTGATTCTGTCATTTGGGGCTTTATTTGTGTTATGGACCACTTTGTACATTATCTTATCACAAGCTATGTGAAAACTAATGCAGGATTGGTCATGTGGTGTGTATTAATTAAGTGATAGCAAGTGATGAGGTATCCTGTTATAGAAAAGTAATGAGGTGGAGGCAAAGATTGCCATGGCACAGAGCAGAGAGTCATATCCTTCGCTGTTTCCCCCCCCCCAGGTATCTGGACATCTCAGCGTTATTATGCTACTTCTAGCAGGGCTACATGTGTGTTCTTTATTTTATTACCAATGGATCACTGTGTAATGTGAACCAGGCAACTCATAGTGATGAACCAACAGAGAATTATCACAAACTAAAGCTTCATAGTCTCTTTCAGCTCATTGCTTTGGTTTTACAGCAACTTTAGGTTTTGGTTCATCACTCATCAGCCTGGTTTTCCAGTAGCAGCAGGCAGATATTTTCAGTGAAAAAGCTCTGAAACTCACTGTTCACAGCACCACACAGCAGACTGCCAAAGTTAGAGATTAGCTGGTGAACAAGTAGAGCATTTAGCAGCTAGAGAGACATTTTTCTCAAGAGTTGGTGGAGACCAAACCAGAGCTAAAAAGGAGAGTGAATATTGGACTTCATCAGGTGCACACAAACCCGACACCAAATGAATGATACTGTTACTCTGTGTCTGCTGGATGTGTAAATAGGAAACTGTTTGCCATATCAATTTAATAAGGGGTTTAGACCCCAAATAATTAGCAGTGATATAATATCAAATTTGTATGGTGGCAATAATTTCTGCTAACAAAAGTTAGCCCTGACCTCATCAGACCAGATAAGATACCCAGGAAACAATTGTTTGACTGCCTTTATAGAGTTGCAAAAGTAAACTCGCACACAGTACATTCTTACATTTTTCAGCTGGAGTTCTGTTCAAAGCCAAGTGTTATTATAATGTAATATTTATAACTTTGTCATCATGATTGTCCACACTGTAATTTTATTATGTTGGTCTATTCTGTACATGTGGCATCTATTGCATTTCTGAACATCTTGGGAAAGGGATCCCTCCTCTGCTCTTGCTGAGGTTTCTTTAATTTTTTCCCCGTTAAAAGGGTTTTCTCTTAATGACTGAATAGAGGATCTGAGGTATGCTGTACACAATGTAAAGCCCCTTGAGGCAAATTTGTGATATTGGGCTAATTGAGATGTATAAAGTGCCAAGTGTCATATGCACTGTAAATAGGTGTTACAAACAGCATTCCTTTAGAATTGTAAAACATATGGTACAGAGGCTGCATGAACAGCTGCTACTTATGCTTACATTCTGCCTTAAAACACTTACATGGATTGAATTGCTGCAGTACACGTCTTACAGTACACATTAAGCCTGATCAAGCCAAAATGATCGGCTTTGGCTTCAATGCAAATGGCTCATATGGTCCATTGAGCTCCATAATGTAACACATCAGTCAAGTCGACCTTGTGTATATTGCACTATAAAGAACTTAAAGCCACGTGTTTTACGATAGAGAGCAGTATTACAAAATAGGGGGAGAGATTAAGCACTTTAAACATTAAGAGCTGAATAAGTCAAAAGCATAAAAATATCATATCTAGTGCAAACAGGGCAACGGGGAAAACAAGGGATAGGACCCAAAATGCAGTCAACGGAAGCAGAGAAATAACAATAACAAGGGCTTACATGGAAGGTCAGGCAGGAAAAGATCAAAACCGGAAAAGGCAGTTCAAAACACAGACAACAAATCCGTAAAGGAGCAGGAAGAAAATCCCAAGTCCGAAGAAACAAGCAATAAGTCCAACATCCAAAAAAGGCATATGAGGTCCAGAGGAAAACACAGTCCAATAATACATGAAACAAACACTGGAAGAATGGCTAGAACACTGGACACTAAACAAAGACGAACTGAAAATGACACAGGGGAAATACACTGACTTAATACACAGTAAGGGAGGGACAACTAGACACAGGTGAAACTAATCAGGGAGCAGGCAGGCAATCAAACAAAGGAGGGAAAAACAAACAAAGGCAGGAAGTAAAGCTCCATGGCATATGAGGGCAAACTCTTACCAAAATAAAACAGGAAATAAATAAACACAAACCCAAAACTATGACAGAAAGTACATGTCAGGCACAAGTTGGAGCTACACAGTGCCTTTTTTTGGATGTAGGTGAGAGCTTGGCCACAGCCTTGTGTGTAGCAAAAGTTCAATCAGGAAGAGTCTCTCTCTCTCTATTCAATTGGGCTTTATTGGCATGGGAAACAGATGTTAGCATTACCAAAGCATGTGTAAAATAAAAACATACATAAATAGAAGAATTGCGATATTAAAATATATACAGATAAGTAAAATGGGATAATAATAATAATAATAATGATAAATTGTAGACTTGCAGTTAAAATACAAATACAAAAAGTGAAAACTAGGTGTAACTCTTACTATGTTCAATGATATGATTATTAATGGTAAACTGGTATTTTTTCTCCTGGCATCTGGGGCCTTTTTGAAAAATCATGAAAGTTTTCTTCATATTTACTGCCAGGGCCCAGTTCTGACAGTACTTTTCTACTATGTCCAGCTGTTGCTGTAGTCCTTGTTCAGTAGGAGACAGTAGAACAAGATCATCAGCGTAAAACAGAGGCTTCACCTCTCTATCTAGGAGGGAAAGGCCAAGAGCAGCACACTGATCCAACTGTACAGCAAGTTCATTTATATACACATTAATATAAAATCGGACTTAAGTTGCAGCCCTGACGAACACCTCTTCTCTGGGTGAGGAATTCGGTTTGTTTGTCTCCAATTTTTACAGCACATCTATTTTCCAAATATATTGATTTAACCACATCATGCATTTTGCCCCCTATACCACAATGTAAAAGTCTGTAATAGAGCCCTTCATGCCAGATAGAGTCAAAAGCTTTCTTGAAGTCAATAAAACAAGTGAATATCTTACCATTTTTTGTTTGGTGTACATGTTTGTTAATTAACGTGTGAAGGGTGTGTACATGGTCGGTGGTGCAGTGATTTGGGAGAAAGCCTATTGGATTTTCACTCAAGATGGAGTGTTCTTCAAGGAAATCTAGTATTCTTTTATTTAGAATACTACAGAATAGTTTACCTAGACAACTGCTGACACAGATGCCACAGTAGTTACCAGGGTCCTGATTTGTCCCCACTCTTATGAATGGGGGAAATGAGCCCTTTGCACCAGATGTCGGGAAAACATCCTGACTGTAGTATGATATTGAACAACTTCAACACTGTACCCTGCATCTCTGGGGTGCTGCATTTGAGCATTTCATTTTTAATGCTGTCTGCACCACAAGCTTTTCATGGCTGGAGAGACTTTAGCGGCGTGGTGAATTCTTCCCAAGTAATTAGGAAATCAAGGGGGTTTTGGTTGTCTTCAAGGGAAAATAACATAATGTTTGGGTTGACTTTTTTTTGTTGATGTCCATAAGCCAATCACCATAACATGGGAATACGAGCAGTACATTCATTTACTTTTACATATAGTTCGGATTCTTACCCATGTAATGGTATTTGGTGCTGTATGAAAGTATAATACATCCACCAAGTTTGGTCCATTAAGTCTTTCTACCCTGTCCTGTCAACGGGAGCTTCAACAGGAGTGTGCTGCTCCAAAATGAATGAAGTAGATACAGACTGGAAGACAACCCGATTTTGAGCGGCGACCAAAACTGAAGATTGTTTTTGAAGGATGCACAACATGCTTGTTTTGGTTTCACTTTCATTGCTCATTCCAGCACCCTGGCTTCCAAAATGGCCAAATTGTTGTTGTAGCCCTGCCACTGTGTCACCCTGTAGATTGAATATGGCACCGGATCGCTGCTCCATAGTGACACAGTGGTGGTGCACCAGCAGAAAATAGTTAGGCCATTTTGGAAGCCAGGGGACTGAAAAGTTGGATGGAAGGGAAACTTAAACATGTTGGCAGACCACAGCACGTGCGCCTGCAGCACTGTGTGTCGGACAGCGCGGTCAGCAACATTGGGGCCCCTCCGGGGACTGTCCTCACTCCCTTCCTCTTCACCATCTACACCACGGACTTCAGCTACCACACAGAGTCCTGCCACCTTCAGAAGTTTTCTGATGACTCTGCTGTGGTGAGATGCATCAGCGGTGGTGATGAGACTGAGTACAGGGCTGTGGTGGGGAACTTTGTCTCATGGTGTGAGCAGAACCATCTGCAGCTCAATGCGACAAAGTCTAAGGAGCTGGTTGTAGACCTACGAAGGGCCAAGGCACCAGTGACCCCGGTTTCCATCCAGGGGGTCAGTGTGGACATTGTAGAGGATTACAACTACCTGGGAGTACACATGGACAATAAACTGGACTGGGCTAAGAACACTCGAGCTCTTTACAGGAAGGGCCAGAGCTGAAGATGTTCTATGAGTCTGTGGTGGCCAGTGCTATCCTGTATGCTGTTGCATGCTGGGGCAGCAGGTTGAGGGTAGCGGACGCTAACAGACTCAACAAACTAATCCGTAAGGCCAGTGACATTGTGGGGGTGGAGCTGGACTCTCTGGCGGTGGTGTCAGAGAGGAGGATGTTGGCCAAACTACATGCCATCTTGGACAGTGTCTCCCACCCGCTCCATGACGTGCTGGTCAAACAAAGGAGTACCTTTAGCGGAAGACTCATCCTCCCAAAATGCACCACAGAGCACCACAGGAAGTCATTCCTGCCTGTGGCCATCAAACTCTTTAACTCCTCCCTCTAAGTGTCAGTCTGTATGACCCTAAGTCATTAAACTGGGCATTGGATCATTAACATCTCTGCAATACTTGAGATAATTGTGCAATATCCTGTGTTAATACTGCTGTGCAATATACTCTTTTCAGTTTAAAATTCCCTATTTATTGATATTTATTCATACTTCTATTACTGCTGTGCAATATCCTCCGTCTCATTATAATCTTACTAAGCTACACTTGACAGTTCCTGCACTACTTTATACTTTATACATTAGTTTATACTGTATTATTATCATCAACCGGTAAACCCACTTTGTACTTCACACTTGTGTTATACTATGTTATAGTATATACTTATACTGTGTTATAGTTAATGAAAAAAAAAGAACCCACTTCAGGCCTAAGACAGCGAGCCAAATGATGACGCGGACATAGCCCCCCCATGCCAGCAATGATACTGAGAAATATCAGATCGCTGCAAGATAAAATTGAGGAGCTACGCGATAACACCAGGATCTGTTACAGTGCAATACACTCTGTTTTCAGTTTAATTTATTGATATTTATTCATACTTCTATTACTGCTGTGCAATATCCACTGTCTCATAATCATCTTAATAAGCTACACTTAACTTGACAGTACATGCATTATTACTTATTACTTATATTATTACATTGTATTATACCGTACATACTGGTAAATCCACTTTGTACTTTACACTTATTTTAATTTTATACTTATACCCACTTGGTACTTAATTAATCTAACCTGTATTATAGTGTATTATATTTTTTGCTTAGTACTTCTATTCCTGTGTGCACTGACGTGATAGTGAGCTGCTGTAACAAAAGAGTAAACTTGTAAAGCCTTGTAAGCCCTGCTATCCCATTAGAAGTTCCTGTGCTAAAATTAAAATGGAGTTTAAAGACAAAGTTTGCCTTGCTAATGCAATTTGAACAGAAAAGGAAAAGAAAATGAGGTAAAATGCTAAATTTGACCTTGTAGACTTTAAACTGTGCAGAGAGAAGGATTCTAAAATAATTCTTTAAAAAAATGTAATTATTGTTTTGTCCTACTAAGTGATGTTGATACTCCCAATTACCTTAGTAAAAAGTTAAACATATTCAATTAATCTTAAGGGAACAACAAGCAGATCAAATGGCTAACAATTAGCCTATGAGCATTAATTAAATAATACACACTGTATTATTTATCTGCCAACATTCAACACCAGCTCAAATGGGCTGAAAACAGACAGACTTGGAACCCAAATCACATAAATAATCTGCCCAACAACTGTAATGTGTTTGTGCTCACCTTGACTTTTATCACTAATCTCACCATCGGGTTAAGCAATAACGTAGACATCCATGTTAAGTTGAAATGTTATGTTGCCAACCAAATGTTGTATACTACACAACTCTGGCATAGGTAATGATAGAGACAGATTGCTCAGTATGGTTAAAATTCACTGTTAGTTACTGTAAGGCTGAAAATGAATCACAATATTCACAGTAACGTTACACATTAATCTGTATTTTGCTTGCTCCTACATTATCTCAACTGAAGTTATCACTAAAATAGCTTGAGGATGTGCAGCGGAGTTAGCAATATTGTTAGTTAGCAATATCGGCAATATTATTTGCTAGTAAGCTAACTTAATCAAAATACTCGACAGGTAGGGGGCCATAGCTAACAAAAATATTCAAGGCAACCATGAGGCAGATAAATCATGCTTACCAAATACAACACATCCACAACAACAATTAATAATTACAACTTTTATGTGAACTAAAATAAATCCAAAAACCAAGTTTAACATCAAGGTTAACCTACCGTCTTGCTTCTTGTGTCAACTCTTCAGACTTGTTGCTTCTCCACCATGTCTGATCGAAATGATTCAGTGGCTGACTGCTCAGTGAATCCCACAGGGTTTCCCTCATCAGGTTGTGAGGCAGGACTTATTTGTATTAGTATTTTTTAAATGCAAATCAACAATTTTGTTTTTGATTTTTTAATTATTATTATCTTATCTTATCTGTATATATTTTAATAGCACTTGTCTTCTGTTTATGTATATGTTTTTTATTTTTATTTCACACTTACTTTGGCAATGTTAATGTATGTTTCCCATGCCAATAAAGGTCCATTGAATTGAATTGAATAGATAGATAGATAGATAGATAGATAGATAGATAGATAGATAGATAGATAGATAGATAGATAGATAGATAGATAGATAGATAGATAGATAGATAGATAGATAGATAGATAGGGGTATTCTTTTATCACCACCTGTCATCTCAGACAGAACAGATACACCAGCACTGCCATGCAGGTCTGAAACCATCTGACATGTTACACCAGCATGGCTATGCCGGTCTGCCATCAACTGACCAGTTAAACCAGCACTACCAACCTGCCCACCAGTTAAATCAATCAAGACCAGCTGATGACCAGCTAAGGTTTGAAGCTGGTTCTAGAAGCTGGTTGAACTTGCCTGCGATCTCTACAGTAGATCGCAGGCAAGTTCATCAACGACTAAACCCCTAGTTATGTACAATAAAAATATTGGACAAAAGGCCAATAAGATCGCACCATTGTCACATCCTAGAAAACCTGAACATGCTAAATTTTGACAAGTGCATTACATTTGCAAACACCAAACTTATCTGCAAGTGTTTATATGATCAGGCTCCTCAGGCTCTCTGCAACATGATGCGACTGTTACAGGCCTTTGGATTGTCCACAAGGCACACTACTACAGGGAACTGTAAAGTATTGTACAGGAATACCTGCTTAGGCCAGACATCCTTCTCTATAAAGGGAGCAAATATATGGAATGCGCTGCCCTTCGAACTCAAAACAGACAGACAGACAGAAATTGTCAACATTTTAAAATTTTAGGCTGCCACAGAAGGATGTGCAGGGCAGGTCGAGGGCAAAGACACTGGATTCAAAACACACTTAAAAATGCCTCCTGGCCCTGACAAAGCCCGCAAGTTTAGGGGCAGATTCTGGAAGGGGCCATCGGGTCTGGGCGTGGCCCGAAGCAGATTAGCCCCCAAAAATGGAGTGACTAGCAGGCCCAACCCACCTCTGCCAGAGCCCTAGTACCCCCGCAGTGCCATGGATGGTGCCCAGAGGTGCCAACTTCAGTGTTGTTATAAACTTTAGGTGCCCCCCCCCCCCCTTTATTTGCTCAGTCTTCCCTCTCTCTTCTGACTTTTCTCTATAAGTTATAAATACACGCACACTCACACACATACACACGTGTGCCCTGCATAATCACTCTTGGCAACAATAACTGGCTTACATATTATTATTATTGTTATATCTATTTTTTGTCTTTTTTTTGGTTTGGTTTTGTCTAGTTTTCCCATGTTTCCTCAGATTGAATGTAAAAAATCATGGTATATGTCTATTTCTATGTGTTGGGCGTAAGGATGTGGAGGTTTGGGTGGTGCTTTCACACAGGAGACCGCAGTTTGCATTCTGTCACAGACTACATGGCAAACTGCATTCATTTAGGACTTTTATTTATAGAGCTTTACATTTTGCCTCTCATTCACCCATTCACACACACACACACACACACACACACACACACACTTAAACACTGATGGCAGCAACAAAGGCGCTGGCCTGATCATCAGGAGCAATTTTGGGTTCAGTGTCTTGCCATGTGGGCAGGAGGAGCCTACCCTGTGATTAGTGGACAACCCGTTGTACCTCCTGAACCCGAACAAGCAATTAATGTTCGCTTTTAAGTAAAATAGGGGTAAGAGGTAAGTGAAAAGTAGGACAAAAGCTCCTGTACATTGTCAATACTTGTGGTGGAAAATTGAGTATGCTACGTTTCACTACAAAGACCTTCTTCAAAGACCTTCTGTCTGACAAAGGTCTTTGAAGAAAGAAGGTTTTTCAGAAATTATTGACAGAGTGTGTACGTTTTTAGGCTATGGAGACAGCGCTACATAAAATACAAAGGGAAGCTAAACACTGTCAGCTAGAATGTAGCTGACTGGAAACTGGAAACACAACCAAGAGAGTATGATTGATATGTGTTTCATCAGGCCTCATGTTATAATATTTAGTTGCCATAGTGATTTACCATGGCACAATAGCTCACAATCAGCAATGAGAAATTGCTGTTCTAGGACTGTATCTGCTAAGAGTCTAATTATTTTTATTATGCTCCATTTTCAGTAAAATAGTCCCTTAGCTGAAGAAACAAAGCTAATTTAGCATGCACATTATCTCCCACATGTTCTGAAACTGCAGTCGACCACAACTTCACTCGGATGGAGTTTCTGAGAGAGTTAATTAGTTTAATTTTATTGCTCCTTAGTTCCTGTTGTGTAAAATAAAGCATATTATTCATTATGAAACAAAAACACACGCCTAAAGCCTTCGAGACAGATACTTTTCAAGCTAATATGTTTCAAGCCTTCAAAGTAAACAAATTGAATTGTCTTGTGATAATCATAATCCTTTCCTCAAAAATGTATTTTAATAATTGTTTTATATCGACCGCCAACGGTGAAGGATGTTTTCTTTGATCTTTTAACTAGTGTTCTTAAACAGTGTGATGGTAAAGATGTAATTTTAATGGGTGTGGTTAGAGTGGTTAGATTAAAAAAAAAAAAGGTTAAGGATATTAGTAATAGATTTCAGAAGACTCAAATGATTAAAAGTCCAACAAAAATTACGTTAAGTCCTCGCAAACCTTGTTGGATTTAATTTTTTACAAATAAAGTGGATCTGGTTTCAAAAACATACATTATCATTGCAGGTATCTCACTTTAGTTGCTAGGAAACTATCCAAGATGAGCTCCAAAAATCTAAATATAACAGAAGGGACATTTTTTTTCATCAATCAATCAAGTTTATTTGTCACACGTAAGCATATAAGGTACAATCACAGTGAAATGTAATCCCGCCAGTTCCTTCAATTTGTGCAAGTGGTCATATTATGCTCATTTCCAGTTTCATAATTTTATTTTGGGGTTTTACCAGAATAGGTTTACATGGTTTAATTTTCAAAAAATACCATACTTTTACTCATACTGCACATTACTGCAGCACCTCTTTTCAGAATCAGAATCAGAATCACCCTGTGTCTTTGTTTTAGCTGCCAACTGAGGCATCTCATTTCTATTTAATCTTTGTTTGGAGTTGCACATGCACAGTACCTAGGTAAGGACTACTAGCCAATCAGAAGCAGAGTAGGGTGGGTCCTAGGAAGGTACTGTGATCCAAAACAAAGACGCTTCAGCCGGTAACTATGGCTTCGGTTCAGCCAAGTCTGATACTGAAACACAGGCAGAACAACCAGAACCAGCTTCGCAACTTAGACTGGAGCAAGATGTTTCAGAGTGGTAAGTTATTAATTTGTAACTAGTTTATCTTTCATAGGTAGCGCTTTAACTGTGCACTGTCTCTACATCACAGTAACAACTTTATGCCCCCTGACTGCCACTGAGGGTATCTTATATCGTTATTTTAATTTTATATTTAGGTGTACTTGTGGAAACTGCTCAATTTGTGCATTTTGATGCATGTGACATAGTGACATAGATACATAACGGAAGTAAAGGCTAGACTACAATAGAGCTGTTTTCAGGCAGTTCAGGAGCAGTGTTTTCTGTGGGAGAGGGTAACTCCCTTTGGGGTGGACTTTGGGCTTTTCCACTTTGCAAATCTATTACATGTACAAAAAACTGAGAGTGGACCCAGGTTGACATGCTGACGTGTTGCGGTAAGCGTATTATCTTATTTCCGGTCACCGGTGTTTGTGTATTACTAGTAGCGTATTTTTGCTGCTCTAGCTCATCACAGTTAATTTTGTTCGATATAGTGACTAACTATCTGCTATACATTTGAAATGTACACTAGTTCTGCTCAAGCACTCATAGCGTTCTCCTTCTTTTAACGACTTTCTCACAAATCCTACAGTTTACATGCTATTCAGTTTTGTTAGCAACCGTTCTTTAGCTTAGCAGCTAGCAATGGCTCTCCTGCTCTCTCCTGCTCGGTGTATCAAATGTTTAGCTATTCCTCTGCCTCCTTTAGTGATAATGGTACATGTAATAAATGTAGATTATTTGTAGCATTGGAGGTGAGGCTTAGTGAATTGGAAACGCGCTTCCGCACCATGGGAACTCAATCATTAGCTGCTATAGTTAGCCAGCCCCCAGTAGCCGGTGCAGACCAACCAGAGTTCTTCCGAAAGAACAATAGCCCTAAGCAGAAGCCCACGGTTCACCACCAACCTGTTCACGTTTCTAACAAGTTCTCCCCACTCAGTGACACACCCGCTGAGAAACCAACTGTGATCATTGGCAGCTCCATTTTGAAACTCCGTAGTTTTCTCTGGGCCCCTGCCAAACCTGTGATGACATGTTTAGCCGCATTTCTTCATTTCGCCGCTGGCTGTCGAAGCGGTGTCCAGCAAATGATGTGGGCTTTGTAGATAATTTCTGGGGAAGAACTGGTCTGATTGACATTCATCCCACTTTGGATGGAGCAGCTCTCATATCTAGAAATTTTTAATTTTCTAGTTTATTAGTGGACCAAAACCACGACAACCCAGAGTTGAGACCAGGAGGCTGTGTTGCAGTCCTACACGCTTCTCTGTGCTTCCAGAGCAGTTAACCAACCAAAACTCTTTAGTGACAGTGTCTGCCACCGACTTAAATTTATAAAATCAAAAGTTAACAGAAGAGGAGTTATACATAATAACCTAAACAAAAACGCTGAAATAGAACACACTAAAATAGGAGAATTAAATATGGACTCTTAAACATCAGATCTCTGTTATCTAAAGCTGTACTAGTGAACTATTTAATATCATCATACTGACTTATTTTATCTTACTGAAACCTGGCTGGGTCATAAAGAATATGTTAGCCTAAATGAATCCACTCCGCCCATTCATATTAATACTCACATTTCTCAAGGCACCGGCCGAGGAGGGGGAGTTGCAGCCATTTTTGACTCAAGCCTATTAATCAACCCTAAACCTAAACTAAATTATAACTCATTTGAAAGCCTTGTTTCACACCCAACCTGGAAAACACGACAGCCAATTCTATTTGTTATACTGTACCGCGCTCCTGGTCCTTATTCTGAGTTTTTATCTGAATTCTCAGAGTTTTTAATCAAGTTTAGTCCTTAAAACAGATAAAGTGGTTATTGTAGGTGATTTCAAGGTGGATGTTGAAAATGATAGCCTTAGTACTGCGTTTATCTCATTGTTAGATCCGATTGGCTTTTGTCAGAGTGTACATAAACCCACTCACTGTTTTAACCACACCCTCGACCTAGTTCTGGTATATGGCATTGAAATTGAACATTTAATAGTCTTTCCATTATTTAATAACTATTACTGGACTACATTAGGCAAAAACACCTACTCTAGATGTCTATCTGATAGTGCTGTAGCTAAATTTAAGGAAGCAATCCCATCTGCATATAATTCTGTGCTATGTCTCAATATAACAGTGGACTCCTATGCTAATTTCAGCCACTCCCAAATTGACCATCTTGTTGATAGTGCTACAGGCTCACTGTAGGAGGTTAGCTTCATGGTATAACCCCCAAACCCGCAAATTAGATTATATTCAACTTTATTGTCATTACGCATGTACATGTACAAGGCAACGAATTGCAGTTTAGGTCTAACTAGAAGTGCAATAAGCAAGTGCAGGATATAAAGTATGATAGAGCATAATTATGAAAATATTTTACAAATGGTACTATGGACAGGACAGAACAGTAGTGCAATGAATATTAAGTAGTGCAAATTATGGACAGAAACAGTTAACAGTGCAGTAGATGAGTTATTGCAGTATTCAGTACATAGTACCTGGAGTGCAAATGATGCAATATATGTATAAATAAATAGTCCAGTAAAATTAAAGCAAACATCACGAAAACTTGAAAGGAAATGGTGTTCCAACAACCTGGAAGAATCTCGTCTACTCTGGCATGATAGTCTTAAAACATATAGGCAAGCCATCTGTAATGCCAGAGCAGCCTACTACACATCATTAATAGAAGGAAATAAAAACATTTCAGCACTGTAGCCAGGCTGACAGAGAATCATAGCTCTATTGAGCCATGTATTTCTATAGCCCTCTGTAGTAACTTCATGAGCTTCTTTAATGATAACATTTTAACTATTAGAGAAATAATTCATCACGCCTTGCCCTCAACCAGTACTGATTTATCTTCAAACACAGGAACCTTGGAAACAACTGTAAAACCTGATATATATTTTGACTGCTTTGCTCCGATCGACCTCCTTCAACTAACTTCAACGATTAATTAATCTAAGCCATCAACCTGTCTCTTAGACCCCATTCCAACTAGGCTGCTGAAAGACATTTTACCATTAGTTAGCACTTCGTTACTGGATATGATCAATCTGTCTTTATTAACAGGCTATGTACCACACTTCTTTAAAGTAGCTGTAATTAAACCTCTTCTTAAAAAGCCCACTCTTGATGCAGGGGTTTCAGCCAACAATAGACCTATATCTAACTCTCCCTTTCTCTCTAAGATCCTTGAGAAAGCAGTCACCAATCAGTTGTGTGACTTTCTAAATAACAATATTTTATTTGAGGATTTTCAGTCAGGATTTAGAGAGCATCATAACGCAGAGACAGCACTGGTGAAAATTACAAATGACCTTTTAATTGCATCAGGCAATGGACTTGTCTCTGTACTTGTCTTGTTAGATCTTAGTGCTGCGTTCGACACCATTGACCATCACATCCTATTACAGAGACTGGAACATTCAATTAGTATTAAAGAAGCCACACTAAGCTGGTTTAAATCCTATCTATCAGATCGATCTCAGTTTGTACATGTTAACGGTGAGTCCTCTGTGCATGCCCAAATTAGTCACGGAGTTCCACAAGGTTCTGTGCAATATTATTAGGAAACACTCCATAAACTTTCATTGTTATGCGGATGATACCCAGTTATGTCTATCGATCAAGCCAGATGAAACTAACCAGTTAGCTATACTTCAAGCATGCCTTAAGGACATAATGAACTGGATGACCTGCAATTTTCTAATGTTAAACTCAGACAAAACTGAAGTTATTGTCCTTGGCCCCAAACACCTCTGAGACACAATATCTAAAGATATAGTTACTCTAGATGGCATTGCCCTAGCCTCCAGCACCACCGTAAGGAACCTCTGAGTTATCTTTGATCAGGATTCATCCTTTAACTCGCACATGAAACAAACTTCAAGGACTGCCTTCTTTCACACATGCAACGTTGCAAAAATCAGGCACATCCTGTCTCAAAATGATGCCGAAAAACTAGTGCATGCAATTGTTATTTTTAGGTTGGACTATTGCAATTCCTTATTATCAGGCTGCCCGAATAACTCCCTTATGACTCTCCAGTTGATCCAGAATGCTGCAGCACGTGTACTGACAAGAACTAAGAAAAAGAGATCATATTTCTCCAATATTAGCTTCTCTGCACTGGCTCCCTGTAAAATCCAGAATAGAATTTAAAATCCTTCTCCTCACCTACAAAGCTCTTAATGGTCAGGCACCATCATATCTTAAAGATCTCACAATACCTTATTACCGGACAGGAACACTGTGCTCCCAAAAACAGGGTTACTTGTGGTGCCTAGAGTCTCCAAAAGTAGAATGGGAGCCAGAGCCTTCAGTTATCAAGCTCCTCTCCTGTGGAATCAGATCCCAATTTGGGTTCGGGAGGCAGACACCATCTCCATGAGCTCATCTCATGAGGTCTGTGACAAAGATCAAAACCATCTGGAGGCCTGCCGGAATGCCGGCGGCACCGTCAGAAGGTCACAGGAGGCTGGCAGCGAAGACTGAGGGTCACAGGAGGCTGGCAGCGAAGACGGAGACCCTCTGGAGGCCGGCGGCGAATACAGAGACCCTCTGGAGGCCGGCAGCAAAGGCGGAACCCCTCCGGGGGTCGGTGGCAAAGCGGAACGCCTCTGGAGGCCAGAGAACCAGATCAGGACCCAGCGACAGGACAATAGGACAGGGAGCCAGCGACGGACCAGCAGGACAGGCGGTTGCGATCCAGTGGTGGCAAGGGGTTGGTGCTGCTGCAATCCAGCCGGGAAAGGAGGCGACTGCGATCCAGTGGCAACTAGATGTTAGGAACTGCTACGATCCAGCCGGGAGTCCGAGAACAGGGAGCGGCTGCAATCCAGCCGAGAGTCTGGGAACTGGGAGCTGCTGCGATCCATCAGGGATTGGTGATTGCCACGGCGCAGGAACTGGAGGCGGCAGTGGAGCAGGCCAGCCACTGGGCAGCGGAGCTGGTGAGCCGCTGGGCAGCGAAGCAGGTGAGCCGCTGGTTTGCAGGCGATGACTGGCAGGCCAGGGTGCAGGCTGATGACTAGCTGGCTTGGGTGCAGGCTGATGACTAGCTGGCTTGGGTGCAGGCTGATGACTGGTAGGCCAGCATGCAGTCTGATGACTGCAAGGACCACCTAGAGCCAGGCGGGCGCCGAGGTATGGGTTCAGAACTGGGGGTTGCTTCCCCAGGACCAGTGAATACAGCTAAAGAAGCCATTGCAGTCCTCCGCCAAGCCAGAGAAGGGCGCCGGTCTGGCCCTGGGCATGGCATAACCGGTGGTGAAAGAGCGACTGCGGAAGGGACGGAAGTGATGGCTGGTGTGGGTGTGGGTGGATTGGTGGAGAGTACCGACAGAGACAATCCACCCGCTCTTGAACAGGGTCCCTGGAGCTCAAGCTGTAATCCTTCAGTGTTGGTCTGAACTTCTGTTACGGACAGATAGGCAGGACGCACCGATATGGAAATAGATGGATATTTATTGGATTACAGCACGATCAGACAAGTATGCAGGTAAGCTCACAACTAGACAATGATGCACAGAGACGGGCTGAACCTGCTGGAGTAGAATGGAGTGGAAACTACGCTGGAGTAGGATGGAATGGAAAACACGCTGGAGTGGAATATAGTAGTGGGGAATCCTATGTAGAGTCCTTCGTAGAACGAGATCGGACAACTGGCTGAGGTGAGTGATGTGCTTTTATCCTAGTTGTGATTAGGTGCTGATGGAGAGCAGGTGTGTGTGATAGGGAGCAGGTGTATGTGATTAACTGATGGTGGAGCCTGGCGTGTCTGTGACAATGACAAAGATCTGATGTTTAAGAGTCCACATTTAATTCTCCTATTTTCTTGTGCTATTTCAGCATTTTTGTTAGGTTTTTATGTATTACTCCTCTTCTGTTGTCACATGACAACTTGACAACTCTTGCTGCTAATTGCTGTGGTAATTAGAAATGTGAAAAGTAAAAACGGGGTCTTGGTAGAGGATAGAGCCAGTGTGAAAAAGAGTAATGGTTATGGATTGTAACCCTAGATCTATACAGAGCAGCCCTCTAGTCATTCCCTCCTTTTCTCTCCCTCTCTCCCTTTCTTTCACCCAGGACTTTGTGTTGGTTGAATCCTGTCAATGCTACATTCAGACGTCTCTGATTTGTGTCCTCATCCTCCAGCTCTGTCTTTGCTTATACTGTACACATTCTCATATTATGTGCTTTCAGCAATGAACTGCTTTATCCTCTCTTAGCATCTCTTGTCTCTTTTCCCTCTGTTTGAATGGAATCCTTGAGTTCTGCCTCTTGTGTGTATGTGTAGTCTGCCCTCTTTCAAGGTCGTTGTGTTGCAGAAGAGGTTTGGTTGTTCAGGTCCTATCAGTACTTGGCAGCATCTGGGACATAATTGACATCTTCACTTATCCACATTCTTCATATATGTTTGCAATTTATTTACCTCATATTGTTATTCTCTTTCTCCATATTGTAAATTATATTGTTATTTCTCTGTAAATCAATTGATACAGTGGTGAGATTTTGCAAAGACCCTTACTTATATAAGCAGAAGAAAATAGTAGCTTGTCTGGATTGGCTGGCTAATATGCAAATTTCAGAGTGCTGCTTAACCCCTGTTGGCGCTGACGATACAATAAATAACCTTTAATCCTGAGTGTCATGAGTCTATTTCAGTTTGTCACATACAGTACTGTATGTATAACCAGTGTGAGGTGAGCCACTGGTTTGGGGAGATAGGGCAACAGTTCTCCTTTGCTCCAGGATACTTGCCAGTTGCTGGAGAACCTGATTTTGTCTCCAGATATAACAGCCTTGGGAAAGACTGGTTCTTTGCAGAGTGGACAATCCACTGGTTTAAGTTCTTGGGTCTTAAACCTGTGATACTGCCCTTGCACTTTTGCTGCTGGGCTGATGTTGCTCTGTGCCAAGTGGGACGACTTGTCGGGAGAACAAAACCACCACTCCCATGTTGCACCTGACCTACAATGTCTCCGCGCCTGAGAGCAGATTTTGCTTGCTCTACAGCCTCAGAGAGGGTCCACTTCCTCCAAGTTATCAGCCTGGGAGCAGTTGATCGTATTCCACTATCTTGAGACTCAGGGTCACCTTGAGGCAGGGTCATGTCCAGCCTCACCTTGGCGCACTTGTATTCTTCAGTGAGGCTACAGACAGGCAGTTGCAGTCCACCATTCCCATACAAGCCAATACCAAAGGTTATTCCTCTACTATTCCTCTATAATATTATAAAGAGTACGGTCTAGACCTGCTCTATAGGAAAAGTGCAATGAGATAACTTCTGTTATGAATTGGCGCTATATAAATAAAATTGAATTGAATTAAGGGATTTAGTGGTACAAACAGTCAGCCAATCAGTCTGCTACCAATTCTTAGCAAACTGCTGGAAACTTAAATATATTGACATAATATATATATATATATATATATATATATATATATATATATATATATATATATATATTGAATAATAACTTAGTGGGAGCAGTGTTACTAGATTTTAGTTCAGCTTTTGATGTATTGGACCATAAATTGTTAGATAAATTAAAATGTTCAAATTTGCACCTCACGCTATATGCTGGTTTAAAAGTTATTTGTCCGACAGAAAACAGAAGAGCTAACATCATCAGAATGTACATAACCGTAGGTTATTGGTGATGGACAGGATGGTTTTTTCTCTGCTCTGTTTTATAAGAAATATTTCATTGTTTAAAATCCTGAATGTCCTGTTCCATCAAGAGGTTGTTTTTCCCTTCCTGTCTCAAAAACTAATGCAAGGCAATGTACCGTTATGTACAGAGCAATGAAAACATGGAATGGTTTGCAATCAGACATTACACATTTAACAAGTAAAACAGTTTTTTAAAAAGAGTTTAAAGAAATACCTAATGGCACAGAACACTAACCCCTCTCCAAATAGGACTGTTGTAGTTTTGGTGTTGTCACTTCCTGGTTTATTTTGTAGTATTCTCTTTCCCTTGTGTGTCTTGTGTTTTTACTTCCTGTCTGTGTTTTTCCCTCCAGTTTTGATTGTTGGTCCTCCCTTGATTGTTGGCACCTGTGTCTTGTTATATCACCTCCCCTAGGGTATTTAGTCTTGGTCTTTTCTTTGTTCAGTGTCGGATCATCGTTGTACACATGGTGTTGTTCCTTGCTGAGCCCTTGGCTGTGAGTTGTGTTGGATTCTTTGTTCTCCCGTGAACCTTGTTTGGATTTTGGATTTTGGATTTTGGATTTTGGATTTTGGCTTTTGTCTGCTCATTACCTGTCTGCTCACCTCGGCCTGTTCTTGCCTGCATTCCACCCAACAACAAACACGGTAGTCATCTGGCTATTTTTCCCTGAGACTGCTTCCTCATCATCTGCTTTGGGTCCACATACCTCCATACAGCACCTCCCGCCTTACGACAAGGACATGTTTTGCAACATATTATCTGACTATATAATCATTAATGAAAAACTTTCTTGGTCATGTTTCATTTTTATTTTATGTTATCAGTCACTATATGCTTTTTTTAGTAGTACTACTCTTATATTTGAGCTGTATCAAATGTTTTACTGACTATTTAGATATAATGTGGATACTTGTTATGGTTGTTATTATCGTCATTACTTTTATTGTTGCTGATTCATTGTTTTTTCTGTGGTTGTTTTACATTATGTAATGTTTACTTGTGTGGACCCCAGGAAGAGTAGTTGCTACCTTGGTAGTGGCTGATTGGGATCCAAAAAAACCCCTTTGACTTCACTTTGAGATTTCTTGCTATTCCCAGAATACCTCTCAACATGCCCCAGAAATGGTTCTTTGTGCTCTATCGTGAAAGCAATAACAATGTTTTTTCAGCAGGGAGAAAGTGAGGGTAAAGATAGAACTTGGCTGCAGTTTGTGTTATGGTTTCATTTACAAAAAAGCCACTGAAGCAGGCTCTGAAATTCACCTACCCACAACATATCTGCCTAGATACAATCTGCACCTGCATTGCATTTTTCGTGACAGAGGCAGAGACAGTTATTAGTGCAGAAATTTCTGTGTATTTCTGCATCCTCTACAATGGATTTCTCTCTGTTTGATGTTTGCACCAGCATCATGAGGTGCTGTGCATTTGCATTAAAATTTGCTTTACAGATGAATAACAGCATGAAGAAATATCCAACAAGGTTTAAAGAAAAATCCTGGTGTTCTCTTTATTTGGGTGATTTAGTGGATTAGTGGGTAGTTTCTGATACATACTGTGTTAGTGAAGGAACATTACCATATTCCCTCTGGTGTTGATTGGATGTGCAGTATAAGGCTGATATAATAACCCCAGGTTATTTTTTCAGATATTTCCACAACAGCAGATGAAAAAGATTTTGATTCATTCATTCAAATTCAGGTGACGACATGCTGAACATCACAAATCTGAGAATATATCGAATATAAATTAAAGGGAAATTAATTTTGCTCAGGTCAATACCATACAGACAAGTAAATAATATAAACACCACAATACAAAACAAGAGTATTCATCATACCTAAAGAGATCACCTACAGTAGGTTATATAACAACCACACACTGTCACAAAAAAGAGAATAAGACGCACATATGGGCATAATGTTACAGATATACCAGTACCTTTCACACATTCAGGTGTGCAGTAATATGTTTCAAGATCTGAAATAAGTGAAAAGTTATAAATTAGGGACTTTACCAAACTTATTAGAAGTTGAGGGGAGTCAGAAATGAGGGAGGGCTATGTAGTTTTTGCTGAAGGGTGGGTAGTCTAATTTCTTTGGGGGAGCAGGGAAGGGTCTTGTCATCCCATTTTTATTTTCACCTGTGAAATTTATATATATATATATATATATATATATATATACACACATCTGGGCATATATCACATATGGGCTAGAAGTCCCAAGGTCAAAATGGAATACACCTCTTAAGGTAGCTGAGAATGACTGAGCTAAGATCCTGTGGGACTTCCAGATCCAGTCTGACAAACTGGTGATGGCTAACCAACCAGACATCGTGCTGATTGACAAACAGCAGAAGAAGGAAGTGGTCATAGATGTAGCAATCAAGCGACAGCAACATCAAGAAGAAGGAACACGAGAAGCTCGAAAAATACCAAGGGCTGAAAGAGGAGCTAGAAGAAATGTGGAGAGTAAAAGCAAAAGTGGTGCCAGTGCTTTCAGGTCCTCTTTACAAATAGATGTTATTTTGTATGAAGGATTTGCAAAAAAAGTAACATTTTGTACATGGAGAACAAAACACTGTACAATGGTTTAACCAGACTAACAACTGAAAGGGCAGAAAGAGACAAAGAGTAATAGTTAAATATGAATATAAGAAATCAGCAGTCATTGCTTAAAGAAATTGGAAGCTTAGCATTAAAATCTATGCTGAATTAAATAGGAACAGGTTCCTGTTTCAGTGTCAAGTGCACAATAATTCCAAGCTGGAATTAACAGGCGTGTTGCTTTAGCAAAGTTATTCTTAAAACTTCATAATAGAAATAGTTAGTCTAGGGTTGGCACTATTGGAATTTGATCATGGAATAGCAGCTGAATATGCTATGGACTGACAAATCACAGTTTAAACCTATTCATTCTAACCAATTGCAAGCACAGTTGTGGTTCAAAAATGATCTAGGGTTGCTTAGGCTTTTCTGGACTGGAAAACAAATAAAAAATCGAAGAGTATTTTGGGGGGAAATGGTTGCAACAGTATTCTCCCCTGTCATGCAACACTGTGGGGACATCGACCAAACCGAAGGTTTAATCATTTATTATTACTTTCAAATGTAAATAATACATTTGGTGTATAATTGTACTGTTTTTATCTATGTTACAATCGCCACTATTGAAGGAAAGAAGAAAAACATCAATATTACAGGTGACTCCAAACTTTTGAGCAGTTGTGTATATACATATATGTATGTGTGTATGTATTTAAAAAAAAAGATCAAATAGTAACATCAAAAAGATGGTTCCCATGGCATACAGGCTATTTATCAGAGATTCATTCTCTTCATCCTAATCAACTAGCTTGTAAGACCAATATGTCAGTTTTAAGAAACAGAATAGATGATTGAACATTATCGCTCCAGAGAGCACCTCACTTTTCCTCTAGCCTACAGGGGCTCCCACCTTCACTATATTCTACATTATTTGACATATCAGAATCAGAAATCAGAATCAGAAATACTTTATTGATCCCCGAGGGGAAACTCTTTTGCTACAGCAGCTCACTATCACGTCAGTGCACACAGGAATAGAAGTACTAAGCAAAAACTATAAACTATAATACACTATAATACAGGTCGGAAAATAAATTAAGTACCAAGTGGGTACTAGGGGTACTACTAAGTATAAAATAAAACAAGTGTGAAGTACAAAGTGGGTTTACCGGTTGATGATAATAATATGATATAAAGTAATAGTGCATGAACTGCCAAGTTAAGTGTAGCTTATTTAAATGAGATGGAGCATATTGCACAGCAGTAATAGAGGTATGAATAAATAAAAATATCAATAAATAAGGAATTTTAAACTGAAATGGGTATATTGCACAGGAGTATTAAACAGAGAATATTGCACAATTATCTCAAGTATTGCGGTGATGTTAATGATCCAATGTCCAGTTTAATGACTTAGGGTCATACAGACTGACACTTAGAGGGAGGAGTTAAAGAGTTCGATGGCCACAGGCAGGAATGACTTCCTGTGGTGCTCTGTGGTGCATTTTGGGGGGATGAGTCTTCCGCTGAAGGTACTCCTTTGTTTGACCAGCACGTCATGGAGTGCGTGGGAGACACTGTCCAAGACGGCATGTAGTTTGGCCAGCATCCTCCTCTCTGACACCACCGCCAGAGAGTCCAGCTCCACCCCCACAATGTCACCGGCCTTACGGATTAGTTTGTTGAGTCTGTTAGCGTCTGCTACCCTCAACCTGCTGCCCCAGCATGCAACAGCATACAGGATAGCACTGGCCACCACAGACTCATAAAACATCTTCAGCGTTGTCCGGCAGATGTTGAAGGACCTCAGCCTCCTCAGAAAATGGCGGCTCTGGCCCTTCCTGTAAAGAGCTTGAGTGTTCTTAGCCCAGTCCAGTTTATTGTCCATGTGTACTCCCAGGTAGTTGTAATCCTCTACAATGTCCACACTGACCCCCTGGATGGAAACCGGAGTCACTGGTGCCTTAGCCCTTCGTAGATCTACAACCAGCTCCTTAGACTTTGTCGCATTGAGCTGCAGATGGTTCTGCTCACACCATGAGACAAAGTTCCCCACCACAGCCCTGTACTCAGTCTCATCACCATCGCTGATACATCCCACCACAGCAGAGTCATCAGAAAACTTCTGAAGGTGGCAGGACTCTTTGTGGTAGCTGAAGTCCGTGGTGTAGATGGTGAAGAGGAAGGGCGAGAGGACAGTCCCCGGCTTGTCCAGGTGGGTGTGGATGCGGTTCAGCACCCACCTGGACAAGCTGGAAAGCACGGTGAGGATCATGTTTTTTGACTTCTCTAGTGCTTTCAACACCATCCGGCCAGCCCTGCTGGGTCAGAAGCTGGCAGCGATGCAGGTGGATGCCCCCCTTGTGTCCTGGATTGTGGACTACCTGACTACCTATATCATATGACTGATATCATATATGAACAGAAAGCAGAACTACAGTAAAATAGAACCTGTTCTACTAATAGGTGATGTAAATTAAAACATCTTGGGACATTGATCCGGTTATAATCAGTTCATAAATACACACACTTTAGTCCACAGTAATCTAAACACAAACACTTCATCATTTGTTCTTCTGTTAACAAGGCATTTGGAGCTTCCTTTCCACACATCACCTGATCAACTGATCTCATACATATCAGGCAACAACATAATTTGATCAAATTCATATTCATTCTTATTATTTGGAATATCTGAGTGGCTTTAACTCCTCAGCAGTCATTAGAGCTGGTGCCTGTTCCTATTTCACCCATTAATTCCAGTGGTAATAACTGTTTACATTTAGTAGCTCTTGGGTCAAAAACAGTTTTCAGTAAACAGGATGCACCATTTTGTTGTTTACTAATTCCATTTGTAATGTGCAAGTTGTTGACTACATGAAAATTGTTCCAGATTTGAATAAGACTACTCCCCATTAAATTATTTATGCACATTTAGTTATTGATGGCAGAACTAATTTTACTAATTCAATGATGTTATATTATTTTAAAATACATGGGAGGAGGTTGTTGCAATTTTTGTCAAGGGGAAGGACCAAATAAAATATTGATAACACTGGGGACTATTGCTTTTTTATAAAGTGTAACACAAAATTCAGCCCCCCTCCATACCCAAATAATTTTTGTACAGTCTCTTGTATAAATTGAACAATAGTGAGTAGGACAAGCAAATTGACATGTCAGTAATCTGAACTTTCCATTATTTCTCACCCTTACACTCTCTACTATATAGAAATTATCACCAATGGCTGTCTCTGTTGTCTTCCTATTCCCTTTTGTTTGTCACTCCCTTCACTGTGTTAATGATCCAATTTCAGGGGAATATGATTTTATTTATTTATTCCTTGATCAAGTGTCTTCTGTGATCTGCATTTACTTTCATTTAAAGTGAATATTTTGAAAAGGTGTAAATTCTTCAGATAAGAGGAAACTGTACTGTCTCTTTGAAGGAATACACCCCCCTTCTCATTTCCCTCTGCTATTTCCTCACATAAGATATAATAACACTGATAGAGACCAGACATACACAGATCCCTTCCTATGTGAAGGGAAGATTTGGTGCTGCAGCCGGATTTGTGACAGTGTGATGTTTTTTCTAGTCAAAAAGTGGGACAAGAAATAGAGCAACAACCTTGGCACCCCTGTCCTTGTATCTTCAGCTTTCAGAAAACTAAATTCCTTTTGAAGACCTTTTTAAAAAACCTTTTTATTCAGACAGGAATGAGAACTCGGAATTGGCTGTGAAGCCAACAGCCAACAGAGACAGAAAGGTGCCAAAACCAGAACAGCTCTGTCTGAACATACAACATACCTGTAACTACAGGCCGTTATGAAACTGTAAATAGGCAGAATGTGACAAAAACTTTCAGGGACATGAAGTTGAAAAGATGAGAAAAGATGTATTTTCTGACACAAGTCCCATTCTATATATCATGTCATTGAACAGAGAAAAAATATGACCTCCATAAGTTGTGAGATAGGTTCCCAACAACAGGTTGGCAACAACAGGCAAAATATTATGTACAATGGCATTGCAAGAGAAAGCCAGCATGATGTGTGATTGGAGTGAGTCACTTTCCTTCCCACAATTGACAAGTGATGGAGACCGCATGATGTCAATGCCATCTGCCTGTCTGATTGTGGGCCACCTGCTGCCCCTGTGTTCCTGTTCGTCAACTGCTACTACAATTGTTATTATTAGTCTTATTACTATTATTGTCATTATTATTCCTTTAGTAATATTACCGCTACCATTACATTATTATTATTTTAAAATTCTAGGTGGAATTTGCATTGTGCTTACCCCCCTCCCTCCCCTCTCTCTCTCTTTGTCTCAACCCAACCGGAAGCGGCGGATGGCTGCTCACCCTGAGTCTGGTTCTGCCAGAGGTTTCTGCCTCTTAAAGGATGTTTTTCCTTGCCACTGTCGCCAAGTGCGCCAAGGATGGGGAAGAGGGAGGGGAAGATGTGTGAATATTTCAAACAAGATCCGGGCCACTATTGTAGACCACGTAGTGAACCATGGACTATGGCTGAAGCAGGTCGTAGAGTCAGAATCAATCTACTGTGGCGTTGATAATTCAGACAGGAATGAGAACAGGTAAACCTTCTACGTAAGTACTACAGTATACAACTGGTCACATACACACTACTACACATTACAGCACTCTATCCCTGTAACTTGGTCATTGTGTGGTGTAACATCTCAGAATTTACTGTATAATTCATGGACTGTCCCATCAAGTCATAATTATTGCACTTTTACTATAGAACTGTACCGCTGCCCCACTCTGGTGGCAGAGCCCGAGTTTTCACTCCTGAGCAGGAGATGACAATAGTCAACATGGTGAGAGTAAACAATGTTATTAGACTTTGAGAGATTCACAGTGCAAAATGATGGCATCTTTCAGAACATTGCCTCTGTGAGTCTCTCAACCATAGACAGCTGAAGAGGCATGCCATGTCAATGAAGCAACTTTACAGGGTTCCATTTGAAAGGAATAGTGAGAGGGAAGGAGCTACAGTATCTAAATGAGCTGAAAAGTGAACTTTGATCCACTGAGCGGATCAAGGATCTCTTCCAGCGGCAGATGGAGCTGTGTTCCCGGCTAAAGTGACTCCAGTGACTTCTTCTTCACAGCCACCTGCTACTATTTCAGTGCTTCCCCCTATGCAAGCATCAGTTCAGGTAGTCAATCACTTAGCTTACCTGCACTCAGCCAGCTCGTTAATGATCAGCCATAAACTCAGATCAAAGCACAGCTTGTTCAAGGCGGGATTGTTGCACTGTTATTCCGCCTCAGCGTTCTGTATAAAATGTACGATATCTGTGTAAAAAGGGTTCAACCTGCTTGCTGTGGTGTCTCTGTTTGCACAAACCGCGTGGAATCACGTTGAGTCCGGTATCTGTTTATGTAGCCACTTCTCGGTGAAACACATGATACTGCACTATTTGTACTCCTTCTGAATTCTAGCAAGTGCTTCCAGTTCATCCATCTTACCTTAGGGACCTTACATTGCCATGAGATGACTGCAGGGATGCAGGGTTAAATCTTTTCTTCATTCTCCTTTTAACACCAGCTCTGCATCCCCGCTGTATCCTCCTTAGCTCCTCTGGAAGTTGGGGTTTTCCTCTGGCCACAGTAGTCAGTCACTGCAGAGCGATCAGCTGCTTGCATGTGTAAACAATGCCGGCAGAGTTTCAGGCATGGCTTCCAGTTATTAGCAGTGATCCAAGGGCAATGGAGAGCAATAAAACATATCCAAACCATTGAAAAAGCATCTTGGCGTTGAGTAATGTCCAGTAACACAATAGCAACGTATTTAAACATGACAAGTTCTAAATACAAGGTAAAAACAAATAAAAATGAATAAAAACGACCAGACACAGGGAGTTGCTACAACAGGCAGCCACTAGCATGGCGCCATCTTTACCTCTAAACCTTTGGTCACATTGCTGTAGATGTTGACTGACTTTGTGTATTTTGTTTTGATGCATGTGGTTAACATTTTGAGTGTTATAGGTTATTTTGCACAAGTGGTATAATGTTATGAGAAATTATTTTACTCTTTTGTTTTTAGATATTTTTTTGAGGTGTTTGTAACAGTTGTTGACAATTATACATAATATACCTACACTGCTGTTTTTTTGTAAGAACAGGTATCAGAAACAACAAAGAACAAAATAATACTGCAATTATTAATAATGAAATATAAAATGATAACACAGACATAACAAGGGATATTTTCTAACAACAGGATATAGCCTAGGCTGTACGTGAATCAAATAGGTTAGTAGCGATGCGGCAATCAGGCAGTGGTGTTTTGCTCTTTTGGAGACTGCACTTAAAGTTTTGAGAATAAGGTTAGAATTTCAGGAAATGCCTCGAAGCGATTGAGAAAACTGTAATTAAAGGTACCCTGTGGAGTTTTTTTTACCCCTAGTCGTGCTGTGGAGCTGTTTTTTAACATGCCAGTACCCGTGTTGTTTGTCTCATGCATGCGCATTACACAGTCCTGTCCTAAATAATTTAACTGCACCAGTCTGCCTGCACTGTCTACATTTGGGTCCAGTCCCTGTTGCTCTGCATACCAATTGTGACAATAATTCTGTAGGCCTTGTAGGCTATTTTTTGAATGCCAACAATATAGATTGTGTAAGTCATGTATTTGATATACATACTTGGATACTTTTTGATGTGAACATAAACATTTTAATTACCTCTAAAAAATTTAAATCAAATGAATAATAAATTATATACAGTATAGACATAAACTGGGTTTGTCCATATTTGCATATGCATTATATAACCTATTTTTGTATTTCCATTCAAATTAGTTACATAAAGATGACATTTAGCCTACTATTTATCATTCCTACTTTTAAGATTTTCCTTGTCTCTTCATAGGATACATTAAACAAAGTGATATTCTTCATACTATCTTAAGTAGGATACAATTAACATAAAGGTTACAATATCCATTCGTGGAGAACGATTCAATGTGCATACAAAGACCTTTAGTTTTAGCTGGTATGGGAAGAATATCTTGCCATATCTCGAAACTGAAAAAAAGCTTTTCAAAGTATTTCAAAGTGTTTGAAAGCTTGAAATCTAATATAGGTTTTACAAGATTGAAACTAAGTTTTGAAGGCTTGCATAATGTTTTGACAGGCTGAAAATAATTCAAATATCTGCAAACATTATTATGTATTGAATTTTCTTTCTTAACAACTGCAGCACTCTTTAAAGTGTGTCTACAACATATTTTCAGAGTTCTGTGCACACATTTGCGAGCTTGAGAGTCACTTGACTTCTGGCAGACAGTCTGAAAAAGAAAAAGCCACAGGGGCATTTGCTCGTAACCTATTGTTTGCTCTATATCATGTTATTTGTCATGATATTGGATTTCTCCAGAATCGCATACCCAATTTTCAAGCCAGGAGCTTGTTCTTCAGGGTGATGTATTTTGAGGATTGTTTGGGGAGTTTGGGGTCCAACCCCATGAACAGCCCCTGGAAGACCTCAAAGGTGTGGTCCAGTTTTACGGGATACTCAAGACTGACTGCAGTGATTAGGCCAAGGAGAAGGCAGCAAGCCCTCACCACACTACTCACACCTGTCAGCAGTAGAAGCCCTTTGAGGATGATCCCAATAGTGTCATGACACACATAGGGAAGACTTTGAAAGCCTCCAGGATGTCAGATTCTGGGTTTCTTGTTTTGCTGCTATTCAGCGCTGGGTCTAACGTTGCCATCCTGTAGCCATCATCAACTGAAACGATGCACTTCAGTGCTATGTGGCTGTGTTCATGCCCTCATTTCAGATAAAGTTACACGTAGTTGCATGTCCATGCTAACCAGTGACTCTTTACACGGTTAAGCTAACATCGACGTCCTGCACCTCAACTAAAACAAACGCCAAATTAAATAACGTTACTAAAGCTCTATGACTCTTAACAAGACTGAATTGGTCTATGATATCCACACCATCTCACCAGTTGCTAACGTGTCGAAAGCAAATTAGCTAGCATCGGGCCGTTACCTTAATGTCACTTACCCTGAGGAATATAATGTTAACCACCACTCAACTATTGAAAAGCTCTCAAGTGCACACTTTTTCCTATTAGCTGCCATTACGTTAAAAAAATGAGTTACTTACTTTCAATAAATGGCAGAGAAAATATGACTGCTGTGAGGTCCTGGATACCATGGGGCCTGTCCATAGGTCCTGTTTGTCTGGCAGTGCAAATAACTTTACTTTGAATTTAATTATTTTAATGAGTTTTGTGAAATCATTAAGACACGCCCTTATAAAAATGCTTACGATTTAATAAAGAATATTGACTAATTTCAAGTCTTTTTAATTATTGGGAAAAGTTTTTAAAAAGTTAATAAATAGTCATCTATTTATATTTAAAAAACATTAGTTTGGCCTCTGTAAGGCTGGACTCAGGTGCATTTTCTGGTACTAGGCTTCAGGTCCTCTTAAGTACTCATCAAAGAATGTTACCCACAAAAGCCACCCAAACATAAACACAGCAATCTGGGCCAGATTGTCCATATATGGCATCAGGCGATGCACAAGCCAATTTGAGGGGGGGGGGCATGATTAGCTGCCTGTAGTTCAGTTAATTTGGTCTGGACAAAGGGACATTTTTTTTTACATTGTTGCATTTTAGTTCTGGTCCAGTTCCTGTTCACCCTGACTTTTTATAAAAAACGAACCAAGAGGAGTAAACATAAAGTTATACAGTCTGACAGATAACTCGTTAATTGGACAGTTTTGGCGATTGTCATCCTGCATCATCAGTGCATTATCAGGACCCACGTGGGGAAATCAAATTCCGGTATCTGACAGAAGTTTTCACTTTAATGCTTCTGATGTGTGTATTTATGTTCTTTGGTGTCACTAAGAGCCCACAAAGAAATAAGTGATTATAAGCATTATTAGTATTATTAGACTGCAAATCCACTCCATGTTGTAGAGACAGGATGAAAAGGAGGCGTCTTGTACAGTAATGATTCAGAGCTTATTGCTGTGGGATAAGTGGGATTGGTGGGATTCTTCTCTACCATCGTATTACTATAGATAACATGCATTCATGCACACAAATGGAGAGGAAGAGAGAAAGCTACATACACTTGCTATTCATCAACATTTTTTTATATCAACCTCCTCTGCCTCTGCTTTCTCATCCCTTTCTTCCTTTTGTGGAGCTGCAGTAATGGGTACAGTGCAGACTGACACTGTAACCCTCACACCTGCACAATGAGAGAGGGACAAAACAGTTAAATAGCATCAAGGTAGCTGGATCATTTCTACAACAAGCCTCCATCAGCATCATGTACACATTAATCCAGAAAAATCTCTGCTCTGAGAGGCTTGGAGCAAATTCTGGAACAGATACAAGGTCAAAATACAGAAATTACACTGTTCATGTGCTGTGTAGGGAGGCATACAATAGAAACTAAAACAATGTGAATACCTGAATGCTGTTGCTCACATTCATAATTGCATGTCATCTTTGACAGTATGTTTCCTTTATGTTTTATAACGTTTGGGGAGCACTGGGGAGAATGCTGCCTACTGCCCACATCCATACCCTTCGGGTTCTCAAATTGACTTTGCTGATTGGGACGAAAATTTGGGAATCTTATGGGATATCAGATTCACTTTTAAGAACCACGTGGAACACCTGACTAGCAAACTGAATGTCAAAATTGGATTTGTGCTAGTAGGATGACCATTGTTAAAATATGTCTGCACTTGATTATGGTGATATTGTATGCATGCCTCTCCCACCAACTCAGAGCCTTTTGACTCAGTGATTCACAGTTCACTCTTCCCTTTATCGCAAGTGATGAAGTCCTCATTCCACTACAAGAGGCTTTCTCGGTGTGTGCCTGTGGGGAATGGTCAGTACATAGTCGTAGCCCTGCTGTTCATCACAGTTAACATTACTGTTCGTCAGTTGTAAATATATTGTTAAACTCTGAATATAGCAGCTGTCGGATTAACTGAAGTTTCAGATTAACTGCTGATACTTGCGTGCGTGAGGCAGATGTTTCATAGGCAAGGCTTTTGAGGACCTATTGTCGAATCAGGAAATATATATATATATATATATATATATATATATATATATATATATATATATATATATAACTTCGTCCTTCACCCTCCGCGGGTGGTCTCATCCTTCGAGCTCGGGTCCTCTACCAGAGGCCTGGTAGCTTGAGGGTTCTGCACAGTATCTTTGCTGTTCCTAGTACTGCACTCTTCTGGACCGAGATGTCTGGTGTTCTTCCAGGGATCTGCTGTAGCCACTCCTCCAGTTTGGGGGTCACTGCCCCGAGTGCTGCCATGACCACGGGCACCACTGTCGCCTTCACCTTTCAGGCCTTCTCCAGCTCTTCTCTGAGCCCTTGGTATTTCTCTAGTTTCTCATGTTCCTTTTTCCTGATGTTGCCATCACTTGGTATTGCCACGTCAACCACAACAGCTTTCTTCTGCTGCTTGTCCACCACCACGATGTCTGGTTGGTTCGCCATTACCATTCTGTCAGTCTGAATCTGGAAGTCCCACAGGATCTTGGCTCAGTCATTCTCTACCACCTTTGGAGGTGTTTTCCACTTTGACCTCGGGGTTTCCAGTCCATACTCCGTGCAGATGTTCCTGTACACTATGCCAGCCACTTGGTTATGGCGCTCCATGTATACTTTTCCTGCCAGCATCTTACACCCTGCAGTTATGTGCTGGATTGTCTCAGGGGTCTCTTTGCACAGCCTACACCTTGGGTCTTGTCTGGTGTGGTAGATCTGGGCCTCTATTGCTCTGGTGCTCAGGGCCTGCTCCTGTGCAGCCATGATGAGTGCCTCTGTGCTGTCCTTCAGTCCGGCCCGCTCTAGCCATTGGTAGGATTTCTTGATATCAGCCACTTCAGTTATGTTCCGGTGGTACATCCCATGTAGGGGTTTGTCCTCCCATGATGGTCCCTCCTCCAGCACCTCTTCCTCTGTTCCCCATTGCCTGAGACATTCCCTGAGCACATCATCTGTTGGGGCCTTATCTTTGATGTACTTGTGGATCTTGGATGTTTCATCCTGGATAGTGGCTCTCACACTCACTAGTCCACGGCCGCCTTCCTTACGGCTAGCGTACAGTCTCAGGGTGCTGGATTTGGGATGGAACCCTCCATGCATGGTGAGGAGCTTTCGCGTCTCAACGTCTGTGGTCTGTATCTCTTCCTTTGGACACCTTATTATTCCCGCAGGGTACCTGATCACTGGCAGGGCGTAGCTGTTTATTGCCTGGGCCTTGTTCTTGCCATTGAGCTGACTTCTTAGGACTTGCCTTACTCGTTGGAGGTATTTAGCAGTTGCTGTTTTCCTTGTTACCTCTTCGAGGTTGCCATTTGCCTGTGGTATTCCAAGGTACTTGTAACCATCCTCAATGTCTGCTATTGTTCCTTCTGGGAGTGAGACCCCTTCTGTGTGGACTACCTTCCCTCTCTTTGTCACCATTCGACTGCACTTCTCAAGCCCGAATGACATCCCAATGTCAGAGCTGTAGATCCTGGTGGTGTGGATCAGTGAGTCGATGTCCCACTCGCTCTTAGCATATAGCTTGATGTCATCCATGTAGAGGAGGTGACTGATATATATATATATAACTATAACTATATATATATAACTATAACTATATATATATATATATATATATATATATATATATATATATATATATATATATATATACACATCTATAACAATGTAGTTTTTGCCCCCTTCCTGATTTCTTATTTTTTTGCATGTTTGTCAAACGTTAGATCATCAAACAAATTTAAATATTAGTCAAAGATAACACAAGTAAAAACAAAATACAGTTTTTAAATGAAGGTTGTTATTATTAAGGGAAAACAAAATCCAAACCTACATGGCCCTGTGTGAAATAGCGATTGCCCCCTAAACCTAATAACTGGTTGGGCCACCCTTAGCAGCAACAACTGCAATCAAGTGTTTGTGATAATTTGCAATGAGTCTTTTACAGTGCTCTGGAGGAATTTTGGCCCACTCATCTTAGCAGAATTGTTGTAATTCAGCCACATTGGAGGGTTATCGAGCATGAACTGCCTTTTTAAGGTCATGCCACAGCATCTCAATAGGATCCAGGTCTGGACTTTGACTAGGCCACTCCAAAGTCTTCATTTTGTTCTTCTTCAGCCATTCAGAGACCCCAAAACAACATCCAAAGAACTGCAGACCTCACTTGCCTCACGTTAAGGTCATTGTTCGTGCCTCCACCATAAGAAAGAGACTGGGCAAACAGAAAACATCTTGATGATCCCCAAGACTTTTGGGAAAATACTCTGTGGACTGATGAGACAAAAGTTGAACTTTTTGGAAGGTGTGTGTCCCATTACATCTGGCGTAAGAGTAACACCGCATTTCAGAAAAAGAACATCATACCAACAGTAAAATATGGTGGTGGTAGTGTGATGGTCTGGGGCTCTTTTACTGCTTCAGGACCTGGAAGACTTGTTGTGATAAATGGAACCATCAGTTCTGCTGTCTACCAAAAACTCCTGAAGGAGAATGTCCGGCCATCTGTTCGTGACTTCAAGCTGAAGCAAACTTGGGTTCTGCAGCAGGACAATGATCCAAAACACACCAGCAAGTCCACCTCTGTGAATAGCTGAAGAAGAACAAAATGAAGACTTAGGTTTAGGGGGCAATCACCAGCATAGTAAATTGGCATGAAAAGTCCACTTCCCCGCCTCCAAAACAGGAGATAAAACTATTAGATCTCCTTTGTCCATCGCTCTTCATTTTTTTGCTCTCCATCCCTAAGGAGACCCAAACCGCTGCTCCTTTTCATTTACCTTTTCTCCGGAGATATTGTTTTCCTACGTTTTCCTTTCTTGTCTAAGTTGCATGTATTTTAAGCTTAGTGAAAGCAAACCTAATTTATTTTTGTTAAGTTTTTATATTCCAGTCAATCTCGCTTTGATAATAACGACAGTGAACCGACAGTGCTTGGAGCTTGCCTATCCTTCTGATGGAGGTTTTGGCTAACAGGAACACCATTTTCAGGGAAAGCAATTTCAAATCAGCAACCCCAAGGGCCTCAAAGGGGGGATGCTGAAGTGCACAGAGGACTATATCCAAGTCCCATGGAGGGACTGAAGGTCTAGTCCTGCGAACTGCATTGTCGAATTGTTGTTTTTCAGGGAGAAGAAGAGTCAACAATGTGCCGACTCTCTGAAAGCAAACAAGTCCACTTCCACCCTGCCAAAGCGACACCAGATCTCCTCAACCACCTGAGGATGGAGTCTCCACTCTTCTGGGTTTGGACCCCCTCTTCACATGATATCTGCTGCCGTGTTCAAAGGCCTAGGCACATGTGCGGCTCTGAGTGAGCAGAAGAGGTGGTGATCCCACCTCCACAGTTTGGTTGCCAGCTTGCATAGGATGGGTGAGCCTAGGCCCCCAGGCCTGCTGATGAAGGCTGCTGTCACTATGCTGTCAGTCCTGGCAGTGACATAGTGAGCTCTCAATCTCGGCAGAAACTGTCAGAGTGTGAGGGAACAACTCTCAGCTCCAGGACGTGAATATGCTGAGTCCAGCATCCGCTGACCCCACAGCCTTTGTGGATAGCACCCCAACCTACTAAAGATGCTTTTCTGAAGACCAGTTGCCGATAAGCCACTGGTCTTAGAGCACTCCCCTATATATACTATATTGGCTGAATTTCATCACCAGCAAAGGGCTATGTGAAGGCTCCAAGAAACCACTACCAAAAGGCTGCCAAACAAAGGTTTGGCAGCCTTTCTCATCCCGTCAACTGTGCGATTTTGTCCTTGCGGGTCTTTATACTTTATAAAGCATAAAGTATAAATTATCACCCAATTCTGTGTTAAACCTTTTAGCCAACTTCATTCATTCTCATTACCACACATTTTCCACTTCTTTTTGGAATTTATGGTCAATAAACCTAATTTACATGAAATTATACCTTGTTTTTGAGTTTTTAATTATTTTGATTATAGTTAAGATCAGAGGAACATATGTTGATGGATTATCACAGACTGGTATATGTCAAAGTTTAGTCAGGATGGCAGCACATAATCTTGTCTTCCTGGGTCCAAATTGACCCGGTCTGGTTTGATTGTTTATAAGGCATAAAGTATGAATTATCACCCAATTCTGTGTTACACCTTTTTAGCCAACTTCATTCTAACTCATTACCACAAGTTTTACACTTCTGTTTGGTCTATAAACCTCATTTACATGAAATCCTACCACTCATTTTTCACTAAAATAAACAGAAATTATAAGTTATTTTGGATTATCACAGACTGGTATATGTCAAATATTAGCCAGGATATTCCCAAGATGCCATCGGAAACCTTAAGAACAACAAGGCTGCCGGTCCAGATGGGATCCCAGCTGAGATCTTAAAGGAAGGTGGACCAGATCTCCTGTACCACATCCACGCTCTATTCCTCAAGGTCTGGGAAAAAGAAGAACTTCTCTCAGAGCTCAGGGATGCTCTATTAGTGAAAATATTCAAAAAGGGGGACAAGACTGAATGTGAAAACTATAGGGGCATCTCGCTCCTTTCAACAACAGGCAAAGTCAGCAACACCACCATCACGGAACTTCAATATGTGGACGATAAAGCCATCGCAGCACACTCCACAGAAGACTTCCAGGGCAACCTGGGCCTAGCCTTAAACACGACCCAGGTCGTACATCATCCTCCACCCAACCAGCCATCTACCCAGCCCACCATAAAAGTGGAAAACACCACTCTTGAAAAGTTTGACCACTTCCCCTACGACATCAACTCTAAGGTCAACCATCACCCGAGTTGTGCCAGTGGAGTCAACGCCAGACTCAGGAAAAGAGTCTTTGAAGACTGAGACCTAAAGGCCCAAACAAAACTACTGGTCTACAGAGCTGTTGTCCTCCCCACCCTGCTGTATGGAGCTAAGTCATGGACCACCTACAGCAGGCACATGAGAGCCCTGGAACAACACCACCAAAGATCCTTACGAAAGATTCTGAGGATCTGCTGGGAGGACAGATGAACCAACATCAGTGTTCTTGAGGAAGCCAACATGACCAGCATTACCACCACAGTGATGTAGCACCAATTTCGATGGACAGGCCATGTCATCCGCATGTCCAACACACGTCTCCCCAAACAGATCTTGTACTCCTAGCTGAAGGAAGGTCAATGAGCCCGATATGTAAACTGTCTCTTTAAGCCGTTTACATGGTTGTTTAAACCAACAATTCCTAATAATAATCTTGTTAAGACACTATCGTATCTGTTTTTTTAAACAAATAACTTGATCATTTTGACTACGCCCTAACAAATGTGATCAGAAACAAGTTTGACAATAATTCTGCTCTGCCACATATTAATTATAACCACAGCTCTGTGTCTAATATATTTTTTACATCTCTACTCCTGCCACACCCTTCAACACGCACATGAAGCACAAGATGGGAGGCATTGATTTCATCAATATTTAACAAAAAGCACCATCTTTCTCAAACCCTTGCCAACCCTTGATTTAGTAGCCTCAATCTAACATCATGTGGGATGAGACTGTCCCCACCAGAAAAATTACAGTGTTGGTTATTTGTTCAAATGCTTAAAATGACCAATTACTTGACCAGCGACCTCTTGTGGTTGTATGAATAATGACACTTGTCTTTCAGAAGCAATGACACACATAGTAAGTTTCTGTTATAGCGCAGCAAAATCTCTTTGTGAGGATGTCAGCCTGGATGGTTTGATGGGCATATTAAGTGTCTGACTTTACTAGTGTCAGTACTATTACTTTACTGTGGAACTTGAATTGTGCTACTGTATGTTCTCTTTCCTCCTTCTCTCTCTCTCTCTCTCCCTCAACCCAACCGTTCAAGGCAGAAGGCCGCCCACCTAGAGTCTGGTTCTGCTCGGGGTTTCTGCCTGTTAAAAGGGAGTTTTTCCTTGCCACTGTCGCCAAGTGCTTGCTCATAGTGGGAATTGTTGGGTCTTTGTTAATAATATTATAAAGAGTATGGTCTGGACCTGCTCTATTGAAAAATGCCCTGAGCTTGTTATGATTTGGCGCTATATAAATAAAATTTTATTGAATTGGAGTTTCTTGTGGCTGTAGATAGATGGATAGAAGATAATCATGGTAGGACTCCAGCAGCGAGAATGAAATTAAACACATGCAATGACCACCTTGATAGAAGAGGGTTGTAACTTAGAGGAAATAAGAACTACAAAAGTACAAACTAAGGGCAAAATGTAACAAATCAATGCAGAGAAAAAATCTTTTAAGGTTGATAAAAAGAAAGAATGAAATATATAAAAATGTCTGTGTGTTATATTATAGCCACGTTTATGGGTTTTTTAAAATCCTGCTCTGAATCAGAAGCTTCACTTATTATTTTGCAAGCAAGGAGCCTCTGATTGTCTATTAAAAAGAAAATTTCTATGTTCTGACATGTACAATTCATGGTCAGTATTTCTGTTTCATTAAAAACTTTCTCTGTTCTCTTTGAGGCCCACATATTTTTGAAATTGTGCAGTGAACGTGACAATGGGTCACACAGGTCAGTCCACACAAAAACAATACAAGCACATTTTTTTTGGATGATGTGAATTTGACCTGCAGAAACCTGCAGCTGCTGCTGTAAAAGAAAAACAGCCTCAGCTACTTGTCAGTGTTAATATCTGTTATGGCTGACCTTGTCCAGTTTGCATCTTATTTACTCTGTAAAAAGCTGTGAAAGGAGAAAAAATCACTTGTGTTATTGAAACTAAAGTATCAAACTGTATTGACTTCATGCTTTGATGAATCTACAGCTGATGGGATGTGTCATGCTAAAGGAAAACCTCCTCCTCTGCAACTGAGCATGTCTTTGGAAGTTAAAAGTAGAAGTTAGAATAGCCAGACTGTGGTCTCAAAGCAGCAATAATAAAGATGAAAACTAATCACACAGTCCATACCTGAAAGCCTCCAGGTTTGGAAACTGACATTTGCAAAACTGCAAAAGAAGAAGATTTTATTGCAACATAAATCTGATAAACATTTCAGGGCTTCTATTTCCAAAAAAACCCCAAAACACTTAAGGTGTTCCTCCATCTGTGAAAAAATAATGTGATAATAATAAAACTTGTTTACGGCCTTTTTTTTTAGGACATAGCCAGATTAATGGAGCCTGAAGCTTCATTGACATAAAAAAAGCACACCTCAACATGATACAGACAAATAAAGAATGTTTTGAGAAAAGTCGGATTGCTTTTTTTTTAAACCAGGTGACAGCAGAAACATGAGAAACAATATATAACAATACTGTAAAAACTGGCCTCTGAAGTAAATTTATATTGTCAGACATATTTAAAACTCCATTAATCAATATTTTTGAGCAACTGATCAAATTATCTTGTGTATGTGTGTTGCTTTTAGTGACGAACCCACAAAGAACTGTTCAGTTCCCCTCAGCTCTACAGCTCTCTTTCAGCTAACTGCATTTTATTTTTTTATCGGCACACAGTGTGCCCAGTAAAGTGCCAGTTCAATGGTGCGACACTTCGTTCCGCGCTGAGGTTATTTCCTCGACTGCGCTGGTTTGGTATCTTGGTGACTCACCGTGTGCCCCAGGAGGAGAGGCACGGCAGAGGGTGTGGTGATACCAATACAGATGCGCACTGCAATCTTGATGCCAAGAATGAGTGTGTCCCGTGCGGTCTGCCGCCCGCCTGCTCAGAGCAGTTTGAAAGTTCAGTGCACTTGTGTTCCATAATATTTTGGTCACTTTATTTAGTGGAGGCACACCTATATAAACCTCTCTAAATCACACAAACTCCTTTATTCTTTTCTGTTTATTTTTCCACTTTCATTCTATGTTTTTCAACCAGATTTGATCACACAGGGAAAAAAAGGTTGATTATGGCATTAATGCGAGCCAGACAGATGATTAATGAGTGATTCTTACTAGTTCTGTGATCGACGACAGTTAGCAGCCTATACTGACGGCTCAACAAGGACTCTGACTCGACGGAGACACAGCAAGTTCAGGAGAAGCATCAAGCGGGAGAGGAGTGAGAGGGAGGTCGGGCATCAGAGTGGCAGCAACTGCGTGTAGAGCCAGAATATTTTTTTACATCTCACTCAGTGAATTAAGGATTTATTTCGACCAAACCAGAGTTGGTGATTGTTGGAACATTGGAAAGACAAACCAAGAGGGGTTTGGTGAGTTTTATTGTTTTTGTCGAGTTTGAATGAAGCATGTTTTACGAGTAGTTAACAAGGCAATTAAGCTCGTAATAGTCTGGTGAAAGAGAGAAACGTGAATTCAGAAAGTGTACGGTTGTATTTTCAGTTGAATAAGGACAATAGACTTAAGAATATTTCCTTTCTTGACATTTAGTGAGTTTATTTTGTTAATTTATTAGACTAAAAAAGCTAAGAGAGCTTGTGTAACGTAGCAAACTCGCCAATTGTGTTACTGGCCTCAGACTTAGGGGTTCTGAAGTACATACAATTTCACAAAAACATCTGTTTTTGCTAATAACATTCATAATATTCATTTAAAAAACTGATCTAAAATGTTTTAACTTCACCTTTAATCATATGTGTAGTAAACATTCTACTTTCCTTTACACCATATACATTTATACCTTGCCAATAAATCACAATGAATTTACAACTCAAAATAAATTAAAACTGTAATGCTTCAATTATATAGCTAAAGCTCAGTGACAGTAAAAATTATGCGAACTAACCCTTTAAAAGGAAATACAGCGTGAAACTCTGTTTTCGGCTGTGCAACCGGGCACGCTGTTTACAGACACTGCTATTACATTAATATTATACAACACACACATTTCAACCCAGTGTTTTAAATCATGAAAACGCACTTAAACATCTGTAACTTCTTATAACTGCTTCTGGTTGCTTTATAGATCCCGGTGTTGGGATTTACAATGTTTAAAGGGGTGCACCCACTTGTGTAAGTGCGATCAATTAATTGTGGAATTGTCAGAAGTATCAAAGATAATCATAAATAACTTTAATTAATAAAGTCCTTGGGGGCACCACTCTTCTTAAAGAAGAGAATTGATAGCCAATTAATTGTTTGAGTCTCATAACATACACTAAACTATCAATTTGGAACTCAGATTAATAATTTAATTTATAACTAGAACCAGAATTACCACCAATAGCTAGTAGGTGGAAGGATTTGGAGTTCAACATAGATGAGGTTGGCAAATTACTTATTCTTGTGCAACATTAAAGAGGCCAGCATAATTATACACAAGCATTTATTTAACAGATAAACAAAGCAAAAACACACAATATGAAGACTAACTCTAAATAGACTAAACTACAGAACAAAAAGTGTGTGTATGTGAATGTGTGTGTGTACGTGTGTGTGTTTCTTTGTTCTGCCTCCGTATGTCTCGCATGCACGAGCATGAACCCACGTGGTCAGAAACAAAGAAACATGTAAAGCAAGAGCTTTAAAGTTACTCTCCACCGTGTGTGGTTGTTTTTAAGGGCCAAACTAGAGGTGTATGTGTATGATCTGTATAGGATAATGGTGCTGAGTTAAAAGGAGCTGGTTAGCATGCAAAGACTCTGTCTGTAACAGATAAACATGTCACAACAACAAAACCTCAGAAACACACATCAGTAACGTCACGTTTACAAAACTTAAACAGTCCTTTGCTTAGCTATATACAATGTTACTCTATGCTATGCCCAATTGTTACATTACACGTCCGTGGGAGGGAAAGAGAGGTGGCTTTGGTGGTGCTGTTAGCTGGCGGTCAGTCTGTTGTAGACGAGCCAAGCTGGGAAGAATTGTGGTTGGACTGTGCAAGCGTCTTTTGCTGTGCAGTGTCCGCTTGTAGAGATCAGAGAAAGCTGGTCGCTCCATCTGTGGTTGTCCTTCAGAGTTAACTGCTCGGCGTTAACTTGCTTTGTGCTCATGTTAGAATGTGAAGTTAGCTGGCAGGCTTTGTGTGTGGCAGCTGTTTGCGCTAAACTTTGTTGCAGAGATCTAAGAGTGCTTTGCAGCACTTAGGTAGAACAGGAGGATCACTTCAGTTCTGCTGCATGTTTCTGCTTCGAGCAGATTACACAGTGAAGCCAGGAGGAGAACGTTCAGGTGGGTGTCTGCCTGCTGGTGAGCAGGCCACACAGAGTGAGCCGACCACGGCGGTCTGCTGCAGTGAAAAATTCCAGGAGAAAGAGAGAGAACAAAGCGTCACTGACCTTTTTATTGACATGGTGACATCCGGGTCACAGGTCAGACTGGCCAGTGCTGTGTTCAATGACTCTCAGGATTGTGGGACAAAAGAGAATGCAGTCGCCTAACAAAAGTTAAATCACTCAAATGAATGAATTAATCTGTGGAGTCCCAACACTGGATATCGAAGCTGTGCAAAGTAAATATTACATGTAGTGAGGTGGAGAGAGCTCCGGCCTTTAGCTTTAGCTTAGATAACCATACTAGCTAACTCTGGCTTCACTCGACATTAACATCTCATATAAACACTCTTCTCACATACAACTTTCATAACACATTTCTTCAACATTTCATATGACTATACGATTATAGCTGAATGATAGGTCAGTAGGTTTTGGACATATTTGCATACCTGTGGAGCAATGAAGAAAGGAACACAGGAAAATACTGTTTTCAGCTCGTACACAGATTTATTCTGAAGTACGCATGAGCGGCGCCTGAGCTTGATACTTCCCTCATTGTCCATGCTTATAGTGCCACCTGCTGTTCAGATGGTGTAACGTGTGTTCTTTTTAAAGAAAATAAACAAAACAGTTTACAGTATATAAAAGAACCTCAAGCCTGTCAATTCAGCACAACATGCTCAAAAAAAAATTAGGGAGGTGTCTGTTTTTCTTAAAACTACAAATAGAGGCCCATTTTCCAACCTTTTACACTTGAACACATCTCCCAGCTGGAACTACCTGAGCTGTACTATTGACTAGTTATTGCCTCTCGAGGCACAAGTGGTATTACACAAGAAGGGCTGGGGCTAGCAGGTTAGCATGCTAATTTCAGTAGATATCTCTGCAACACAATACATTAACGTCATTGACATAATGTCAGAACCGTTACTTCTTCACATTCTATTGATAAGGTTAGTTCATTTTTTGAAAGTTTTAAAATAATATTCTGTTTTCAGAATCAAGATGTTTCGGCTCCCATCCAGAAGTCATTCTCAATTGTGAAAAATGGTCTGAGAACTCAGAAATTTAAGCTAATCAAAAACAATATAGCACAGTTTCTGATTACAATATAGCACAGTTTCTGACTACAAACTAAATATGGGTAAGTCAGAAGAAATGGTAGTTGGGCAGCCAGCATCACATACTATTAAATCTAAATATAATGTATATTAGGTCCTAAATAAGCTGAAATATTACAAAGACAGAATAATAAAGACAGTATAAATTAAACCAATTTCTTCTTTTTTTTTCTTTTTTTTTGAGATGTTGGGATTGTTGGGTGGGGTGGGATGGGTGGTGGGGATATTAAGTAGTTATTACAAATATGTAGCTTAGCTATTAGCCAGGCTCTCTTCCCCTCATCCTGGGGCAGTTGCAACACTTATGATGTCCGCTGCACTTTCAGAATCAGAATCAGAATCAGAAATACTTTATTGATCCCCAAGGGGAAACTCTTTTGTTACAGCTGCTCACTATCACGTCATTGCACACAGGAATAGAAGTACTAAGCAAATCAAAATATAATACACTATAATACAGGTAAGATAAATTAAGTACAAAGTGGATATAAGTATAAAAGCTAAAATAACTGTAAGTTCCAAAGTTCCCTGTGCTTACTTTTCCAATGTTGATGACTGGTAGTCTGTAGGTAGTACGTGCTTCGGTATTGAAGGTACAAAAAAAGTAATAAACAACAAACATAAACATCTAGCAAAGTTTGAGAGAGCTACTGGCCACCGAATCTACATGTGCCACCACCTTTTCAATTCTGTTCACCTTATATATGCTTCCTCAGACAAAACTGAAGTTATTGTACTTGGCCCCAAACACCACCGAGACACATTATCTAAATATATAGTTACTCTAGATGGCATTGCCCTGGCCTCCAGCACCACCGTAAGGAACCTCAGAGTTATCTTTGATCAGGATTCATCCTTTAACTCCCACATGAAACAAACTTCAAGGACTGCCTTCTTTCACCTACGCAACATTGCAAAAATCAGACACATCCTGTTTCAAAATGATGCCGAAAAACTAGTGCATGCATTTATTACTTCAAGGCTTGATTATTGCAATTCCTTATTATCAGGTTGCCCGAATAAGTCCCTTAAGACTCTCCAGTTGATCCAGAATGCTGCGGCACGTGTACTGACAAGAACTAGGAAAAAAGATCATATTTCTCCAATATTAGCTTATCTGCACTGGCTTCCTGTAAAATCCAGAATAGAATTTAAAATCCTTCTCCTCACCTACAAAGGCCTTAATGGTCAGGCACCATCGTATCTTAAAGAGCTCATAGTAGCTTATTCCCGCACTAGAACATTGTGCTCCCAGAATACAGGGTTACTTGTGGTTCCTAGAGTTTCCAAAAGTAGAATGAGAGCCAGACCCTTCAGCTATCAAGATCCTCTCCTGTGAAATCAAGTCCCAGTTTGGGTTCGGGAGGCAGACACCATCTCCACATTTAAGAGTAGGCTTAAGACTTTCGTCTTTGATAAAGCTTATAGATAGGGCTGGCTCAGGTGAGTCCTGAACCATCCCTTAGTTATGCTGCTTTAGGCCTAGACTTCCCATGATGCATCTCTCTCCACTCTCATCCTCTCCCTCTCCATCTGTACGCATTCTTATCCCATTAATGCATGTTACTAACTCAACATCTTCTCTCTCCCGTAATTTTGTGCTTTCTCGTCTCTCTCCTCTCTCCTTCTGTCACTTTCAGCAGATGTTTCTGCCACCAGTGTATCAGAGTCTGGATCTATGATCATGGGCCACCTGCTGCCCGTATGTCCCTGCTCAACACATTCTGCATATTGCACATCCTGTAATTTAAATAGCAGTCACATTGTACATATTCTTTATTATTTTCTTTTAATATTTTTTGTATTCTTTAATATGTTATTTTCAATTTTATATTTATGATTCTTGACCTGCAGTACTTGCTTTATTTCTTATAATTCTACTATTTTTATTGTTTTGCACCAGAATACCAAAGCAAATTCCTTGTATGTGTAAACCTACTTGACAATAAAGCTGATTCTGAACACCCACTGCTACAATTATTATTATTATTATTATTATTATTGTTAATAATAAAAATAAAGATTAATAATGATAGATGTAATAATAATAATATTAGTAGTATTTTTTATTAATACTAATATTACCACTACCATTTAATTATTTTACGCTACAATGTTTTCCTGGCCATTGTTTTACCTATATGTTTTAACTTGGTAGTTTTCAGTCATTGGACGTATGGATCTTAAGTGATTTTAAGCTAGCTGCAACTCGACGTGGCTTACCAGACTGCCTCCACTGCTGCTAGCTTAGCTAGGTTTGTTTTTAGCCCAGCGGCTAGGCTAACCGGTCGCTTTTATTAAGGATTTTAAGCTCTATAGCACTTTTATGGACTTTACTGTGGATTTTAAGCTTAGAAGCACTCTCAAGGACTAACTGCAAGCCTGATGGCTGAGTGTGGATCTTGTCACCTTACCATCTCAAAGCTGAAGAAAAGTATTGCCTGTCTGGAAGCCAAGCTCAGAGGCAAGACAGCTTGCAGTCCTCCGCTCCTCTGGCTGCGGCAACCGGAATGCGACCATCCCTTCTCACTCCCCTGACTGCTCCACTCCAGTACTAGACAATGATCTTCCGTGGCTCGGCTCCATCATCACTGGCACCCCGGAGCATGATCTTCAGGCTTAGCCGTTTCAGCTAAGCCTGAAGATCCGTGGCTCCTCATGGGTGCAAAGCGCAAAGCAATTGCCATTTGGTTGATTCTTTTAACTACCTGTGTTATTCAACCTTAGATCTCATAGCTCCTCTGAAAAATAGACCAAACCCAAAGACTAGAAAACAGCCATGGTTAAATAACAGTATTCAAAGCTGTAAAAGGAAATGCAGAAGAGCAAAACGCAGATGGAAGAAATCAGGTCTCCAGGTCCACTTTGTGGCTATGAAAGAATTATTACTCCTTTATAATAGGATGGTGAAAGATGCAAGAGCATGTCATTTCTCTGCACTTATTTCTGCCACAACCCCAGATGTCTATTTAAGACTATGGATCAGTTAGTTAACCTGTCTGTGCCCCTGCTGATTGTGATGCTGATTGTGAAAAGTTGGTGGTAAGGTGGAGTTAATAAGATCTGATATCACCCCCAATCCTGCCTTTTTAGATGTGGATCACCCGCTGAGGGATTCTTTTGAGCAATTTTTCTGCTGTTACTCTGCCTGAACTCACAGACATCATGTCTCTTATGAGAGTATCCTCCAGCCCTCTGGACAAAATCCCAACTAGGTTTTTATTGGAAGTTATGGATTGTGTTACGCCCCTTTTGCTAATTATTTTTAACAGCTCGCTGTCTACTGGCTGCGTCCCGGGTTACTTTAAAACTGCTTGTATCCAGCCAGTCCTAAAAAAACCTGGGCTTGATCCCACCCTCCTGGATAACTATCGCCCAATCTCCAAACTGCCTTTTATTTAGAAGATTCTCGAAAAACTTGTATCTAAGCAGCTTCTTGCTGCTGTGGAAAACAATAATACCTTTGAAAAGTTCCAATCTGGCTTTCGTCAACACCACAGCACTGAGACAGCCCTTGTCAAAGTTACTAATGACCTTTTAATGAATGCCGACACAGGCATGTGTTCAATTCGTGTGGTGCTGGACTTAAGTGCTGCCTTTGACACAATTGATCATGGCATTCATTTAGATAGACTGAGGCACTGGGTGGGCATATCTGGCACTGCACTGGACTGGTTCTCATCTTATCTGTCCAATAAGAAATTCTGTGTCAGCATTAAGAACTTTGTCATCCTTTTCCCATACCAAATACGGTGTGCCTCAAGGTTCAGTTCTGGGACCAATACTGTTCTCCTTGGGTGGTGACCAGACATGGTATTTCTTTTCATTGTTATACAGATGACACACAGTTGTATCTCCCTGTCAAGCCCACTGACCTTGGATGAAATTGGATGTCGATAAATTTTCTTCAGCTCAAGTCAAATAAAACTGAAATCCTTGTTATTGGGCCCCAACACATCACTAAATAAATACTGCCATCTACTGGTAACCTGTCACAAAATATCAAGCCTGTTGCAAGAAATCTTGGTGTCCTGTTTGATAGCAATTTATGTTTTGAGCAACATGTCACTAAACTTGTCCAATCATGTTCACCTCAGAAACATTGCAAAAATCTGATCTATTTTAAATCTTAGTGATGCAGAAACTTTTGTACATGCTTTTATCTCCTCGCGCCTCGAATTATTCTAACAGCCTGTTCACTTGTCTTATTCAAAAAACTTTGACACAACTGCAGACTGTACAAAATTCAGCTGGTAGGCTTTTAACCAGGACCAAGAGGTACGATTACATCACACCTGTTTTAGCCTCTTTACATTGGCTTCCTGTTTGTTTTAGGATTGATTTTAAGATCTTGTTGATTATCGTGGAAAAGGTTTCAGTCGTAGTCATCTGGACACTGTTTTCAGAATCAAGACGTTTCGGCTCCCATCCGGAAGTCATTCTCAATTGTCCAGATGACTACGACTGAAACCTTTTCTACGATAGAACACTCCTGGACGAATGAGGGACTACACCGTCTCATCTTGTTGATTACTTTTAAGGCTCTTCACGGCCTGGCTCCAGACTATATTTTAGACCTTGTAATCCCTTATGAACCTTCACGTAGTTTGAGATCTTTGGGCAAGGGTCTTCTGTCTGTTACTGAGGATGAAAACTAAGGGGGACAGAGTTTTTGCTATCAGGTTCCCGAGGCTCTGGAACAACTTGCCCAAAGAAATTAGGTTGTCTGAGTCAGTGTCTTTGTTTAAGTCTCTTCTCAAAACACATTTTTATCGGAAAAAATATCCTGATTTTACCTGAACTGGCTGTTTATTTTATTGCTTTTGTGTATTTTATGTATTTTATTTCTTTATATTTCATCATTCACTGTGGTATTTTATTTCTCTTGTTGTGAAGCACTTTGTACTTTGTTTCGATAAGAGCTCTATAAATAAAGTTTTATTATTTTTAAATCCTAAGTGGAATTTGCATTGTGCTACTGTACAGTATGCTCTCTTACCCCCTGCTCTCTCTCTCTCTCTCTCTCTCTCTCTCTCAACCCAACCGGCAGTGGCAGATGGCTGCCCACACAGAGCCTGGTTCTGCTCGAGGTTTCTACCTGTTAAAAAGTAGTTTTTCCTTGCCACTGTCGCCAAGTGTTTGCTCATTGTAGGAATCGTTTTTGTCTCTCTTAATAATATTATAAAGAGTACGGTCTAGACCTGCTCTATATGAAAAGTGCACTGAGATAACTTTTTTCATGATTTGGCGCTATATAAATAAAAATTAATTGAAAATTGGATTGAATTGAACTTCAATAATGTTTGCTGCCCGTCTAGTTGTCAATAGTTTTCATTCACACATTTTTAACAGCATAAACCCTGAAATTACCCTCACATTTCACCTTAATGACTTTGCAGTTCAGTGCATGCTCTAAAGACACTTCCCCAAAATTCAGCAATATTATTATTATCAATATTATTCTACCAGTATTTATTTATTGAGCAAGGATCACAATGAATTGTTGTTTTTTCCTCATTCATACTATATTAACGGTGACAGTGAAATAGGTTTGGATGCTCCATTCACAAAACACAATTTTTCTTCAGTAGGTATATATTTACATCTATTTGGGCTAAGAGGTGTGGGCGCTGGGAGATCTGTTGGAATGACACAACGACGGTCCATTCAGTGTGAACAAAAAGGTTCACTCAAATGCTAAGTGTTTGGGAATGTGAGAAAAGAATGTGAGAAATAAAGGGCAAATTAAGGCACATTATTTTTTATCTTACTTTCCTGTTTACAATGTTTTGAATGATCAAATTGTAAAAACAAGTGAAAGAAAACATTTTATTCAGCCAAGTAACAAATCAGAAGGGAACCAGTGACAAAGGGAATCCTAGACATGTCATAGTGTTGTCACAGTGTGATGGAGCCAACTGTCACACCCACAGGAAAGCCCAACAGAAGAGTGAGTTAGGGAAAACTTTATGAACTTTGTGAAACACTGTCTACGACAAAATCTTAATTATCCATGCCTTGTTGTAAATTTGGCAAACGTACTGTCTACAATAGATGCCTTGTTAACAGCAGATAAAATCTCCTGCAAAGATCAGTGCAGCACACACCGTCACACACAGTTATTTCTGACTGTATATCAGCCTGGAACTAGAAGAAGCTCTGTCCCTCTCTTTCCCTAGTAATATAGTACAGTTACCACAATATACTCCTTTGTAATCCATCTAGTAGATGTTGAGATATTCTACAGGATAAGTGAAAATTTTGCCCCGCTAGTGCACCAGAGGCTTGTTGTTTTGTTTTGCTTGTTTGTTTTCTTTTTCCTTTTCCACTTTATCAAAAAAGTACTAGTAATTAGGGATGTACAATTTCTGACAACATCTAGTTCTTGTACCTTTGGAGGTTGAATGTACTTATGAGTTGCTTTGGACAAAAAAACATCTGCCAATGCAATGTAATGTCACGTAGTAACTTGTATAGCTTTTGTTTTTGTCTGGTGGAGAGGGCTGGGATTGGTTGGTGTAGATAGGAAGAAGGGGGTCATATATTTATCAATTACTTTTATTCATTACATTTTACTATTAACTATTTCTTTCAATATTACAAGTACAATGATACATTTATTACTGTGTATACTGATACATTTGTCCTTGTCTCCCTTCATCTTTCACACACCCACACATACACCACTCTCAGGCACTTTTATGTGTTTATTGATTTCTGCTGTACAGAGCTATGAGCTATAACAGTCTGTGGCTCCACAGACAATACTATGCTATATTGTTAGCAGGATAAATGTATGTGACTATTTTGGTTTCTTCAGGGGATTTGTTGATAAAAATATAAAGGATAACACTGGTTTTAATTTAACAGTCATCTGGCAGCCACTTCTGGTCAGCAAGGATTAGACTGTGAAACTGTCACTAGATAAACCAGCATTCGTTCTATCTCATATACTTTATAAAAGCACACTTTATTACAACTTGGGTCATGTTTTTGTAGTTTTGGCCATCAATCCTATTAGTACAATCCTATTAGTTAAGATTGTACTGACCAAGTCAATAGCTGAAATCTGAGAATACAGTGACAACAAAATTCATTCAAGAAAGATGAGCAATCAGATGATCAGACAGGTACAAATTCTTTATATAGATGATTAAAACCACTTAAATTAGTGATAAAACTACATGGCCACAATAACGAAATAAGGCCCAAGTTGTAAAAAAACAGAATTATCCTTCAAAGTGAAACCATGTAATATTTGCTGAACAGCTCGTGAAGCAAATAAAGGATAATGGGAACACTGAATATCCTTTAATTTCCTTCAGTTTTCTTGAGTCAGTTGCTCTAAAGAAACCAGAGCGCGAGTCGATTGGGACCAACAATGGGAAACAACAAGCATGTCTCCTGATGAGGTATGGTTTCACAGCTGCCTTTTACAAACCCAGAAGACACAGAGCAACATTAGCATTCATTTGGAATTGTGTTTGTGTCCACCTGATGAATGTCAGTCCAATATTTACTCTCCTTTTAGCTCTGGTTGAAGCTCCACCAAAAATATCTGGCTCTTTAGCTGCTAAGATGGAAAGGTCGAGAGCCACGATTAAATTAAATTAAATTAAATTAATTTATATAGCACCAATTCATAACAGAAGTTATCTCATTGAACTTTATAAATAAAATTTAATTGAAATAGAATTAATGGTAATGGTAGTGGTAATCATTTTAATTAAAAAAAATAGTAATGTAACAACAGCAATAATAATAATAAGAAGAAGAAGAAGAAGAAGAAGACGACTAATAATAATAATTGTAGCAGCGCTCGTTGAGCAGTAAAGTGGGTGCAGTAAGTGACTTGCAATTATAGATCCAGACTCTAATACTTGCAGAAAGTGACAAAAAGGAGAGAGGAAAAAGACAAGAAACCACAAAACTATGGGAGAGAGAAGATGTCACGTTAGCAATAGTTCCAGCAACTGCTGGCAAACATGGGATTGGAGCCCAGACGGCTGGCAGCCAAAGAGCCTCTGGCTGGGAGCAGAGTCTGGCACTGTAGCATGAATAGCAACAAATTAAAAGGTGTCACAGAAACTCAAACTTCACTATCTAAAAGACATCACATTAGTTCCCTCACCCCTGTGAGAGCTGCAGTGTAAACCCATGGCAGCAGTGCGCACTTGGTATCAAAGACAAAAGCAACAAAAAGACAAGAAACTCACTGATTACCACTTCATACAGCTGCTGAAGGTACTTGAATTTTGTAAAGACAGGAAAAGGAATTTTATTTCATAAAACAAATGCCACAGCCTTTCATGCTTCAACCTTTCGACCCATCCGCCCACCTCTTGTTTTTCCTTTCATCCAATGAAGGCTCAGACCCTGCACTCCCACAGCCTCAATCAAGGGCATTTTTTTGCTTTGTATTGTCACTGCAGATGGAAATACGAATAAGTATTAACTACCCTTTTAACTCTCTAATGTCGGCAAAATAGAAGACACAAAACTAAGGGAGCTACAACAATCAGTTGGTCAATTGAGGTGCACATTACTGAGACAATATACTGTGTAATATATTACAAAAGAAAACTGTCCTCTATACTTCACAGACCCTCCCCCATCTTCCAATCAAGTAAGAAAAGATGAGTTTCAAGTTTTAAATGAGCGCTGTACGCCCTCAGCGCTCATTTGAGAGTTTACATGGTCAAGTATTGAAGTTTTATAGGGAGATGCTGTCAATCATGCAGACAAAGGACAAAAGAACTACTGACCCTGTGGTAACAAATTTATCACAGTAAGGTCAGTGGTGAGGTCACTAAACTGTGGTTTGCAGAAAGTTACAACTTTAAATGTATTTGTTATTTAAAATAGTTATAGAGAATATTGTCAACAGCACACTCAAAAGAAAAGGTTTTTTAGTCTGCATTCTGACTGTTTTGAGTATATATATATATATATATATATATATACACTTTTTTGTCACTTTTCCAGTGTGAACACACTACAGACTTAAAACCTGCTTAGAATTAGTACACAGAATGGAATTGGGACACAGCTTAAGAGTCTACAGCCATGTTAGCAGTTCTGTGAGGTTGTACTTAAACTGTGTTCACACATACAGATACAAAGTAGTAGGCAGTCCCTGTCTCTGGCCTCTCATGAAACTGTACTGTAGCTCTGGGGTGTGTTAAGTTGAGCAAGTACATTCCGTACATATTCCGCAGTAAAACAGTTGTTTTCTGACATACTACACACGAGGAAGTTGTCCATTTCCTGTTGCACAGTTTGTTTCTCGAGTACAGAATAGCTTAGTGTCTTTTTTTAGTGTTTTAGTGTTAGTGTTCTTCTTTGCGATACGCATTGTTGTAACTGGTGTAATACAACAATGACACCCGAGCGGGCAAGACTGATTAGCATTGCGGTCCTGTATCTGTGCTGGAAACGATCGCCACTCCAGTAGTAAACAACTCTGTGATTCTGTTTTTGTGGAAATCAAAACGAGCGTGATAGGCTCTCACATGGTTGTCGCTCGCATGGAGGTGAGAGGGCATTTACATAAAGTTGCGCCTTTCTCACCTTTCCCTTTTATTACAGCTGGGTGCCTTTTAAATCTATAGCTCAATGGGCGCTGGCCTGCTGCACCAGGTCCTGTTCACCATGAATAGTAGCCTTTTGCTGTCCCAGTTTTTGAGTCTGTATGTGTGAACTGTTAAGAGTATAGTGGTGCTTTGCGCTAAATACTAACATCAGCTTGCTGACATGCTCACAATGACAATGTTAAAATGCTGACGTGATAGTGAGCTGCTGTAACAAAAGAGTTTCCCCTCTGGGATCAATAAAGTATTTCTGATTCTGATTCTGATGTTTAGCAGGTACAAATGTTTACCATGTGCATCATTTTGGTTTAGTGTGCATCATTTGCTAATTGGCACAAAACAACAGCTGAGAGTGGTCATAAACTAAAAGACAAATTTAAATTTTGACCTAATGATGTTGCTAGACAAAAGTCAGAGGATCACTGACATTACAATTCATCCTGAGGGGAACATAAATATATGTACCACATTTTGTGCCAGTCTATGTAGTAATTGAGGAGATATTTCACTGTATTAATGAAACTAAACTTTTGGCCTGATAATGGCCCTTAATGAGGAGTCAGAGGATGACCAAAGTCATTAGGATTCATCCTGTGGGGACCATGAATGTTTGTGCCAACTTCCATGGCAATCCATCCAGTATTGTTGATATATCTTAGTCTGGACCAAAGTGGTAGACCAACCAACCGATATTGCCACCCCTAGAGCCATGCCACTAACCCTAACCTGTTTGCTCTCCGAATACAGAGATACATCATAATTAACTAAGTCAGGAGAGAAAAAGTTTGTGTGAAATTCAGTTACAACATGTTTAATGATGGTACCTGACAAAGAAACATGCTTTGTTCAGGCACCATCATATGTCAGTTAAACCCCTGATCAACACATGCAGTGTGTTTCCCATGGCTGAAACGTGTGTTTATGCATGTCAGATGTGACCCAACACAACATGTGTTAGACTGGACCTTTGGTCTGTGCATCATGTTTTCTAACATCTGTTGATTGGAGTTGTTGATGACTTCACCACAGTGGAGGCTTTTTAATCCGTGGTAAGACGACGGGCATGCTGGCCGCCAAGCCAGCACAGCGGGAGGTTAGAAGGCGCTAAAAATGGCAAACTAAGGAGCTTTGTAATCTGAATGGAAAAAGAATATGAGTCTGTGTTGAAAATCTGTGAAGAGATGATCAACACTTCAGCTTACGTTGTACTTAGTAGTGTACAATGATGGATAAAATCTGACCTCCAGTTGGTGAGAGCAGTCTCTGGAACCAAAAGCAGATGGGCACCCCCCTGCCCCTTCAAGGTGTTGGTTATCCCTACCAACATATTATAAAAATATTGTCTTTAAATTGCCATGAACTGCACTTTGAGTTATATAGAAAAATGATTTATTTCATTTGATCATTGCAGGGTAAACTTGCATTAGTGTTGAGTGCATATTCATTATCTTGCAATATGATCCCTCATGAATTTGTCTTGTTTAACTGCTTTAAAGTGGCTGTAATCAATATTCTTATAATGAGAGTGTATAAAATGACAATGTGAAAACAATATGATAGTGTGAAAGGGGTCGCTCTTAGGGATGAACCTATAGAGAATTATCACCAGAATCTGCAGCTCCCATCGGCTTTATAGAGCTTTATAGCAATTTTCAGCTCGGTCTGTAAATTTACTGTTTTGGTTGACTCAAACCACTCTCATAGCTGTTTTCACTCATTCAGTTATTGCAAGGTTTAAGTATTTATACTTTTTAATGCTAGCAGCAGCTATGCTATTAATTGTATTTTAATAAAATTAAAAATTATAAATTGATGGACTAATTGGTAATGTAAATAATCATTAGTTGCACACCTGGTTTATATTGTATCGTATCCCATTGGTGTGGCTATATTCTACTATGTATCTTTTTGTCCTGCTGTATACTCTTACTTATTACTTATTACTAGTATCATTACTTCTGCAATGACCTCATTTCTCCATGGAGATCAATAAAGTTTCTTATCAGCAGGCCTATGTTCACATCAGTTTGATGCTACTGTATAAAGCATACTATGAAATGTACCTCCAAAAACTGTATATGACACATGTAAAGTTTACAGTAAAGACATACTGTATGTCTTTGTGTCTGACTTATCTATCACTGAAACGACAGGCTGAGTAGGATGTGAACAGCTTACAGTATGCAACATGTCCAAGAGGTGCCTGCAGTTTTATGACTGATGCAGACTATCCAGATGTGCCCCAAGCCAGTGTTTCAACAAAATACATTAGAGGGTTGTTCCCATCCTAGTCTGGATGGGTTTCCCTGGTGTGGCTTCTACAAACTACAAGCACAAGTAAGCGTCTTAATCTCCCCAGAGGCTGCAACTTTTTATGCAGACCAAATAACATACTGATTAGGTTCTATTCAGTTTCAGTAGTAGTGGAACTAAAAATGTAAAGGCTGTCCTGAGGGTGTCATCAAATAGCATGACAGTTATTGTTTTAGTCTTGATGTGATGTTTATTAATGACCCAAATAGATATTGAACGGGGAATTATACCAATTTTACATATTAAGGTCAGTTTACTAGTCATGAGGAGTGCTATTCAGCCTGCAAACAGTTGTATAATTTTATTTATATAGCGCCAAATCATAACAAAAGTTATCTCAGGGCACTTGATAAGCAGATCTAGCCTGTACTCTTTATAATTTAAGATTGAAATTTCATTTCTGGCCTTGAAAACAGAAATTAACGAAACAATCTCACAACAAGGTCCACTGATAGCTGTTTTCACATCCAGGGCCTTTATTTATGTCAAGTGATGTAGCCTGTGGCCTGGATAAAGGTCCACTCAGCATGCAGAGCTGCACGCGCATGCGTGTGTGTGTGTGTGTGTGTGTGTGCATGTATATGTGAGAGCTAGGCTTCAAAACACCCTCATCTTTTCTATCAGCAACCTAAACACCCTGGTGGGTTCACACGGCTGCAGGTGACATACATACATACACATTCACACACACACCCACACACAATACCTCATAGTGTGCAGCAGCAGGATGGGTGATTGTCAGAAGGGATTTTCAGATTCTGTTGGTGGATATTCACTCTGACATCCTCTTCATCTCTCAGACGCCCTCCCAGGAGACACCTGCAATATATTTAGGGTTTATTTTTATTGGGCTCATTTTAGCTGTTGGGACTTGTTGGGGTTTGTCACTCCAATACTACACTAAACTCACACAGGATGATGTTAACATGTTCCAATCCTGAATGGATTGTCAGTCTTGACTAAAGTGGTGGATCAACAACAAACCAACTGACCGACACTGCCATCCATAGAGCCACACCACTAGCATGGTTAAAAATATTGATTAGTGCAACTTTAACTCAGAGCCTCGTAATTTATTTATGTTCTTAGTTGTTTTTTTTTGTTAGGACTGGTCTGTCTAACTTGGTTAGGCCTGAGCAGAGGAGAACAAAACCTCATGTGAAATGCTATGAATCAATCCACATACTGTATATGCAAACACAAATCAACTGCAAAAGGTCTCGCATTAAGAGTTCAGTCTCTGAAATACTCCAAAATGGCTGCAGACGTCAATGGTAGCACATATCACACTTAAGTGCATAGATATTTGCAGACATGTACTACTGACAAAATTTGTCGCACAGACACTTGCACCTATGCAGATGCAAAGTATAAAGAAAGACACTATAAAGAAAGTATAACTTTAAAATCCTAAGGCCCTACTGACAGCTTCTATGTTCATTACACCAATACAAATGTGCTGGACAGAATGAACAACATTCTACAATTTTTATGTTCATAGAGCTTTACTAATAGTGGGGTTAAAAACCTGGCAATATACCTTGTGGATTCTGAAATAGTTTGCCTGCAGAGTTGGCCTGATGAAATAGTCAGGGATTCACTAAAACTAACCAGCCATCAGTTTTTGAGACACCCTGTCATGGATCAAAGTGTTGGTCAAAGGGGACATTCTGACCTGCCTTTGTATGTGTAGTAGTGTCTGTGTGAAACAGCTCTGAGGGGAGGCAAGTGCGGAGCTCAGAACGAGGACAGGCTGGAAATCCCAGATGGGGAGCGCTCAGGCAGCACAGGCAGGATTATAACTCTGAACATCAAATTGTCTTATGTAACACATTGTAGTGCAGTCCACAGCCACCAGCAGCTGTTACACAATCCACTGTTGACCTGGCAAGGAAGTGACATGCCTGCACACGTGCACACACACACACACACACACACACACACACACATATAAGCACATGCAAATATGTATGCACAAATATTTAAACAAACAGACACACAGACAAGTAGGTGCCAAACAGGAATATACAAAATATATTATAATCTCTGCATGACATGTAAAACAATAGCAGCAACAACATAAAAACCTTGCAACTCCACTTTTGGTCACTTTATTGTTTTTTCTTTGAAGTGTTACATGTTTTGAATGGGTTAAGAACAATCTTTGACATGTAAAACCATTAAAAACTTGAAAATGTTTTTTAAAGAATACATGGTCATTGACTAAACATCAAAACAATATCCCTTAAAGTCCACCTTCATTCAAAAGTGTGTTTTGTTTGAGCTCCTGTGTGCAGAATAGTGCATGTGCAGAGTTTGACACTAGAAGGCTGTTTTCACATTCATCTGATGAAAATTAAATCTCAGTTTAACATGTGTATGTACAAGATGAATTTGTGCCATCACAACTGGTTTGGAGCCATGATTTTAAATGCAACACATATGATGTGAAAATTTGAAACCTCCAGTGCACATACACTGAGAATCAAGTTTTCAGTGATGTAAGAGACATCATGGTCTAGTAGTTTAAGTTTTTAAATTAAAGATATTTGCATATTCAGAGATGCAAATTCGATTACCTTGAAAAATCCAGAATGTGCATATTCATAGCTTCTGGATTTTTCAGCAAGGTAGAAGTAGCTATAATCTTAAGAATTTTTAACGAGGTAATCAAACTTTTGAGTGGGAAAGCAAAATCAGACACAAATTATCATTCCAAGCAGAGTATTTTTATATGTCTCAAAACATGTCTGGAGGGGATCTTTAAAGTTATATAAGATTGAAGTTCCGGTTGATCTGACAACATCTCCGGGTACTGGTAGTAACAGCAACAGGGTTTTACTGTAAGTGTACTTGCTTGGGGATCAAAGGCTGTCTCACTAATAAAACATAACTTATTTGGCAATGGCAATAATATATATTAGGCCCATCAGCACAAGACAGAAGTAGCTGGCCAATAAGTGGCCTCTGCCATTTTTAGTGGCAACAACACCACACAAATTGCAGTCAACTACTCAGATGTGACACTAAAGCATCTCATAATAATGGTCATTACTTTTTTTCCTTACCTGTCAGGCCATACCAAGATCAATTTCTATCCTTCTCCAGTTGATCCAGAATGCTGCGGCACGTGTACTGACAAGAACTAAGAAAAAAGATCATATTTCTCCAATATTAGCTTTTCTGCACTGGCTCCCTGCAAAATCCAGAATAGAATTTAAAGTCCTTCTCCTCACCAACAAAGCTCTTGATGAGTGATGAGTGATTGATGATCAGGCACCATCTTATCTAAAAGAGCTCATAGTACTCTATTACTCTGTACTTATTTTATTACTTATATTATTACATTGCATTATTATACCGTAAATACTTATCATCAATCATCAGTAAATCCACTTTGTACTTTACACTTATTTTAATTTTATACTTATACCCACTTGGTACTTAATTTATCTTACCTGTATTATAGTGTATTATATTTTTTGCTTAGTACTTCTATTCCTGTGTGCACTGATGTGATAGTGAGCTGCTGTAACAAAAGAGTTTCCCCTTGTGGATCAATAAAGTATTTCTGATTCTGATTCTAATTCTGATACCCCACTAAAACACTGTGTGCCCAGAATGCAGGGTTACTTGTGGGTCCTAGAGTCTCCGAAAGTAGAATGGGAGCCAGAGTCTTCAGTTATCAAGCTCCTCTCCTGTGGAATCAGGTCCCAGTTTGGGTTCGGGAGGCAGACACCATCTCCACATCTTCCCATAATGCACCTCTCTCTTCCCCTCCCTCTCCATCTGTTTGCATTCTTATCCCATTAATGCATGTTACGAACTCGACATCTTGTCTCTCCCATAGTTTTGTGCTTTTTTGTCTCTCTCCTTCCATAGCTTTCAGCAGGTACTTCTGCCTCTGGAGATGCAAAGTCTGGATCTGTGATTGTGGGCCACCTGCTGCCCCCATGTTCCTGCTCAACAACCGCTACTACAATTATTATTATTAGTCTTATTACTATTATTATCATTATTATTCCTATCATTATTATTACTGTTATTATTTTATTAATATTACCACTACCATTACATCATTATTATTTTAAAATTCTATGAGGAATTTGCATTGTGCTGCTGTATGCTCTCTTACTTCCTGCTCTCTCTCTCTCTCAACCCAACCTGCAGAGGCAGATGGCTGCCCACCCTGAGTCTGGTTCTGCTTGAGGTTTCTGCTTCTTAAAAGGAAGTTTTTCCTTGCCACTGTAGCCAAATGCTTGCTCATGGAGGGAATTGTTGGGTCTCTGTTAATAATAATATAAAGAGTACGTTTTAGACCTGCTCTATAGGAAAAGAGCAAGATAATTTCTGTTATGAATTGGCGCTATATAAATAAATAAATTGAATTGAATTAGCCTGATGAAGGGGTGCACGGTGGCAGAGCGGCTAGAGCTCCTGCCTCCCAATAAGGAGATCGTGGGTTCATGGGATCGATTCCCGGACCAGACCAACATCACACAATCTCTCTGGGTGGAGTCTGCATGTCCTCCCCGTGTTACCGTGGGTTCTCTCCGGGTTCTCCGGCTTCCTCCCACCGTCCAAAGACATGCATGTGTAGGTTAATTGATAACTCTAAATTGCCCGTATTGAATGAATGTGTGAGTGAATGGTTGTCTGTCCTTGTCTGTGTCTGTGTTCGCCCTGCGACGAGTTGGCCACTGTCCAGGGTGTGCCCTGCCTAAGGCCCAAAGTCACTGGGATAGGCTCCAGTCACCCGCGACCCCCTAACGGGGACCAAGCGGTAGATAATGGATGGATGGATGGATAGCCTGATGAACATGGCTGGTAGACTCAAGGACATCTTTTCCATCTGAACTTGACAGTTCTGTCATAATCTGCAGCAGAACTATGTATAGGACTGCAGTCTGTGTGTAGTCAGCAAGGTTTTTTATCTGTTGTCACCACAAGGTCATTATGTTTCCACAATGCAAATATTTTTCCCGAATCATTGTGGATTTTAAGAAGCTCTCCTTTAGCAAGTTTGCCTTTATTTCATTCATTAATGACAACAAGTCTAGGTTTAGGCATAAAAACAACTTGACTCGGTTGAGGGAAACATCATGGTTTGGGTTTAAATGACTACTTTGTTAAAGTCAGGGCACCTTTGTCATTATGGTTACAATAATAACCACTTTTAGAGAAAGATTGTGGTCATGGTTAAAAGAAACTAATAGTGTTTTCCTGTGGAAAAGTCCAACATTTTGTTGTCTCAACCATCCGCCCTGACTTCCCCTTAAGAGGACTGTTTCTATAATAATGTCACCAGACTTCCTCCTTTCCTCCTGACAAACAAGAGAGAGCTTTATTACTTGTGAACAGATGATATTTTGTGGCACTTACTGAAACAAGTGATACTGTTGTTTTTCATGGGAGGACAGTCTCATTACTGGCCCCTAGCTTACCAGGCTAATGCAATACATTGACTATGCGCTGTCTCCAGTCTCCCATTTTTAACAGAGGGGATGGCCCAATGGGAGCACACCAGGACTACACATTGCTATGTGTGGGCCTGTATGATCTGGTTTGAGCACTTAGAGTATAACAGCTTAGTTAACAATAGAGACTAGCACACACATTTAACACAGCGTGTCATATCTGAATTCAAATGAAAAAGGGTAAACTTAATGTACCATCTCTGCGAACTGTTGACAGCAATAATTGAATAGGCTACTTACTGAAAGTGGTTGAACATGTTTATAATTTGCCCTTCCTTTATATTTACCATGGGTGTCACCTGACCTGTGCATCCAGGGATGTAGCTTGTATCTTCAGTGAACACAACAGAGGCAAGACCAATCAGAGGGTTTACAGGAAAATAAGTGGAAATACTCGTGTCTTATTGGCTGACAGGTCTGTCAGCTCTTCAACTGATATGCCAAACGCTAGGTAGCTCACACAGTGTGAGGAAAAAAATTAACATTTTACACCGGAAAAAACAGATTAAAGCTGAAGCAGTTGCACAAACCTCCTCTCATGCTGAGCCAGGAAAACAAGGTGTGGAAATGTCTGTATGAGTTCCAAGTTACTTGAATATGATATGAGCAGAGCGTAAGTTATTTTGTTTCTGCGAAGTTTGAATGAAGTGTCTTTTATGATGAGTTAACAGGGCAATTAGTTTGGTGAAAGAGAGAAACTTAAATTAAGGTGTACGGTTGTATTTTTCTGGTTTAATAAGGAACATAGGTGTAAGAATATTTCCTTTCTTGACATTTTATTTTGTTTATTTATTAGACTGAAAAAGCTAAGCCCTCCTCCCTGGCTCAACGAGCAGCGGTGATCGAGCGAGCCAGAGAGTGAATGAAGAGAGGGAGCCTCCTAGCGAGAAGCAGTAAATCACAGAAATAAAACGTTATTTTCTGATTGTTTAATATTTAATATTCCAATAAACTAATGTTAACAAATACATTTAACTGTTTTTCCGATAGCAGATGATGGAGAGAGAGAATAGAGACAGACAGCAGCAGTGGATGAAGAGGTGAAAAGTGTAGTGCAGCACTACACTGAACTGTATCTGAACAGTGTGTGTGTGTGTGTGTGAAAGAAAAATAATATTTAAAACAATTAAATAATGTTAACATAGATACAGATTTAACTGCTTTCCCAATAAATGTTTAATAATGGCAGTTGTGAAGTATTCTGTTTCTACTCCATACTAATATTAATTACTAACAATTACTAATATTTTTAACATCACAATTCGACGGTGTAGTCCCTCATTCGTCCAGGAGTGTTCTAACGTAGAAAAGGTTTCAGTCGTAGTCATCTGGACACTGTTTTCAGAATCAAGACGTTTCGGCTCCCATCCCAAGTCATTCTCAATTGTGAAAAAAATGGGATGGAAACTCAGAAATTTAAGCTACTCTGTGTTACATAAGCCCTGCCCTCAGGAAGGAGTCTACCTGAGTATCTGTTGATTAGCTAGTTTCACCTGAAACTGATCTAATTGTTTCCATGATGGCCCAGTAATCAGTAATCAGGCCTATTGTTTTCTGGCTGCACCTCCCTCATCACTGTTAAGTACCTGATTAGCATGTGATTGGAGCCGAAACATCTTGATTCTGAAAACAGTGTCCAGATGACTACGACTGAAACCTTACGTTAACATCACAATTCATAATTAATATGGAAAGTAAACAACACTTTGAGGTACAAAACACATTTCAATGTTTCAATAATTAAGATGTGTACTTTGAATGTACATAAGGGGCAAGAGTATGTAAAAAGCATCAAAATAGAGCTTGTTTATCAAGAAGATTTTACGGGGAAGGATACCCCAGGACCCACCTACAATGGTCCAGGCTAAGCCTAGAGGCTAATGTCCTCTAATCCAAGAAACAGCAACACGACACCAAGTTTTTGTTACGGACAGAGAGGCAGGAGACACCGATAGGGAGACAGATGTAGGTTCTTTTGGATTTTAGCCAGAACAGACAGGTGAGCCGGTATGGAGAAGGGGAAGTCCGTGGGAGTGAAGACTCACTGGCGTGGAGATCGCTGGGGAGGGATATATGGGTTATGCAGAGTCGCATGGGGAGTCCTTGAATCAACGAGGTCGGACAACTGACTGAGGTGAGTGATGAGCCTTTTATCCTGGCTGTGATTAGGTGCTGATGGGGAACAGGAGTGTGATAGGGAGCAGGTGTGTATGATTAACTGATGGTGGAGCCTGGCGTATCCGCGAACCGTTTTATCACAGCATCTACACTACCGACTGCTATCTGATTGTCAGCTGATGGGGTTTCAACTTAATTTCTGCTTTTGCATGTACCACCAGCACTGCAACCTCCCAAGGGTATTTGTGGTTATTTTGTCTGATTAGGCATTTGCCACGTTCAGGTAATATGGGATAGATGGTGGATATGAAAAGATCACTATGTTTACAACTGGCAAGCGTTCATGTCATCACACAAATCAAAACGGTTGTTTGATTCTCTCAGAGTTGGTCATGAAAGGGTTAAAAAATACTCTCTATGAGACGTCCAAGTTTGTTAGGTTGTCAGTTTCCCAGGCATAACTACAACTTGGGTGTCATAATTATGACTCCAAATTGACATGAACACAGCATTAGGTTGAAGGTGGGCAGAGTTACGCTAGGAATTATGGGAGGTCACTGAACTCCATGTACCGATGAGAATGATAATATACATGTTTAATATTTCCTGTACCAACAAGTGAAACAAAGGCTGTCCAAAATTATGCCCTATTTATTTAGCGCACTTTATTTATTGTCTGCCATTTTATTTGAGTGTGTAAATGTATTCTCTATTATAATGCCCTCAAAAATTCCCACAATGGAATAAAAAATTATGTTGTGTCCAAAAAAAACATTTACTGCTCACTAGAGTCAACTACTGAGTGCCTGTTCTACAGTGCAAACGCTTTGCTGCTTGCTCTCGCCTCTGCTTGCATTCTTGTTTGTTTTTTCTGCTAGAAATTATGAGCAGCGGTTCCTGGATACTTATAAATCATTGGGACTGTAATTTATTCAGATAAAGTAAGCTATTGCCATATTTCCAACACTATATTGACCTCTTCAGTACTACGCAAGTGCAGCCTACTAACAGCACAAGCCTGTACTGCAGTGACAGTCATGCTAACACACGGCTAAATAGCACCAAGAAGACTACCAAGAAACAGGAGGGCTGTGTATGGGGTAATAAATCTAAAAGTAGTCGTCCCTGGAACTATTGGTGCAAAGCCTAAGAGTAAATAATTTCCCTGGAAAATGGGAGGACAAGTAACAGGCAGAGCCCAGCGCCCTGAGATTTGTGTTGCGACTGGCTGGCTTGCATTATCATCCAGGCAGAGCACTTCTTTAACCCTGTTCTTAGTAAGACACAGCCATGGACAGCTGCGAAAGGGAGAGTTAGCAAGAGAATCAGAATCAGCTTTATTGCCATATAGATTTATTAAAGAATATAAAAAATATTATAAGAAAATAATAAAGAATATGTACAGTGTGACTGCTATTTAAATTACAGTTTGTGCAGGGATGTGCAATGTGCAAAATATTTACATGGGAATATGCAAAGGTTTACAGTATGAGTATGCTGTACTATAAGTGGGAGGTTGGGTGGGTATGAGAGTCAGTGTCAGTGGGTGTCCCGGGCCTTGTTGATGAAGCCAGCTGCAGACGGAAAGAAACTGTTTTTGTGGCGTAAGATTTCCCCTCGGAGGGGAGTGTCTGAAACAGTTTGTGTCCAGGGTGAGAGTGATCAGCCACAGTCTTTCCTGCATGCCTCAGAGTCCTGGAGGTGTACAGTTCCTAGAGGGAAGGTAGATTGCAGCCAATCACCTTCTCTGCAAAGTGAATGATACGCTGCAGTCTGCCCTTGTCCTTGGCAGTGGCAGCAGCGTACCAGATGGTAATGGAGGTCGTGAGGACTGAATGATGGTGGTGTAGAAGTGTCTTTGGCAGGTTGAATTTCTTCAGCTGCTGCACGACCGCAGCTGAAATCCACAAACAGGATCCTGACGTAGGTTCCCGAGGTGTCCATATGCTGGAGGATGAAGTGAAGGGCCATGTTTACTGCATCATCTACAGACATGTTGGCTCTGTAGGTGAACTGCAGGGGTCCAGGAGTGGGTCTGTGATGGATTTGAGGTGGGGCAACACAAGGCACTCAAAAGACTTCATTACCGCAGAGGTCAGGGCGATGGGTCTGTAGTCCTGTGGTCCTTGGTTTTTTGGGAACGGGGATGATGTTGGAGGATTTGAAGCAGGCTGAAAATGGCATGTCTCTAGTGAGGTGTTAAAGATGTCTGTGAACACCGGAGACAGCTGATCGGCACAGTGCTCCAGGGTGGATGGAGAGACGGAGTCTGGCCTGGCTGCTTTGCGGGGTTCTGCCTCCTGAACAGTCTGTTGAGGTTCCATCAGGGGGGAAGAGGGGTGAGCCTCTGGGGTGGGTAGTTGTGGAGAGGCCCATGCCCCTGCTGCACAGGGGATGGTGTCAGGACTGTCCCATTGTCTCATTCAGTTGGTTGGCCAGGAAGAAGTTGTTAATGGAGTGGGGGGCTTTTGGTTTTTAGTTGGTGATCTGTCTGAGCCCCCTCCAGACAAAAGCCATTGGCTGAGAACTGGTGTTGTAGGCTCTCTGAGTACAGCCGTTAAGCTTCTCTCACCTAAAGCTAAACCTGTACTTTGACTCCCTAAACTTCTCCCTGTCTCCACTCCTGAACGCCTCTTCCTTTTCCAACCTTAGCTGTCTAAGTTTAGCTGTGAACCAGGGTTTGTCGTTGTTGTAACTCACCCTGGTGTATGATGGTATACAGCAGTCCTCACAGAAGCTGATGTATGATGTTACAGCCTCTGTGAACTCATCCAGACTGCAGTCCTGAAGATATCCCAGTCAGTGCAGTCCAAGCACGTCCAAAGGTCCTCCATAGCTTCACTGGTGCACTGCTTTGATGTCCTCACAACAGGTTTACAGAGCTTTAATTTTTGCCTGTATGTAGGAATCAGGTGGACCATGACGTAGTCAGAGTGTCCCAGTGCAGTGCGGGGGACAGCGTGATAGGCACTGCCTAATGTAGTGTAACAGTGATCCAGAATATTCTCCTCTCTGGTTGGACATTTAATAAACTGTCTGTATTTGGGGAGTTCATGGCTGAGATTTCCCTTGTTGAAGTCACTGAAGGAAATAACTGAGGAGTTTGGGTCTGTCCACTCCACACACAGTATCTGGTTGGTGAGCATGCTGTGCGTCCTGCACGTTGGCCTGCGGTGGAACATAAACACAGACCAGAATGAAACAAACTCATGGGGGGAGTAAAAAGGTTTACAGTTTATGAATAAATATTCCAGATCAGGAGAATAGTGCTGGTGAATCACTGTCACATTGTTACACCAGCCACTGTTGATGTAAAAACAGATACCTCCACCTTTCGTTTTGCTGGAAAGTTCTGTGTCGCAATCTGCTCTGAAGAGTTGGAAGCCTGCCAATTGCAGTGCAGAGTCCGGTATTGCTCCACACAGCCATGTCTCTGTGAAGCATAAAACAGAAGATGAATATAAGTCTCCTCACCAGTAGCTGAAGTTCATCCAGTTTATTGCACAGTGAGCAAACCTGTCCAACAACCAAGTGTGCAACTGGAGAACAGATTTGCACCACTGTTGCAGGACCCTGGATCTCTTTCTGATGACCAGGATAACATATCATCTTCACACAGCAGGGTAAGGACTGAGAGTAAATTAGAAAGTAAAAGGATACAGGGAAAGCTAAGAACTGGGCCTCAAACTCTGATTGTAGGTGATTTTGCTATAAAAGATGAAGCTTTTGCAGGAAGAACACCAACTACTCTGCTTTCCCAAGGATATGGTCTCCGACTTGGCAGAAAGAATCCTGCATATAGTGGCTCACTATCACACATCCAACTGTGAAAAACATCATTGAAGTGCTGAAATTGGACTTTATTGATCTGTTGAACATAGCTCTCTGAATGTTGAGGTGTTTATCAGTGGCCCTCTAAGCCCTGTCAGAAGAGGATTTGAGAGATTCAGCAGATTGTTGGCACTCAACTCACATGGCTATCACTTTCAGTGCACTTTACTGACAATTTCAACTTTTTCCGGGACTGGAGACATCTTTTTAAAGCAGATGGACTTTGCCTTAACACATCAGGAGTAAAATTGTTCATCTCTAACCTATTTTACTTCCTGCATCAACCATCTGTTCACTCTGCCAAGGACAGAGTGAACAACTCAGTGGTTCTTTGAAACTCCCCGGAGTTCCATGTTTCCAGATGGTCCGGTCCTGCGAGGGCGACTTTGGTTCGAGTCGGGTCTCTTCTTCCATAATCAGGCTGATGACATTTGGGTGTGATGGCAACGTGGTGCGAGTGTCTGCCAGATGTTAACTGAGTTTAAAGTTAGTTACAGTCCTGGTTAGGACTCAGGAGCTGCAGCAGAATGGAGCATGATTCTTTAGCAGCAGTTTAGAAGTGCTAATAAAGTTTCTTTGTTTAAGAGTTAAGTCTTCGAGTCTCTTTTGCTCCATCTCTATCTCTCTCTATTTCTCCTTCTCTGTACCACATGGCTGGTGCGTAGGGCCCAGGATTTCTTCTTTTTGAACTTTGTCGTGTTAGATCTCAGAAATGGCACAGGCACCTTTTAACAGGCGTCCTTCTTTTAGAGTTGGCTCAAAGTTGGATGTCAGCATTTCTCCAACATGTTCTGTGAGCCTTTGGTCCCTCCGTGGGTCAGTTGAGATATTATCCACTTATGAATAAGAGCAACAGACAGGGTTAATTAACTGTCATGCATGGTAATATATGTTACACTATTATGGCAATACACATACATGTGTCTCTGTATATAGGCTTATACATACATATAAGTCAATGTCCATTTCAGCAATATTTGAACCTCAGGGATGTCCTTTGTCTTTCTGAGAGGCATGCAAAAGAGAGGGGTTATTTCTTTCCCCTAGTAGACAGACACAGCCCCCTGTGGTGTGTGTGTGGAGCAGAGATGACATTTTTACTTGCATTTTATTTTATTGTAAGCTATGATGAATTCATTGTGGGTGGTCTCAACCTTCGAGCTCAGGTCCTCTACCAGAGGCCTGGGAGCTTGAGGGTTCTGTGCAGTATCTTTGCTGTTCCTAGTACTGCACTTTTCTGGACCGAGATGTCTGGTGCTCTTCCAGGGATCTGCTGTAGCCACTCCTCCAGTTTGGGGGTCACTGCCCCGAGTGCTCCGATGACCGCGGTCACCACTGTCGCCTTCAGCTTCCAAGCCTTCTCCAGCTCCTCTCTGAGCCCTTGGTATTTCTCTAGTTTCTCATGTACCTTTTTCCTGATACTGATACAATACTTGGTATTGCCAGTCTCAGGGTGCTGGATTTGGGATGGAACCCTCCATGCATGGTGAGGAGCTTTCGCGTCTTAACGTCTGTGGTCTGTATCTCTTCCTTTGGCCACCTTATTATTCCCGCAGGGTATCTGATCACTGGCAGGGCGTAGCTGTTTATTGCCTGGGCCTTGTTCTTGCCATTGAGCTGACTTCTTAGGACTTGCCTTACTCGTTGGAGGCATTTGGCAGTTGCTGTTTTCCTTGTTACCTCTTTGAGGTTGCCATTTGCCTGTGGTATTCCAAGGTACTTGTAACCATCCTCAATGTCTGCTATTGTTCCTTCTGGGAGTGAGACCCTTCTGTGTGGACTACCTTCCCTCTCTTTGTCACCATTCGCTACACTTCTCAAGCCCGAATGACATCCCAATGTCAGAGCTGTAGATCCTGGTGGTGTGGATCAGTGAGTCGATGTCCGCTCGCTCTTAGCGTATAGCTTGATGTCATCCATGTAGAGGAGGTGACTGATGGTGGCCCCATTCCTGAGTCTGTATCCATAGCCAGTCTTGTTGATTATTTGGCTGAGGGGGTTCAGACCTATGCAGAACAGCAGTGGGGACAGAGCATCTCCTTGGTATATGCCACATTTGATGGATACTTGTGCAAGTGGCTTGCCATTGGCCTCAAGGGTGGTTTTCCACAGCCTCATCGAGTTTGCAATGAAGTCTCTTAGAGTCCTGTTGATGTTGTACATCTCCAAGCATTCAGTGATCCATGTGTGTGGCAGAGAGGCATATGCTTTCTTGTAATCAATCCAGGCAGTGCACAGGTTGGTGTGTCGGGTTCTGCAGTCTTGGGTGACTGTTCTGTCAACCAAGAGTTGGTGTTTGGATCCTCTGGTTCCTTTGCCAATGCCCTTCTGTGCTTTGCTCATGTATTGATCCATGTGTCCACTTATCTTAGCCGCGATGATGCCTGACATGAGCTTCCATGTTGTGGAGAGACAGGTTATAGGCCGATAGTTGGATGGGACTGTACCCTTTGCGGGATCCTTCGGGATCAGGATTGTATGCCCTTCGGTAAGCCATTCAGGGTGCGTCCCATCTCTTAGCAGCTGGTTCATTTGCTAGGCGCTCGTGGAGTGCAGTGAGCTTCTTTAGCCAGTAGGTGTGGATCCTGTCAGGGCCCGGTGCTGTCCAGTTTTTCCATACCTGAGACTCTTTCTTGGATGTCTGCCGCTGTGATGGTGACTGGATTCTGTTCAGGGAGGTTGCTGTGGTCCTCTCTCAGAGCCACCAGCCACTGTGCATCGCTGTTGTGTGATGCCTCCCTCTCCCATATACTTTTCCAGTACTGTTCAGTTTCCAGCCTTGGTGGGTCTGCTCTGCTGTTATTACCCTGCCATTGAGCGTACACTTTCGCAGGTTGAGTTGCGAACAGCCGGTTTATTCTTCTGGCTTCATTATCTCTCGTGTACCTCTTTAGGCAGCTGGCCAAGGCTTGGAGCCTTCGTTTAGCAGTTTCGAGTGCTTCAGGTATGGGCATCTGGTTGTACTTCTTGGGTACTTGCTTTCTCATTGCACCTCTCTCAGCCTCTGTCAATTGGCTCACTTCTCTCCGTGCCTCCTTGATTTTTGCCTCCAGCCTTCGTTTCCATGGTGGGTACTGTTTCTCATGGCACCCATGGTTGCTCTTATAGCCAAGCATCTCGAGGATCACTGCTGCTGAGGCGTATATCAGCTCATTGGTTTCAGTGATGGTTGTGGTAGGGATCGCATTGCGATCACATCTTCTAGGAGACTTCTGATGGTACTTCACTTAGCCGTTGTAATTGCCGTCGGGGTTGCCTTGTATTCATCCTCGCCATGATCTTATCTTTCAGGTCAGTCGCTGCCTCGTTCAGCGGGATTGCACTTGTTGGGGCTTCGTACCCAATCTCCGGTTGGGTAGCCGCCGTTGGCTCCCCTCTGACCTGTTTTCCTGGCTCCCCCTTGCCGTAGCATTTGTGTTGTATCTCGTCAATCTCAAGTTGTGATAGCAGTTGCCGCTTGTGGATGTTGGAACACTGAGCTACTAGTTGCTTCGCTGTATGCCTTGATTGTGGGTTTTGAAGAAAACACATCCTTTGCATGTAACCCCTCTGACTAGGGTTACTGGAGTAGTAGCATTCCAACAGAGCCTTGTTATCGCTTCTCGCCCATCTCCGTCTTGTTCTAGTAGCCCATTTGTCATCTCGGTGCTCTGGTTCCCCAGTGTGGAGCTGATCTCATGCAGTCTGTGATGAAGATCAACACCATCTGGAGGCCTGGCACAGGATGAAGGTCACAGGAGGCCTGGCGGAGAGTCCGGGGGTGAGGAAATGCTGCGGTCCGGCGGAGAGTCCGGGGGCGAGAAGCTGCTGCCATCCAGCAAGGGGTGCGGTCTGCTGCCATCCTGCAGGGGGTGCGGTCTGCGGCCATCCTGCAGGGGGTGCTGGCTGCTGCCATCCAACAGGGAGTGATGATTGCTGCGGCGCCGGGACTGGAGGCCGCCACGGCACTGGGACTGGAGATGGCAGTGGAGCTTGTGGGTCGCTGTGCGGCGGAGCACGTGAGCAGAGTGGAGACGGAGCCAACAAACCTCTGGGCAGAGAAGCTGGCAAGTCGCTGGGCGACAGTGAGCGACAGGGAAGCTGCAGGTGCAGGTGAGTAGCAGGTTAGTCGGCGGATGATTGGTAGTCCGGCGTGCAATCTGGTGACTGCGTGGATCACCACAAGCCAGACGGTGCCCCGATATGGATTTGCGCTGTGGGCGGCGTGTCTAGCCGCCCACATATCAATGGATATAGCCACAGAACACCGTTGTCATCGAACATCGAATCGAAAAAGGGCGCCGGTCTGGCTCTTGGCATTGTGGAGTGGGAGTTGATGGAGAGACTATGGGAATGCTGGTCTTGTCCTTCGCTATGGGTCTGACCTTCTGTTATGGACAGACAGGCAGGAGACACTGATATGGAGACAGAAGGTGCTTTATTAAGTAACAGGAGGTGAAGACAGGTGTCTTCTGGAGATGGGGGAGTCTGCTAGAGGAAACCCTCACTTGCATGGAGGTTGCTTGAAAAGGGAGATCGCTGGAGAAGGGGAGTAGGCGTAATGCCGAGTAGCATGGGGAGTCCTAGTCACAAACAAGGTTGGGCACTGACTGAGGTGAGTGCAGGGCTTTTATGCAGGTTGTGATTGGGAGCTAATGGGGAGCAGGAGTGTGATAGGAAGCAGGTGTGGATGATTTGCAGACTGTGGAGCCTGGCGTATCCATGACAACAGGACTGCTGATACATATATATATTTTTTTAACAAAACAAAATGTCACTACCCTACAGCATGTCAGAGTGTGTAAAAATAGGCGTTATCTTTTTACTTACTCAAACAACAATTGAAAAATCTACATTTTTTTAGATCCCGCCATTCTCAGCAATAACAGACACAGGACCATTGGAGTGTTACATATCATCCAGTAGCAAAGATTACATCCATTGACCTTTACAACACATTTTTATATTTACATGTTAAAACCACAAATCCAGATGGAACCTGTTTGGGAAAACAGGATGAAGTAGGTCTGATCAACTATCCTGGTTGTACACTTTTTTCACAAATTGCTATAACCTTGGGAGACAAGGACTGACACAGAGGGCATAATATACATCTTTCTCAAGTCTTTGAATTTGTAGAATTGATCGCTCCTGTTCACGCTACTAATAAACGGTGTGGATCTTAAAACTAAATTTATCCAAGCAAAAGATGAATTTTGTCTTATGGCTCTATCTGCACTATTGTGTCAACATAGTATCTGCCAGTTTTTATGTTAAAAAGGTTTGTGTTGCCCCTGGTATCAAGTTGGCTCATGCCAAAACTTTGACAGATAAAAATAAAACAAGACATTAAAATAAATACAATAATTTGAAAAAATCTAAACTTCAACCATCCATGAGTGTCTACACTAGGAGACCTCTGTGTTCACAGACATTTACCTTTTTTATTTACATTACTTACAGTGCTTTGCACTGCTGATAATGGTACATTTAAAATAGCAAGAGTCTTTAAAATTCATGCCAACCAATTGGTGTGGAAGAGTCTACAATCCTGTACGGATTTGTAACATTTTTTAACAAATCAAACGTGTAAACCTCTTATGACATTATTATTTACAACAAGTGCTCCCTGATCGGTCAAAGATACTTCTCTTGATTTTTTCATCAAATCCATAATATATTTAGAATTTTTCTTGTTTCTTGGAGGCATATGTGGCATAACCTCAGAAAGACCGCAGACATCTTTTGCGTCCTTATCACTGAACAAATGTTGCTTTTCTTTCAGTTCATTCCCGTCCTCCTCAGAAAGTGTGTCAAAAGTCCTTTTTCATCATCACCTTGTCTAATGACTACTACTTTTTGGCTTTTTCATGTGTTTTCGTCTGTGTCTGGAAGCTTTAGTATATCTATTATTGCATCATCCAGCTCATTTTCTACTTTTTGTCTAATAGATTCACGACTACTACTTTGTCTTAATGCATCCAACTGATGCTGTGGAACCAAAAACAGTTTCTGCATATGCTCCACTTTTGAAAAACCAACAACAACTACAATCAAAACTAAAATATTTAGCCTTGTGAGAAAAGACTGGTAATAACAAAGTATGGCAGCTCCTAGAAGTGGAAGCAAAATTGTGGAAAAAAACAACAAGTATCAAAAATCAAACAAACAAACTTAAACAGTTAGCCTTGTGAGAAAAGACTGGTAATAAAAAGTATGGCAGCTCTTAGTAGTGAAAAAAACAACTACACAAACAATCAAAAATCAAACAAACATGGCAGCTCCTAGTAGTGGAAGCAAAAATCCACCAGTCTGGTTGATCACTTTCTTTTTGTTTAGAAACCCCAAATGTCAGCAATCAGTCTAATTCCAGCCCATTCCTTCTTCAACCGTCTGTACTGATTCGTAGTTAATGGTATCTTACCTTTTAACACATTCAGGGCGATTTCGCACAAGGCATGGATAAAATAATTGGTGTCACTGCTGAGAATTACATTTCTCAGAGGGCGTTGAACCACATTTCTGCAAATGCGTTCTTTTTCTTTTTCTGAGTCTAAGACTATCTGGTAATGTCAACTAATAAATTCCCGTACGGTGCAGCTGCTGTAAAAGATTCTAAGAAATATTTTGTCTTATATGGAAACATCTGCCGACCTAACACAAAGATTTGGTATTGATCTCTAGGGTTTTTAAAAGAACAAGATTATTGGTATTCATTTTAATGGTTCTACTGGCCTTACCCTGAATAAATATATTCTGTACAAGATCTATACAACTGAGGTTTCTATCAGAATCAGCTTTATTGGCAATGGTATCCACAAGTTCACCTAGAAGTCCCAAAAAGCAAGTAAGCGATGAGAAGCCTCTCTGAACTAACCCTGTATTTGAACCGTTATTAGTCACTACAGAGTCCGTAGAACCGGATGTGTCTTAAATAAAAAAATTAAATAAACCGGCGTTGAAACTGACTTTTCAGCGTATCTTCCGAATAGTTGAGCAGAGTCTCCATCATCGCTCTGTAGGGGTGAGTAGCGCTAGATTGCAAATCTATAAATCTTGCCTATCCCCCAGAATAACGTTGCATTGTCTGCGTTCGTAATTTTAACATGGAGGTATAACAAGGAGTCGTTCAGGTCCAAATATCTGTCTCTGTCTCCGGTAATAAAGAATTCAATGGGGCCTCTCTTATAATGGCCGACAGAGGCAGGACTTCGGTGTAGAGCTTTTTATCGATGGACAACTCCGTCATGGGAGCCGAAAATAAGTCCAGCTCCACCATGCTGCATTCGGCTGATTTGTGATGGTGTTTTTTTCCCTTCCTAAAATATATCTAACTGGTATTATTCTTGAATACATCACGACGGCATTAGAGGGCAGGGTAACGTAAAACCCCTCACCAGAGATTTGATCCATGGTGTAATGAATCCAAATTTGATATACCCGTTGTTTTTATACATTTTTCAGGTCGCTAGCCCCAACTGTTGAATTACTTCTGGACAGTTTTTATCAATCCGATCAATCAGATTTTTTTCCCCAGATGACGCGCTCATCCACAATTTCTTCCACTTGAAATGCTTTGTCTTTAGCAACCTTCACATTTTGCAACTCTGCTTCATAAAATGCACCTTGGATAGGTTCTAATAATCTTTCAGTTTGTACACAGGGGGTTGATGAGGTATGCATTCAGCCACCCCTAACAACTCTGTTCATATTTTTTATCAAACACTCCTCTCAGTTTGGATATTCTCACCAGATCTCCCTCCTTGAAATTAACTTTATCACATCTTTGCCACGGGTGAGAAATATACCATACAGGTTTTCAAATACTTGAGAGGTGTTCTCTGACAATACCTGCATTGGTGTCATTTTTATACTTTTATGACATTATTGTAGTCGTCTAGCAAATCCTGTAAGACTTTTTAAAAAAACAGCGAGACACAAGTTTCTTTATACCAGTTTATTGTGATTATTAGTTTTCATCAAAATAACACAATAGGGAAAATCATTCTATATGTCTTCACTACACACAAGTTTTCATCATCTTCTCAATGTACTCCCTACGGTACGGTAAAAATCCTAATGCAATCTTTTGTCGCAGGTTCCTTTCCCACGGTTGTTTGTTGCTGCTGCTCCACAGTTTGTCGTACAATGCTACCTCTGAGATCATTTGAAGCCAACAGATTTAACACCGCCCAGTCCGTGGATATGAGCATTGCTTTGACAGTCAGGGGTCCAAAAGGTTCCCTTTCCTCCAACTGGTAAAAACAAAGTTAATTCGCGCTAACACCTCCCGCTTCAAAAGTCCATTCCTCTTGAAGCGTCTGGATCAGGCACAGATACAACACCCGTTTCTTGGGTGCTCCCCCTGGTGTCGAGTTTTGGTAGCTCGTCAGAGGCGTCACCCACGAGTCGGCGGTTCTCTTGGTCATCTTTAGTTTTTTTGTTTCAGACTAACCCTACGTTCTCCTTTTATTTTTATCGAATCCAATCATTGGTTCATGCTAACTCCACCTTCTCTTCTCTCACTGGCTCATGCTAACTCCACCTTCTCTTCTCTCACTGGATCATGCTAACTCCACCTTCTCTTCTCTCATTGGTTCTGGCTAACCCCACCCCTCTTCTCTCATTGGCTAGGACTAACTTCACTCCCTCTTCTCTCATTGGCTGGGATTGGGAGGAGCGGGGAAGCCATCATTTTGTCAGAAAATGTTGTATATAATCTTTCTCACAGAGGGCCCAATACCCACCTCTGGTTTCTGGTAGCCTTTTGGCCGGCCTAGACCCAAACTCAAAATTATTACAATATTCTATATTTTTTCAAATCCCATGTGCAGATCCAAACCAACAGTGAATTGATCCTACTAACAAGTATTGTGTATGTATCCAAAGCTCCATTGTTGTCCAAAAACTCAAAAATCAATAAGCCACACCGTTGCACTGGGTGACATATTCCTTCATTACCATGATATTATTGATGATGATTTTATTTTAATTCAATCCCACATACACCTGCTGCCAGAAATGCTTACTAAGGCACCAATTGTGTATTAATCCACAAGTGAAATTTTTTCCCAACAAATGTCCTTAGTTTAGTAACATTTGCTGAAAACTACAGTGGCCAGCTATTTTAGGAAATTGCTGACCTTTTTTAAAAATTGAAACTATACTGTATATTTGTGAGCTATTTTATAGATTTACATCTTAAGTAGGAAACAATGGGCTTAGGGTTGAGAGCCAAAGACCAGGGCCTGACCTTAGAGCCCTTACCATTTTTGTTTTTCATCATTTTTTAATGGAGCGTATTTCCAACCACTTTTTCAAATTGATTGACAAAACAATCTCATCACAAGGTCCATTTAGTGTCTGTTCACATTTTGATCAGAGAAAGCTTGTACTGATCTCATAGATGAGCAGCTAAGGAAGATTGCACATTATGGTACAAAAGGGACAAAAACAGCAACTAAAGATAAAATACAGTAACATAGATCACACAAAAAATTCCCATAATCTCCAATATGATAACTATGATAGGAATGTTCCTTGAGTGTGACCAATAATATGACAAGTATGAGGTGATTATTCATTGATCAGCGTCTTATGTGTCTAAAGCTTCATACTCATTTTTACTCTTTACTTTCAACAGAGATCACCACAGTATTGTTCAATAAATGTTTCAGTGTGGGGGAACTGTTCTGAGTAAACTTTCTGGTATTTACCAAAAAATAACATTCAGTGTTGAGGTCAAAGTTCATTCTTGACCTTGGAAAAATAAGTTGAGAAAACAATCTTACCACAAGGTCTATTTAGTAGTTGTTCTGGAGCTTTAAATCATATCACATGGTCTTCATCAAGAGATGGGGTTTGTCCACTTGGTATGGAATTGTAGATGTTCAAATTTTTATTTGTTTCTGAGTACTTTAAACGCTCAGGGCTTAAACGCTCAGGTTCAAAGTTTATTCTTTTATTCAACATGTATTTATACAGCTCAAGAAAAAGGGACAGCATCATGTTAAAAATAGATTTAATCACAAAACATTAATACATAAATAAACTACATATAAATTAGTTACAGTGAACTGAAATGTTTTGATCACACAACGTACAATGTTCAAAATGAGTAAGGTGCTCCGTGTCACTTCTGTGTGCATTCAATTAAAGTAGATTTGGTTAAGAAGTTGGATTTCACCATGATAAACAGTTGGCACAGCTGAAAAAACAATGTTGATTATATGATATAACCCTTTATGTTAATTACAATAACCTACACTGTAAGATTATATTTCCTGTTCAGAAAACAACATCCTTTATAAAGTCCTTAGACCAATAAAACACAAATCAGAACACTTTGGTTTTACAGTGCAAACGTCTTTGTAGTAACACATGTACCATACTTTTAAACAATACAAATTTACAACAATTTAATTTCTAAACCACATACATGTATTCTGACAGTTTTGATCAGGATTATTAAACTTTTCTCTGGTCTGTGACCCTGTTTTTAACCCCCTAAAATTCTTCTAATAACAGCAAAGATGCGTTCAGGAGGGGCGACAGGGCCAGGTTTAAAGAGTCAGATACAGGTTTAGCAAGGTGGTGAGAGAGGTTATTACTGCTGTTCTCTGAGAAACTTCAACTGCAATTCTCAGCTAACGACTCTGCCTCTGTCTAGAGGGGTTTCCGACATATCACCAACTAAAAACCTAAAGCCCCCCACCCCATTAACGACTTGCGCCTGGCCAATGACCTGAATAAGTTCTACTGTTGATTTGAAAGACAAAGGGACAGTTCTGACACCATCCCCCATGACTCCATCCACCAGCCAGGGATGTTAACATACTGTTCAAGAGACAGAACTCCTCCAAAGAAGCTGGACCAGACTCTGTCTCACCTTCTATCCTGAAGTACTGTGCTGACCAGCTGTCTCCGGTGTTCACAGACATCTTCATCAACTCACTGGAGACATGCCATGTGCCAGCCTGCTTCAAAACCCCCACCATCATCCCTGTCCCTAAACCTAACACCCCAAGGTTCGGAAACTCTCACTGTTTTTATTTTCATTATTTTTTACAATTATGGCTTCCTCAAGTCTATTCTGATGTTGTATTGAGTCTTACAGACTCACAAATAATGTTGTCACTGCACGTCATATCATGTGTCCTGAAGGTTACACAATGGCCCGCTAGGCGGGAGACCGTCCAAACGGGCCCTGCCCCTGCCTGTATTCATAAAGCAACGCTCTATATTACCAATTGTGCCTGATGTAGCCGTGCCTCTTAAACTATTTCTTACTCTACGTGACTGTCGCAAGCGCTCTTCTCAAAAGCAGGGATGCTGGAAGTCAGTCACAGTTAGGGTTACTGAGAGAAGGTCAGTCTACATAATGACATCATACTAAATGGTGCGCGATATTCATGTTTTTTGTATTAATTTGAATGGCCAGGATAACTTATATCTAATAGTTATTAACAACAATTTACAACAATTTTAGAACGTTTTACACTACAGCCGACAGCAAACTTGAACACCAACATAGCAGCCACAGCAACTACACAGTCAACAACAGGAACTAATGCATGAGAACTGCAAGGAGATGAAGAGGGAGAAACAGTGCCCGGACACGAGAGATGTGACCCACGACCGGTTCATCAGTTTGTAATAATGCAGCACAGCGAGGATACCGATGTTTCATAGAGGAGATGAGCGTAAGTAACGTGGATCTATCTGTCTGTTTACGGTTAACAGAGACTCCAGTCTGCAGTGTAGTTCATACACTTCACTGATAAACCACAGAATTGTAGAGTAACATTAGGCTTCATGATCAAATAAAGTTTTTATATCACGTCCACACTTCTGTCCATACTTGCACGCTCTCTCTCTCTTGCTTGTCCACAAGCTCTCTCTCTCTCAATCTCTGCTGCGAGTCTGCATCACATTTTTAAATTAATTTATGGTTTTCATAATGCCTGGTTTTAGGGGGTGCTGTATCCCCCTCAGCACCCCTACTTCCCGTGTCCATGCTCAAAACTGAAACTAATTAAAACATATCTGAGAAGCACCATGGCACAGGCGAGACTGTCGGGGCTGACCACTGAGAGTACTGAGTACTGAAACGCACTGTAAGAAAACAGATACTGTATTCTTATTGCTAAGATGAACGTGTATTCACAATTGATGCAAACTTTGCAGCTCTGTTTGATAAACCGATTAAAAAATATGTTGGCCTTAAAGGAAAAGCTTGTTCTATCTATCTTCACAGTACAGTTGTAACAATCTGATTTGAGTGGGCAGGTGGGCTTTTTACAATAATTTTGATAATGAAATCCTGCACTCTGCCACAATGAGTAATGAGGAGGAGTCAAATACAGAGTACCGTGGACAGCTCCCGCAATCATGGCCATCGCAGGACCAGCACCTTGACAGCTGTTGTGACACTTTAAAAAGCTGCAACTGTTTAAAATTGACTCAATACAATTAACTCCATAATCAGGGTCCAGTGTTCTAAAGTGGTATATTAAATCTCATGGTGCGTTTGAAATGATTTAGTATCCTCACTATGAAAGATGTTAAATTCCGCCTGCTCTGTGCTACAGGGAAAGGGCCCACCCAGGGTTAGCTGTGCGGGGTTTACGTTACGGTGCTGACGTAACAGTAGTTTTATGAGCACATACTGAGCCCTCTTACAGGCTCCACCCGTGTGAAACAGACCAAACTGACTGCAACTTTTGAATTGTCAATAAATTATGTGATAAACAGCAATGAAAGCATGGCCCAGACTTGCAATTCGGCCATTTTCACTACAGGAACTTAATGACCCATAAACTGAACCTGTAAGAACCTGTAAAGTATAGGTTCTATGTTCTGCCTTGTTTTCCACAGTGTTTTATAAACCAGAATGTTTCAGATATGCGTAATTGAAAAGGCTACAGCGGGACAAACGTTGTCATTTTTATGTGTTGCGTTGTAGACAAGTGTGGTAAATGCAGTTCAGTTGTGGGATAGACAACAATGGAAAAAGTGGCGCTAATATAGATTTTCTTTTACATTTACATGTGGTGACTTTTAAACATCAGTATTCTTATATTAAATTTTTTTCCTTGCAGTGCTTGGTGTTTGTCATGTTGCAAACCATCTGTTGCATTCCTTCCCCCCAAGAGTACCAGGAACTTGGATTTAGTAGCTACACTTGAAGACTCATCTGTTCAGCTGTTTGATTTCATTGCATAACAACTCAAAACATGCTTTGGACATTCTGAGTTCTGCACAAGCCTAAAACTGAGATGCAAACCCGGCCAGTACCCACGTTTGTAAGATACAACATGACTGGCCTGATGGCCAAATGTGAAAACCAAACCTAACTCAAGTAACCAAATAGAGACCTAGTAACTGTACACTGTGGTTGTATGACCATTAGATCATATGACTGTTATATCGTTATCTTGTTTTTACCATGGAGTCATGGAGATGTCTTAATTGTGGCTGTGGTTGATTTTGCAATTTTACAATTCTGCGTTTTACCATCAAATCCATTTTTAAAACTAAATGTTCCCTTCTTAAAGAACAACTTAACACCCTGTTTTAGCTTGAACGTGCCCCCTTCCCAAGTGTGACAATGCCTGTTACTGCATGGGCGTCAAATGTCATAGTTTTTTCTCCAAATTTTTTTCTTTTTGGTCTACAGGACAGGATTTCTTGTTTTTCTCTGTAAAAAGGCAAATAACTACTATTGAAATGGGCCTTACAGATTGGGACCAGAATCATCTAATAGTATAGTAAAGTGGACAAAATGTGGATTTAGTCTTAAGTTGTCATAGTTAGGCACTATGCCCCCCTGATCCTGTACTCCAGTGTATCTGCCCTTCCTTGTGTTTCCTGGCTGTCCCCTGTCCATTGTTGTATGTGCAGATGTGTGTGTGTCTGTGTTCTGGGCTGGCTTCCTGATCTCCTGTCTGCTGCTGATTACCGGCACACCTGACTTCCATCATCATCAATCTCCACCGTTTATCTACCAGGCTCTTCCACACTACCGGCGCCAGATCGTCCTCGTACCTGTGTACGCACTCCTCGAAACGGCCTCAACGTCACGTAAGAGAAGTGTAAAAGTGTTCTTGTTCGTACCTTGATGGTAACTCCGTTTGTCTCTGTCACAGACTCGCGCTCTGCCGGTGATCACCGCTTCAGCCTGCCTTCGGATCTTCTGGACATCTGTACTACGCCAACTGCCACAACATCCTCGCCGTCCGGCGACCCTCACCAAATGCCAGGCTTCACTGGTCCACCGCCTGGCCAGCTCAGCCTTCCCAGCCTTACCACTATGCTCGCCAGTCAAGAACCAGCTCACCTCATCTCCATCCGGAGCGCCGCCAGTCTAATCTCCGACCCGGTCCGGTCGAGTCCTCGGGGCGGCCACAAACTACGCCGGATACTTCTATAACTCTGTTCCGTGTGTCCTGCATTTGGGTTCTAAGATTGGTCTCACGACATAAGTTACTCTTTAACTACAATATTTTTTGTATAATTCAGATTTGTTTTGCTTTTTGAGGAAATTGTGCATGTATCAATATAGAATGATGAATATTAGTGCAGGTACAAACACAGAGAACATTATAAAAATCCATTACTGAAGTCAAATAGGTCCGTTCATTCACTTGGTAAAATTTGGCATGAGATTCATTATTATCCAAGTTCAAATCTTTGATAGAAGGAGTTTGTATGAAAGCAGCTATATGCCTTCTTGGGAATCCATTTCAAAACTGAATGCTGCACTGTGGTCATACAGTACTTGACATTTAGCTACAACACTAAAGCCCCATTTGAACGGGATCAGGGTATATGCAGGAATCCTGAAGTTAAATTGAATATCTTTTAAGAGCTGTGTGTTTGAGGGGTTTGGGGGGTCCTCCCCCAAGAAAATTTTGTTATTTGACTAAAAACTAAGCATTTTCCCACAATTTTAGACTATTATCATTACAATATTTATAAAACATACAACAGGCTGTAGTCACATTACACTCAGACATTAGCAAAAAAAAGTGAAACAAATATGCTCATTGATAAGTAAGCGGGATGTCCTGAAGTAATCCTTCACATTTTTGTGACTGATCGCACTGTGTGCCATAACACATAACAGTGGTTAAACATGGCTTATAGTGAAGGGATCTGAACTGCGATTTGCTCAACCTCCCAAAGTCAGGGTGAATCCATAACCAGCTGTAGGGGTGGGTATTATTAGGATTGTATCTTTATCTTATTCATACTCTTATCGGCCTGGTTCTTTATCAATACTCTTACCAGTTCTTTTTCATTACTAAATAATTTTCATTTAAAATTCAGCACCTTTTATGTGGATGTCCTGTCAGTGTTGATGGTAAATGTAGTCAATTGAAGCAATAAATTCCTCACTGCATGCTATATTGACCGAGAAAGCTGAGTTCTCCTGCTCACGGAGCCGTGCCAGCAGTGCCTACATATACCAGGATGCATTGCAGGCGAGCTTCTGATGCCCACACCCACCCAGCGGGCTTCTGTATAACAACAAAACTAACGCTAGCTGAGCTACCGCTGTAGTATAAAGTTCCACAAAAAGCAACATGAAAAAACAGTAACCAGCATCCAACCTACTGCTCTCGTTATTTAATTGGCTTCAAATGAGGCTTAACGTTCACACAGTTTCTCTTGACTGTCTCTCAATATTTCAATTAGTCTAACACCGCTCCAGCCTGTGGAGAACCACCCTAGCCTATAGCTATTACTTTGTTGGCCAAAACATAGTGTTAGGTGACAAAAATACTTACTCAACGGTCATCTACCCTCCCGGTCCTGCTGGTCTTGGTTGTCTTTTCCAGTTTATCTTTGGGATCCTGAAGAAGGTCTCCAGCACACCTCTGTCCAAGTTTGGAGTAAAACTTTCGTGCATAACTGCCCATGCTGAAATTCTTTCCAGCAGAATGATTCAGTTTCTGTTGGCATCGGAGGGCCATGCAACTGTAGCGGCAGCCTCTGCCTCTCTCCGCTGCATTTCTTTGACCATATACTCCGGCTCGAATAAATACGCCTGAATATCCAGGCCAGCCAAAACATTGTAAAATGTATCCTCATCCATAATATCCTCTGCACTCATACTCACACGCTGTTGGAATCATAGCTAGTTTGCAATACAAGAGAAGAGAACAAGGAAGTTGTTTTTGTGTCAGGCCCTGGCATAGCTTTCTTGGTCAATATAGAATGCACTGAGGAATTTATTGCTTCAATTGACTGCATTTATGATCAACACTGATTGGACATCCACATAAAAGGTGCAAAATTTTCCCTTTAGCATTACTGGGGGAGGTGGGGAATGAAATACAGTATTCACTGTGCTTCAATGTAATTTTACTCCTTCTCTGAGTCATAAGTCAGTCAAATTTGAACAGACAGACATGAAACATATATTGATATTATTCAGTGAATTATACTTCCCGAGGATATCATTATCCCTGATGTCCAACGTCCATAAATCCACTCAGACATCATAGATAAAAAGACACTTCAAAACTTGCCTGAGAATCATCAGGTTTTTAACTTTTCTTCAGTATCAAAGTAATCCAGCAGTAGTGGTTGTTGCATCCATAGGTACATTGCAAACAGAAACTGCTAATAGCTAATTCAGCATACTTTTAATGGTGCCAACTGTGCCAAAACATAAACAAATATAGGCTAAAAACATGGAGGGTTTGTCATGGAGAGGTACTGGTACAGAATACCAGTACCTACCTGTAGCTGACACTACAACAACACATTTTATGAGCTCTTGCTTCCTTAATGTCTTTAATTTTTTCTGTCATCGTATTGGTTCCCAAATATGCCTATATATTGGTGTTAGCATGTTTCCATCTATCAGATTAGCAATGACTTTTTCACACAAAAGTCAAATTTCAAACTGAGCTGAAAATAATTAAAGTATAAGGACAAGCAGCTCTTCCTGCGGGAAAAAAGTTTAAAACACAACAAGGTCGCCCTGGATGGGATTTAAATTACAGGAGGACCACCAAGTTAGCAGAAAAACAGTATGAAATTGCGGATGTAATTATTACTGGGGTGGTGGTGAAAAATACCCACATATGTGCTGCGGACGCGATTGAAATCACTGACGAGCGCAAGTAATGTTAAAAACACCCCACCTCCCCTAATGACATAAATCCAGTCCAAATGGGGATTAAATCAATTTAAGTGACACTGTCTGCTAAATTGTATAATTTAATGGTGTAAACTGCCCATAATGCCTCTCAGATTGATTTAAATGGGGTGGAAGGTGTTACCATGAGCCATACAGATGTATGTATTCAGTGTTAGCATGTAGCACTGCAGCCACTGCTCTCCACAGAGACTTAGGAGTGATTTGGTGTCTAAAGAGTGATCCATGGAGCCTCGTGGTAGTTCAGACAGGAATGGAAGTCATTTTATAGTCACATGTTTCATACACCATCCAGTCATGTATGTCCACGACCTGTCTCTCATGAGGCATCCCTGCTGCTACTCTCCACCTCCCCAGCCTCTTCCTGTATTAGCATTCATACGTGAATTTTGTTAATTATTTTTGTAATATCTGTTCATGTTCATTAAATGTTGTGTATCTCAGGCTCTGCCAGGGGATGTTGTTAGCTCAAGCTTGCTCAGATTTGTTCCAGAGCATCACATGAGCATAGTCACACAGCCAAACTAAAATGTGTATTATGACTGAAATACAGTCCGTCACTTATCTGTCTCACAGGATATCAAATGAAACAACCACACTGAGACAAACGCATCACTACAGTGATTTTTTACGACCAAAATCAATTTTTTTCGGTGACGTTTAGTGAAGTGTAATCTCTACAAGCAGCCGTTCAAATCATACAAATCTCCTGCTGTTTATAAGTTGTTTACTTATAACAGTTTTTTACCATTGCTTTTTCAAAACACTTCACACAGTCAGCACAACAGAAGTAAATGTTGTATTTCTATATCTGTAACCATCCTAAACAAGTATGTTTAGTGAAAATATAGTCTTGTATCGCAATGCTGGAATTACTTTGGTTGTATTTTGTGCACTTGGAATTACTCTATGCAAAAATGCAACAGCAAATAAAACCTTTTGAAGCATATTGCAGCATTTCTGATTCATTTCTGTGACATATACTGTAAGGCAGCACAATCCATGCAATAAAGAAATGCCATTCTTTTTTCTGTAATGGAACCATTGGTTTATGCTAAATAAATAAATAAACGATCATTTAAAGACAATAATGACACTAATTGTAATGTTACCTGTTGTTAGTGATTTTTATGGCCAATATATAACGAGTGACTGTTGTGTTACTGTTGGCAGACAAATGTGGTTTGGGTACACAGGTTGATTCTGAGATGTGTATGAAGTGTTTTGATTGCATTAGTGCATTTTGGATGTGAGATGAACTGTTGTACTGAGCTGCATGTTGGTAAAGAGTTTTGAAAAAGTGAAGAGAAATGTGAGTTAGCAATTATATAAAACTGTAACTGTATCTATAATGATTGATCAAGTTTTGCTATGAACTTTCTTTTTTTCACTATAAGCAGAGTACCGCCACCTGCTACAGAGGTCAGGGAGAATAAAATCATTGAGTCTTCCTGTATACTTCTCGTGGAGCTTACTTGAAAACAGTTTTTGTCCAGTAAATTTAGTCAGCCTGGTGAAAGACAGTTTGTCCTCTCTGCTGCTGACAGACAAATGTTTCTGAGGACAGAGATGGCAGAGGTCGGAGTCTGACAGTAGGAAAAAAAGTGAATGTGATCCGATCCTTTGAATGAGGATGGAGTCTCCTGCATTTGTCAGGGCACAGCTCAGGTATATTTGGCTGTTTGATGTGATGTCATCCGTCCTCAGTGTGGGTTGCTGAGCACTCCATTGGTCACAGTCAGTTTGCTCCACCTCCTCTGACTGAGGAGTTTACGATTTTGTTGAACCTTTACTCGAACATCAAAAACCTCCTGGATGGCTTTCTTGAAACAGTGGAAGTTGTAGTCAATCAGTCCTGTGAGAGACAGAGACAAGACAGAGTAAAGTCTATTACAAATCAGTGAGGGAAAGACTGCATATTCTTTCTAAAACATAAAAGCCAATAAGAGGGTGTAGTCCCTCATTCGTCCAGGAGTGTTCTATCATAGAAAAGGTTTTCTATGATAGATGACTACGACTGATGACTACGACTGATGACTACGACTGAAACCTTTTCTATGATAAAAGCCAATAGAGTTCCACCATAAACCAGAAATTAGATAAAGGACTTAAAGGGGAACTCTACTGATATCACACATGATTAGTTTACTAGTCATGGTCAGTGCCACTCAGTCTGTGAAAACAGTTATATTAAACAATAACTGTATGAAGCATTAATGCAAACTTATCTTTTTTCTAATAGAGGCATTTATTAAAATTTTTTCCACTTGCATTCATCAGTACCATTATATTAAAAAAATTATATCTCCAAAACTCGGCAACTCACACCAAAACAATCTAGATGGATAAATAGCACTACAGGTAAGAAAAATATCATTTTTGATTTTGGGGTGAACTGTCCCTTGAAGGTGTACTGAAGTAGCAGATCACATGACATGGTTAAGCAACGTATGAGTCAAAAAATGTTACTAATGCAGTTGCATTAGTTTCTTTTTGTCATATTTATGCAGGTTTAGCGGCTGCAAAAGCCGCGCAATCCTTTTGTGAATTTGTGTGTATTTGTCTTAAGTGTGTGAATGTATTAGTCTGATACCATAAGATAATCAAAACAAACCAATATGCAGGAATACAATAAAAAACTAAATGAATTTAAAAAGTTCAAGGAAACACTGTGTGACACACTCATAGCTTGTAAACAGCGTACGGTATGTGCTTCCCAGACTTTGCAGACCATTTCTCCTTAGATGTGAGGCTCAACAGTAGATAAACTCCATGGGGAGAAAAAAAAACTATTTTTATTGTCAGTCAGTGAGCATTACTATCTACTCGTTACCAAGCAACAAAGTCAGACTATACAACTACAGAGAAAAAAGGGACTAAACAGAACTGAATGTATAAAATGACAGTGAAGTCATACAACTCTTTTATTGAATAAAATATGATGATAGGGGACACATAGAAGACATATAAACAGTAACAGCTGAGAGTAATTTCTCCATCAGCACATCAGGAGATTGCAATTAGATGCTGCAGGCACGTTCACAGAACATTTCAAAAAGTCACAACTTCAATTCAATTCAATTTTATTTATATAGTGCCAATTCATACCAGAAGTTATTTCATTGCACTTTTCCTATAGAGCAGGTCTAGACCGTCCTCTTTATAATATTATTTACAGAGACCCAACAAATGATGATAACTACTAGACTACACAAACAACTATACTACTAGACACACAAATGAACACACAGCAACATCGTTTACAACCCGGTGTAATTTCCTGGGGGGAGGTTTGAATAAACTCTGCTCAGACCTCTGGATCTGCAAACTGACTTCTTCCCCTTTCAAACACTAAAGGTGTCAATGTGGATACTCGCCAGACAAGACCAGAACTTTCCACTCCCGAGGAAAGACATGTCTTGTCATGCTAATGGGGCAACAGCAAAATTTAAAAACAATAAATTGACTCTCTGGATTAGTTTAACTAAAGGAGGAGAAACTAACAACATCTTCTCCTCGCTTATCTGTCTCTCACATACACACGTCACACACACATGCGAACAAACACTCTTTCTTCTATCACCCCCTGATGTGGTTTGAGATAAGGTTTGCCAGACACCTGTCATAAAAGTTGAAAGTACATTCCTAAGTGAAATAACTGTGATATTCTTTCTTTGTAACCCAAGTCTGAATTAATGTGAATTAGCTATATAACCAATCAGTAATCAGCTAACATTAATCAGCACATTTCCTTGATGTGTAACCCAACTTTTATTTTGTAGGACATGACATGAGCATAGTATAGCAGCTCCAGGCTGGCCCTCACGTTTGAGCTCAGTGGTTGTTTTATTTTACCGTAGTTTCTTAATACGTATTCATCTTTCTTCCCTTCGGGAATCAATAATAAAGTATTTCTGATTAAGTTTTCTTTTCCTTGACTAAAATCTGTTCACAATTTAACCTTTTTCCAAGCAAGTTTTTTAATGCCTCAGCATTAAACTGAAGAGTTATTTCTTTTGACTTTTATATTTTTTTAACATTACACTAAGCCTCGCCATTGTTACAACACATTATTTCTTTTTTTAGTTACTCAAGCCTAGCTGAAGAAGTTAGTGTAGCCAGAGATATTTTATTCGACAAGCAACAACATCACAGACTCAACAGAAACTGCGTGGACAACGTGTGCCAGCAGTGACTTGGCCCAGACCTTTGCCGTCAGCCCTGAAACAAAACCGCCAGACCAGACCAGACCTCATCAGCTGCTTTCACAGAGTCACCTGGGAGCGGTCTGCTGGGTTCCTAAATCACAGAGTCTGAGCCACAGGCAGACACGCTGCCAGAAAGCCAGTGGAAACGCTTCATCTTTGCCAACGCTTACAAACAGTAGGCTAGACCAGTATTTTGCTGTGATAAAATATATTAAATCCTATTTAGAGATGTTAATTGCCCTAGCGTTACGTTAGGGTCTTGCAGTCGTCTTTATCATCAGACCACATACTTCACTTCACTACTGCCAATAAGATCAGGTTTATTTCATCACTCATCTGCAATTTATCTGTTGTGTTTGTTATTTACTTTATCATATACCTTATTAATCCTTAATTTATTCAGTTATTAGGCATTTAGCTATAAAAAGTGTCTTCATTTATCAGTAAAAGGTTGTCTGTGTTTTCTTGGAAGCAGAATCAATCTTTTGAAAATGATTCAATCCTTTTTAAGAGACTGATCAATTTAAGATTGAGTTTCAATTAATTCTGTTTTGTTTCCCGGTTTACCAGCTGGTGCCCTTTAACAAGAGTATTATAGTGTAATTTTTTGATTAAAGTAGTTGATTCTCCTACACTTCCTACGTTTGTACTTTTTAAACAGAAAACACGTTTTATATTGTGATATTTAGATGTTTCTTTACTGCAAATGACAATATAGCCAACAGCAAATAGGTTGTTTTTAGCGATGGTCATTTACCTTGATAAGGCTACCCCAGCTCCCTGGTGATCTCCCTCCAGCCAGCTGCCACCTTATTTAGGTTTTTGTAGTTAATTGAGGAGGTATCGTATAGAAGTCCTCATTTCAAATCAGCCGTTCCTCGTCCATGATGCAGCGCTTTCAACGCGAGTAACAGGAATAAATAGAAACAGGGCATACGAGAAAAGATCAGCTCAAAGCGGCGCGCTGCATCGCTCGTAGCCAGTTAGCTTTTATTCTGATAAAAATTCTGAATAAGGACCTGGAGCGTACACTATAACAAATAGAAATGGCTGTAGTGTTTTCCAGGTTGGGTGTGAAAGACACCAACTCAAATGAGTTGTAATTTAGTTTAGGTTTCGGGTTGACTAATAGACTTGAGTTGAAGATAGCTGCAACTCCACCTCCTCAGCCCGTGCCTTGAGGAATGTGAGTATTAATATGACTGGGCATAGTGGATTCATTTAGGCTTACATATTCTTCATGACCCAGCCAGGTTTCAGTAAGACAAAATAAGTCAGTATGATAATCTAATATTAATTTGTTCACTAGTACAACTTTAGATGACAGAGATCTGATGTTTAATTCTCCTATTTTGTTGTGCTGTTTCAGCGCTGGTAGTTTTAAAATTTTTTTTAGGTTTTTATGTATAACTTCTCTTCTGTTAACTTTTGATTTAATTAATTTAAATGGTCGGGACAGACACTGTCGCTATGGGGTTTTGGGTGGGTAACTGCTCTAGAAGCGCAGAGAAGTGTGTAGGACTGGAACTCTGCCGCAATTTCCTACTGTTTTTCTGCAAACTCGCTGGTTCTCCTGTAATTTAATAGTGCGCATGCGCCAGCCCCATTATGCCTGTTGCCGTAGCTCCGTCTTGTCGTCTTACTTTACAAATACTCAAGCAGAGTATCTGTAGCCCGGACATTGAACTGTTAGCTGTGGGACTAACCACAGCTGTGTTATTTGCCACGTGAATTTTCACATGCCATTGTTGTGGCTGATACATCCCCCCCTCTGCTAACCCGGCATCAGCGTGCAACGCCATTCACACCGCCATAGCACATCTCCAGACTCAACACCCGAGTGCACTCATATTAATCTCGGGTGACTTCAACCATGTCAGTGTTTCAACAACACTGACTAATTTCACCCAGTATGTGAATTGTCCTTCTAGAGAGGAGAGGACACTGGACCTGCTGTATGCTAACGTTAAGGATGCATACAGCTCTTCCCCCCTCCCCCCCTGGGTAGGTCAGACCACAACCTGGTCTACCTCAAACCCTGCTATGTGCCTCTGGTTAAAAGGCAGCCTGCGACCACAAGGACAGTGAGGAGATGGTCAGGGGAGGCCTATGAGACACTGCAGGAATGTTTTGAGGTGACAAACTGGGATGTACTCTGTGAGCCTCATGGAGAGGACATTGATGGGCTCACTGAGTGCATTACTGGCTACATTAACTTCTGTGTGGACTGCAATGTCCCAACTAAGATGGTCCATTGTTATCCAAATACCAAACCGTGGGTAACAAAGGACATCAAAGACATCCTGAATGCCAAGAGGAGGGCCTTTACTGATGGTAATAGGGAGGAGGTGAGGGCTATCCAGGCCGCGTTGAAGGCAGCGTGGACAGGGCCAACGAACTTAATCTGTTCTTTAACAGACTTGACACACTGGCTCCTGCTCATCCCCCCTCTAACTCAGCTGCTGTCGGCCCTCAAGCTCCTCTGAGTACTCTGCTCCCCCTCCCCATCAGGCTCCCCTCCTCTTCAGACTAATGACTCCCCCACCCCACCTGTAACCTCTGCTGTGTGCCTGACTACTGACCAGGTGAGAGGACAGCTAATGAAACTCCACTCAAACAAGGCTGCAGGCCCCGATGGCGTTTGCCCCGGGGTGCTAAAAGCCTGTGCCCCCCAGCTATGTGGAGTCCTTCAACATGTCTTCAACCTGAGCCCGAGTCTTCAAAGGATCCCTGTTCTGTGGAAGACATCTTGCCTCGTTCCTGTGCCAAAGACGCCGCGTCCCAGTGGCTCCAAGGACTACAGACCGGTGGCACTGACCTCCCACATAATGAAGACCCTGGAGAGACTGGTACTGGAACAGCTGCGGCCCATGGTCAGACCCCTCCTTGACCCCCTTCAGTTCGCTTACCAGCCCCGGCTGGGAGTTGAGGACGCCATCATCTTCCTGCTGAACTGCATCGACACCCATCCGGCCAGCCCTGCTGGGTGAGAAGCTGGCAGCAATGCAGGTGGATGCCCCTCTCGTGTCCTGGATTGTTGACTACCTGACTGGCAGACCACAGCATGTGCGTCTGCAGCACTGTGTCAGACAGTGTGGTCAGCAACACTAAGGCCCCTCAGGGGACTGTCCTCTCGCCCTTCCTCTTCACCATCTACACTACAGACTTCAGCTACCACACAGAGTCCTGCCACCTTCAGAAGTTTTCTGATGACTCTGACATCTGGGATGTATCAGCGGTGGTGATGAGACGGAGTACAGGGCTGTGGTGGGTAACTTTGTCTCATGGTGTGAGCAGAACCATCTGCAGCTCAATGCAACAAAGTCTAAGGAGCTGGTTGTAGATTTGCGATGGGCTAAGGCACCAGTGACCCCGGTTTTCATCCAGGGGGTCAGTGTGGACATTGTTGAGGACTACAAGTACTTTGGACTACATATGGACAATAAACTGGACTGGGCTAAGAACACTCAAGCTCTTTACAGGAAGAACCAGAGCCACCTCTATTTTCTGAGAAGGCTGAGGTCCTTCAACATCTGCCAGACAATGCTGAGGATGTTTTATGAGTCTGTGGTGGCCAATGCTATCCTGTATGCTGTTGCATGCTGGGGTTGCAGGTTGAGGGTAGCGGACGCTAACAGACTCAACAAACTGATCCGTAAGGCCAGTGACATTGTGGGGGTGGAGCTGGACTCTCTGGCGGTGCTGTCAGAGAGGAGGATGTTGGCCAAACTACATGCCATCTTGGACAGTGTCTCCCACCCGCTCCATGACGTGCTGGTCAAACAAAGGAGTACCTTTAGCGGAAGACTCATCCTCCAAAAAAGCACCACAGAGCGCCACAGGAAGTCATTCCTGCCTGTGGCCATCAAACTCTTTAACTCCTCCCTCTAAATGTCAGTCTATATGACCCTAAGTCATTAAACTGGACATTGGACCATTAACATCACTGCAATATTTGAAATAATTGTGCAATATTCTCTGTTTAATACTGCTGTTCAATATACTCTTTTCAGTTTAAAATTCCCTATTTATTGATATTTATTCATACTTCTATTACTGCTGTGCAATATCCACAGTCTCATAATCATCTTTATAAGCTACACTTAACTTGACAATACATGCACTACTACTTATTACTTTTATTATTACATTGTATTATTATACCGTACATACTTATCAACCAGTAAATCCACTTTGTACTTTACACTTATTTTAATTTCATACTTATATCCACTTTTTACTTAATTTATGTTGCCTGTATTATAGTGTATTATATTTAGATTTGCTTAGAACTTCTATTCCTGTGTGCACTGGCATGATAATGAGCAGCTGTAACAAAAGAGTTTCCCCTCGGGGATCAATAAAGTATTTCTGATTCTGATTCTGATTTACCTTAGTATTAACATCCATATCACAGCATTTGTGCAGGGTTCACCAAGCTAAATGTAAGACTTTTTAAGACGTTTTTAACACAGAATACAATTTAATAAATGTTTCATGATCATACCGGCCAAAGTATAAAAGTATGATGGAAAACCAGTCCTTTTTTCCAGTCCTTCCCAGCAGTATAACAATAATTCCTAATGATAAAATGAATTAAATTAATGCGACCTGGACCCAGACACAGTAAGCGCAGAGTATGAATGGATGTATTAACCAATTAAAAATTATTAATTCATGTAAGTTTTGCCAAAATCAGCATTTGCCAATTGTCTCCTAACTACTGTAGCTAGCAGTAGTAACAGTGTTTGCTACAGGTCTGTTGGTGCTGATTGAAATTCAACAAAAAAGAGTGAACAGCCTCCTGCAGCAAAATCCGCTTTCACAACAATCACACTTTCAGTGTGTGTAACATCTCCTGACAGCCCACAATCCAATCACATACAGAAACATTTTATTACTAAAAAAACTTTTCCATGTTTATTGCTTCCTAATGTATTAATAATCAGAATCAGAATCAGAAATACTTTATTGATCCCTGAGGGGAAACTCTTTCGTTACAGCTGCTCACTATCACGTCAATGCACACTTGAGAATAGAAGGAATAGAAGTACTAAGCAAATCAAAATTAAGTACAAAGTGGATATAAGTATAAAAGCTAAAATAAGTGTAAGTACCAAAGTGGATTTACCGGTTGATGATAAGTATGTACGGTATAATAATACATTGTAATAATAGAAGTCATAAGTAATAGTGCATGTACTGTTAAGTGTAGCTTATTAAGATGATTATGAGATGGTGGATATAGCACAGCAGTAATAGAAGTATGAATAAATATCAATAAATAGGGAACAGACTCAGACTCATAAAACATATATTTCTAAAGGTGCTATTGACATGAAATTTTCACCAGATGTTGGTAACAAACCATGCAATCCACACATGTAAAGAAATCAAACCATTTATGTCCATAAATTAAGTTATGTATAATAATGTTAAATGACACAGGGAAAAAGTATTGAACACGCTTACTGAAATTCATTTAATACTTCGTACAAAAGCCTTTGTTGGTAATGACTGCTTCAAGACGCCTCCTGTATGGAGAAACGAGTTGCATGCATTGCTGAAATGTGATTTTGGCCCATTGTTCCACACAAACAGTCTTCAAATCTTGAAGGTTCTGTGGGCCTCTTCAATGAACTCTGATCTTTAGTTCTTTCCATAGATTTTTAATTGGATTCAGGTCAGATGATTGGCTGGGCCATTCTAGCAGCTTTATTTTCTTTCTCTGAAACCAATTGAGAATTTCCTTGGCTGTGTGTTTGGGATCATTGTCTTGCTGAAATGTCCACCTTCGTTTCATCTTCATCATCATCCTGGTAGATGGCAGCAGATTTTTATCAAGAATGTCTCTGTACATTTTTCCAGTCATCCTTCCTTCAATTATATGAAGTTTGCCAGTACCGTATGCTGAAAAACTGCCCCACACCATGATGTTTCCACCTCCAAACTTCACTGTTGGTGTGGTGTTTTGGGGGTGATGTGCAGTGCTCCTCCAAACATGGTGTGTATTATGGCATCCAAAGAGTTCAATTTTGGTCTCATCTGACCAGACTATATTCTCCCAGTATGTCACAGGCTTGTCCAAATGTTGTGCAGCAAACTTTAAACAATCTTCAACATGCTTTTTCTTCAGTAATCGAGTGCATTACTTTTTTTTCTTTTTTCTTTTTTTCGTTTTCTTTGAAACAATTGTGCCTGCTAATTCCTAATGACTTTACCCCAAAGATCTTTTAAGACCTTAATTCAGGTCTTTCTGAAGCTGTCCACAAGTGGTCCTTGGTTCTTGAACAACTCTTCTGATAATTCTTTTCACTCCTCTGTCAGAAATCTTGCGAGGAGCACCTGGTCGTGGCCGGTCTATCGTGAAATGATGTTCTTTCCACTTCTGGATTATGGCCAGTGCTCACTGTAACATTCAGAAGTTTTGAAATCCTTCTGTAACCAATGCCATCAGTATGTTTTGCAACAATAAGGCCGCAAAGGTCTTGAGAGAGCTCTTTGCTTTTACCCATCATGAGATGTTTCTTCTGTGACACCTTGATAATGAGACACCTTTTTATAGGCCATCAGTTGGGACTGAACCAGCTGATATTAATTTGCACTGACAAGGGGCAGGATTGCTTTCTAATTACTGATTGTTTTGGCTTTCCATGCCTTTTTGCACCTCCCATTCTTCATGTGTTAAATACTTTTTCCCGGTGTCATTTAACATTATAACACATAACTTAATTTATGGACAACTATGGTTTGATTTCTTTGCATGTGTGGATGTCATGAGTTTTTACCAACATCTGGTGAAAATTTAATTTCAATAGCACCTTTAGAAATATATTTACTGAGAAAAATGGTGACGTGTTCAATACTTATTTTACCTGCTGTATATCCCTAGTTGCTGCAGATCTGGTTGGATACTGCAATCAGCTCTCTGGCACCTCAAAAGACAACATGGGTAGACACAGTTACTGACAAAGCACACACACAAGTAGACTAAGCAGGAGGCCCACACACATCCTAATACTACTAATCTAACCTTACCTAACTCAGGAACCTCGCCCTACAGCCTAGCTACCTGTTTTCCGGCAGCCCTAACCGGCATGCGAACAGCACCCGCCCCAAGCAACGAGTGCTCTGCTAGGCTTGGCTGTCCACACCGAGTGCCACTCCCCAGAACAGCGTATCCACCTAAACTTTCAACACTTCGTAGTCCGTCCCTCCAGTCATCATCAGGCACAGGTGCAGCCACTTATTCTAATAACTAACCGCAGCAGCTCCCCCCTTACCACAGTTACAGTACCTAGCCAAGTCTAGCATTAACGTTATGTTAACGTTACATTGCCCATATGGTAAGTTTAACGTTAACATTGCATAACGTTAGCTAACTAACAAGGTGGACCTTTATTATTCCAACCTCAAACAGACGCTATTTGTTCAAAAGTATTATCACCCTAAATTGTAACACTTATCTATTATGCTTTGACTTCGGTGCATGGCGGTTTAATAACTGTGGCTAACATATGCGGCTGTTAAGTTAGCATCGTTAGCACAGCTGGGTGTCTTGCTCGAAGGCTAACCCTGGGCTAATTCATTAGCTGGCTAATTAGCTAACAAGCCATGGATGGTGAGCACAGACACAGATACCTGCTATTTATTGCTAACATATAAATAAAACACTAGAATTCCACTCCCCGAAAAAACTGGAGCACAGACTTCTTGGATGGTCTCTTTGTACAATTAACCGCACAGCAAGCCACATTATTCTTCAGATATTTTCATGAAAAAGTCTCCAAAAGGCACAAACACAGCCGAGAGGTCAAGTTCGGTGACTCGCTGAGCTGAGGTGACGGGCGGCTACTGCTAGCAGACAGTAGACCATTAGCGGTGACGGCACCAGCTGTCACTCAAAGTGGCCATGCCCTTAATTATGCAGAACTTTAAGCCTTAATATAATTTAAACCTCCCTCACCCTCTCATGGTTGTCATGAAGGGGGAAATTAACTATAGAAACCAAAACTGTTTTTGGTTTCTGAACTATCCCTTGAACCTGAACTATCCCTTTAAAGGCTTGTCCCATAGACGCCTGTCCAAAATATAGGCAGGTTGAGTTCAGTGATTGAAGCAAATAAAAGCCTGGGCTATTAATTGAAATTTAATGGTATGTATATACTGTATGTTTCAGGGCACTAGTTTCAGTTGCTTGCCAGCTATTTGCCATCTAGTTAGGTGTGCAAGCTACCTAATTTAGTTAACATATATTGAGGGATGTAACGCTAGCTAATGCAGTGTTGACTTTGTGAGAAATTCAGGGGACAGTTGTTCGTTACGTTTTTGCTTGGTCTTGACTCGGTCTCGCCCTGCCTTGGTGTTGGTCTTGACTTGGTCTCAACCCTTCAAAGTCTTGATACACTCTGGTCTTGGTCATGACTTGGTCTTGGTTTAGGTGGTCTTGACTACAACACTGCTTCAACAAAACACTACCCTACATATGTGTTTATTTTATCTCCCCACTGCCACTCTTAATAGGAGTTTTTAAAGTGAATAATAAAATCTTAGTCACTTTATACCCACCCAACCAAACTTCAACTTGTTTTCTCATTTGTTTTCTTTTTTCCCCCAACCATAAGCTTGTGTCAATATTCAGATTTTTTACCCAATCACAGTAACAGCCAGTTCTTCTTAATCTGGTTTGGTCCGAGCAGGTGGGCAACAGTTTCACCAGTTGCCTCTCACGTAAAGTAGTTACATGCATGCTAGTCGAATCCCCTGTCCTTTTCCAATGAACATTTCCATATGGTAAAGCCTCATTTTGTAAACACAACTTTATCATTGGTGGCCCAAAATTTTCTACAGAGGAAGCAAAAGCATTCATCTTGCTTTAGTATTCTAGCATGGCCGAGAGCGAAACTAACTTGGGTTACATGCATGACGGCCCTCGCTATATAGCCACAGTATGATCAGTAGGATTTCAGCGCAGGCTGCAATGCTGTGTTCATGCTTAAAGAGAACCAAAGTATTGAGGTTTCATATCCAGCCATACTCATATCCACATCCACTGTCAGTAAAAGAATTAATGTAGTAATCTTGTTGTTTGGTTGAACTGAAATTCATTTCCAATCCTTAACAGATTGTGTTTGTTTGTTTCAAGTTTCTCAAAACATAATTTAACAGCAGTCAGCTTAATGAAGAGCTTCAGGTGTAACATCACATCATACACTCTTAAGACACAGACTGTTATAGGCATCAGACTGTATCAGACTTCAAAGTGGCTCCTCAACCAGTCTGAACTACACATGTACTAATGCAAAAATAATTACCACAGCAATGAGAGTAAACAGCAGACATGCTGAAGTACACTACATCATTCAGGACATCAAAGGATGTAGCCTCACACCTGCTGAGCAGCTCTGATTCATCTGGATGACAGTGAATCACAAGACCACAGACAGGTGTTATAGGTGTTTATCTCTTATAGGTGTTTATCTCTTGAGGTGTGGTACTTTTGGACCTTATGTACTGTGGACATTGTGGGTTTGAATCAAATTCAGCAGCCGGTGACAGCTACAAATAAGCCACTTTCTCTGATCCTCTGTTCTGAATGCAGATAATTGCAGTACCTGCATGTGAACTAATGCTGTAGAGGTTGGAGAAATCAGCCTGGGATCAAAAGGACCAACGAATTGCAGATTCAAATCCCTGAAGCCTGCATGAAAATGTGGGAGGCTGAACAAGCAATGCCCTTCACTCCATCAATAGCCAGTGGATAAGTACCCTTCAGTGAAGCAGTGAACCCCCTGCTGCTCCAGGGCAGCTCCCAGCAGCTGTCCTGCTGTTCAATCATTATAAAGCACTCTGTGTAACAGCAGCAGAAAATACATACAAACCCACTTAATTGTGCTTCCTCGGTCTGATTTCTACAGGAACAAAATAATCATATGTTATTCAGGTTGTCTGTCTACTTAGGCAAGTCTTGAGAAAGTGACAAATTTATTTGTAAAAACATTTTTAAGAACAGAGAGGCAATCTACAGTGCCTCTGTGAGGAAAGATGAATTAAATTAAATCAATGTAAGTAGAATTAAATCAAATTATACAAAATAGACAACAAATAAAAGAAAATACATAATAAAGATTCAGTTTAATTACAGTGCATTAATAAATTCTACTTAGGTTATCAAAGGCCTTGGAATAAAGAATATTACATTTTATCATGGTAGATAACTGGTAGTTTATGTATTGTGGTGCTCCCACTCTAAAGGGGTGTATCAATGTGATTAACAGTGAGATTAATACTGTCCTGCATTGACCTTATATGGCCCGTCCATTTTTTCATTTGTTCCATTTCCGGTTTTGTCTCTTAACTCTGGTTGCTATTGCTGGCTATAGTAAATACAAGTGAAATGTCACGGACCTGATGGGTTCACACAGAAACGCGGCTCAAAATTGGGAACACACGTCCACATTTATGAGGTCATGTGACCTGACACCACCACATCTTTGGGGTAATGTCACGGCATTAACTATTTTACAACTAGCTTACAATGTGTTGCAGCAGCTGTTTCTATGGTGAAACATTTGAAGAACTCTTACCTTATCAGTTTTTTTTTCTTCAGATTTTTATTTTAGTCTGGAAGATGATTTATCAACATGAGTTAAAAATCTTTTCACCCAACCTTGTAATAAATAATGTATATATTATTAATTATAAAAACTTGTTACACAATAATAAGCCCATGTCATGAAAAATGGGACTCTGCAGTTTAATAGTATTACTAACCAGATGAGTCTCAATTCAATTTCAATTAAATTAAATTTTATTTATATAGCACCAATTCATAACAGAAGTTATCTCATTGCGCTTTTCCTATAGAGCAGTTCTAGACCGTACTCTTTACAATATTAATTACAGAGACCCAACAAATCCCACCATGAGCAAGCATTTGACGACAGTGGCAAGAAAAAACTTCCTTTTAACAGGCCATCTGCCGCTGCCGTGTTAGGTTTTGAGAGAGAGAGAGAGAGAGAGAGAGGGGAGGGGTTTGGGGGAAGGGGATAGGGTTAGGGAGGCACAATGCAAAGACCACGTAGAATTTTTTTTTATATAGTAGAATAGTAATTGTAGTGTTAATATTAATAAATTAGTAATAATAGGAATGACAGCTATAATAGGAAGAATAATGTCAGCATCAGTAACAGAGCCAATAACAACAACTGTAGTAGCAGTTGTCGAGCAGGAACACGGGGGCAGCAGGTGGCCCAGAACCTGTGTCTCCACTGTGACTCTGTGTTTTGGATGAAGAAATATTGTATTAACACACGTTTTGAATGGTCAATCAGACAACTTCTGCTATGATATTATATTGTTACATACAGATGACAAAACAAATAGCAACACATTCTGACCAGTCACCATGACTATTACAACCAGTTGGCCCTGATGAGATGCAGCAACTGCAATGCACAGACATTTATGCAAACCGCTTTTTGACAATTGATCATTAAAAATATTAATGTTATTATATTGGTATATATTATACTAAATCTCTTTGACCCCGCCCCTCTTGTTAATTGGCTACTTGCATGATGTATGGTGCTACATAGCAACTAAAGTTGCGAAAAGTGTTTTTCCCCTTTCTGTATTCCAATTAAAAAATTTTATTTAAACAATATCCTCAATGTAACTTAACATGACATAACAATCCTATAGGTTTCTATTTTGGCCACCAGTTTTAATTACTTAAACTTTGTTTCTGAGAAATCAAGTTTTGTCTGTAATTTTGGCATGGCGGACAGGTCGAAATACAACAATACAACAATACCCATGAGCCTCTGATGCCATTGCCATGGAGAAGAAGCCAGTCAAAGTTGGTAGCAAATTCATAACGACTTAGTTGTTACAGTTGAAAACAAAACATGCTGCCATAGTTGCTGAATTCATCCACAACTATCCCAGAATTTAAATGTGAATTGATTTAAGATGCAGATTGTGTTTTCAGTTTTCTCAACACCGTAATCTTTAGCTTCCACTCGCCCTTAGCAACGCACATACCAATTTTAAGCTTGGATGTTTCATGCTGAAATGTAGTTAACGTCTACCTTGACGTTTTTATGTACACAAGCTTGTACCTTCGACTTTTTATCAAAGAATCTGATATTTTCAAACTGAGCTCTGAGATCTTTTGTACTGATGATTTAACCGGTAGGTGCTCCAACTGTCAGTCACATAACATTGTCTATGGGAAAAATTAATGGGAATTTTACTTCCTGAACCAAGGGTGCCCAAAATAGCTCATCCCACTTCGCAACTCTATATCAAGCACTGAGCTAAGTAAAGCCGTGTTTCCATCCAAAGTACTTTTAGTCCCAGGGAACTACTTTTCAAGGAACTGAAAGGTTCCTTCAGCGTGTTGCTGTCTGCTTTTCCACCATGGTCTAAGACCTGCAAAGATTAAGCAAATTAGTCTACAACCATTAGGTTACACCCATGTACCATTTCTTTTTATCAATGAAAATGGTCACAGCTGCATAACTCTATTGTTTTAACTTATTAAACACATCACCTGCAATTCAGCATAAGGACCTTTGCTTATTTGAACCTATGTAGTCTCCCTGTTTTAAATACTAAGCTTACCAGTGTATAATGGTGAAATTGAAAGCCACTACTTCCTCAGAACGTTGTAAATATTACAATATGGTAACACAAGCATAAGCATTACGTACATTTTTACATATCTAATAGTATATACTTATAGTATAGTTTAAGTGTTAAATGTTTGATAACATCTGACCAGCCCTTAATGACTACCCTTACTTATATATATATATTATTTTATTTTGTATATATTTTAATGCAAGGCTTTTAGATTTACAAGAAGAAAGGTGCAACTTAAGAACTAGAAGAACTCAGGCACACTGTCTAGCTTACTGCTGAAATATTTACTAAATCAATGTTTCTGTCTATCCGACCTTCATCAGGTATACCTGTTGACGTTGTGATTTAATAAACATTTCAGCAGTAAGCGAGGCAGAGTGCCGGAATTCTTCCCATTGTTTTCAGATACAAGAACAGCCACTTTACACACATTTGGTTCCACAACTATTTATTTATATGAATGTGCAAAATACAGCGTTTGTGTGCTTCAGCAGGAGACATGGGACAAGGGATGCTGGTGGTAGCATGGGTAAACACACTAGTCTCTGCAGCCTGCAGTTCAGTGTGCCGCCCATTTCATCTGAAAAACATGGTGAAAAAACCCAAAACATTAGGTTTTGTCTCACTGCGACGACATTAGCACAATACCATTTTATATGATCGATTTAGCCAACCCTTGCCTTACGAACACCACAATTCTACACTATTAGTGGTTAGCATTAGTGCTTGGTGTTAGCAAACCACTAACATTAGCTTTTGGGCAGAGTAACAATATCATGACATCAGTTAGCGTTATAGCATTTAACAAGCATCATGTGGGCCGTATGTGATTTACCTTCATTCGTTTCCGTGTCTTCCACCAGGCTTCCAACAGCGCATTAGCTGAGTCTTTCGGTTGTTGCAGCTGCAACAGAGAAGGCTGGCCTGTGACCCAGCCAGCAACGCATCCAGACGGTCAAACCAGTTGCTGGTCCGCCAGTCGGAGCTCAACCAATCAGAAATGTTCTGCGCAGCAAGCCCCACCCCCAAAGTTCCTGTACTTTTCGAAAGTACTACCCCCCGTGCAGGGACCTTTTGAGGGGTAATATATTGTCCCCAAAGAGTTCCTCCAAAGCTTTCTAGTCCGTGGGGAAAGTTTCTGAGGTGGAAACGCGGCTTAAGTGAAGTAAAGGAGGGCATGGTGAACGACTGTTGAAACACACGGCTAATTTCTAACGTGCATGTAAATGTGCTGACTGTAAACGGACTGACCTTTCCTCTCAAAGCTTTCCTCACGGAGGAAGCAGACCATGGCGAGGAACTTTGTGACCTCCTTCAGGTACATGACTTTAGTGTTGTTCAAGTGGATGATGGCCATAGACTCCTTGTCGTAGGGTAAACCAGCTTCACTATCTGTCAGACTGAAGGAGAGGCAGAGACAGAAAAACACACTTAACTGAACTCCAGTGAGTAAAAAATAATGCATCATCTGACACAATACTGGCCCTGTTTCAAACATATGTAGGACTTCTATTGACACAGCATTTTCAGTTGTTTCAGGAAACACTCCTGTGTGATATTACAGCCTCTTGGTCTGGACAATTTCAAAGGAAGCACATAATGGTTGTTATTCAGAAAAACAAAAGAACTCTGATTTTAGTATTCATCCAGAGACATTTCAACATGTAGAGTGCAAGGTGGAAAGGGGAGACAGCGAGTGGAAGCAGTGATAGGAGCAGTTTAAAGGCAGATAGAGGAGTCTGAGAATTTAAACACAAGCAGAGCAGGAGGACACAGAGAGAAACTGAGCACTGGACAGAGAAGACATGCTGTTCTTTCTTGGTTTTCCCTTGTAATTTATTCTGTTTTCACAAAGAAAGCCGACAAACAAAAGAAAATGTTGTTTGTTTTCTTCATTCCATCTGATGAATATTTATTTTGTCTTCCTGGTTTATATATGTGGGCTTCCCTTTTTGAAAGACATGGGACTTCATTTTACAGTATACATACACACGCCCACTGTAGCATCAACTGTTACCACAGAAATCCGAAAAGCCAGTTTATTAGTATGGCCCTTTCATCACAGGGCTTCACAACTGGCCAAATGATTGAAACAGTATTTGAAAACCTTGCGTCAGACCCTCAGCTCAGGAAAACTCCCACAGAACAGATTAATAGAACTTCTAAAACTGGGTCAATACTCATTCGCAAGTGTGAAGTTTTGGTTTCTGCTGTGGAGAAAGCAAAGCAAACAGGACATGACACAACACATCAATCAGCAATCAGATTTTCAAGACATAACCAGAAAAACAGAAATCTCATTCAACCTTATTCAAGAAGTGGTCACTACCATTCCATCTGCATTCATGTTATCACATTAGCAGCAGCAACTCCATTTCCATATCCTCTTCTTGGTCTTGGTGTAATGTGAAAAAGTGGTTTTCAGTCTGTGGTGGAAGATGGACAGATGGCTCTGCTGGGAACTTCAGCTGGGAGTTCATTCCACTGCTGTGGGGCCAGGACAGAGAAGAGTCTTGACCAAGATTAGTGACCACAGACTTTTCAAGATTCCAGGTCCCATCAATAACATGGCTGGGCGCTTTTCTGGGGTCAAAGCACAGCTAAAAGAGATTTGCTGCAACCACTCGCTAGATCTTGTGCTTTAGGAGGTAGCCAAAGAATTGTGTTTGATAGCTCACACACTTAACTTCGACTGCGGCCCTCATTAGAGAATATGAGACATCTTTTGGAAATGAAGAGGATGTGTGCAACCAGATGGTGTGTGAGGACAAAGGCAATTTCAAGGATGTCCGGTGCATATGGCCCTCTTTTGGAGACGCTGCACAAACTTAAGCAGGACCCAGGTATTCATGGTGAGACATGGGCTAAAATATGAGGGCTTCTGAAGCAAACAATGAAGGGGAGAACTGTGTTTGAGCTCCTTTGTTGTGAGGCACTTTTTGGTTCTTGCAACGCTGTGGCAAGAAGCCTTCAGAGTGAGCTAGCAACCGCTGCTGGTGCACTTCAATACGTAAGGTGCTAAAAGAATGAATACACGCAAGACAGGAAGAAACAGTGGAAAAACATTTTAACAAACACCATGGAATGTGCAGCTGCACACAACCTAAAGTTGCCTAACACCAGCAGAACAATCAGGATATCAGAGTATCAGAGGACACTGTAGCAGAAAAATCACTGTGGAGATGAGAATTTTATGCAGCACTTGAACTAGTGAGGTCATAAATCGAGTGCAGGATTGATCAAATTGGGATGGTAACAGCAGCACGGGAGAACAAATCCTTGTTGTGGATTCTGTGACGGCCTCACATGCTCAGCTGTAACTGAGACCGACCTGAGCTCCATTCAACTTCAGAGCATCATTGATGGAGCGTTTTTACACCTTCAACTGTGGATGCTGCATGACCTCACTAAACAAGTTTCAAACAGTCCATGAAATTGGAGAATTCATGTCAAAGCTGCATCCACAAACAAGGGGACTCTTCAGTGAAGTGGAAAAGTTGATCCAGCTGTGTTTGTGTCCACTTGTGTCAAGCGCATCCTAAGAGAGATCCTCAAAGTGGGCTTTGTCGGCTGAAAACTTGGGTCCGTAACACTCTCACTCAGATGAGATTAACTAATCTGGCATTGCTGCATGTCCACAGTGACATATTGGATGATAGTGACATCCATCAGCACCACTCCTGAGCGGAAATCTACTTGTGGAGTATAGTTTGCTTAAGGTAAGATAGTTCTATTTTTAATTACTGCCGCCGTGCAATAATTCCTTATGCTGATGTATTATTATACACTGTAATAAATGATTCTGTGGTCATGTAGATTTTAATTAATGTATTAGGTCAAATCTATTCAATGTAATTGTGTGATTTTGTGACAATTATTTAAGTAAATTTCATAAAAATGTTTGGAATAAAATCCACTTGTTCTAGTTAAATAAAACATAAGAATTCTGTTTATTTAATTCCAAACTGAAAGAATATTAAGTGAATCCAACCTTATGTAATCAGGCAGTTTCTAATTGAAAGCCACTTCCTGTCCAAGCGCGCTTTTTTGGATGCAGCAGGCTATCATCTAGCCACAGAAGACATTTTTGGATGCAGCAGGCTATCATCTAGCCACAGAAGACATTTTTGGATGCAGCAGGCTATCATCTAGCCACAGAAGACATTTGAAGAGAGTGCAAATGGCGAGTGCCCTTCTTCCACGTTGCTCAACTCGCAAACAGCTGGTTGACTAAGGTAAGGAAACTTATTTTGCTTTCACCTGGAAACTGTTCCTTAAATTATACCATGTTATGGTTTGCTGAAAATGTATTGTTTTAGCTAGATGGCTAAGTTGTTTTACATGTTTCTTTGACTCACTGCACCTGCTGCTTAACTTAATTTATATTTCTCTCTCCCTCTCTCCTGATTGATTATTTTGACAAATTGCTAGATATTTTCAGGGAGGTCTGTGTTGTCCAGATAATTGTAGAGCTATGTCCATATGTAGTAACTTAGTGTGATGTTGTTGGGCTATATTACGAACAGGGCATTGTAGCCTATATTTTGGAAGAATTCTATATGGAACCTTTTTTTACAGAAGGGATGAACACCATTCTTCCACAAGATACTGTACAGGGGAGGGATATTATAGTAGGGCAGCATAAATTCACATCTATGGGAGACAGCGTTCTTTACCACATCATCAAAACACCAAATGAGGGAATATCTTTTGGAAGAATGGTATTCCATCCCTCCAGTAGAGTTCAGAGACTTGGAGAATCAATGCCAAGGTGCACTGAAGCTGTTCTGGCCAACATCGTTCTGACAACACCTTCTGGGTTTCATGAGGGTGAAGGTCAGGGCGTGTTGTTTTTTTCTCTATAAACTGTGAGCTTGTAAAGCCCTTTGAGATGTAACAGTGAATAAGGGGAATAAGTAAACCTGAACTTGAAATTTTTCTTTAATTTGTAATCAACACATACGTTGACATGACTGACATAGGGGTCCTTTATTAAAAATGTATTGTCTAGTGATGTGATATGCCTGGAATTTTTTTTGACAGTTTTATACTATGACACTGATTATAATGTCATGTTGCAAGACACTGAGAACTTGGAGGAACTTGACCTCATAGTGGCAATGACTGTGATCCAAAGCTGGAGCATCTACAAGTGACAGCCCAATGGAGATTGGAATTGTTATTGAGGGCATGGAAGTCATCACAGGACTTGAAGGCATTGCCAGGGCTTGCTCTGTCCTCCTTGGCTTGACCTATTGGCTTGACCTACGCACTGAATCTCGATTATCCCAGGCAGCGGAAGCATGAGGTATTCCAAAAAGTTTTCTTGGAATTGGATGCTTCAAAGCTGTCAAACAAAGTCCAGTCCCTCAAGAGCAAACTTCTGGCTTGAAATGAGACTGTGGTCACAGTGCACACTTTTAAGTAGTCCTACATTGTCAGTGATTTTGACTATCCCATGAATGTCAGTAAAACTTGTATTATGGGCTGTTAAAAAATGTAGGGCTAATTTAGGGCTAATTTCAGGCTATTTTATAAAATAAATAGTCTTTTAAGTGGTGTGTAGGTGTTTACAGTCGTCAGATATAGGTTATTTTGGAGAATTCTGGTCCGTTTCTTAAAACTGCACTTTGTTCATTTTATGGTTTGTTTTAAAATACAACACAACGATGTGTTTTTGTTCTTTTAGCTGTACATGAATTTTAAGATCATTTTACCAACATTTAAAATAAAGTGAAGAATTATTCATTAACACTTGAGTTTGTTATTCCTAAGAAAGAAGAATATTTAGATTTAATTGCTTTTAATAAATTCAAATCAATTCAGAATCAGAATCAGAAATACTTTATTCACTGATAAATGTAGATGATTGTTACTCAATTATATATCATTGATATGTAAAATTAAATACATTTTCATTAGTACTATTTAAATAAATTTTATGTTTCTGTTTTTCAGATCAACTCAATATTTAGGGGTTCAAGTCCCGAAGGGGCTGAAACCCTTCTGTTAGTGCCAGTTTATTATTATTATTTGTTGTCTGCCACTTTGGCTCAAATTCCTGTGAGCTGGAATAAGCTAGAAACACGAAATTTGGCCCAGTAACTGGAAATAATGTGCGCGTGCTTCCAAAGAAATATGAGCCCAATCGGCCACATGGTGGCGCTGTAATTAAGTCTCAAAAATGCAATTTTGAACAGGCCGTGCCACTGTCTGAATGACTTGAAATTTCTCTAACAAGTCCAGCTCAATGTGCTCTACAAAAAAACCTCTTGGACCACTAAAGTTTGCCTAACTAGATTTTCTGCCATTTTGAATTTTTTGAAAAACACATTTTTGACATCTCCTAAACCGTAGGTCCGATTGCTACCAATTTTTTGGTGGATCATCATTGGACGAAGCTTATCAAACGTTGTATAAAGCTTGTTGATATCTTATTTAGTTTTCAAGATATTGACCAATGAACTTAAAAAGGAGCGTGGTTCCGCACATAAATAGACCAAAGCCAACAAATTGTGAAATTGTTTGTTTTCTTCACTCTATTTGTGAAAATGCAAAACAAGGGAGATTTCACTGCTTTTGTCACGTCTAGGCCACATTTGATCAGGTCAAGTTTTAATTAATTCCATTTTGTTTTCTATTTGAATCTACTCATATTAAATAAATAACTATAAAGGATCTTATTTAATTAATATTCACTCAATACAAAACACAGTTATATTTAATTAATTGCTTTTATATTGCTTTTAATCTATTGATTTAATTTTACTGAGTAGATATGGTGTAACTGTTCTTACAGTGTATTATATAGCCAATTTGTGATTTTTTTTACGGGTTGTGTGTAGAGGTTTAGCAGATTAGGACTGTATTGTCATTGCACTACATTTTCATGAACTATTACACCTTGGTTTGGTGTTTTTCTCTGTTAGTGGCTGCTTTAACTAACCCTGTGCAAGTATGACTCCTTTCTGATGGTGTAAGTCATGCTCTGTCATGTGTGCAATTAACAGTGTTCTGGCTGTGTGTGATTAGTTTGGCTGCTACTTTGTGATATTTGTTAAAATAATAGTGGCATCACTATTGCATTGAGTCTACACTGTTGTGTAACTGTAACTATAAGCTCTAACTGATATCTGCCGGGTCCAGGCTATAAGGCTAATGGCACTCATGACTCTTCTCAGGACAAGCCACGGCCCTGTGTGCTGGTAGCTTTCTCAATTTCTGTCTTGATAGGTAATACAAAAATAATGGTGAATCTGCTAATAAACAGGAAGCACTCAACCAATTCTGCAAATTTAGCATCCATCCCTCGTCAGCCACAGCCTGTCGCAAATAATTGGGCAGATAATGCTTTTAACACACTGAATTTAGTGTTATTAAACATCAGGTCTTTGGCAGGAAATTACATTTTTAATTTAATTTTATCACCAAACTCAATCTTAATTTCATGTTTTTAACTGAAACTTGGTTAGACCAAGATAACAGTGCCTCTGTTCTTATCGAGTCTACCCCTCCCAACTTCAGTTTTATGAGCAAAGTTAGAGTGCATAAGAAAGGAGGTGGAGATGCCATTTTGTTGAATGATTCCCTCCAATGCAAGATGTCTTATGGAAATTTTGCTTCTTTTGAATATGTGGCTCTTCAGTTGAATTCCTCTTCTCAAGCTATATTTCTAAATATCTACAGGCCACCTAAGTACTGTGCAAACTTTTTTGATGACTTTACTGAACTGCTGTCTATAATCTGTATTGTCTATAATCTGTATTGACTTTGACTGTGTAGTCATTGTTAACATCCATGTTGACAACCTCCAGGACAGAGGGACTAAAGAACTGTGTTGTGTTCTTGATAACCATGGACTGACTCAGCATGTGACGGAGCCCACACACAAGAGGCACACTCTGGACTTAATCATCTCCAAGGGAGAACATTTCTAAGGTTGTGGTGACTGATGTTGCTCTCATTCCTATGAGATCATTCCTATGTTTTCTTTGAGAGTGCAAACTCTGTGCACACAAATGTTCGAACAGAGGTAATCACAAAACAGTATATCAATGAAAACCCCAGTGAAATATTTATTCAGGATTTCTCTTCCACACCCACCCTCTCTTAGGTCTCAGTCAATGAGCTTGTAGATAATGTAGATGTAGATTTAGATTTTCTAAAATTACAAATGTTATTGATGTCATTGCACCCACTAACTTGAAGGTGGTTTCTGGTAAGAAAAGATCTCCATGGAGAAATGTCACCCTAGTAAGAATAGAAAAAAGAGTGTCGAAAAGCTGAATGCAGGTGGCGAAAAACAAATCTCCAGGTTCATTATGACATGTATGAAGAGAGACTTCGCATTTATAATTTGGAACTGAGAAATGCAAGGCAGTCCTTCTTCTCTGACATCATCGCCAAAAACTGTCATAGTTTTGTCCTGTTTCCTGTTTTATTTTGTTGTGTTCTCTCTTCCTGTCTTTGTTTGCTTTCCCTCCAGTTTAGATTGTTGGCCGCGCTTGATTAATTGCACCTGTGTCTCGTTGTCTCCCCTACCTAAGTGTATTTAGTCCAGGTTTTTTTCCTTTGTTCAATGTCAGTTTGTTGTCATTATCATTTTGCATCAGCAGTGGTATGTGGTTTGTCAGGTGTCCCAGCCTTGTTTCCTGTGCTTCTCCTGAAGCTCTTGGGTGTATTTCTGCATTTGCTTGGACTTCGCCTGGATTTTTGGATTTCGTTTATTGCCTGCTCCTTGTCTGATTTGTTTGCCTGTCTTGGATGCCCTCTGGATTTGGACCTCTGCCTGCCTGACTACTCGTGTAAGCCTTTCCCTGTAATAAATCTATAAATTGCATCTGCTCCGCCTCTGAGTCTGCATTTGGGTCCTATTCCTTGTGTTCCCCTTGGGGGGGCATCCACTACGACAAAAACAATAATAATAATGCACATGCCTTGTTTGCTTCTGTCGACGGGCTAACAAACCCTACTGTGTCAGTAGCCTCTGAACTTCTATCTACCAGGGCTTGCAATGAACTTGCCTCCTTCACTGACAAAAGTCAGAAAATTAGACAAGCAGTCAGTGCCTCCATATCAGGAACAGGATATGTGTTGTCCCTGTGTCAACTTAAAATCAATTCAAATAGCATGACACAATTTGATCCTATTAACCATAAAAAAGCTGGAGGACCTGTGAAATCCTCCTCCTGCTGCCTTGATATTCTACAAACAGGCTTTTTCAAAAAAAATTCTATCTGCATTTCCTCAGGTCTTCAACAAATTGTAAACATGTGTCTTCCCATAGGCCCTGAAAACTGCAGTCATCAAGCCACTCTTAAAAAAAAAAAAAAAACAATCTAGACATGTCACTAATGAACAATTATAGACCCATATCAAATCTTCTGTTTTTAAGTAAAATCATTGAAAAAGCTGTTTCTCAACAGCTGAACAACTTCTTGGCATTAAACAATTGTTTTGATGTCTTCCAGTCAGGATTTTGACCACAGCATTGAGACTGCTCTTGTTAAAGTCTTCAATGACATCCAATTAAACAGACAGTGGCAGAATTTCAGTCTTAGTATTACTGAATCTCAGTGCTCCATTTGACAATGTCGACCACAACATATTACTAGACGGACTGGGAAAACTACTAAACTGGTTTGAATCCTACTTAAAGGACAGGGACTATTATGTCTATAGGTAATTATCCATCTGAACAAACAAAAAGTACATGTGGAGTGCCCCAAGGCTCCATTCGGGGGGGCCTCTTCTGTTTAACATCTGCATGCTCCCACTAGCTCAAACAACAAAATAAATTACCATAATTATGCAGACAACATACATTTACATAACCATATGTAGGGATGAGTCCCTCTATCTTCAAACTTCATCTAGACACAAGGACTAAAGGCAGTGTTTTGAAAAGGCCAAAAGGGAGGAAATGTTTATGGCCTTGGAAAAATCCTCTAGCATTTGAATAAACATCCTTCCTTGACTTCCCCTGGATTTATAATTGACTTGGCACTCATCAAGTAAAAGTGTCATTCCAACACCTTTCAGACCTGCTACTGACACTCTCTGGCTCCCTTTGGAGTTATGGGTCTTGTCATGATGAGATTAACAGCAGAGGTGGGAATAGCCAAGACTCGTTCTTCTAATTCAACTGGCTACAATGACAAGGAAAAACAAAACCTACCAAATAATCAGTGAATTACCTTGGACTTACAAGACTGGAGTCTTGTAAGACTGAATTGACTGAACTCTGCATCTTAAATGTAGGTCTTAGAGAAGTTGAATTGATAATCTAATGCTCATTTGTTCCCTTTGATATCTGAAATCAGTCCTTTTCACTATCGCTAAACTGAATAATAACCTGAATTGCCATTTAAATGACCCATTTACTGCATTTATTCGATTGTGATTTTATGGCATATAACCATCATTAATACCTAATGTATTCACTTTATTCACTTGTTGTTGATATTTAGCTATAAATAAGACGGTGTAGTCCGTCATTCGTCCAGGAGTGTTCTATCGTAGAAAAGGTTTCAGTCATAGTCATCTGGACACTGTTTTCAGAATCAAGACGTTTCGGCTCCCATCCGGAAGTCATTCTCAATTGGCTATAAATAAATGTTTCATTTATCTCCAAGTTTTGGTCTATTTATTTATTTATCTCCAAGTTTTGGTCTATGAATATTTCTTCAAAGCAGAGATGTATTGAGAATTCATAATTTAGGTATAAGACTGATTAATCAGATTTCTTTAATTTTCTTCCAATTGGAAGTGGTGCCCCAGAAAATTCACACGAGTGTAAATATTCAAATTTAAATAGTTATAACGTTACATCATATCACCAAGAGACTATAATCCCATACAAGCGCTGAGTAAGTATATTGAACAAATCAACGATTGGATGTGCCAGAATTTTCTTCAATTAAACAACAATAAAACTGATAATAACCACAAACCAAGCCAGAAATCTTGGTGTAGTCATGGACTCAGACCTGAATTTCAATAGTGACATTAAGACAATTACAAAGTCAGCCTACTACCACCTTAAGAATATCAAGTATTAAAGTCTGAGTAGGATTTGGAAAAACTTGTCCATGCATTTATTTTCAGTCGACTTGACTACTACAGTCTTTACAGGTCTCTCTTGACAAAACAACAGACAGCTGCAGCTGATTCAGAATGCTGCTGCTCGTGTCCTCACTAGACCAAGAAAGTGGATCATATCACTCCAGTTCTGAGGTCTTTACACTGGCTTCCTGTCTGTCAAAGAATTGATTTCAAAATATTACTGTTGGTTTATAAAGCACTGAATTGTTTAGGGCCAAAATACATTTCTGATCTTCTGCTATGTTATGAACCATCCAGACCTCTCAAGTCGACTGGTACAGGTCTGCTTTCTGTCTCCAGAGTCAAAACTAAACATGGAGAAGCAGCGTTCAGTTTTTATGCACCACATCTGGAACAAATTCCCAGAAAACTGCAGGTCTGCTGCAACTCTCAGTTCTTTTAAATCAAGGCTGAAGACTTTTCTGTTTGCCGCTGCCTTTTATTAAATCAAATTATGATTAATTTCTTACACTGCACTGTAACTTTACTCTCCTGTTTTATATTGTTTTTATTTTCTATTTAACTATGTTTAATTGTATTTAAATGTCTTTTTATATTTCCCTATGTTGTGTTTATGTTTTATGTAAAGCACTTTGAATTGCCTTGCTATACAAATAAATTTGCCTTGCCTTTGAGTCAGTATGTGGGATACTATGCATGCATAGTCTCTGTTACTGGTCACTCATGTAACTGCCACAATGGCAGCTGGTCTCAGGATTAAAGGTGCTCCATTAGTAACCATCATACACTGAGAAGGTGTCTGTGAGCAATTTTTGGGTGAAGTATTTAGTTGAATGATAAGATGTTTCAGCAGCAGACTGCTTTAACAGTCTAAGGTTTTGGAACCTCGTGATAACAGTTTACATTTCACAAAATGAGTCTAAGTAGCTGTGAAGAACTATACCAGTTCCACAGGGAATTATGTTTACACATCAGGCATCAATCCACACTTCACAAGGACAAACAGACAGCACCATGCTGAGCTTCTAATAATTTTGAATCACTCTTATCTGTACCTGAGACACTGCTAGCAACAAACACATCATACAGTAGAAATATGATAAAAGGCATCTCTATGCAACAGATGCCAGATTAAATGTAATTAACAAAATTAATAAAATGCTCTCTCATACTTAATCTCATGTTTTCATGGCCATTGGCTAGACGTGATGACATATATGGGTTAAGAATAGTTGCAGTGCTCTGCAGATTGGAGACAGCTAAAGAAGACAAACATGCACAGCTAATGTGAGTTTAGTGAAATGTGAATTCATCATTGCTGTCAAAGTGAAAAAGAAATAATTGCATTTCACTGACAAAAGACTTGGCTCAGTTTGTTGGCCAAGGAACATTTTAGTCCAATTTGAGCTTTCCAAGTGTGTATGCATGCCAGGCTTCTTACAAGAGAGGAGTTCATTAATTATATGAGGTGAAAAAGACTCCATTACTAAAGCCTCTAATTAAGGATAATATCCCAGCTGTTTTGTCATGATAATGAAGGCAGCCTTCTGTACAACAATCTGCTGATTTATGTGAGCAGGTCCAACTAGTACCTACAATGCTTCCACACTTGTTAACACTGAACAATTCCTGGATGAGTGCAGACATTACTGGGAGTTACTTACTCAGACAGTTATTGTTAACTATATGGTGTGTGTTTACAAAGAGAACATAATCCACAGACATCTGGCATCCACCTATATCCACGGCCAAAATGTGACATTAGCAGGGGTCCTGTTGGAGCCCTCGACACACATTCCCCAACACAGCTGTGATTGGTTAAATATTCACTCACTTAAGGCCTAATGTGGCCTAGTTCAGTTAAAACCCACAGCTGTGAAGCCTAAGGTGAATCACACACACACACACACACACACACACACACACACACACACACGCACTCCTCTATTATCTTGACAACAAACACGGGTCAAACAAGGATCACCTAGCCCAGGGGAAGAATCGTGACCATACGTCATTCCAGAAGTGAGTTTGGGTAATTCTATTACATTTGCCTGTGTGTTCCCAACCAATGACACCAGAAATTTTGTTGATTTTGAACCCTGTCCACTCATTGTTTTCTACGCTGGCTGAGAATAAATAATAATAATAATAATAATAATAATAAATTATTATTAAAAATTATTAATTAAAAATTATGCCATATGAGAGTTGCCATAATTACCAGTTCCCGATTCTCGTAATTACGACAGGGAAAGTTGGATTTTTCTGAAAGCTCTGATAAAATATAATAACCCACATTAAAAGGTTATATTGATAACATTTTTATCTAGACAAATTTATTTTTTTTAAAAACATCCACACAGCTTTTAGAAAGGTGCGGGATAAAAGTATCACTTTTACTAAAAAATGTTTGTTTATCTCTGTGTGAGATGTCTGATGTTTGGTTCTTGCTTCTAACAAAGCTCGTGAGCCAATAATGTAACGACGATGGTATCACGTGGTATAAAGAAAGGGAAGCACAATGCAAATTCCACATAGAATTTTAAAATAATAATAACGTAATGGTAGTGGTAACATTAATATTAATAAAGTAATAATAATATGAATAATAGTGACAGGAATAATAATTGTAATAATAGTATTAATAGGATTTTAAATTATTTACAGGGAGCCAGTGCAGAGAAGCTAATATTGGAGAAATATGATCTCTTTTCCTAGTTCTTGTCAGTACACATGCCGCAGCATTCTTTATCAACTGGAGAGGCTTAAGGGACTTATTCAGACAGCCTGATAATAAGGAATTGCAATAATCTAGCCTAGAAGTGACAAATGCATAGTTTTTCTGCATCATTTTGGACAGGATGTGCCTGATTTTTGCAATGTTACGTAGGTGAAAGAAGGCAGTCCTTGAAGTTTCTTTCACGTGGGAGTTAAAGGATAAATCCTGATAAAAGATAACTCCGGGGTTCCTTACGGTGGTGCTGGAGGCCAGGGAAATGCCATCTAGAGCAACTATATCTTCAGATAATGTGTCTCGGAGGTGTTTGGGGCCAAGTACAATAACTTCAGTTTCGTCAGAGTTTAACATCAGAAAACTGTAGGTCATCCAGGTTTTTATCTCCTTAAGGCATGCCTGAAGTTTAGCTAACTTTCATCTGGCTTGATAGATAGATATAATTGGGTCATCATCTGCATAACAATGAAAGTTTATGGAGTGTTTCCTGATAATATTGCCTAAAGGAAGCATAAGGTGAATAGAATTGGTCCAAGCACAGAACCTTGTGGAACTCTGTGACTAACTTTGGCGTGCATGGAGGATTCATCATTAACATGTACTGTCCAAACTGAGATAGATCTGACAGATAGGATTTAAACCAACTTAGTGCAGTTCTTTAATTCCAATTAAATGTTCCAGTTTTTGTAATAGGATATGATGGTCAATGGTGTAGAATGCAGCACTAAGAGCTAACAAAACAAGTACAGACAAGTCCTTTGTCTGATGCAATCAGAAGGTCATTTGTAAATTTCACCAGTGCTGTCTCTATGCTATGATGCACTCTAAATCCTTGCTGAAAATCCTCAAATAAACTACTGTTATGTAGAAAGTCACACAACTGATTGGTGAATGCGATGTTTGCTTTAATTTGGGGGTTTGGGGGTTATACCATAGAGCTAACCTTCTTTGTTTTATTACCTTCTTTCTTAGAGGGGCAATAGAGTCGAGTGTCAGTCGCAGTGAGCCTGCAGCACTAACAACAAGATAATGAAGGGGGGCTGAATTTAGCATAGGAGTCTACTGTTATATTGAGACATGGTATTGAATTAAATGGCGATGAAATCACTTCCTTAAATTTAACTTCAGCATTATCAGGTATCATCTAGTGTAGGCTAATAGCATGTAGTGCATTAATAGGAATTCGTTATTAAATAGTGGTCCGATAAAAAAGAATTCTGTGGAAAGACTATTAAATGTTAAATTTCAATGTCATATGCCAGAACAAGGTCGAGGGTGTGGTTAAAACAGTCAGTGGGTTTATGTACACTCTGAGAGAAACCAATCGAATTTAATAATGAAATAAAAGCAGTACTAAGGCTGCCATTATCGACGTCCACATGAATATTGAAAACACCTACAAACATTTCTTTATCCGTTTTAAGGACTAAACTTGATAAAAATTCTGAGAATTCAGATAGAAATTCAGAATATGGACCAGGAGCGCGGCACACTATAACAAATAGAATTGGCTGTAGTGTTTTCCAGTTTGGGTATGAAAGACTAAGAACAAGGTTTTCAAATGAGTTATAATTTAGTTTAGGTTTAGGGTTGATTAATAGGCTTGATCGTCGCCTCCTTTCCCGTCTGGTTCGCAGCAGCACCAACCTCTTGTCGCCGCTGGATCGCAGCAGCAGCCATCTCTAGTCGCCGCTGGATTGCAGCCGCCTCCTGCCCTGGTTGGATCGCAGCAGCAGCCATCTCTAGTCGCCGCTGGATCGCAGCCGCCTCCTGCCCCGGTTGGATCGAAGCAGCAACCATCTCCAGTCGCCACTGTATTGCAGCACGCTGCTGAACCGTCTGCTGGACCGCAGCACGCTGCTGAACCATCTGATGGACTGCAGCACGCCGCTGATCTATCTGCTGGGTCGCTGCACTCCGTTGAACTCTCTGCTGGGTCGCAGCAGCAGCACCCTCCTTCTCTGCCGGAGTGGCAGGCTCCGGGTTCTCGGGCATTACTGGTTCTGCCAATTCCTCTACCAGTCCCCCCGTCGCTGGCTTCCTGTCCTGCTGTCCCGTCGCCAGGCCCTGATCTGGTTTTTCGGCCTCCAGAAGGGTTCCGCCTTCGCCGCTGGCCTCCAGTGACTTTCTGCCTGCGCCGCCGGCCTCTAGAAGGGTTCTGTCTTCGACGCCACCCTCCAGTGACCTTCTGCCTGCGCCGCCGGCATTCCGCCAGGCCTCCAGACTTTTTGGTCTTTGATGTGGACCTTGTGAGATGAGCTACGCACATGTCCTGCCCCCAGGCCATCCGCCCGAGGTCCTCAGCTCCACACATGTCCTGCCCCCGGGCCGTCCACCTGAGGTCCTAAGCTCCGCACATACCCAGCCCCCGGGCCGTCCACCCAAAGTTTACCACTTAGCCCTTTAATACTGTAAATACTGTAGTCACACGGCTACCTCATCCTCATACCGCTTCCTGGTCTTCTGCATTAGGGTCCTCATACTGCACCATTTACGACAGCTGGTCATTCATTCATTTATTATTTAATCATCGCTGTATTCATCTTTACTCATGGTTGTATTTATCCGTTCATTTGTGTGTGTGTGTGTGTGTGTGTGTGTGTGTGTGTGTGTGTGTTGTTAGTAGTGATAGTAATAAATGTTTGATGTATAAAGATTGTTGCCTTTCTTTTCTGTAAATTACATTCAGTCACTTTATGTATCCATTCCTTGTTTTACCTCTTGCTACCTGATTTCAGGTTAATTCCTTCACAAAGCTAATTTGTGCATTAACTCTTGACTGATCAAGAGAAACGGCTTAGTGTAAAACTGAGCTAAATTTTAACTACATGTTAATGGTGGAGAATTCTTGAAACTGCTGTGGTTTTAGTAGCCTACGTAATTTTACTACATATTTTGGTGAAGGATGTTAGTTAAACTGCTGCTGTTTCCCAAACACATATTTACTACAGAAAGGAAGGAGAGTATACCAGACAGACGTCAAGGTTCATCAAGTTGAAAAACCTTCAATGGTCCTCAAACTGTTCACAACCATCATTCCAGAATGAAAAGTTCATTTGAGACATTACTCTTTAAAACCTTATTAAAAAAAAACCTTATTAAAATTTAATTAACCTTTATTAAATTGGTAATGAATGACAGATCTATTTTGCAACTTAACATAAGTCCATTTAGCAAGAATACGGGGGTAATTGGGATAACGCTTCACAATACTAACGTGTTACAGTAATATATTACTTTTAGCAGTAACAAAGTATTATAATGCGTTACTAATTGGATTTCGGTAATATTATTACATTTACTATGTCAAGTAACGCATTACCACCCAAAATTAAGTGTTAAGAATTCATCCACAGTGCGCCACCAAAAAAATATTGGTATATAATTTCAGTGTGTCGCGCTGGCCAGACAAAGCTGAAGTAGTTAAGCTCACTTTGGAAGATTACATTACTGAAGTTCAGTTTAACAGCAACATTTCAAGTTACAGCAACCAAAAACAGTTTCATTACAAAATGAGGTCAATCCTTTAAGGTCCTGCCTTAAAGACGAACTCCACATGCTTTTTTATTTTTTTGCACTGTACATATAATCACATTGATTCGAGTTGGCATATGATGTTAACACAGGTGATTTTTCCGACAATTCACATATTGTATGTAAAAACTGTTTTTTTTTTCTGATCAAAATTAGCTTACGTGTCTGGATTTGAATTCTGTGACCCGTCCCTAACCCTGACTAAATTGGCAAGACTCTGCAGTCTATTTTGCATGTCAGCTGCCGCGCCAAGTATAAATAGCAGAACACTGGCTGATTGTAGCCCCAGTATGTGCATCTCACACATAGCTGCTGGTAACGCTAGCATTAGCAAGCCTGATAAACGCCGGTGGAAAAACAACATTGTACCACGCCACAAATAAAAAACTCTTCAAATCTAGAAAAATCACAAGAGTACAATATTTTTAATTCAAAACAGTGAATTTTGTCAAAAGTTTGCTAGTTTGCAGCTATGTAAAAGGGTGCAGACAGGATTCCCCAAATTAAAGTAATAAACCATATTAAGACTACCAAGGTGTGTGTAATTAAGACTGTTGTTCCAGTCTAAAAACACACTGCTTAACAAGTTTTCACCCCACAAGACTGACAAGTAGACTCCAACAGATACTGGATTTAAGTTAAACAAATTTATATATTTACATGGATTCCTCAAATTTGGTTATTAAAGAAATGCGATAAGGATATGTACTGAGCGCTGGGGTAAAGCGACATTAAGCTCTGTTAAGAGGGGAGCTACAGATTCAGGTATAGGTATATATACAGTAGGTATATATACTATTTACCATAGCCTTTTACAAATGTAAGGTATTGCAAATAAAATAAAATAAAAAGTATGTTTATTTTGAAGATTATAAACATGTAAAAAAAATTGCCATGGTGGCGTCACATCAGATAAGTACAGCTCAGTAAACTGCTTGAGAAACCTTGTTTGTAAATTAGATTTGACAGGCATCTAATTTTGTTATAGTTGGAAGATGGAATTACCAACTGTCTGACATCTCTGAAACACATTTTCTGAATCCCTTGATTGGTTGGTGATATCATGGTTTGTTGATAGTGTTCATTGGCTTACCCATAGATGCAGGAGATGTCAATGACCACATCGATCATGTCACAACACAGTTCATATGTCTGCATGTCCACTGGACTGCTGTCTGTGGCAATGTAAATCTTACTGACCACATCAAACAGGAAGGCCTTCTCGATACCTGAGTTCTGAACAGAGAGAGAGACAAAGAAGAGGATCACTAAGTGCAAATCATTCATATTACCACACCTGAGCCCTGGTGGCCATTAAGTGAATAAGATTACATGCAGGGAGTGTACTATCCTCTACACAAACCATGTGATTTGACAGTCAGATATACACCTTTATTTCACTAATTTCACAGACAAATAGTCTTTGATACACACATTTATTAGTTAAAAGTCCAGTATGTAGGCATCTAGCATTGAAATTGCAGTTTGCAACCATTTTAGTACTGCTCGGATTATCCTCCCATTCCAAGCATGTAGGAGTTTGCCAAAGGGCACCTGAAGGACTATCAGACCATGAGAAACAAAATTCTCTGATCTGATGAAACAAAGATTGTACTCTTTGGCCTGAATGGCAAGCGTCATGTCTGGAGGACACCAGGCACCACTCATCACCTAGCCAATACCATCCCTACAGTGAAGCATGGTGGTGGTAGCATCATGCTGTGGGGATGTTTTTCAGTGGCAGGAACTGGGAGACTAGTCAGGATCAAGGGAAAGATGAATGCAGCAATGTACATAGACATCCTTGATGAAAACCTGCTCCAGAGTGCTCTGGACCTCAGACTGGGGCGACGGTCCATCTTCCAAGAGGACAACGGCCCTAAGCACACAGCCAAGATAACAAAGGAGTGGCTACGGGACAACTCTGTGAATGTCCTCGAGTGGCCCTGCCAGAGCCCAGACTTGAACCCGATTGAAAATCTCTGGAGAGATCTGAAAATGGCTGTGCACCGACGCTCCCCGTCCAACCTGATGGAGCTTGAGAGGTCCTGAAAAGAAGAGTGGGAGAAACTGCCCAAAAATAGGTGTGCCAAGCTTGTAGTATCATACACAAAAAGACTTGTTGTAATTGGTGCCAAAGGTGCTAAAACAAAGTATTGAGCAAAGGCTGTGAATACTTATGTACATGTGATTTTTTCCCCCCGTTTTTTATTTTTAATAAATTTGCAAAGATTTCAAAAAAACTTCTTTCACGTTGCCATTATGGGGTATTGTTTGTAGAATTTTGAGGAAAATAATGAATAAGGAATTTGGAATAAGGCTGTAACATAACAAAATGTGGAAAAGTGAAGCGCTGTGAATATTTTCCAGATGCACTGTATGTGCTGCAGTTTGTAGGAGAATCTGGTAGTACCTCAGATAGCCTGAGGGAGACTCGAGACTGGGTTAAAGTGCATCGCCCAGTTTAATTTAGTTCAAATCAGTTTTATTTATATAGCGCCAATTCATAACAGAAGTTATTTCAACTTATCTCATAAGTTATCTTTAACAAGGCAGTATCAAGCCTTTTATAACCCTATCACATACTATCAAGAAATCAACTACAATTCAACACCTCTAGCAACTAATCAAAGTAAATTCAATAGCTTTATAAACAGATCAAATACAATTCAATGCCATCCATCCATCCATCCATCCATCTTCTTCCGCTTATCCGGGGCCGGGTCGCGGGGGCAGCAGTCTAAGCAGGGACTCCCAGACTTCCTTCGCCCCAGACACTTCCTCCAGCTCCTCCGGGGGGATCCCGAGGCGTTCCCAGGCCAGCCGAGAGACATAGTCCCTCCAGCGTGTCCTGGGTCTTCCCCGGGGCCGCCTCCCGGTGGGACATGCCCAGAACACCTCCCGAGGGAGGCGTCCAGGAGGCATCCGGATCAGATGCCCTAGCCACCTCAGCTGGCTCCTCTCGGCGTGGAGGAGCAGCGGCTCTACTCGAGCTCCCCGTGTGACTGAGCTCCTCACCCTATCTCTAAGGGGCGCCCAGCCACTCGGCGGAGGAAGCCCATTTCGCCGCTTGTATCCGCGATCTTGTCCTTTCGGTCACTACCCAAAGCTCATGACCATAGGTGAGGACAGGGCGTAGATTGACTGTAAATCGAGAGCTTTGTCTTTCGACTCAGCTCCTTCTTTACCACAACGGTCCGATACAGCGCCCGCATCACTGCAGGCGCTGCACCGATCCGCCTGTCAATCTCACGCTCCATCCGTCCCTCACTCGTGAACAAGACCCCGAGATACTTAAACTCCTCCACTTGAGGCAAGGACTCCCCACCCACGCCAAGAGAGCAAACCACCTTTTTCCGTCAAGAACCATGGCCTCAGATTTGGAAGAGCTGATTCTCATCCCAGCTGCTTCGCACTCGACTGCAAACCGTCCCAGTGCATGCTGCAGGTCCCGGTTTGAAGAAGCCATCAGAACGACATCATCTGCAAACAGCAGAGATGAGATCCTGTGGTTCCCAAACCGGACACCCTCCGCCCCTGACTGCGCCTAGAAATTCTGTCCATATAAATTATGAACAGAACCGGTGACAAAGGGCAGCCCTGGCGGAGTCCAACATGCACCGGGAACAGGTCTGACTTACTGCCGGCAATGCGAACACAGCTCCTGCTCCGGTTATACAGGGACCGGACAGCCCTTAGCAAAGGGCCCCGGACCCCATACTCCCAGAGCACTCCCCACAAAGCGCCCCGGGGCACACGGTCGAATGCCTTCTCCAGATCCACAAAGCACATGTGGACTGGTTGGGCAAACTCCCATGAACCCTCGAGCACCCGATGGAGAGTATAGAGCTGGTCCAGTGTTCCACGACCGGGACGAAAACCACTCTGCTCCTCCTGAATCCGAGGTTCGACTATCGGACGAATTCTCCTCTCCAGTACCCTGGAATAGACCTTACCGGGGAGGCTGAGAAGTGTGATCCCTCTGTGATTGGAACACACCCTCCGGTCCCCTTCTTATACAGAGGGACCACCACCCGGTCTGCCAGTCCAGAGGCACTGTCCCAGACCGCCACGCGATGTTGCAGAGACGTGTCAGCCAAGACAGTCCCACAACATCCAGAGACTTAAGATACTCAGGACGGATCTCATCCACCCCCGAAGCCTTGCCACCAAGGAGCTTGCCAACAACCTCAGTGACTTGGCCAGGGTGATGGATGAGTCCGCCTCCGGTCCCCAGCCTCCGCTTCCTCTTGGAAGGCGTGACAGCGGGATTGAGGAGATCCTCAAAGTATTCCTTCCACCGTCCGACAACATCCCCAGTCGAGGTCAACAGCTCTCCACCCGCACCGTACAAGGTGTTGGTGAAGCACTGCTTCCCCCTCCTGAGCCGTCGGACGGTTTGCCAGAATTTCTTTGAGGCCGACCGATAGTCCTCCTCCATGGCCTCTCCGAACCTCTCCCAGTCCTGAGTTTTTGCCTCTGCGACCGCACGGGCTGCAGCACGCTTAGCCTGCCGGTACCCGTCAGCTGCCTCGGGAGTCCCACGAGCCAACAAGGCCCGATAGGACTCCTTCTTCAGCCTGACGGCATCCCTTACTTCCGACGTCCACCACCGGGTTCGGGGATTGCCGCCGCGACAGGCACCAGAAACCTTGCGACCACAGCTACGAGCCGCCGCATCGACAATGGAGGTGGAAAACATGGTCCACTCGGACTCAATGTCCCCAACCTCCCGGGATCTGGGAGAAGCTCTCCCGGAGGTGTGAGTTGTAGACCCTGCTGACAGAGGGCTCCGCCAGGCGTTCCCAGCAGACCCTCACGATACGCTTGGGCCTGCCAAGTCTGTCCGCTTCCTCCCCGCCAGCGGATCCAACTCACCACCAGGTGGTGATCGGTTGACAGCTCCGCCTCTCTTCACCCGAGTGTCCAAGACGCGGCGGAGGTCAGATGATACGACAACAAAGTCGATCATCGACCTCCGCCTAGGGTGTCCTGGTGCCACGTGCACTGATGGACACCCTTGTGCTTGAACATGGTGTTAGTTATGGACAAACCGTAACTAGCACAGAAGTCCAACAACTGAACACCGCTCGGGTTCAGATCAGGGGCCGTTCCTTCCGATTGCCCCTCTCCAGGTGTCACTGTCGTTGCCCACGTGGGCGTTGAAGTCCCCAGTAGAACAACGGAGTCCCCGGGCGGTGCACTGTCTAGTACCCTCCCAGGGACTCCAAGAAGGCCTGGTACTCTGCACTGCTGTTCGGCCCGTGAGGCCGCCACAACAGTGAGAGACCTGTCCCCACCCGAGGCGGAGGGACGCGACCCTCTCGCTCACCGGGTAAACTCCAACACGTGACGGCTGAGCTGTGGGGCTATGAGCAGGCCCACACCAGCCCGCCGCCTCCCCGCCGGCAACGCCAGAGAAATGGAGCGCCCAGCCCTCTCGAGGAGACGGGTTCCAGAGCCCAGGCTGTGCGTGGAGGCGAGGCCGACTATATCTAGCCGGTAACGCCAACCTCCCGCACAAGCTCAGGCTCCTTCCCCCAGCGAAGTGACATTCCATGTCCCTAGAGCCAGTTTCTGTGTCCGGAGATCTGGTCGCGAAGCCCCTGCCTTCGACTGCCGCCCAGATCTCTGCACCGCCCCTTACAGATCCTCCTGCGGGTGGTGGGTCCACGGAGGACGGCCCCACGCCGCTCCTTCGGGCTGTGCCCGCCGGGCCCGTGGGGAAAGGCCCGGCCACCAGGCGCTCGCCGTCGGGCACCCACCCCAGGCCTGGCTCCAGGGTGGGGCCCCGGTAGCGCCAATCCGGGCGACGTAACTGGCCTTGGTTTTAAATAATCCATAAGGGTCTTCTGACAATTCAATGCCTTCAGCAACCAATCAAATTCAAGCCAATATTATTCAATACTTTTAGCAACAAGCCATATAGTTGACTTAACTGTTCAGTCATGCATCAGGTAGTGGAACTGAGAAGGTTCAATTTTAGCATTTAGCTGTTCAACACCAATTTGACAATTTAGTAATTATTTGATTCTAAAGTGTTCAACCTATCCCAAAGGAGAATCCTACCTTTTAGATGTGAGGCTGTCGTAGTCAATGTTCAGAGTCCTACAAAATGAACTGTATTTCGATTGTAGAGTGTACATTCTGTTTTTATTTAAAGCTTAACAGATCAGATATGGATAATCAAAATATTCTATGCAAAAAAAGGCAAAGGCGTTAATAATGCTGTATTAACTGGTAACAGAAACTTCGCTCTCTACCTCTCTCAAAAATAGTTAATTAAGAACGAAGAAAATCTAGTCCACAGAGACTTGAACAGCAAAAAGAGCAAAATGAAAAAAGAGCCCGTCTGTGTCTCCTTTTTATACAGGTGGAGACCAGGAAAAACTCAAGCTATCTTCCATATATAATAAAAACACAAGATACAAGACATTGGTCAAAGCTCAACCCCTCGTCAAATATAAAACACGTGATAAGATCAAAAAAATTGCTTAACAAGCTGTTATCAGTAAGCCATCACTATTTTTAAACATGCATAAAGCTGGTAGGTAAAAAGGTGTCCATGTCTGTTACAACCTGCAGACATTTGCACAGGATGTTTTGCACAGCAAGAGGCCCATAGTTCAACCGCTTCAGAATCAGAATCAGAATCAGAAATACTTTATTGATCCCCGAGTGGAAACTCTTTAATTACAGTTGCTCACTATCACGTCAATGCACACTTGAGAATAACAGGAATAGAAGTACTAAGCAAATCAAAATATAATACACTATAATACAGGTATGATAAATTAAGTACAAGTGGATATAAAGTATAAAAGCTAAAATAAGTGTAAGTACCAAAGTGGATTTAGAGGTTGATAAGTATGTACGGTATAATACAATGTAATAATATAAGCAATAAGTAATAGTGCAATAATGAGTACTGTCAAGTTAAGAAAAGAACTTGACAGTACTCATTATTGCATTATTATTATTGCTTGCTCAACAATTAGACCGGATGCTTTGCTCAACTGGAGACGAGAACTTAACCGTTAGCATAGATCAGACAGATGACGAAACCGTTTCAGCAGGATGCTGTGGTTAAGTATAGGCTACTGTTTGCTGTTGCAGGTGATGCAGTCAGGAAGCGGCATTCAAACTGTCAGAATTTGTGGAAACAGGGCATAAACTGTCAGATGTGCAAACAGAGTTCTTTTCTAATTCTCATTCTTTTGTGTCCATTGTCATTTTTAAATTATTGTCCTCAATTGTGTATCAAAGTTCCATGGGGGATATCAAGGGGTGAGGCTCGGCCATATTTCCTTTAGCTGGACCTCTCAACAGATCCATTGTCTATATATTAATGTTTTTAAGAGTTAATGGTGCAAGCTTAGTATATTGCTAGTTTGAAACTAGATATTTAAGTTATTAAGAACTTTGGTTAAACTAATGGTTTTGGGTTTGTGTCTAGTTGATTTCCTGTTTTATGTTGAAATACTCTCCTTCCCTCATGTGTCTGGTGGTTTTGCTTCCTGTCATTGATTGCTTTGATTGTTTTCACCAGTGTTAATTTGTTTCACCTGTTTCTCGTTGTCTCCTCTACCTGAATGTATTTAGTGTGTTCTTCCTTTGTTCTGTGTCAGATCGTCATTGTACTTATGTGTCTTTCTAGACCTTACCATGTGTGCCCGTTGTCTTTTGTCAAGCATCCCGACCTTGGTTTCCTGTGTATTCTTTTGGCCTTATCTTCGGTGTCTCTTGGACCTTGCATGGATGTTGGATTTTGGACTTTGCCTGATCCCTGTCTGAATTGTTTTGCCTCTGTTGGACTGCCTGAAATCCATGTGTTTTCTTATCATTAAATCGTTGATCTGCACCTGCCCTGCCTACAAGTCTGCGTTTTGGGTCCTACTCCTGCTTTCCTGCTCGACACACCACAACAACTTCACACACAAACTTAGTAACGCATCTACAAATAGCAGGTGCAATACAATACTGAGCCGAAGTCCCTGGCCCCCAAAAGGTCCCTGCTCCTGAGACAGCACTTCCTTATGGTCCACGAACTATTAGGTTGTAGTTTGCAGATTTGTTGACAGGAAAGCTGAAGTCTGGTCAACTGTAGCTGAATTTGATTCAATTCCAGATCCTCCTTGTGAGAAGATAAATAAAATTACTATTCAGAAGAATATAAAGTTAAACTAAAACCACAAATGTGCATTCTTCAGGTTTGCGATTTTGTTTTGTATGACTAAATAAATGACTGGAGTAAATATGGAAACTCCATGTCGTAATTTTTGAATCTATATAGTTACATTGTCCCTGCTCTGGTGGGCACCCTGAAGCAGCATAGCACACGCTATCACTTATTGATTCAGTTGGCAGGATGATGAGGACATGAGGTCATAATAATCAGAGATATGCCACATAATGACCTGTGAGGACCCTGTTCTGTGGGGAGGTAGAATAAGACAGACATACATCATTTGTTGTCAGAGCTGGCCTTTTCATATCTATGTGTGCAGGCCTACTATATCCACAGTGAGACATTTGTCATGTGCTTGTGGTTAATTGATTCATGCTATTCTTATCTATAGATATTTTTCATTTTTATAAACACATTTTTCTTCAATACACCTTACCTACAAATGTGAGAAATATATTATTCACTCCACCGCCCAATTAATGTTAGTGCACCTGCAGAGCATCCGCCCCACACTAAACTCTTATATCAGTCTACATTAGTCTCGTGTTTTACCTGTAAGACTCATCTTTTAGTGCCTTTGTTTATCATCTGTGATATGAGAACCTCAGATTTCAGCAAATGTGCATCCTAGTCATTGTTCAGTTATAAAATCCGAGTGCACCATGGAGCGTCTCTCCTGCCGGGCTGCTGACATTCCTCTCAGCCAAACACTAACTGGACGGCAGTGTGGAGGTTGTACCAACGTCAGGTTCATTGACAGTCAGCCACGGAGCTGAGAGCATCAGAGCAGGCGTGAGTCGTGCTGCCCCGCCTCGCGATGTGATAAGACTTGGGGTCTTTTTGACTGATGACTCGAATCATCGACTTCCAGGGGCCAGCCCTATGTTATTGTATTTTTATTTTCATTTTTAAATGGTTGTGTTCCTCCTCCAAGAGGACAATATTTCATATTAAAATGAAATTAATTTCATATCAGCTGAAGAGCCAGTGTCTTCTATCTAAATTTGGTATTTTAAACAATGCTAATCTTATGCTTATCTTCATGTATATACAACACCTTATGGATTCAGCTATTGCCTTCCACTAAGAGAAGTTAGGGGCCTGTGTGGTTTGAAGGGCAGAATGGGATTGGCTCGGGACATCTCTAATGCTAACAAAACACTAAGATCGGTATCAGGGCTGATCCGGGCATATTTTAATGGATCAATATCTGCTAAAATAAAGCTGATGAAAATTAGATCCTTTCTCTACTGTACTCTACTTTGTGTTTGTCTGATTTAGCCTCCTAGTGCTGCAGCACTGTTCTCCCTAACGACAGCCTACGGTGCAGCATTTCACTGCATATATGTGAAAATTAGTGTGTGAATGTGAAAAATTGTTTGGTTGCATTGGTGATTGACTCTGTTCTCGGTTTGGTAAAATTCGCTAAACTCTGATGGTAAAGAAGCTGTTATCTCCTCTCAGTCTCATTAGCAAAAAGCACTGTACAAAACATCCAAGCTAGCAGCTTCTCATTTTTAGCCGCTCTGACGTCACTTTCACTGGTTAAAATGGCTAAAATAAAACTTGGCTGTTGTAGGGTTATGTGCTTTAGATAGGGCCTCACAAGAGTGCGCATGCGCCAACGTGCATGCTGCCTATTGCCGTTGCTCCGTCTCGGATTACTTTTTCCAACTTTTAGCTTTTCTTTTTCTTCAAAACTTAGTAACTTTTGTGTAAGTGTAATTTAAACTACGCTCTTTACGAAAAAGACAATAGAGAGTGTTTTGGTATTTTTTTTCGCTGTGAAAGTCCTGCTACTCGGTCAGGGCACAGCTGCAGAACAGCCGCATTGTTTACACCAGGGAACAGCTGATCACGCTGAAGCCGAGCAGCATGGTGCCCAGGACAACCGATGTCCCCACTGAGATCTGGAGAAGGACACACCGAGGATGCAGAGGTGGAACAAAGCGGTGAGGGAAGAGAGAGGGTTCCAGACAAAAGAGACTTAAGAACAAGAGATTTAAGCCGTGTCTGCCTTCTTTCGTCATGGGCAACATGAGATCACTGGTGAATAAAATGGACGAGCTAACGGCGTCAGATGGAGTTCCGTGAGTGTAGTTTGATGTGCTTCTCAGAGACATGGCAACACCAGGATATCCCGGACCATAACGTTTCCATCGACGGCTTTCAGACTGTTCAGGCCGGATCACACCGGGAGCGGTAAGCGGGAAGGCAAGGATCATGTTTTTTGACTTCTCCAGTGCTTTCAACACCATCCGGCCAGCCCTGCTGGGTGAGAAGCTGGCAGCGATGCAGGTGGATGCCCCTCTCGTGTCCTGGATTGTTGACTACTTGACTGGCAGACCACAGCATGTGCGTCTGCAGCACTGTGTGTCGGACAGCGTGGTCAGCAACACTGGGGCCCCTCAGGGGACTGTCCTCTCTCCCTTCCTCTTCACCATCTACACCACAGACTTCAGCTACCACACAGAGTCCTGCCAAATTCAGAAGTTTTCTGATGACTGCTGTGGTGGGATGTATCAGCGGTGGTAACTTTGTCTCATGGTGTGAGCAGAACCATCTGCAGCTCAATGCGACAAAGTCTAAGGAGCTGGTTGTAGATCTACGAAGGGCTAAGGCACCAGTGACTCCGGTTTCCATCCAGGGGGTCAGTGTGGACATTGTTGAGGATTACAAGTACCTGGGAGTGCACATGGACAATAAACTGGACTGGGCTAAGAACACTCAAGCTCTTTACAGGAAGAGCCAGAGCCGCCTCTATTTTCTGAGGAGGCTAAGGTCCTTCAACATCTGCCGGACAATGCTGAGGATGTTTTATGAGTCTGTGGTGGCCAGTGCTATCCTGTATGCTGTTGCATGCTGGGGCAGCAGGTTGAGGGTAGCGGCCGCTAACAGGCTCAACAAACTGATCCGTAAGGCTAGAGGCAGGAAGTCATTCCTGCCTGTGGCCATCAAACTCTTCAACTCCTCCCTCTAAGTGTCAGTCTATATGACTGATATGTCACTAAACTTGACATTGGATCATTAACATCACTGCAATACTTGAAATATTGCGCAATATTCTCTGTTTAATAGTCCTGTGCAATATACTCTATTTTCAGTTTAATATTCCCTATTTATTGATATTTATTCATACTTCTATTACCGCTGTGCAATATCCACAGTCTAATAATCTGGTTAATCTCCTACACTTAACTTGACAGTACTCATTTTTGCACTATTACTTGTTATTTATAGTATTACATTATATTACACCGTACATACTTATCAAACACTAAATCCACTTTAGTACTTACACATATTTTAGCTTTTATACTTATATCCACTTTGTACTTAATTTAAAGGGGCTGTTCGTGAAGGCAATGCAGCAGCAGATTTCCTGCGCAGTGATCGCCACTTCTTTGAATGGCTGGATGAATGATGCTCTCACCGCAGATTGGCTACAGTCCGTGGTAGGAAAATTCAACTTCACCCCGTGGCTCCTAGTGTGGGATTCATACTGCTGCCACATCAGTGCCGCCACCAAAGCTGAACTGAAATGTGGCTACAACATCATATAACAGCAGTGATCCCCAATGTGATGTGGAACCAGCCCTTCAAGCAGAGTCTGCATAATGCCTACAATCAGTGGATGCTGGGGATGCAGATAAGGGATACACAGCTGGAGGTAACTTAAGAGCCCACCTGCATGTGAACTCGGTGGTTGCCGTCTGGGACAAACTGGACAAGGATATGATCAGAAAGAGTTTCAGAGTTTGTGGACTGTCTGTGAAAACTGAGGGGAGCGAAGTCGACCTCATCCTCTGCTTCAGGCAGAGACAGCCCTTTGCCGCCGGATGGGAGGCTCTCACCCAGGTCCGACAGCTGAGCTGGAAGAACCCATGCAAAGCAGCACAGGATGAGGAAGATCAAGACGAAACTATTTAACAATGAACTTGTTCTTGATGATGATGAGCAGGACAATGATAATGGTGAGGATGGTGACTTTGAGGAGGAGGATAGTGACCACCTGTAATTACACTTTCATTTATCAAGGTAAGCTGTGATGATGTTCATGTTTTAGGCAATATCCTATGTTTTGAGTTCAGATTTTGCATGCAACTGAATCTGATGATTGTTATTAGATATTTGACTGTGCTGTAAATGACTATTAATGTTTATATCCAGAGCACCTCAGATTTGTTTTGTTTTTATGTTGTGACAGCTGGGCTTATTTACCTTCCTGGTAGTTAACTTTTAAGAATACACTTTTAGAAGGCAATTACTGGTACTGTTACTCAAAATAATCCACAGACCTTGTGAGCAGTTTCATGTAGGAACTATCGGTAAAAAGAAATAAATCTGTGGATTATTTTAAGTAACTGGGTCATGATTTCTGGAAAGAGACATTGCTGTTGAGTTTTTCCAAATGTATTCTTTTGGCACTTTGAGCAGCACAAGCCGAGTGCCATATAAATCCATTATATTCAAAAAAGGCACACATCTCTATGGCCAATGTCTCTAAAACTCTGCAACACACACCAAAACAATCTAGATGGATAAATAGCACTACAGGTAAGAGGAAAAATATGTATTTTTTATTCTGGGGTGAACTGTCCCTTTAAGAGACAGAGCACAATGGACAGTGAGATGAGAGCGCTTTTCAGACCTGGTAATTCCATTGACTGTACATGGCAAGGTGTGACATCACCCATTGGTTTGTATTGGAGGTGGTTTTAAACCAAACGCCACACCTGTTTCATCTGGAATAATTACTGCATAACTAAAAATAAAATATATATTTATTTTATGATAATTTGTTCCATACTGTAATAATATTATCCAGGTTAAACAGCGTGTGAATGAAATTTTTTTTGAATACCTTTGGAGTTCCTGTTACAACCAAGGAATTTGCAACTGTTATGGATGATATTCCCTCTGGGATTACCACTCTTCTTAAAGGTGCAGATAATGCAACAGTGTGTCCAATACTTGATCGTATACAAACTCCATTAGGTAAAATATGTTTTGGTCTTTGTTTGAAAAATAATACGGTCTCTTCTTCAGAAAGAGATTACCAATATCCTAAGTGCTGTTGTCTACTGGAATAGTTTTTTCAGACACAGTGCCACCTAGAAACTCTAGTTTAGGTAACTTTTTTTGGCATGGTACTAGAAAAATATTAAAAATATTAAAAGTTTCAAAAACATATTCATAGTTAATGTACTGTTTTGTTTCAGCAATTATGCAAAAAAAAAAAAGCAACAGTAGATATATTTAATTACCTTGGCAGTTAATTAACTTAGCAAAATACCATATCCATAAATATAAACATATAAATTCAAAGCCGTTATTCTTGTTACATAGTACATTGACACAATTTCCTCTTCAAATACTAAGAAGGCTGTTAAAATGACTGATATGTGCTCTCTTTTTAATGTTATTTATTTAGAAGACACCCCCGATTTATGTTATTGTTATTGACTTGTTTCTCTAAATAAAAAGATTTGAAACCTTTGCAGCTTACAGCAATCCAGTTTTCTAAAAGGAAGAACAATTCACAATAATATGCGATTGGTTATGGGAACATGAAGATCTTATTGAGGATAATGGATTTCTTCTTTTCTTGGAATTCTACAAGCTTTTGATTCAGTGGAACATGCCTTAATTTTCCACGTACTTGAATATGTTGGGTTTGGACATATATTTAGAAATTTAATTAAGGGACTCTACCAAGACATTAGTAGTTGTGTTTTATTATGGCACAACACCACATTTTACAGTTGGTAATCCTCAGGGTTGTCCAATTTTGCCATATTTGTTTAATTTAGCTGCTGAAATGTTGGCAATGTGCTTAAAGAACTGTAAAGACATTAAAATTACATTTGTTAGGAACATAAATAATTGTCATCCAGTTGGCAGTCAACACATCTTTGTTTTAAAAAGAAACCAAGTGCCAGTTGCAATTGAAAAAGTTGAAAGCATCAGGCTTGCTTTTGAACCTAAATAAATGTGAGCTCTACCCTATACATGACTGCCCCCTAAAGGACATATCTGGTATCCCAGTAAAATCTAAAGTTAAATATACAGGAATCTATTTAAGGTATGCTAAACACTAACTGTAGAAAATAAACTGAAGGAACATAATTCCAAACTGAATGGCGAATGGCTCCAGAGAGATCAGTCAATATAAGAACAGATGTATCTGACCAAGATTGAAGGCTTATCAAGGTGTATTTATCCGACTTATTCTCATGCCATCTCTATAAATCAACTTAATTACATTTAGAGAAATAAAACACATTATATTAAAATAGGAAACATGGTCAAATATTTTAAGGATCTTGGTCTGAAAGTAATTTACTTTGATTGTTTAAATGGAACATAAAGTAATTTGGCTAAAATCCTGGATTAAACATAGTGAGGGCCTCTGGTACTGTATTCAAACAAAAAAATGTTGAACAAACTTGGTGAATTAAACTTTTTATCAGTTTGTGATTTCAACACTGATAAGCTCCCCATCACATAGTCAGAATTCCAGAAGCAAATTCTGTTATATTGGAAGATGTTATACACACATAACTTCATAGAAACATACAGTGGGTACGGAAAGTATTCAGACCTCTTTAAATTTTTCACTCTTTGTTTCATTGCAGCCATTTGCTAAAATCAAAAAAGTTCATTTTATTTCTCATTAATGTACACTCAGCACCCCATCTTGACAGAAAAAAACAGAAATGTAGAAATTTATGCAAATTTATTAAAAAAGAAAAACTGAAATATCACATGGTCATAAGTATTCAGACCCTTTGCTCAGTATTGAGTAGACACACCCTTTTGAGCTAGTACAGCCATGAGTCTTCTTGGGAATGATGCAACAAGTTTTTCCACACCTGGATTTGGGGATCCTCTGCCATTCTTCCTTGCAGATCCTTTCCAGTTCCATCAGGTTGGATGGTGAACATTGGTGGACAGCCATTTTCAGGTCTCTCCAGAGATGCTCAATTGGGTTTAGGTCAGGGCTCTGGCTGGGCCAGTCAAGAATGGTTACAGAGTTGTTCCGAAGCCACTCCTTTGTTATTTTAGCTGTGTGCTTAGGGTCATTGTCTTGTTGGAAGGTGAACCTTCGGCCCAATCTGAGGTCCTGAGCACTCTGGAAGAGGTTTTCTTCCAGGATATCTCTGTACTTGGCCGCATTCATCTTTCCTTCAATTGCAACCTGTCGTCCTGTCCCTGCAGCTGAAAAACACCCCCATAGCATGATGGTGGTGCTGCCACCACCATGTTTCACTGTTGGGATTGTATTGGGCAGGTGATGAGCAGTGCCTGGTTTTCTCCACACATACCAAAAAGTTCTCATCAGACCAGAGGATCTTATTTCTCATAGTCTGGGAGTCCTTCATGTGTTTTTTGTCAAACTCTATGCAGGCTTTCATATGTCTTGCGCTGTGGAGAGGCTTCCGTCGGGCCACTCTGCCATAAAGCCCCGACTGGTGGAGGGCTGCAGTGATAGTTGACTTTCTCGAACTTTCTCCCATCTCCGTACTGCATCTCTGGAGCTCAGCCACAGTGATCTTTGGGTTCTTCTTTACCTCTCTCACCAAGGCTCTTCTCCCACGATTGCTCAGTTTGGCTGGACGGCCAGGTCTAGGAAGAGTTCTGGTCTTCCCAAACTTCTTCCATTTAAGGATTATGGAGGCCACTGTGCTCTTAGGAACTTTGAGTGCTGCAGAAATTCTTTTGTAACCTTGGCCAGATCCGTGCCTTGCCACAATTCTGTCTCTGAGCTCCTTGGGCAGTTCCTTCGACCTCATGATTCTCATTTGCTCTGACATGCACTGTGAGCTGTAAGGTCTTATATAGACAGGTGTGTGCCTTTCCTAATCAAGTCCAATCAGTTTAATTAAACATAGCTGGACTCCAATGAAGGAGTAGAACCATCTCAAGGAGGATCAGAAGAAATGGACAGCATGTGAGTTAAATATGAGTGTCACAGCAAAGGGTCTGAATACTTATGACCATGTCATATTTCAGTTTTTCTTTTTTAATAAATTTGCAAAATTTTCTACATTTCTGTTTTTTTCTGTCAAGATGGGGTGCTGAGTGTACATTAATGAGAAATAAAATGAACTTTTTTGATTTTAGCAAATGGCTGCAATGAAACAAAGAGTGAAAAATTTAAAGGGGTCTGAATACTTTCCGTACCCACTGTATCCTTATTGTATGGCAATTGTTTGGAGAGAACATATGGTGTGTCACTGACCCAAAATATAATATATCAGTGAGGGTAGGATAAATATCAGAAACACCTCTCCGTATAAGGCAATACCGTTTAAAACAGTTTCAACAAAAATTTAACATTAGGGTGGAAAAAGTAAAGGAAACACCTGTCAGTATAATGCAATACAGTTCAACAGCACCACAAGCTGCATCCTCCAAAATGACCATACAGTTGAATCAACACCTCTCTAAAACAGTTTCAACAAAAAACTGAACAAAATAACCTTCATGAAGGTTTGCAGAGCTGTTGTGGTAGACTGCATTAGTTTTAGCTAGGTCTGCCTGAACTGGCAACTGAGTGTACATTCTATTACACTGTGGCTTCATACAGTAACATTATGTGGCAGCTATCTTACAGTATCTCACCTTGTAGAAATACAATAGCTCTGTTTAAAATATATTTTTGTCGAGACTCTGTCAGAGAGGTGTTGATACAAACAATAACATTAGATACACCTTACAGAATGACTTTACAGGACAGTAAAACAAGGCGTGGTATAACACAAATCAGGCATTGTTTGTCCATCATCACAAAACTTCCAGGATATGTCCACATAAGAACCTGAAACATGCCCTGAAAGTTTCCTTCAAATCGACCGATAGGGGTCGCTAAAAGGGCAACAAATGTGCGTGGCATAACACGAATCAGACTATGAATCAGAAATTGTTTGTTTTCTTCATTCTATGAAAATGCAAAAAAGGGAGATTTCACTGCTTTTGTCACATTTAGGGCACATTTGACCAGGTCCAGATCAAAAGCTTTAAACTTCTAATGGTCTGTGTTGGCTTGAACCCCGGAATTGCTGCTTGCGGCTATATTGATTATTTGTTGTCTGCCGCTTCGGCTCAAATTCCCATGAGCTGGAATGAGCTAGAAACACGAATAACCAATAACTGGAAATTATGTGTATGTGCTTCCACAGAAATGTGAGCCCAATCGGCCACATGGTGGCGCTGTAATTACGGCCCAAAAATGCAATTTTGAACAGGCCACCGTAAGTCCAAATGACTTGAAATTTCTCTCACAAGTCCAGCTCAATTTGCTCTCCAAAAAAGCCTCTTGGTGCACTAAAGTCCGCCTAACTAGATTTTCCGCCATTTAGAGTTTTTTGAAAAACACATTTTTGACATCTCCTAAACTCTGGGTCCGATTGCTACCAAATTTTCGGTGGATCATCATTGGATGAAGCTTATCGAAAGTTGTATAAAGTTTGTTGATATCTTATGTAGTTTTCAAGATATTGACCAATGAACTTCAAAAGGGGCGTGGCTCAGCACATAACTAGACCAAAGTCAAAAACTGCCAATCTTCACAAAAATTACAAGATATGTCCACAGAAGTACATGAAACATACCCTGAAACTTTCCTTCAAGGGCGCTACAAGGGCACATTTGCATGGCATAACATGAATCAGACTATGATTTAGAAATTGTTTGTTTTCTTTATTCTATTTGTGAAAATGCAAAAAAGGGAAATTTCACTGCTTTGTCATGTCTAGGCCACATTTGACCAGTTCCAGATCAAAAGCTTTAAATTTCTAACCGTCTGTGTTGGCTTGAAACCCAGAATTGCCGCTTGCGTCTATAATTGAGTTAATTTTTTTGAATGTAAGTCAACTGGAGTCTGATTTTTTGGAGCCACCATCTAGCTTCTCAGCCAATCACAGCATGATAAATGAGCTGCCTTCTGTTTCCACTATACTCTCACACACATACATCTTTCTCTTACATACACACATACTTTGTCTTGGATGGAATGAACTTTTATTTATACAGCACTTTTCTGGTCTACCGACCACTCAAAGCGCTTTCCAACAGTTGTCAAATTCACCCATTCACACACACATTCATACACTGATGGCAGAGGCTGCAAGGTGCCAACTGCTCATTGGTGCTTCCTATCCAAAGTGTTCACGATACTAAGCTCACCCATACACACACATTCACACATTCACACACACCGATGGCACAGCCATAAGTACAGTACATTATGTACAGTTTCCATAACTATCTGTTGAGTCATATGTAATTTATATTGGTATTAAGTGCCACTATCTAACTGAAGATTGGTTTGAAGCCCAGTGAATAAAGGAACTGAACTGCAAACTGTGAATAGACGCTGTTACAGCAAATTCATGAAATGCAATCAGTGTATCTGTTATATATCACTACCACCTAGTGACTGGACTGTAAAGTACAGGAGGACATGCACATGCAATATATTGTAATGTGCCTAGTCCAAATGATTAAAATGTGGGGAAATACAGAACACTGGTTTAAGGTTCCATAGAGATTTGACTAAATCTCTTTAGTCTTTCAGATAAATTCAGTTCATTCAACAGCAGGATTACTCACAGATATGAAGATATTGAGCAGGTTTTCTAGTGTGGGCAACTGTGGGATGAGCTTCTGGACCACTTTACTGAAAGCCTCAAATATGGAGTGGTCGTATATACTGGTTAAATAGAAGCTGTAGAGATCAGGGAGAAGAATCAGAATAGATTTCAGTAACAAACTACTCCACAATTTGATCATTCTTAGCTTTACGCAAATGTGGACAGAAAACAAGAGAACTGTCACGATTAGCAGAAGATTAGCATTTCAAGGTCATCACACACATTTCTAGATAGTATTACAGTCCCAACATCACAATTTCTGTAGAAAACTTAAGGAGAAGCCCAATGAGGATATTTAGTTATAGTCTGTGATAGAAATCATCTTGTTTAGGGCTGGGTATCTTTTGAAGTTTTTCTATACTTGTCAAGATATCATACCTAACTTTCAATTCTGATACCAAAACAATACTTTTTGGAAAACCTTACTTTGAGGAATATAGACATATATTTCTACAAACCTCTTGTGTTGTTTAAAAAGCCAAACTTCACAACTGTTGAATACTGTCTGCTGAAACAACCAGCTGTACAAGAATTTTGCCTAAAGATAGTCTTAAATTGGCAAAATTAAGATGTAAATCAGTAAATGTAAACATTGATTAGTACCAAAAAAAGTATTGAGGTTCAATAGCCCATCCTATGTGGGTCTCGAGGTCTAAAACGTATCAAATTTAGATCCAATGAGTCTGTTGTCCATTTACATGGCATGAAAATATTAAAGAACACTGACTTAAAGGACTGTAAAGATTTATGACTCAATGTATAATTTTGAAATTTGCTTGTATTACACTATCTATTTAATCCATACAAATTGTGAAACCAAAAACAGTCCAAAAGCTGCAGGTAAAGCCCACCTTAGGTGTATTCGTTCTAGGCCTGCATCTGCGAGGTCATCGTTGGCTCGTTTGTGAATGTCTCTTTGCTTCTCAATCTTATGGTCATCTGACAGGCCATCCACTTTGTGAATGAACACCTCAAAGTTGATGTCTGGGTTGACTTTGTAGGCCCTGGTCACTGTGAGATGCAGTCTACTCAGAGCTTCCACATAGTCATCCTATCATGAGGAAGAGAAAAGATTCACACCACTTAGTAAGCAATACCATCTACCGTTCAGTTTCTTTGGTTTGAACTACAACGGTTTTCTTTGGTGAATTTTATAGTGATGATTAAACAGTCTGGCCAATATTGTTAGCAAATTTTATCACAGATTTATCATATCAGTGCATATGTCATTTGATAAGGAACAAGAAATGTCAATACAGAAAAGATATGGTCATTTAGAGACAGTGTCTCCATTACAAAGTTTGTCCATCAGAGAGCACTGACAAGTTGATTTTTACACTTTGGAATCCAAGTTAACAAGGAAATTTTTGTGCACTGCTTAAGGAGTGATAGCAAGGCCACCTCCATAGTTTGTCTAAGCAACAAGATTTTCATTGATGACATGGTTGTTTCTTGTATCCTCATCTGTAGGGATGGATATTGTTAAGATTTTTTATTGATTTTATCGATACCGATACTGCTTATCTGTAAATTCTTCTCCTTCATTTTAATGACACTAATGTTTATAACTAGGTGCACAAGTGCTCAATGTGCCCGTTATTTTATCATACTGTTAAAATAATGATTTGATTTGAAAGACTAGAAACAGGGGGAAACAGCTAGCCTGGCTCTGTCCAAAGTTTTAAAAATCCACATAACAGCACCTCTAAAGCTCTCTAATTAATATGTTATATCTTGTTTGGTCACTGTAGGAAGTGATTGTGCCTAGCCAAGAAATAGTGACTTTGACTCGTCACGTTATTGTGCACATCAGCACTGCCTGTCAACTCAAGCCTGGAAAGATGGGGGTTGGAGTTGATTTAACAGTAGGCAAACCGAAAATGCTGAACGTTGAACAAATAAATAAAAGAGGTTCAAATACCAACAGCAGCACCGACTGCTGCAGGAGTTTATCGGTATAATGGTTCTGACCAGTCCGGAACCAGTACCATCCTTACTCATCTGTCAGCCCCAGCTGCTGAATTCACACCCCACCCCTGGTCCTACACCATGGATGCTAATGTTAGCAACGATCTCTGCTTGTCACCCTGTTCACTACATTTTATACGGCAGTGACTACACTGCTGATTTATTACTTTTGTAATAATGGTATCACTTGAATTGGGTAATAAGAAATTGTGGCCTGACCTGTGAGTCGATAACAAAGATTAGCGCTCCGGTGCCTCTGAAGATCATTTCATAGTCAAAGGTGGGGTCGAAGAAGTCGATCTGGCCAGGGAAGTCCCAGATCTGGAAGCTGACGAAGGAGCTGCTGGAGACGTCCTCTCTGCAGATCTTATTGGTGCTCTCCAGGAACAGGGTCTCATTGGGCAACATTTTATGGAAAACCACCTTCTGGATGGAGGATTTCCCACTCCTCCGCAGGCCCATCAACAGTATACGAGGTTTGACCTCTCCATTCAGAGAATCACTGAAGCCCAACACTACACAAAAGCAAAGGGACAAAGGCACTGTAAATTATGTGGGTAAACCTACATTAGGCAACCACCTATGACAACACACTTACAGATTGCTTCAAGAGGAACTCCACTGATTTTATATGTGAATGTCAATTTACTAGTCAATTTACAAATACTACTCAGCAGAGTCGGGTGATATTGCCTCAAAACAATTGAATAATACGGCAGAGTCATTTAGTGATAATATTCATAACAATGTGATTAAATACTGACAAATACTTTGTTGTGTTGTCCCCTTTTGTTGTTACCATCTTCTTACAATGATAACATATTATTGTCGTTGGTTGTAAATCTGACATTTTATAACCAAACCACTTCCACACTATTAAAGTTGCTCTGTTTCTTAGAACTGACCCCTCCACAGATCTGTTAGCAATGTCACTTTCACTTTCAGCCATGCTTGTTGCTGCTGTAGTCATGATGTAAATACATAAACACCCAATATTATTATTATCATGATATGACAAATCTACAATCCCATTAAAAATCATACTGGTATTATCAAGAACAATATGGTATAGCTCACCCCTGACACTCAGTCTATGATAAATGTAAGATTTCTTCTGTGGCTCTGTAGGAGCTTTGTCAAGTCTAAGAAAATAACCCTGATGATGTCATCATCATCTCTGCTTAGGCTGGGAGACTACAAATTTATAGCAGAAAACTTTAAAAAAGGGATATCTCGGCCTCTGCTGGTTCAATATTGGCCATTCTCCCCGACTCTATAAAACTGACATACTGAATCACTGTAGTACCCCTTTAACAAAATTAATACAAACAAAGGCATTTTTTTTTGATGATTTGAAACTATCAAAATCAAATGTAACATTAATTAGCCTTTGCAGCCTACAGGCAAAATATTCTATTGCCCTTCAATGGAAAACAACTATTAATCAATGGCTGAATAGCCTCTCAAGTTGCCTGTCCATAGAAAAGCTGACACACTCTACGAAAGGCCACACACAGACATTCCGCTTCATGTATTATTTGGAAATTAAGTTACCCAACCAGTTCTGCACTTGATAACGTGCAGCTTTTGTATGACAGCATGATAAACTATATACATACAAATCTTAGTTTTTTTCATACATATGTATGAATCTGGTTTCTTTCGTTATGTTTTAACTTTCTCTGTCCTTATTCATTGTGGGAGAAATTGACAACCAATAAATATTTTATATCAAAACACAAAGGCATCCATAAGATTTGAAAGAGAACAATTTGATTTAAAAAAAGGTTAGAAAATAGAATATACAGTAAGTTAGACAGAATAAATATGTAATCCATGAGGTAAAACATCTTGAAAAGTTATTGCGAAATAAGTTCTGTTGTCCATTATGCTATACATGGCTCTATGGATGGATTTTCAAATAACTGCTGAGGCTTTTTACAGAATTTATACATAACTATGAAAATGCAGGATCACATGGAACTGTCTAGCCAAGTAGTGGTGTATCTAGATCTCATAAATAATGCCGTTTAGGATTTTGAGTTATGAGATAAGATTAGCTTTTTGATTTGGTGTTAATGTTGGTTTAAGTGTTTAATTTCAAGTTCGAGTTCGACACAGACCAGCAGGATATATCTGAACAGGAAAGAAATAAGTAGCACTTGCCCCTCCTTCATTACCACTGTGAAGGTGCCCTTGATCAAGACTCTTAACCTCCAACTGTTGCAGTGGAGCTACTTAGTAGAACATTTAGCTCTAAATATTCCACTTGTACTACTAAATACTCCAAACAATAAAACAGAAAACTAACTAGTCCCCCTATAAGCAGGAAGCAGTTTGAACATGAGAGAATTGTGGGTAAGAAGTGGAGTGCATATAAGTTTTCTATCCCCCTAGAAAATGTACAGGACTACAGTAAGACTGTCTGTCTGTGTGTGTGTGTGTGTGTGTGTGTGTGTGTGTGTGTGTGTGTGTGTGTGTCACATTCCTGCTTTGACACTATGACCATGATCACTCCATGTTGAGGAATGTCAAGCACATTCTAACAAAAAGGCTTTCTGCTGTAAAAGACTGAGGAGGCTACATACTCTATAATCCATCAAATGATGAACCTTTAGTCAAAGTAAATATGTTAATAACACAGTGTTTGGTAAAACAATAGCTCCCATTGTATCTCAACTCAATTACTCAGTCATTACAAATGCACTATTCTCATAGGCCACTGAGTTTGCAACTATTTACATACATATATATACATATATATATACACATATATGATTAAAAACCACATTAATTTCCATGCCAACCACTTATTTCTTGACTGGAAGTAACTTGAAAGAATAAAGGGAGGGAGGAAAGTGAAGGAGAGCAGAAAACAGACAGCTGTTTGCTTGTATCAATGTCAATGTCCATGACTGATCAACTGGCCCTCTACCACATTGCAGTCTAACAGCCAATCACAGAGGACTAATCCAATAAAGTTCAAACAATCTATTTACTCAAACACTCACTCACTACTCACTACTTACTTGATCACTCACTCACTACTCAAATAATTTTTCATTTCAGATTTTTAAAATGAAGTACAGTGCAACTAAAATCATTTAGCATTTAGGAGTTACAAAGAATATGTGCACATACACATAATTTAAGCTAAATTTAAATTCTATTGGATTAAAATCATCAAATAAAAACTATTAATGCATTTATCCTAACAATTATTCTGATTAGAAACTGAAATTGTGAACTATGTGAAATTTTTCACCATTTTCTGATGTTATATAAACTAAACAATTAATTTAAAAAAATCAATATATTAATCAATAACAAGACTAAGAGTCTTCAGCCACACTAGCATCTCTGTGAGGCTGTACCATAGACTGTATATAAAGATGGACGACACGTCTCCACCATGGATGTATTATTAAAACTGGATACCGGACCCCAAGATGGTGCCTATTCAGTCCAATGAGAACTGCTCGCCTGGCGCATTCGCCAAAAAAAGTTTCTAGCTTCAGCAGGGTAGTATTAACCTGACAGCGGAAGGGTTGATGATGTGTTCAGTGACAAACGGGCCAATGTAACGGGGGTACAGTTTCTTGGATTCAGAAAGCCAAACGGAACCGTGGAACCACGGGCGACTAGGAACTGGTTGGGGACATAGCAGGCAAGCTGGTGGTTGATGGGCGGACTTCCCACGAGTGCAAACAGTGCATGCAGATACGAAGGCATGGGTATCTGCCTCCATGGTCAACCACCAGAAGTGTCGCTTGAGCAGGGGAGAGAGTACGGGTCATCCCAAGGTGACAGGCAAAGCGGGAATTGTGCGCCCACTGGAGAACCTGGGAACAAGCAGAGTCATGGACAAACAGACGATTTGGTATACCGTTACCGGGATCTGGCTGGTTCAGCTGGCCCTCTCTTATTACAGACTCGACCTCCCAGGTGACGGTCACCAAAACACAGGTAGGAGGGAGGATGGTGTCAGGTCCGGAGGTGTTGTCTTGGGAGATGTATTGACGGGATAGTGCATCAGGCTTAATATTTTTGGACCCGGGTCTGTAAGTGAGGGTAAAGTTAAAACAAAGTCCAATGTGCTTGACGGGAGTTGAGTGTCTTAGCTGTCTGGATGTAGGCAAAGTTTTTGTGATCAGTCCACACTACAAAAGGTTGCACTGCTCCCTCCAACCAGTGCCTCCACTCCTCCAGTGCTAACTTGATCGCCAGGAGTTCCCTGTTACCTACATCATAATTCTGTTCTGCCAGGGAGAGGTGACGAGAGAAGAAGGCACAGAGATGGAGTTTCTGGTCAGTGGCCGAGCGCTGGGAGAGCACAGCCCCTACCCCTAGGTCAGAGGCATCCACTTCAACCATGAACTGACGTGAGGGGTCGGGCTGGATCAAGATGGGAGCTGAGGTAAAGAGGTCCTTAAGTTTAGCTAGGGCCAAGTCTGCTTCAGAGTTCGAGGTAAAGGGGATGGTGGATGAGGTAAGTCTTGTGAGGGGTGCTGCTACTCTGCTATAGTCTCTGATAAATCACCGCTAAAAGTTGACAAAACCCAGAAAGCATTGCAGTTGCTAATGTGTTGTAGGGGTCGGCCACTCCACCACAGCTTTAATTTTCTCCAGGTCCGTCTTCACCTGCCCGCTCTCAATGATATACCCCAGGAAACTCACAGAGCTGGTGTGAAACTCACACTTCTCAGGGGTGTAGAGTCTTGTCCTTCTTGCCCACAAAAAAGAATCCTGCTCCTACTGGGGAGGACGAAGGACAGATTAAGCCTGCATTCAGAGCGTGGTTAATATATTTTTTTCCATAGCCTCCCTTTCTGGCCAAGACAGATTGTACAGTCTGTTGGTGGGGAGAGGCGCACCAGCAAGGAGGTCAATGGCACAGTCATAGGGGCGGTGAGGTGGAAAAGATTAAGCCAGGTCTTTTCTGAAGACTTCACTTAAATCATGATACTCAACAGGGATATTGGACAGATCAGGAGGTTCAGGGCTGAGAGGTGGAGCAGTGACCTCTGCCGTGGACAAGGCAGATTGCAGACAAGTGGATAGACAAAAAGAGCTCCAACTAATAATTCCCAGTCAATGTGAGGGTTAAGTTATTGTAACCAGGGAAAACACAGAACTAAAGGGGTCACCGGGGAGGAGATTAGTTTAAACTGGATGTTTTCTCTGTGGTTACCTGACAGAACTAAGGTCACGGGAACTGTGCAGTGGGTGACCTGCAGCAGAAGTCTACCATCCAGGGCTTTAGCTTTTCACAGGACCTCAAGCAACTCTGTGCGAATGCCGGCCTGAAAAGCCAAATCTTTATCTAAGAAATTACCTTCAGCACCTGAGTCAATAAGAGCCAATAAAGGCAGAGAGAACTGATTGCTACAGAGAGTGGCCTGGATTTGTAATCTAGGGGAAACTTGGGCTGGGGGATTACTTTGGGGGCGCTGACTGAATACCAGAGAGCATTGTAGAAGAAACCCCCTGCATTCTGTTAAGTCTCCAGGGGTCCAGAATCGGGAGCGTAGGAATCCCTGAGTGGTGGCGATGCCGGCAGTGGATTCACTGGAGCAGCCTATGTTGTTTGCGCCACCAGGGCAAGAGAAGAGAGTTGAGTAGTTAGTCTAGAAACTTGATTAGTAAGTTGAGTGATCTGTGTTACCATGGCTTGGTTGCTGTCAGAGAGAGCCCGGAGAATCTGCTCATGCTGACCCAAAAGAATCCCCTGAATGGTGAGGGCTTCGTGGAAGGATGCCACTTCTGGGTTTGTGTCCGCTGGATCCATGTCAGGCCAGATCATTCTGTTAGGGTTAACGATCTAAAGGACCCAAAAGCAGGACGCAGAGAGAGAGAACTGGATGTTAGTTCAGTCAGTCTTTACTACAAGTGATACAGTGGATCACTTGTGGGTGAGAGCTAAAGAGTGGGCGAGGCAGGCAGAGGATGCTGGAGCCGGTGGCAGGATTTCCGATGAGGCCCTTGGCGTGCTGGCAGGACTCTGAGGACTATTGTCTGACAACGATTTAGCCTCTGGGGGCAACGGCCAATGTTTCGGGGCTTCCGGTGTAGCCAGTGGATATCCGGAAGTCTTCCTCGTTGTTTACAGTCCGATTAGCAATCTCGGAACCCATTGGCTGACAATTTGAATGCAGATAATTTTTTAAAAAGCAAATAGAAAGTTAATCTCTAAGCTTCCAAGATTGATAAAAAGCTAAATCGTCGCCAGACAATAGCCGATGGGTTCTGAGATTGCACTTCGGCCAATGCGTTCCGCCTCTTTTGCTCTCCACACAGACTGTTTATCTGCATGCAACCAAAGCCAGCTCAAACGTGATTGGTCAATACTACTCAGACTACAAACAGAAACCAGAACGCTTCCAATACGAAAATCTTGTCCCTTGCCTACAGAGTCTGCATTCATATCATTTTGTTGGTTTGAAAGTTGAAGTTAAAATTCGCCTACATCACCTTTCGATGTTCCTACTCCACGTACAATTCCTGAAAAGAAGTCTGCAGGTACCGCCGCGACTACTTCAGTCAGAGCAGCTGTCAATCACAGCTGTCAATCATGATGTCATACCCCCTTTTTATAACATCAAATATCTAATTAAAACCAAACTCAGAAAAATTAACACTTGAACATTTATCAACTTGATGAGAACTACCTAAAATGACAGAAACCATCTTTGGGAAAAAATGTAATTGATGTGTAATTTTTTAGTTTGGCCCATGTCCTTCCGCTAACATGGAGGGGGTGTATCTCCGTTTGTAACATAACATGTAACATGTTATGTTACAAGTTATGCCATGTTTGGCTTCACTTTTGGGGTTGTTTTCATGTTGTCCATCTTTATATACAGGCTATGGGCTGTACTTGTAGGTAGAGCAGTGACATACTAATATCAGCTTGCTAACTTGCTCACATTGACAAGGTTACCGACCAACGTGGCTAGTGTGGCTAATTGAAATAATCATTAATTGCAGCCCTACTTTATGTACTGAAATGTATGAAAATTTTCAGCGTTATACCCATATTTAAACAATATCATGTTTTGCTCCTCTCAATAACAGCAGGCGTTTCACCAACGTTTTGAGTGTGGCCGTTCGGAACTATAAACACCTTTGATTAACAACATGGTCAGACAACACATCATGCGAACCAGTTATTTTCTAACATATCCCGACCCTAACATTTAGTTACATCTGGAAGCGGTCCAGTAAAATCACTACCCGTTGGCCACATAAGAGCCCCACTGATGCTATTGGGGGTAAAGGGCCCTGCTCAATGGTGGTAATAACCTTGAGGCCACCACTGTCCTCTGTTGAGAACATGTAAAACTGTAGTGTTACAGCAGGGGATTTCCCTAGAGTTTATTAAGCATGGTGGAGAGAAGAGTGCTGCTGCCTTCTCCTGCTACATTTTGCCTTATTACATCGTTGCCTTGGACACTATTTGTCTGTAAGTATTTTTTTTTAAATCATTTTTAGATTGTAGAAGCAAAATATAGTTGCTGTGCTTTTGTTTTGCTTAGTGAATAAATGTACATCATCATTACACTCTATCTCATAGGAAGACTCACTTCATCAACAAAACAACTGTAACAAAAGAGTTTCCCCTCGGGGATCAATAAAGTATTTCTGATTCTGATCTGATTAATCAAAATTCTGTACTCATACCACACTCACAGACTGAGCAGCAAGTGAACCATGGTTTACATGCATCATCAGCGTCAGCGTCTATACACAGTCCCAGTGACTTGCTGAAAAATTTCTCACTCTGTTCAAAAACATACAGATGCATCAATAGTCATCTAAAATGAGATCTTTAAAATACGATGGTCTGGTACCATGATGACTTGGAGACTTCCCATGATGCGCCTCTTTCCTCTCTCCTTCTCTCCCTCTCCATCTGTATGCATTTTTATCCTATTACTGCATGTTACTAACCCAACATCTTCTCTGTCCCGTACTTTTGTGCTTTCTCATTTCTCTCCTCTCTCCTTCTGTCGCTTTCAGCAGGTATTTCTGCCTCCAGAGCTGCAGAGACTGGATCTGTGGTTGTGGGCCACCTGCTGCCCCCGTGTTCCTGCTCGACAACTGCTACTACAGTTGTTGTTATTGGCTCTGTTACTAATACTGACATTCCTATAACTGTCATTCCTATTATTACTAATTTATTAATATTAACACTACAATTACTATTCTACTATTTTTTTTTAAATAAACAAATAAATAATTCTACGTGGTCTTTGCATTGTGCCCCCCCCAACCCCTTCCTCTCTCTCTCTCTCTCTCTCTCTCTCTCGAAACCTAACATGGCCCACCACTGAGTCTGGTTCTGTCTGCCATGCTTGCTCATGGTGGGATTTGTTGGGTCTCTGTAATTAATATTATAAAGAGTAGGTCTAGACCTGCTCTACAGGAAAAGTGCAATGAGATAACTTCTGTTATGAATTGGCGCTATATAAATAAAATTGAATTGAATTGAATTGAAAATTACAAAACAATACTGGGGTAGTTATTCAGCTTTATCATGCAGCATTAGATAAACCACAAATAATGAATCAATAAAAACACATAACTCACGATATTAAAGCCATAGAAGCAGAGACATTTCTAATTACTTTTACTTCAAGTGTAGAAGAATCTTTTGTTGAAGAAAACTTAACTTAGGTTCCAAATTGAATAAGAGTCTTTACTTAAATTTTGGTGGCTGTGATGAGCATTCATGCAGCATGGAGAGATACACACACGTAGTATCTGCACCTCTCTGCCCAACCTAAAGGCAGAGTTTTTTTTACTAAATAGGCCAATGCACATGTTTGAGATGGCCAAAAAGTGAATTGAATTCCGGATGTTTCCGGATAAGAGAATTTACACTTCAATGTTACTTGAGTCACATGATGCCCATCTTAAGATAACTTGTTATTGTAATGACAAAAATGGTAAAAGAATAAAAAATGGTTTGGTAAATCTAATGTGGAAAAGGAGAACAACTATGCTAAAAAATGCACTATACTTTATGTGAGTATTGATCTGTTTCTGATGATAACATATGATCTCCAGCTCTGCAGACAACACGTCATTCGGGCTCCAATGAGTCTCAAACAGGACAGATGTCAGGTAACATTAGATGAGATCAAGTAGGCCATTCACAAGACCATCTATGAACCACGTCAGGGGTTACCATCTCCCCCTATATACAGCCACCTAAATTACCTGATATAAGATGACATAGGTTGACATAAGTTTTTTTAGTGTTCAAAGAATTTGGCTCCTAATGTGGTATGAATAAAGAAGCTTGGGGTCACCTTTTATATTTAAAAGTACAATGGCTCTTGCAGCAATACCTATATAACCTATGGCACATTTTTTTTAAAGTACCTCAACTGTTTTGTATTTTAATGTAGCCTACTTTAGTTATTATGGACTTCACTAAAGGTAGTCCTTTTTCCTTCTGCAGTGTTGTAACTGTTGCAGTAGGTCTGCTGTGTACTCAGTATTTTAATGTAGTCTAAATACTTCATAAACTGCTGGTGTTATAGCATTGGCAATGGGAAATAATTGCGCAAAACATGTAAATAACTAAAATTGTGCTTAGAGTGTTTTACCTCACAGAAATAAAATGGCTATAACAGGCCATATGGTTTGGATGTCAAAATACATAAATAAAATACAGGTAAAGATTGTATTCACCAAAGGTACAAAACCCTGCACAGCTATTAAATATATATATTTGTAATTTAAAAACAAAAAATCATTAGTTAGGTAGCAGGTCTGCAAAAACCTGATTAAAAGTAGTTACCTAATAGGCTACACTACTGTTACAGCTGTCAGATTAATGTAGTCTCCCAAAATGGAAGGACAAAATACTCAGTGTCATGTGTCATCGGCTTCAACTTAACAACAATAAATGTACGTAGGCCTACTCCGTTAACGTTACTCCACCTCCGTAGTAACTTCAAAAAATGACGCTCACTAAGTTCCCAACTGATGAAGAAGGAAAATGTACTTTACAGAGTACCGTTATGGAAACCAGCTTAAATTAGCTAATCGGAGGACGGGCTAGCTAAAGTTGAGAGCAGCGGCGAATAAAGCAGAGCCGAAGTGAAAGTGTACCTCTCCCCTCGCTCTCTGCTGGTGTGTGACCTTCATAAGCAGCAGAAATATCTGCATACCTCCGTCCCCACAGCCCACCTCGGCGTCTGAAAACGCCTCCAGGTCGTCTTCGTCGTCGTAATATCCCTTAGTAATATCGTTGTCCTCTTCCTCCCCGCTCAGCGCTGACACCCTCTCACTTGTCATGCTGATTTCTTCTTTTGTCGCCTTGCTTCTGGTTTGGATTTAAGCCGCTTGTGGTGTCCAGCTTTTCCACATTGTCACCTGATACGTGAGAGCCATGCTCGTGAACATTCATCCTCCCCTGCCTCCAGTCCGAAACATTGAAGCCTCAAGGCTATAATTCTGGTGGGGTTATGGATGAGACGAAAGGAAGTGGGCTGCCTTCTCAACGTCTAATAAGATATTCGGTCTTTAATAGACTTATATTAACATAAATGAAACGTACATTTCCACTTCTAAAATTCTTGGGAAAAAAAGATCTTATTCTGGAAACTGAACATTGAGTCATATGAAGGACATGTTAAACTATGAGAAACACATAGCATGCCATCTCAGCATGTTTTTATGCTTGATTGAAACACATTTTTATACACGTCAGTCACAGAAAAATTTGTATATGTTAGAATGGTTTCCTAATGAATTTCTTTAATACAAATAGTATTTTCTTATTGATCACATTAGATTGTATCTAACATGGTTTTGTTATTCCTTTAAGAAATATAGGCCTAAGCAACTTTTCAGTCAACTATAGTGGATGGTAAGCACAGAATAACAGCCAGGCACTCATATAGTTGTAAAAAAAATTAAAAAATAAATAACTACCTTTACATGGGAGATTTTTACAAAAATGTAATGGTGGAAATATATCCCCACCTTTTAAAGTGATTAATTCATCAATATTTTCTCAAATAGTCAATTTTTATATCATAATGTCCTGTGTGACACCGTGGCATGACAGGACTGACATTATGGATTTTGTTGATGCAGGAAAAGTTATGTTTTGTGTTCTTTAATTAAGTTTTAAGATCTTTGCTGTTGCTCTCTCCATAATTTGCACCTAAGTCTTTGGTCTCGCTCATTCAACTCGTGAACACTTTTCCTCCTTTCCTTTTTCTGCCTCCATCTCTCCCTTTCTTTCTGAAGATGTTTCTCCTTTCTCTCAGCTGCACTAACTGGAGCCATCTAACTGCAATCTATATGAATTGAAATAATTACTACTCATTATTACTCAAAGCTAATATAAATTACAATTATATCTATATATGTGTTGAAAAAATCATTAATATACACAGAAAAAGTACAAAAAAAGTGTGTGCTTGCTGTGCAAATTGCTGGTGATTGGCATGATTTCTGGACTTTATAATCATAAGAAAATAAATTTACATGGGAGTGAATGGGAGCTTTAAAACACTTGAGCAGTAGACTTTAATAGAGTATGATATGTAACTTATAAACTGTACATGTTATCATGAGTCAGTGTTCAATAGTCACCATTTTACTGTAAAGTACAGTTTGTAGCGTATACAGGGACCAACTTATAAATACAATGGGAATGAATGGGCTTCCATAGACTTTAATCAGAATCAGAAATACTTTATTGATCCCCGAGGGGAAACTCTTTTGTTACAGCAGCTCACTATCACATCAGTGCACACAGGAATAGAAGAACTAAGCAAAAAATATAATACACTATAATACCGGTAAGATAAATTAACTACCAAGTGGGTATAAGTATAAAATTAAAATAAGTGTAAAGATTGATAAGATAAGATTTTTCATTTGAGAATTATATAAACAAACTGAAGTTTTTAACATTAAGTTACATCCATTATACACTCATAGAGCACACTACAGCCTGGTAAAATATGGAAAAATTACATAGAACTATTACATAAAAATGGAGAAACCTCCTCCCCTTCTTCCACCAGTGCCTTGGAGGAAGGAGGGGAGGTCTGCCCTGCCATTTTGTGTGAATCATTATCCATAGCTAAAGAATCAAGCAATGTGATTTTATCAAGATATCTTACGGGAAAATGGTGGTTAATAGTTAGGCCTATATCGAACAAAGTTTAAAAAAACATCAAAAAACAAAGCATGCTCTTATATGTTATACATAGGGATAGGTAGGTTAGGATTTTATCAGTACTACTACTCTTATCAATACTCCTTATCAGTTCTTTTTCAATTCAATTCAATTCAATTTTATTTAGATAGCACCAATTCATAACAGAAATGATCTCATTGCACTTTTCCTATAGAGCAGGTCTAGACCGTACTCTTTATAACAATAATTACAGAGACCCAACAAATCCCACCATGAGCAAGCACTTGGTGACAGTGGCAAGGAAAAACTTCCTTTAAGAGGCAGAAACCTTGGACAGAACCAGACTCAATGGCGGGCTGCCGTGTTAGGTTTTGAGAGAGAGGGGGACGGTTTTGTGGGAAGGGATAGGGTTAGGGAGGCACAATGCAAAGTCCACATAGAATTTTTTTATACAGTAGAAAAGTTATTGTAGTGTTAATATTAATAAATTAGTAATAATAGGAAGGACAGCTATAGGAAGAATAATGTCAGCATTAGTAACAGAGTTAATAACAACAACTGTAGTAGCAGTTGTCGAGCAGGAACACCGGGGCAGCAGGCGGAAAGGCAGGAAAGTCTTTAGCCTACTCTTAGATTTCATTCATAAAGAATTGATTTTAAAAAAATGTTTCATTTAAAAAATTAAAATAAATTCAGAACAGGATTAGAACTGATTTATATTTTAAATATAACTAAGTGTTGTTTCTAGAGCAGCAATAGAAATGTTTACAGCAGTAAAGTAACTAAATAGACTAAATAATATTTCACTGGAAACTAATCTAAAATGTCAGTAACATAAATAATATTCCTGATATCAAAATACAGACTGAAGTTTTGAAGACCTGCCTACAGGTAGCGCTAGGGAGGAGGGGCTGGTTTGTCTCAGACTGTAGCATAGACTGTATATAGCTAAGTTTACTTACAAGACTTTGACTAGTTTCAATATACGTTACAAAGGAAGATAAACAGTTGGGCTACATATAGACAGATTTGGTTAAATTCATTAAAAAAGCTAAATTAATTGTGTCTCCACTAGTTTGTTTCTTCAATTTTGCCTTGACCTGGCTGACAGTTTTATCAGCTAGAAACTGGTGAATTGATATTTCCGGTAGTGTGTGAATGCCAGCGCATAATACTGTAAGCCAGTTTTGAGTCTTCTCAGCAAATTGGTTACTGCATCGTTCTACCACTGCCAGTTACTAAGGAATGTTGGTGTGCACGTTTTAGTTATTGTTTTTTAAAACGACGTTATGGATTCAGTGTTACTGCCTGTACATAATATTGTTGGGAATCTGGTAGTGCAGGTTTGGTTATTAGTAAATATCAAATATATTTATTATTTTAATAAAATTATTAATATCACTAAAATGATTAATAAGGATTAATAATTACAGGGCACCACCCAGAGATCAGGGACCAATAACCAAAACATGCAAGAACCGAAATGGTTGAGTAGAGGGTGTCCTCTACTCGTCGTTATTTCCCACAGCAAAGTAAAATCACACAACAATGAAGCTAGGTTACAATAACACAGTTATAAACCTATCTCTGCCCAGACACAAGCCTCTTACTTGAGATCGCGCTTGATAGCGATTTAATTCGTCAGTCCATTTGGGTTATCTGGCGAAGTCTTCTTAGGCTTGGATACTGACGGTGGCTGGGGTACCGCTCTCTTGGCACGTTCAACGGCGAAGCTGGTCCTCGGGCGGAAGCAGAGGAAAACAACAGAGTCAAGAGGGAAGAGAGCGGGGCGTGAGGAAAACGGTTATCGGCATTTTCCTTCTGCAGATATATGAGATCACTATGTGGTGTATGACGATCACCTTCAGAATCCAAAAATGTGTTCAGCAAACACAAAAACAGTCTGTTTCTCGTCCAGCAAGTTAAGACCTTCACCTAGGGAAAAGTTCAACGTTGAAAGCAGGTCACCTACTACAGCAACCGGAGTCGCAGTGGAAAGGCGATAGGCGAGCAGTGTGCTCTGAATATTATAGACTTGATGATGTCATGGCCACATCACAGGAGTTTCCTGCGCTCCCGTGGTGGCTCTTCCAGTAGGAATCCAAGATTTGGATTCAAACTTAATTCTCACACTCAGGTGAGATTTAATGGATCTGAGGGGATTTGCGGCTGTTTCTTTGTTAAGACTTCGTTCCTTACATGAAGGCCTCTCCTTTGTTCCCATGTGGTGATGTCCCAACAATATACTGCTTTCTTCCAGATATTCAATAAGCAATTCAGCCCTGCACAGGGAGCTGAAGAAAAATTTTGCCTTTTACTCTTACAGTACAATTCCCAATCAGACTACAGTAACTTTAACGTTACTGATTGGGCAGTTTAATAATTAATTACATTTGGGAAGCTGACAAACTAGAACGTTGTTGAATATTACTGTTATTAATGGCCATATGTAATATATATATGGGTCGATTTTCCTCCAAATTTGACATTTGGCATATCTTTGAATGGAGTGGTCAGCTAACCCATTTGGACACCACGTGTCAAAAATGTTCCCACCTGTCACTGTGACTTTTGATAACCAAGTTTAGGGTCAGGTTACAGTTGCAAAATGTCATTTGCCATCAACGTAAAAATATGAAATTCAAATATGTTCCATAAAACAGGCTGCTCTTTAAGTCTGGCTTGGTTCCAACGCCAAAGGATGTTCCTAAAGGAAGATAGCTAACAACAACAAAAAATCTCTCCAATCTGCCCAACTTTCACAGAGAGTCTCACCCCATCCTCACTTGATTATTCAAATATACCAGTTTTTTCCCCAGATGCTGCAGAGGGGATTTGGTGGGTTTGTTCTAGGCCCCGCCCACATTGCGTGTGCAAAATTTGGGATCTCTGGGATGTTTCTATGAGAAAATATGAATATTAGAAATATTACTAAAAAAAACATTAGGGACACCTGGCGACCTTTTGACCTTTGTGCAGGTTTTTAGACACCTTAACCTGCACCCAGAACCACCAAATTCATGTAAGATCTTCACTGCAACACCAACTTTCAGTGGGAAAAGTTTACAAGTTTCCATCCAAGGGTCAAGATCCAGTGAAATGCACTCACGAGGCCTTTTGAGGCAGATTTCCTTAGGTCTGGGTCCATTTGGGAACATTTTTGACGTTTTGGATAAACAGTGGGGGTGTTCCCAAAAGTCAAGAATGTTCTTGTTTGTCATGACATTTGGGAATCCTGTCCTGGGCACAAACCCTGACCACCCCATTCGACAGTAATCGACACTTAAATTTTGACATTTGGCATACCTCACAATGGAGCAGTCAGTGTTTGTCACACTGACATTTGGAAACCCTGAACATCCCATTCAAAGGTGTGCCAAATGTCAAGTTTCAGGTGTCAATTCCTTACATTTTGACATTTGGCACACCTTTGAATGCGGTCATCCCAGTTGCTATTTGGTACAACTGCCATTTCAAAAATGTTCCTGGGTGTCACTGGGTGGGGGATGAGCCTTGCACTCTGGTTGAAAATGTGGCTGGTGGTCAAGTTCTAAAATAAATTAGCCTGTCATTACTGCTGGAATCCAACTTAAATCTGATTTCCAGTATTATTTAACATACATGTAATATTCTACACTGACCCAAGTACCAATCTCTTATCAAGACCCATTCTGATTTAAAGAACAGGATTTGCATTGTCACATGACAAAAAGCCACAATCTGAAAACCAAAAGTAAATGTAAGCGCTGCAGCAACACCAAAAATCCAAACACAAGATTGGACCTGCTTTCTCTCATAGATTGATTGACAGACATTTAATTTAATACAGGGACAAACGCTAGTTTTCTGTTGGCGCTAAAGATGTGTTTACATCAGTATTGTCTGTAAAAGCTGGAGCAAACGAGCCAATTTTTAATTATGATACGTTGAGAAACAAGTCAAATGTATGTTGTAAAAAAAACAAAATAAAATACAGTCTACATTTTTGGGAAAGGCCACCTGGGTTTCTGTCATCCCTGCACAGTTTTATATGTTGTGTTTTATTTTATGTTTTTGTTTTTTTTTATATTTTGTACAATAAAAATAAATCTAAATTGAACTATAAATGTTCCCACTTTCATTTTGTCAAATTTGTTATGGCGGTTGCATGAATGAATTTTAATGTTGACATTGAATTGCATCTTCTAAGTCTAAGTTTTCAGTGCCTGTATTTCAAATATTCCAGACAATTTTTCTCTTTTTCTCATAATAAAGACAGTAATCAAAATTTGTTTAGTAATAAAATTTCAGCTCTCCAGTCCATGAGCTGCTCTTACAACAGAAACCACAAGGGGGAGACAGTAAACACAGGATCAATGTGGATCACTGTCAGTTACAATAATAATGAGCCTTCAGATTCAGTATCAGTATCAACTTCAGTGGGCAAGTAAGTTGACAATTAAAAGGAATTTGGTCTGACGAATATACAGGCAGGTACATAGGAGATCCACTGTCATTTAAAGGTCCAGTATGTAACATTTAGGAGGATATATTGGTAGAAATGGAATACAGTATCCATAAGTATGTTTTCAATAGTGTATAATCACCTGAAAATAAGAATCGTTGTGTTTTGTTACCTTAGAATGAGCCGTTTTTATCTACAGAGGGAGTGGGTTGCCTTCCATGGAGGTTGCCATGTTGCACTGCCATGTTTCTATAGTAGACCAGAATGGCCAAACCAGTAATTGGCTCTAGATAGGACCTTTTATGTTTTTTGTGAGTTTCGCGGCCACCTTAGTTTCTCCTATACATTTGGAACGGGAGGGTGATGTGAGTGGTGATGCCACTAAATCCTACATACTGGACCTTTAAAGATTTATAGTAGAGACACTCCAAAAAAAAAAAAAAAAGGAAAGAGGCATTTTGCTGTTTGAAGTTTTGGTTTTACTTTGAAATCATCATCAGGAGCAATGACTTGTATCACAAAGCAAGATTAGTAGGTTACTTAGAGGGGTGTTTCATAAAGGCATAAAGCCTGTCTTGAATGAGCCTAACAAACTGAACCATGATCAATCTGTTTCATGAGGCTGGTTTAGTGAAACCTTCAGGGAACTTTGGAGAAAACACTGTGATTCAGTTTTGCAGATTGATTGTAACACACTGGTTCAGCCTGAGATGAAGCTAAACCTGAAAACTAACCTGATTAGGACCAGGCTAGTCTGGAGGGATCAGTTACCAGGTAACATACGTTACTAACATTTAATTCTCCTTTATGAAACACAGTTTCCTGGAAATAAGCCTGACTTACTGAAATAAGCATATTTTAACTGGTAATCTTGCTTTATGAAACGCACCTAAACTGTCTTTGGACTTGACTCAGGTTCCCAAAGCTGGCTCACTTTTAACTGGCATATATCTCAATGGTAAAATATGATATATAAGCTAACCTGCTATAGAGCAGGGGCCTGTAACATGAAACAAGTTCAAGTCAAGGTCAATTCATGGTTTCCGTTTGTGCGAGGTCTGCATGAGTCCACGTGACATATATTTTGTCATCTGCCAAAGTCTGTGAGGGTCTGTGTGGACCCCTGTGCGGACGTCAGCGTGTAGCCCAAAATTTGTGACAGCACGGACAGTACACACTACAAGTGCACCGTCTGACAAACAAAGGAACTCTTCTTCTTACTTTCAGGAGGGAACATGACTGCGTATGCAGACCTCCCGACTGTAGTATGTACTGTATATATGCGCGATGTAGGAGCCAAGATTTTCGTGTGCGCTGGCAAAACCTTTTTGTTCAAAACTTGAATTGGGCTGGCCAAGGCCATAAGTGATATGAATAGTTTTCTGACATTAAAGTTTTGAGGTTTGTTTGTGAGACTTTGACCAATATTCTGCTTTTTTTCCATGGGTTTTTCTGTTGGACTTTGCCTGAAAGTTATCAAACGCTATTGCTAAAGCCTGGCTTTCTAATCGTTGTCTGCTTAATAGCTTGGCATCCCCATTTACTGTAAAAAGAAGTCAGTCTGCTAACATATTGACTCCTGAAGAAAAAGGGACAGTGGAAAATCTGAAATGAGTTCATGACTATGCCAAACAACAAACTGGCTGCTGAAGAGTTCGTAAACTCTCTTAGCTGTCTTGCTTGCTGCAATTAATAAGATTTCTGAGTCACAACGCTGCTTCATGGGGAAACTTGGGGAATCCATAGAGAAACGCGTTTGCTGAGAAATGCTGAGAAAATTCTCTCTACCTCCGTGCAAGCTATCATCAAGAGTGGATCCCTTGGAACTCAAAGTTAATACTTGGTCTGGTGAAAATAAGTAGCTGCTTGAAAACATTATCAATATGAGTGCGTATACCAGACATTGGAACTAGAAGATCTCCGAGATTCCTGCCAGACAAGGCGAGAATGTTAAAATGACTGTGATTGACCTCTTTTCCTGTGTTTCTCCTGGCCTCATGGATTCTCTTCAAATGACAGTGGATATCACCCACAAGCTGGGTCCATGGAAGAAGATGGAAGAACAGCAACCACTGTGTCGCATCATAATTGTGTTTCTTCGAACACACAGGGATCAAGTCTGGGCTGACACTAAAAAGTCAGCAGAAGAAAATAAAGATATCACTTGACTCAGTATGTGAATGATGCAAGAGCCAACCTGTGTCCAATGGTGGCGGAAGCGAGGAAACAAAACAAAAGAGCAGGCTTTAGTGGCTTTTGCTGTCATTGCTGGTAAGAAGGTCTCTGTAGATGATTTGACGTGAAGTGACTGTACGGTTGATTCAGCAACAGTTGTTTGGGAAAACTTAATTTGCCTTAGTATGAATGCTGTGTTATAAGCTACATATTTTTCTTCTGATTTTCCCTCAGTAATTTTTTCTCTTTTTGAAAACAAAAATGTTTTTTTCTTTGTTTTTATGGAGAGATATCTATAGATCTTTTACTTTGTAACTAAGTAACCACTAAGTCCTACACACTGCTCCTTTAGTGTTTGCTTAACATATAAGGTTGGGCTTTTGAATTTAATTTTTTCACATTTCTGTCAACCTTTTACACAATAACTACTACTGTTTGAGTAGCATTGCTCATCTTTATTTCTGTGTCACAGGTTCATTTTTCTTGGTTTTCTCTCAAAACAGGGAGTACGAGAACTAACTAAAAGAAAAGCTTTATTTTTATTTTGTAGTTCTCAAAATAAGGACATCTGTTTTTCACAAGAAACATATTCATCTTCGAAAAATTAAGCTTCCTGCTGATCTACAACATGCTGCCAAAAGTTCACTTTTGCTTTGTTTATGGCAGTGGTTCATTTTACTCTTAATAATATATATGCAATATGTGCTGCTCTGTGGCTGTGAACATTGCAGTTTTGTCTTTACATATATGTTCTCTTTGCTGTGAATTAATGCGATCAGTGCTTGTTCCAAAGTCATGAAATAAACCCGACTTGACTTACTCTGATCTCATCAGCTCTGAGTTGGCTTTATGAAACAGATTAACCCCGGTTCGGTTTGCTCATTCAAGACAGACTTTTCATGATAAGCCCTGCTTTTCTGGGCCTCCTTTATGAAACACCCTAAATGGTGACAATGGATAATTTTTATCTTTGGTCCTGACCAAATGAACCATATTACAGGTGTGGAAGTCACATGTTGGTTTTCACTTAAATTTCTCACCCATCTGTAGTTTACAGCAAATGTTACAGCATTCTGAGCATGACAAGTAGTCAGGCACATCATAGTGAATATCTACCAGCTTGTCATGTAATAAAGCCTCTGATGATCTCTGAAGTCTGACTAGTGGATTTTTATGTTTGATAAGAACTACACAGTTTTTAACCCAGCTGTCATTATATTATGACCTTACTTGAATTTCAATTTAGCTGGAGATTTTTTTTCTCTATCCCATTTTGTTATCATGTGCAACAAAAGCTTAGATTAAAATGACAGCAAAGCAAAGTAAGTCAGAGACTTCATCTGGGTGTCCTGATCCTAATCCACACGGAAGGCATTTCAGAAAGATTCACCAAAGACATGCAGGCCTACACTAATACAGTGTTTGTCGGTGTGTGTGTGTAATGGAGATTCAAATCACGCTATTCCCCAGATGAGCTGGAAGTCAGCTGACACTTGTAATTGCACATCACAGATGAACTGGTCATAAACACGATTAAACCTTTTTACATGACAGTGTGCACACGTAGATGGAGGGTTAAAGGTATTATTGTAGCTGTATGTACTACTCCCATTCTCTCTCTCTCGCTCTCTCTCTAAGCTGTAATGCACTTCAACAGCTGGCATCCTCTCAGCACATCTTCCCACACTGAGTAGCCAGCCTGCTGTTGTTGCAGCAGCATCATCCTCTTACATCTCACATCACAAACACAGCTACAACTCTTTGAAAGGCTTTTTTGGATTTTGCATGGATGCTCCTTTTTGCTACAACAGGGAGTAACAGAAGTCTGAAGGCTCTATGGAGGATAAGGTAAAACTTATGGAACTGGACAATGTATTTCTTGTCTGTGAGAGCCTAAAATTGAACAAATATTTTAACAAAAGCTAGCCTCGTTGAAATACCAATAATCACATTAAAAAGTGTTTTTAACAGCAGCAAATGCTATAGCTTCTCTTTTGAGTCCTACTGAACACAGTTTCTTACATTTGTTAGCAGTATATTATTTGTTAGACAAGCCTTAAATTAGACATCCCCCATTTGCACTATTCTTGCTTGCTCCATGCTTCTATTATGGCAATTCAAACTTTATTCAAGGTGATTCAGGATTAGTATACCAGTGCTATTTTAACCCTTGTAGCCTACTTACTGGTGACAGGGCAGTGAAATGAATAGTAGGTTAAGGTTAAGGTTCAACTTTATTGTACAATAAATTATAAGTGATATATTATACAATACAGGATTTCACAATGAAATGCAGTTGTAACCCCCTCCATGCTACACACACAGAAAATGTATAAACAGATATTCAAATATCTAAATTAGGAGTGAATATAAAAAATAAAATATGCAATAAAATAGAACAAACAACATAAAAGTAGCTCTAAAAGAAAATACATACATACTGTATACATACAAAAATATATACAATATGTGTAATACGAGTGTTTTAAATTATAGTGCAAATAGAACTGGTTACAGTGGGAATAAGGGTAGCAGATGGGATATTATACAGTGATTTGTTAAAAAATGTCAGTAATGACAATGGGTAGCTGGTTGGCACATGTTCTTAGTAGACAGCCAGGGATGTTATCAGGCCCAGCAGCTTTATGCAGGGCTCTTCTCACATCTGCTGTGGATACTGACAGTGAGCAGTCCTCTCGTGGCAGAGTAGACTTGACAGCTGGCTCTTTGTTGAGGAGATGGCAGCGGCGGATGGCCGCCCACCATTGAGTCTGGTTCTGTCCAAGGTTTCTGCCTGTTAAAAGGAAGTTTTTTCTTGCCACTGTCGCCAAATGTTTGCTCATGGTGAGATTTGTTGGGTCTCTGTAATTAATATTATAAAGAGTACGGTCTAGACCTGCTCTATAGGAAAAGCGCAATGAGATAACTTCTGTTATGAATTGGCGCTATATAAATACAATTGAATTGGTTTGAGATCAAAGCGAGCATAAAAGGTGTTAAACTTATCTGGTCTTTGGTGTTGTTGGTGTTGAGATCTCTCTCCAGTCTCTCCTGAGACCTCTGCTTTACCTCCTTGGTGCCAGCACCACCTCATCTCTCTATTCATCCAGGCTTTTAGGTTGGGGAATGATTTTATTGTCTTTGTGATCACCACATCATCAACACATTTGCTGATGTATGATGTCACTGAAGATGTATATTCCACAAGATTGATATGGTTCTCCTGGGTGGCGGCATTGCTGATCATGTGTCAGTCTGTGCACTCAAAACAGTCCTGTAGAGCTGCTGTAGCTTCATCTGTCTACACTTTAACTGTTTTTTCTGATGGTTTGACCCTTTTACTTAGCTGGGAAGCTGGGAAATGTGGTCTGATTTTTCAAAGTGGGGGCGGGGGAGGGCTTTGTAGCTACCAGGATCGTCCAGGGTATTGTTTCCCCCGGTGGGGGCGTAACCATGCTGGTGGAATTTAGGTAAAAGTTCTGATGTCTGTTTGATTAAAATCACCAGCTTCGGTAAAAATACCGTCCGGTTGTGTTGTCATGTGACTGCTGAGGACTTCATAAAGTTCCTGTTGTGCATTTTTTGAATTTGCGTCTGGGAGAATGTTAACAGCAGCAACAAAAACACTGATGAATTCTCTGGGCAGATATTATGGTTGGGATCGTAACATTAAAAATTCGACATCTGGGGAACATTGTCCATCAACATTGACTACGTTTGAGTACTATGCATCATTGATGGAAACACAGTGGCCGCCTCCCCTCGTCTTGCACAGAAAACGAAACACGGTCCACCCGTCGAGTGCAATAGCTTGAACCGGATGTTGGATGTTGTGGTGGAGCCAGGTCCCTGTTAAGATGTGGGCACAACAGCCTCTGATTTCCTGTCGCTGGGTTAGCCTGAGTCTCATTAAGTCCATTTTATGTTCTCTTATCCAGGCTCTCTTCCCCCTCTTTCTGGGGTGGTTGCACCAATTGCGGTGACGTTTGATCCGCCGGGTCTGGCTGGATGGCAGAAAATGTTGTGAGCAGTGATCATCTCAAGGTCTGCTGCACATAATCCAATCCCTGTGCTTCCTTTTACGAAGTTGATGAGTGTTTCTATGTCACAGTGCCTCGGTAATAAAGCCAAAAATATAACAAATAAAAACTAAAATTTAGCAAAGTTTGAAGGAGCTTCTGGCTGCTACATCTACATGCGGTGCCATCTTGTCTTCATTAGGAATTAATACTGGACCACTGTCTATGCTCGTAGAGAGGGGTTGAGGATGAGCAAAAGACAAAATCAGTGGCTGGAGCCAGAAGGTAGGTTCAATGTGATCAACTGTATTGAAACCCTTTTTTAGAAAAAGATAAATATTACTTTCATATGTGAAGCGCTTTGAGTTGTCAGAAGACTAGAAAGGTGCTATACAAGTACAGTCCATTTACCATTTACCATTAAATAAACAAACGAATACCCTATTTAGTGCACTAAAACTTGCTTGACACTAGGCTTAAACATAAACCATATTCATACACAGTATACCATTATTTAGAACATACACTATAAACCACATGAAAAATTGCAAAACGTAGACCACTTTAACTTCTTAATAAACAATTTTCAATGTCCTTAATTCCTTTTAAAGGAAGTGTTCCTTAAGCGTGATAAGGTTCAGTTCCTCCTTTGATATGTTAAAGTTGATATGTTAAAGTTTCCTCAGTTGTTAGCTTAGTCTGTAAGTTTCAGGTTTAAGTCTGTTCAGTCAGTTGAACCCGTTCTTACTTCCGAGATCAGTAATTGTTCTGGGTCAGTTTTAGTTTTGAGTGCACCCGATAATAATAAAAGCAAAGGGAATGTGAGGCTTGTGACACAGTCCTACCACACTGGTGTCATCAAATGTGTTGAGACAGAATCCTGAATCCAAGGTCCAAGGCACTTCAGGGGATCTCAAAAACCTAGCCTGTATAACAACAGGGCTATTATTTTCTGTCGAAACTTCGGTTTCAACTATCTATGGCCATAATGAATTATCACATCATCAAAATTCTCAATATGCTACTTCAACATAATAGCAATTATATAAATTAAATAATTTTTAAACTGTACTCCATCTTCTTGTATGAAATGCTTTCTTCTAACATCAATCATGTATTATGATTTTTAACCTTTAAACCATGAATTATGGCTTTTAACATTTTACCAATACAACATAAACCATTCATTTCTTTCTCTCGCTGCAGTGCATATATTCTAACACCATTTAGTTTTTTGATATCTTAAGCAGTAAAATTTAAAAGGTGTAGCTCACACATTTCCCAATGAGCAACCTTTTATAGTATTGAATGGGGCACCATCTTGTATCTACTGTAGGTCTCTTGATATATCCATTATCAATATTGTAGTGTGATGAGAAGGAAGCTCCCTACCTCCACAGAGAATTGAGTGCTTTTCCTGACCTTCCTGTTCACAAGACCTGTGGGTCAAGAAACAGGCCTGCAGGACTCACAGAGGATGAACAACGGACTGCTGAGTGCCAATTGGTGACGAACCTAAGCCAGTTTATTAATTTACGACCTGCTTTCACATGTTACACAACAATTAAATTAAATTAAATGTACCAATTGAAAACAACATTTTCCCCATAATTAGTACCAGTACATAATTCCTTCTAGGAAATGAAACTTCTCTTAAAAGTTTGGGAAATTATTGATCTGTAAAGTAACTAGTAATTAAAGCAGTTACAAAAATGTAGTGGAGTAAAAAAAATAATATTTACATCTGAAATGTAGTGGAGTATAAAGTGGCATAAAATGGACACATTCAACACATTCAATGCATCCTGGCTCTGCACCCACCACCTGCCTGGTAAAAACAATCTGTGATCAAAAATAAATCAAACAAATCAGTGACATGCTCCAAAAGTCAAACAGATGAGAAAACATCATAAAACATAGAATTTCATACAGTGTACCGTATACAGTGTAATTACAAATATACAGACCCAGCATTCATTGCGTGGGAAAAGAATGTGTATTTATACAGACATTTTTTTAACAATTGTATGTGATACAGGTGGGATCAGTGAGAGAACAGAATAAGAGTGAATGATGAGCACAAGTGTTTCAGTGTTGTATGTACACATGCTTTGGGTTCAAGACTGTTTTTAATCACCAACAAAGATTAAAGGTTGACATAATCTGACTATCAGCTCTAATACTACAGCACATGAAATCCTCCATTTGGGTCAGATGCTTAACATTAAAGGAGCAGGACAGTCAACTTGAGAATTCAGATCAGTGGTATTTCAACCCTTTCTCATTCCCAGGTCGCCAAATACATTACAAAATAACATTTTGTCATGCCCCTTGGCGTCTCATACAGACACACAAGGTACCCTTCAGTACTCCAATTTTAAAATCATCCACGGCAATATTAGACGCTCAGTGGAACTGCTCCGGCCGTCCACTCACTCCAATATTAACCTGACTGCGGCACTATAAGACGCTGTGAGCATCAGTCCCATTGGCGAACCGAGGACCCGCCGCCTGGAAGTATTTTCCTCACTGTCAATTCTGATGTTAAGGTTTTCTTTCAATGATATCCTCAACATTTCTCAAAACTAAAACATGAAAATGTCCTTGATAAGTCAACAATAAGATAGGTTAATGTTATGGCTATCAGTTTAGTTTATTTAACCTTTGATTCTGAGAAAAAAAGATTTTTGTTGTCAGTTTTGGATATCGGAAGACTAGCCTACATTACCCTTGATCCTTAGCCACCGCTGCAAGAAGAATCCAGCTCACCGCTAAACCTGAAGTCTGGTAGAAAACGTTTCAATTACTATAATAAAGTACTTATTGTACAATGAATTAACAGTCATAATCAGCCAGACATAGTGTGCCACATAGGTTTTTACATAGGCGTTTTGGCATGAAATGCTCCCTGATCCAGAAGAAAACTTTTTTTCTCTTCTCATTGGCTGTTTTCGGTGTCACTCGTTGACGTAATGCGGAAGCTGGCTAAAATATCTTAAATAAACCAACATTTTACTTTTTCTTAACATGAATTATCTAGATGCAGTGTAATTAGTAGTTTGGCTGTACTAGATATTTGATGTATTTAGTAGATACAGTGGGTACGGAAAGTATTCAGACCGCTTTAAATTTTTCACTCTTTGTTTCATTGCAGCCATTTGCTAAAATCAAAAAAGTTCATTTTATTTCTCATTAATGTACACTCAGCACCCCATCTTGACAGAAAAAAAAACAGAAATGTAGAAATGTATGCAAATTTATTAAAAAAGAAAAACTGAAATATTACATGGTCATAAGTATTCAGACCCTTTGCTCAGTATTGAGTAGAAGCACCCTTTTGAGCTAGTACAGCCATGAGTCTTCTTGGGAATGATGCAACAAGTTTTTCCACACCTGGATTTGGGGATCCTCTGCCATTCTTCCTTGCAGATCCTTTCCAGTTCCGTCAGGTTGGATGGTGAACATTGGTGGACAGCCATTTTCAGGTCTCTCCAGAGATGCTCAATTGGGTTTAGGTCAGGGCTCTGGCTGGGCCAGTCAAGAATGGTCACAGAGTTGTTCCGAAGCCACTCCTTTGTTATTTTAGCTGTGTGCTTAGGGTCATTGTCTTGTTGGAAGGTGAACCTTCGGCCCAATCTGAGGTCCTGAGCACTCTGGAAGAGGTTTTCTTCCAGGATATCTCTGTACTTGGCCGCATTCATCTTTCCTTCAATTGCAACCTGTCGTCCTGTCCCTGCAGCTGAAAAACACCCCCATAGCATGATGGTGGTGCTGCCACCACCATGTTTCACTGTTGGGATTGTATTGGGCAGGTGATGAGCAGTGCCTGGTTTTCTCCACACATACCGCTTAGAATTAACGCCAAAAAGTTCAATCTTGGTCTCATCAGACCAGAGGATCTTATTTCTCATAGTCTGGGAGTCCTTCATGTGTTTTTTGGCAAACTCTATGCGGGCTTTCATATGTCTTGCACTGAGGAGAGGCTTCCGTCGGGCCACTCTGCCATAAAGCCCCAGTGATAGTTGACTTTCTGGAACTTTCTCCCATCTCCCTACTGCATCTCTGGAGCTCAGCCACAGTGATCTTTGGGTTCTTCTTTACCTCTCTCACCAAGGCTCTTGGTGAGAGAGGTAAAGAAGAACTCACAATTGCTCAGTTTGGCTGGACGGCCAGGTCTAGGAAGAGTTCTGGTCATCCCAAACTTCTTCCATTTAAGGATTATGGAGGCCATTGTGCTCTTAGGAACCTTGAGTGCTGCAGAAATTCTTTTGTAACCTTGGCCAGATCCGTGCCTTGCCACAATTCTGTCTCTGAGCTCCAATGGGCAGTTCCTTCGACCTCATGATTCTCATTTGCTCTGACATGCGCTGTGAGCTGTAAGGTCTTATATAGACAAGTGTGTGCCTTTCCTAATCAAGTCCAATCAGTTTAATTAAACACAGCTGGACTCCAATGAAGGAGTAGAACCATCTCAAAGAGGATCAGAAGAAATGGACAGCATGTGAGTTAAATATGAGTGTCACATATCTTCTTATTAACCTATTTATAACACTACTTTGAAAACCGGAAGAACTACAACTGTGGTGCTGATTTGTATCAAGCTGCATGGCGGGCAGGAAATATTAGTGTTTTTCAAAGGATTGGAAGTTGTAAATACTGAATTGAGAGTACACTGGGGAGTTTAAGGGGATGGTAAACACATAGGTGTAATCAGATTTTAAATATCTAATTGTTAAGTGGGTGAAAATACATTTTAACCATATTTATTTATTATCTCGTGCAATTAATTATATACATATATAGAAGAAAGAGTGTCAGGTATGAAGAGCTGGACAGCACCAGGCCCTGACATGATCCACACCTACTAGCTGAAGAAACTAACTGCACTCCATGAACCCCTGGCAGCACAAATGAACCAACTGCTGATGGATGGGACCCACCCAGAATGGTTAACCCAAGGTCAGACAGTCCTGATCCCCAGTAGGATCCCCAGAAGCACAACATGGAAGCCCCTGTCAGGCATCATAGCGGCTAGAATGAGTAGGCACATGGCTCAATACATGGACGGGGAATTGGTAGTAATACTAGGGGAGCCAAGCACCAGCTACTGATCGAAAGAGCAGTCACTCGAGACTACAAGACCAGGCAGACCAACCTGTGCACTGCCTGGATTGACTACAAGAAAGCCTATGACTCAATGCCATACACATGGATACTGGAATGCTTGGAAATGTACAATATCAACTGGACACTAAGAGCCTTCATCAAGAACTCAATGGGGCTGTGGAAAACATCTCTAGAAGCCAACTCAAAGCCAATTGCATAAGTCACCATCAAGTGCGGAAGCTAGGTTTGTTTTTAGCCTGGCGGCTAGTCTAGTCCACGCTCCCATTTTCCAGCGGCCAAGTCCTCCTCCTCCTCTCTCGCAAGGTACTGAAAGAGGCTTAGATCAGGAGAAGCTCTGGAGGTCTCATTTGTCCAGAGACAGCAGGGAACCCCTCTGCTAAGAAGGACACCGCCCCCTCGCCGCAGCAGTCCCTGGCCACGTCTATCCCAGGGACAGCTGATGGAACTTGGCGGTCTCCACAATCATCAACTCTGCCCCCCCAACTAAGCTGATAGTTGGAGATTTCATAGTAAGGAATATCCGCTTCGTTACACACTGCTTTCCCGGAGCTACAACCCCAGACATCCTCGAAAAGCTCCCCAGACTTCTGGCTGCACTTACGACGACTATCACGAAATTCATAGTCCATGTCGGCACCAATGTCACCGCCCGTCAGCAATCTGAGCTGACAAAAGCAGAAAATGCTAGGAATGATCGAGACATTGACTCACTGATCCACACTACCAGGATCTACAGCAACGACACTGAAATGTCATTCGGACTGGACAAGTGCAGTCAGATGGTATCAAAAAAAGGGAAAATGGTAGTGATATATGTAGCAATCCCAAGCGACAGCAACATCAAGAATAAGGAATATGAGAAGCTTGAAAAATACCAAGGGCTGAAAGAGGAGCTAGAAGAAATGTGGAGAGTAAAAGCAAAAGTGGTGCCAATGGGCTGTGACCCCCAAACTGGGAGAGTGGCTCCAGCAGATTCCAGGTACAACATCTGAAGTCTCTGTCCAGAAGAGTGCAGTCCTAGGAACAGCTAAGATACTGCACAGAACCCTAAAACTCCCAGGCTTCTGGTAGAGGACCCGATCTTGAGGATGACACATACCACCGAATTGGGTGAGAGGGGGAATTTATATATATATATCATATCATTAAATTATACTTACGCTGTAATTATTTTCTGTGCAATTCAGTTTATTTACACTGTGCAACTACCTCCTGCTGTATCCTGTGCAAACAAATCTTTGTGCAATTTATCCATCTGTCAAGGCAATATATATATATATATATATATATATATATATATATATATATATATATATATAGATAGATAGATAGATAGATAGATATATATATATATATATATATATATATATATATATATATATATATATATATGTGTAGTAGTATAATGCTCCACAGCATGTGTGTATTACAATGTCTGTCTATATGTAGTAGTATAATGCTCCACACCATGTGTGTATTACAATGTCTGTCTATATATAGTAGTATAATGCTCCACACCATGTGTGTATTACAATGTCTGTATATATATAGTAGTATAATGCTCCACACCATGTGTGTATTACAATGTCTGTGCAAGTATTCTGTGCAATTATCCATCAATTATCCATCACATATATCTGTATAAATGACAGGTGTATGTAGTGTCTATTTTTTGTGTTGAATCTTGAGCTGCTGTAACAAGCGAATATACCCGGGTGTGGGATCAATGAAATGTATCTTATTTATATCTGAAGTCAAGAGCTCTCTATAACAGTTGGTCACATGTCTTTTGTTGATGGAAACATGCACCAAGGTCAAGGTTCAAAGGTGAGTATCTCAAAACAGGAGCCATGAAGAATATTTTATATACTTTTCAGGTCGCAACCTTTCCAACAATGTATCTGATTTGTTTTTTCTTTTTTAGTGGAACTTGTGTGTTCATCATAACAATTTCCAACATTTAGTGTCTAATAAACACTATGGTGTCTATTTCTGCTGTGGCCATCAATGCGTTGGGGCGCCTGTTCATAATTGTCATGGGTTGCCACCTAGGTCTGGTCTGCTTAACAAAGTAACGCCCAAAGTAAACCATTGCCTGTCCACTGTGCTTTGGTATTTTTATTTTTTTTCAGCGGAGAGCGATTAAAAAAAACATTGCAATGGTGAATAATTTCTTTGTTGCCCCAGGCTAAACATTCTCTGTATAAATTGAAATGTATTAATAGTATATTTTTGCATGTAGGCGGGCACATTCATGTATGCATGTGCATGTGTACAGTACCTTCCCACCACCCACCCCCGAAAAATACGGCTGCCCCGAAAACCACGGTGCAATTCGAACACTGGTGGTATTATTCTGTCCCCCACTTTTTAGGAGACAGAAAGCAATTAAAAATTAAAAAGCTTTAAACCAACTCATCATATCTAATATTTGGTGAAAGATCCTTTTGCAGATAATGACTGAAGGCTTTTTATTCAGCCTTTATTTTCATTTTCATTTTGTCAGTAATTATTATAATTTTCCAACATTAAATTGAAAATCGGATAGGATAAATGTCAAACATTATGTGCATACAAACGGAAAATGAAATTTCAATTTGATTAAATGATTTTACTTTAATACTGGCAGTCCTGGACGTTTGTATACTGTAAACATATTATCAGTTGGATTGAAGTCAGGTGACTGACTTGGCCAGTCAAGAACAAAATCTTTGGTTATGTTTTCTGTATGTTGGACTATTGCAATTCCTTACAATGGCTGCCCGAATAAATCCCTTACGACTCTCCAGTTGATCCAGAATGCTGCAGCATGTGTACTGACAAGAACTAGGATAAGAGATCATATTTCTCCAATATTAGCTTCTCTGCACTGGCTCCCTGTAAAATCCAGAATAGAATTTAAAATCCTTCTCCTCACCTACAAAGCTCTTAATGGTCAGGCACTGTTGTATCTTAAAGAGCTCATAATACCTTATTACCCTACTAGAACACTGTGCTCCCAGAATGCAGGGTTACTTGTCATTCCTAGAGTCTCCAAAAGTAGAATGGGAGCCAGAGCCTTCAGTTATCAAGCTCCTCTCCTCTGGAAACAGATCCCAGTTTGGATTCAGGAGGCAGACACCATCTACACATTTAAGAGTAGACTTAAGACTTTCCTCTTTGATTAAGCTTATAGTTAGGGCTGGCTTGGGTGAGTCCTGAACCATCCCTTAGTTACGCTGCTATTGGCCTAGGCTGCCGGGAGACTTCCCGTGATGCACCTCTTTCTTCTCTCCTCTCCTCCTGTATGCATTTTTATCCCATTACCGCATGTTACTAACTCTACATCTTCTCTCTCCCATAGTTTTGTGCTTTTTTGTTTCTTTCCTCTCGCCTTCTGGTATTTCTACCTCCTGAGTTGCAGAGACTGGATCTGTGGTTGTGGGTCACCTACTGCCCTTGTGGTCCTGCTCGACAAATGCTACAACAGTTGTTGTTATTGGCTCTGTTACTATTATTGTCATTATTATTCTTATGACTGTCATTCCTATTGTTATTAACTTATTAATATTAATATCACCACTACCATTACATTATTACTATTTTAAAATTCCAGGTGGTATTTGCATTGTGCTTCCCTCTCCCCTCCCCCTTCCCTCTCCCAACCCCTCCCACTTCTCTCTCTCTCTCTCAAAAACCTCTCTCTCTCTCACTCTCTCTCTCTCTTAAAACTTAACACTGCAGCGGCGCATAGTCGCCCACCATTGACTCTGGTTCTGCCCAAGGTTTTTGCCTCTTAAAAGGACATTTTTCCTTGCCACTGTCGCCAAGTGCTTGCTCATGGTGGGATTTGTTGGGTCTCTGTAAATAATATTATAAAGACTATGGTCTCAACCTGCTTTATAGGAAAAGTGCAATGAGATAACTTCTGTTATGAATTGGCGCTATATAAATAAAATTGAATTGAATTGAATGTTTAGGATCATTGTCCTTCTGCATTGTCCTAAAATTGGGGGAATATCCATATACAAGTCCTACACCTTGTAAATATTGTTGGCTGTATTTAATTCTGCAACACACATGCTCATGTAACTGCAATGTCAACAAACACACACAGAGACAAAGCTAGCAGTACTCAATACCCAGGGCACTAAATTACAGCAGTGTAGATAGGCTGTTCTCTTCATCCCATCACTGATAGCACATGTGTACTGTCCACGCTATGTTCGCATCACAGCATCAATTCCTGCAAAGTGGAAAATTCTTGGAAGCACCAGAGGTTAGATATTGTTTCAGTTGAGTTCAAACATGTTATTTTGTGACAACAGGAAGTGCAAGATCCATCATGCCTGAGCAGTGCAGGATTGAAGTCATTCATCTGAAGGTGGGTAAGAATAGGACATTATTATTGACATGGTCATAGTTACAGAGGAGTTATTTTTGTTATGCAACTAAAATGATCTATTGCTTTAATAATAGAATGTGTGATATGCAAATATTTGTTGTAAAGTATCTGTTTATGTGCATGCATGCACACATCTGTCGGCCTATGTACATAAATGTGTGCGTGTCAGCAGTGATGAGTGAGCAGGCACTGGTCTATGTGCCTTCATCATCATGCCAGGGCCAGGGTCACCAGCCAGCCCTGCACCGAGCTGCCATGGTCGGGAACAGTGATGCCATGGCTGCTCTGATTCAGGGAGGCTGTGCTGTGGACCTGCAGGACAGAGTGAGTGGTGGACACACTGTACATGTCAGAACTCTTTCACACACCTACAGGAAAATTAATTCATGCATTCTCAATTCGTATGATTGATAAAATTATAATAGTCTGTGATGGGAATACTAATTCATATATTTGTTTGAGGACGGCAACACTGTACTGCATGAGGTGTCTTGGCATGGTTTCTCTCACTGTGTCAAACTGCTGGTCAAGGCAGGAGCTGCTGTACATATCAGGAACAAGGTAGGATGATAATAATAATAATAATAATAATAATAATAATAATAATAATAGTATTATAATACACTTATATATTTGACAACATAAAATTTTCACAACATATGGTCCACTTAATATGTTTTTCTGAAACATTCATCCACATCTTGTAGCCTTCCACAACGGATAGAGTTGCTTACTTTTCAAAACAACAGTTACAAAGTGCTTTACAGAACATAAATGAATATGGCAAGACACACAAAACACACATCCCACTATCCTATTGTATATTATTGTATTGTATATGTCCATATTGGACCAGAGCTAACATTTTCATTTTAGATTTGTATCTATGAGTATTTTGGATTTGAGATACATTTATTTTTTGATTTACAGGTGACTGTGTAATTTTACTATTGTAGTATAAGAACACTACAATTGAACATCAATCAAAGCTATGGCAGCAAAGGACTATGTTTCTAAGGAAAGAATGGATTTTCTTTATTTGGTTTGTAGTTACAGATGTAAATACAGCATTATCTCAGTCTAGGTTCTCTATCAGTGAAATAATATAACATAATATTCAGCAAAAGTACATTGATACAGAAATGTAGGGCACATTTCTAATGATTTTCTTAGACTTATGGAAGGCACAAAGAGGAATTTCATTATAATGTGTTATGTGTTAGGTTAAGAGCAAATATTTTTGTGTCTCATTGTTATCCCCTTGCCCTCACAATATCAAAACCTCATGCTATTTCAACCCAAACTGTAACTGACTTAAAGAGCATGTTTTATAGTTACTTACATATGCATTATAATGTGACAAAAATGGCTCTATGGACCAGAAGACCTGCCAAATACCACATTCAACAATGTGGACTGTCTTGCCAAACTCTTAGATAACATCAGGATATCTGGTTGTTTTCCTCTTAGAGTTGTGGTGTTATATTCTCATGTTATAGATGATGGTATCCAATGATCCACCCTGACAAGCTAACATGAAAGCCCACTGTAGAGCTGTATTTACTCTGTAGTAACTGTATTATGTTCATTCAGGCAGGAAACACAGCACTCCACCTAGCCTGTCAGAATGCACATGCTCAGACTGCTCGCCTTCTGCTGCTCGGAGGATCCACACCAGACACCAAGAACAATGTGAGTCGTCCAGCACACCACAATGCACTGAGTTCTCCTCAGAGAGGAACAAATGATTTAAAAAGTAGTAGACTTTCTGGTAAGTCACTATGACACCATTGAGTTATAGTACCATGGACTGGAACAGTAAGGAATAGTTTCACAATGCACTTGATACATCACTGATCATGGTGTCCTTAAAACATTAAACTATGAACTCTGTTTTGGTTCCAGGTGGGTGACACCTGTTTGCATGTGGCTGCTCGCTACAACAACCTTACCCTGGTGAAAATCTTGCTGAGTTCTTTGTGCTCTGTGACAGAGAGAAACCAGGTACAGTATGTCAGTGTTGTCAGTATGATTTTGTGAGGCATTCTACAGCCCATATAAGCAATTGAAAAAATCCCTTACACATTAGCAAAAGCACACACACCAGAGAAACTCATGGAGGTGAAACCACTCACACACTGTTTTTGCCAGTAATTTGAGTCATGTTACATGTTACTTGTGTGGTTCGTCTGGTGTGTATGAGAGATTTTTCTGTTGTGTGATAACAAACCTTTCTTGTGTGTGTGATTTCAGTACTGCATTTGTCTTGCATTGGCTTGTGCATGTGTATGCAAGAGGTGCACGCATGGCATCACGGGTGTGTGTTTACAAGGTTTCAGTACTGGAATTAGGGAATATTAGAATTAGGGATTGCTACATTAGAATCAAGAAAAATGTCACCTTATTCTAGAAAATTATTAAAAATATAAAAATATTAAAACAGCTTGAAATTATCTCTGTTATGGACAGAAGGGCATGAGACACCGAGATGGAGACAGATGGAGTTTTATTTGACACCAGCAATGAGCAAACAGTATGCAGGTAAGTGGTGGGTTATGGAGCAGTACTGATGAACTAGCGAAGCACAGATACAGTCCCTTGTAGAATGGATGTGGAGATTGTGGACCGGAGTAACCACACTGGAGACAGGAAAACTCACAACTGGACGAAGGAGCACGGGGAGTGGATGTACACACTGGCGTAGGTCAGGGAAGTAATCCAAAAGCGTCTTTAGTCAATGGGAAGAGTCCTTAGTATCAACGAGACCGGACAACTGGCTGAGGTGAGTAGTGTGCCTTTATCCTAGTGGTGATGAGGTGCTGATGGGGAGCAGGTGTGTGTGATAGGGAGCAGGTGTGTGTGTGGTTAGTACTCTGGTGAGGGAGTGCGCTGTGATTGGATGACCGTGGAGCCTGGCGTGTCCGTAACAGTACCCCCGCCACAGCCCGCTCCTGAGGGCCGAGGACCCCGACATCGTGGTGGTTGTCCTCTTCCATGGGGAGCAGGTCGAGTCGGATAGGCAGCGTGGAAGGCGCCGAGCAGAGAGGGGTCAAGGATGTCGTGTCTGGGTACCTGCGAGCGCTCCTTGGGACCATAGCCCTCCCAGTCCACCAGGTATTCTAGTAGACCACCACGGCGCCAGGAGTCCAAGATCTCGTTCACCCGGTACCCTGCTCCGTCCTACAGTATGAGAGGAAGGGGGGGGTTCCGCTGCCGCGCGAGGCTCTCTGGAAACAGAAACAGAAGGGTGGTGAGGTTTGAGGAGTGAAACATGTAAAGTACGGTGAATTATGTACTGTGGTGGCAGTTAGAGCTGATAAGTGACCGGGTTGATTTGCTTGGTGATGGTGAAGGGACCAATGAATCTGGGACTGAGCTTAATGCAGGGCAGACGCATCCTGATGTCCCGGGTCAACAGCCAGACCTTCTGACCAGGTTGATAGATGGGAGCAGTAGAGCGTCTCAGGTCGGCTGTCAGTCTGTGCCTGCAAAGTGCTTGTTGCAGCTGATGATGAGCTGCGTCCCAGACCCTCTCGCTCTCTCAGAACCAGTAGTCAACCGCTGGAACCTCCGATGGCTCTCCCGACCACGGGAAGAGAGGGGGTTGGTAACTGAGTACGCACTGGAAGGGAGTGAGTCCAGTGGTAGGTTGGCGGAGGAATTCTGGGCATACTCGGCCCAACCCAGGAACTGGTTCCAAGAGTCCTGGTGGCCATGGCAGAAGGTACGTAGGAAGTGACCGATCTCCTGTATCTTTCTCTCCGTCTGCCTGTTCGACTGCAGGTGTTATCCGGAAGAGAGGCTGACAGTCACACCTAGGAGGGAGAAGAAGGCTTTCCACACTCTGGAGATGAACTGAGGTCCCCGGTCTGACACAATGTCCTCTGGGATGCCATAGTAGCGGAAGATGTGGTTGAACATGAGTTCAGCGGTTTCCATGGCAGTGGGTAGTCCCCTGAGAGGAATCAGTCGACAGGACTTGGAGACTCGATCAACGACCACCAGGATGCATGTTTTATTGTCGGAGGCGGGTAGGGCGGTGATGAAATCCACTCCTAGGTGTGACCAGGGTCTGTTGGGTATGGGCAGAGGACATAGCTTGCCGGATGGAAGGTGGCGTGGGCTCTTGGAGATGGCGCATTCCTGACATCCCTGTATGTACCTTCTCACATCCCTTGCCATGTTTGGCCACTAGAAGCGTTCCCTTAGCAGCGAGAGGGTTTCATTGGCCCCTGGGTGGCCAGTGCCTAGAGATGTGTGGGATGAATGGATGAGTGGAGTGTGTTGCGTTCTATTGACATATTGTAGACCAGGGGGGCAGCCTGGCGGAGTGTCGGTGGAGGCATTGGAGGAAGGCACGGGCGTCTCTGACCAATGAATGGGGCTCACAATTACATGCTCGGGGAGAATTGTCACGGGTTCCTCACTGACTTCCTCCGAAGAGTGCAGCCAAGACAAGGCGTCTGCCTTCACATTCTTGGGACCGGGGCGATAAGAGATGCTGACTTGGAACCGTGTGAAGAACAGTGCCCAGCGAGCTTGAGGGGGATTTAATCGTTTGGCATCCCTGAGGTACTCCAAGTTCTTATGGTCCGTGAGCACCGTAAAGGGATGTTTAGCACCCTCCAACCAATGCCTCCACTCCTCCAGGGACAGTTTGATGGCTAAGAGTTCTCTGTTGCCAATGTCGTAATTCTTCTCCACCAGGCTGAGTTTCCGGGAGAAGAAGGCACACGGATGGAGTTTGGCTGGGGTACCCTGCTGTTGGGACTGCACCGCTCCTACCCCTGTGGTAGAGGCGTCTACCTCCACAACAAAGGGCTTCTCGGGATCAGGGTGAACCAGGAGCGGGGCGCTGGTGAATGCCTTCTTCAGGGTGTTGAAGGCTTCATCGGTGGTGGGTGACCAGGACAGAGACTTGGGCTTGTTACGGAGTAGGTTGGTTAGCGGGTGTACGATGGAGCTGTAGTTCTGTATGAATCTTCTGTAGAAATTCGAGAATCCGAGGAATCTTTGGAGCTCCTTGATGGTGGATGGAGTGGGCCAGTTCTGTATGGCTCCTACCTTCCCCTCGTCCATCTGGATGCCACTGCTACTGATGTTGTAACCCAGGAACTGCACTGAGGGCTGATGGAAGGAGCACTTCTCCGCCTTGAGGAACAGTTGGAACTCCCTCAGGCGTTTCAGGACCTCCGCAACGTAGTGGTGATGTTCGGCCATGCTCTGTGAGTAGATCAGTATGTCATCAATGTAGACCAAGACGAACTTGTGGAGAAATTGCCGAAGCACCACGTGGATGAAATCCTGGAATACGGAGGGGGCGTTGGCCAGGTCATACGTCATGACAAGGTATTCATAATGTCCAGTTGGAGTCACGAAGGCAGTCTTCCACTCGTCCCCTACACGTATCTGAATGAGGTTATACACGCTGCGGAGGTCCAACATGGTGCAGACAGTGGCACCACGGAGCTGTTCCAACGCTGCAGGGACGAGGGGAAGAGGATAGCGGAACTTAATGGTGATACTGTTGAGACCCCGGTAGTCAACACAAGGCAGGTCTCCGTCCTGCGGCCACGAAGAAGAAGCTGGAAGCTGCAGGGGAAGTGGAAGGCCAGATGCAACCCTGAGCTAATGCCTCCTCTATGTACTCCTCCATGGCTTTTTGCTCTGGAATGGACAGAGGGCAGATCTTTCCACAGGGTACTGGCTCACCCAGCAGCAGGTCAATGGCACAGTCCCATAGTCGGTGTGGAGGCAGCCTAGCAGCTCTCTTAGGGCAGAACACATCGCGGAAGGAGGTGTAGCAGGGTGGAATATCCACGGACTGTTTCTCTCGCGGAGTGTCTACGGATGTGGTGCAGATAGGAAGTGTCTTGGGGCGAGGAGTAGAAGGCTGGGGTAAGTGAGGGAAACAGTCTAGGAAACAGGAGTTGCCCCACTTCAACGCTTCACCGGTGGTCCAGGAGATGATGGGGTTATGCTCTAAAATCACCTCAGCGGTGGAACCCTCCAGAACCAGGAGATGTTGCTGTTCCTCATGCAGAAGTCCTACCCAGAGTTTAACAGGACCAGCACATACCTGGATACGTGCGCAGCTGAGTGGTCTGCCTGTCACGGAGTGGATCTGGTAAACGGACGGCGTGGTGGTGGTTTTGAGGTTGAACTGGTGGCAGAGGGCACCAGAGATGAAGTTGCCGGATGCGAAGGAGATCCACCAGCTCCTGGAAAGGGTCTGTGGCACTCATGCTGGTCGTCCTACGGTGTGGTCCGGTCTTCTGTTATGGACAGAAGGGCAGGAGACACCGAGATGGAGACAGATGGAGTTTTATTTGACACCAGCAATGAACAAACAGTATGCAGGTAAGTGGTGGGTTATGGAGCAGTACTGATGAACTAGCAAAGCACAGATACAGTCCCTTGTAGAATGGATGTGGAGATTGTGGACCGGAGTAACCACACTGGAGACAGGAAAACTCACGACTGGACGAAGGAGCACGGGGAGTGGATGTACACACTGGCGTAGGTCAGGGAAGTAATCCAAAAGCGTCTTTAGTCAATGGGAAGAGTCCTTAGTATCAACGAGACCGGACAACTGGCTGAGGTGAGTAGTGTGCCTTTATCCTAGTGGTGATGAGGTGCTGATGGGGAGCAGGTGTGTGTGATACTCTGGTGAGGGAGTGCGCTATCAAGGTTTGAAGGCTTGCATAATGTTCTGATTGGCTGAAAATAAATTTCAAATATCTGCCAACATTATTTTGCATTTGAGTTTTCCTTCTTCACAACTGCAGCACTCTTTTTGCAGTGTTTCCCCAACACATTTTCAGAATTTCAAATTTATCACTGTTCTCCCGGTATATTCGTTTGTTTTCCAGGTTTGAAACCTTTTAAATGGTGATCTGAAAACTTGTGCACATATGTTGGGAAAAAAGTCTTGAAACATTGAAACTTGAGTTTCAAAAAGGCAAATCTTTATTTTAAAACTTTTGCGGATGTACATTTGCACTCGTGTTGCAGACTGTTCTTGCCCACACAGTTGCAAGCTTGCGAGTCACGTGATTTCTGGCAGTGTTGTCTCGCTTTGGTCAGAAACTCCAAAACGCCAAAATAGACGGTCCGGCGGTGTCCAGAGCCATGTAAAGAGCCTCTCTTTACACATCATTTACACAAAAACACAACTTTATAACTTTATTTACTGATTTTGGTGAAACTAAATATTTTCTGGTTTTCCCTCTGATGTCCTCCGGCTGCTCTGCCTCAACTCTCTGTGATTTATGGAGTTTCCTGATGGACAGATAGCTTTATTTGTTGCTAAAGTAACCACTAACTTCTGCTAACTCTAGCTGCCGTTAGCTACTTAGCTAGTGGTCCAATTAGCTGACTCTGACCGGACTGGGAGCTCGGAGCACCAGGGGAGTGTTTGTGTTTACACCTCTAGCGCAGGAGCTTTTGGCCGCAAGGAGGAGGAGGTTTTCAGGCTCAGATGAACTCAAACTGGCCTCCGTCCATCTCGGAGACTGTGTTCGGTCCCGGTCCGGCCGTGTTCACTGGGTGGCTGCTGAGCCGGGTTCCGTTGTCCGCAGTGGGTGTTGTAAACTCAGCTCTGTACAGTCTGCAATACGAGTGTAAACGTACAGTACATCTGCAAAAGTTTCAAATTCAGATTCGCCCTTTCGAAACTCAAGTTTCAACGTTTCAAAACTTTTTTCCCCAACATATGGGCACCAGTTTTCAGATCACCATTTATAAGGTTTCAAACCTGGAAAACAAACTAATGCACTGGGAGTACAGTGAAAAATTTGAAATGCTGAAAATGTGTCGGAGAAACACTGTAAAAAGAGTGCTGCAGTTGTGAAGAAGGAAAACTCAAATACAAAATAATGTTTGCACATATTTTGCAAAATGTTTTTTCAGCCTATCAAAACATTATGCAAACCTTCAAAACTTTGTTTCAATCTTGCAAAACTTTTTTTTTTAGATTTCAAGCCTTCAAACACTGAGTTCCAACCTTGAGAAGCTTTGTTGTTTTGCATTGTTTGCGCTATGCAAAATGTTAATCTAAAAAGAAACTCAAACAATCAAACAGCAAATAGCCAGTTTCCTTGTAAGAACTGTGCCCAAGTAAATGTATTATTAATTTATTATTGGAAACTTTATTCATTATATTTGTTGAATTGTATTCTTGCCTGTAGACAAATTATACATTGTTGAATGTTCACCTTATCTATTGTGTAGTGAACAAAAAACTTAACCACATTACACATTCTTTCTAGGAATTTTCCTAGAAAGTTCTTAGGAAATTATGGACTGGTGAAATGACTGTGTTTGCCTGTAGGGAGGCGACACAGCTCTCCATGTGGCTGCTGGTCTGAACCATAAGAGGACAGTTCAGCTCTTACTGGAGGCAGAGACTGATGGGAAAATCAGAAACAATGTAAGTCTACAGGCTGAATGCTTAGTCCTCACAGGTTCACAATTTAATGATTCTGATATCACAAAATATCAAACTGTTATCTGATTTTTTATTTAAATTAAACTTATTTCTAGACACAGTAACAATTTGGTGCTCGTAACAATAATATTATGTGTAGTCTTACATCCCTCTCTGTTATTGCTCTGTTTTGCTCTGTGAGATAATGGCACATTTAATTACAACTAAATATAAACACCATCACCACCACCAAAGCATTAGTACCATGAGTGCTCACAGCTTTCACAGTCTCAATGTTTTTGCTTTTTTTTAACAGACCTTTATCAGAGCATGTTTGGTATTACTGATTGTTTTCACAACAGATCTCTTCAAATTTCATCCAGATCTGACTTAGGGCCTTTCAGACATTTTAACCTGTTATAGTGCTGTTTTAAACCAGCAGAAAACAGTGGCAATGTATAATTTAGTATCACACTTCCATAAAGTAGGGGGACTCACAAGAGACAGATTTTTTTTTCAGGAAAAAAGGAAAGTTTGTGCAGCAGAGGCAGACATATCCAGACTTTAGTTCCTAGTATGGGTAAAGCACCAAAAGAACAGGATCCTACATTTCCCATACTGCAATTTGATTGTCTTTCATTAGATCCCCCCTGCCTCTTAAATGCCTACTTCTTTCAAATCCCACACCTCCACTTTGGAATACAGACTTTCTGTTAAACATTTTTAGTTTCAAGCCCAAGCTGAGATAAATAACCCTGATGACAACAGAGTTATTTTTCAAACTCTGAAAAGCTCCTCCAGAGCCACAAAATAAATTATACAACTGTTTTTACAGACTGAGTAGTACTCCTCATGATGAGTAAATGTCCCTTCACGTGTAAAATTAATTGGTAGAGTGCCCCTTTAAAGCACCTTGATTTTGAATACAGGGTGAATATTACTTGCTATGGGTCATGTGAAATGTCATTTCTAGTGTTGATATACTCTTCACTTCCAGGCAGGTAAAACAGCCCTTGACAAGGCCAGAGATAACAACCACAAAGATGTGGCACTTCTCCTGGCCAGAGCTCCTCAGGTTGGTATCTGCATTATAAAGTTCACCTAGATTTTATTAGTTCATATTCTTGTATTAGATAGATACTATAAACCAAAACATTAGGGTGTACAGTGTCAAGAATGTGATTTGTATACATTTTTTTACTCTGAGCTTATAATTATCATAATCACAGTTTTGTAATTGTCTTCAGATACATCGCTTCATGCGAGGAAGAACAATAAGGAAACAAAGAGAGAGACTGACAGCTGAGCGCAGGAACCAGTCTGTCACCAAAGTAGAAATTCTACCAAACAAAGTAAGAAAATACCAGAAATAATTATTCTTTATAGCATGTGGAGGTAAGAAGATTGGTCTCATGAGCTATTGAGAGAATTCTTTCAAGTCACATTAAGTCAAATCATAAAAATTTCAGAGATTAAAAAATAGTTCTAGCATTTGCTATTGTTTCATTGACTGCAGTTTGCAATTTGCATTTGAATTTCATTCCTGAGTAGGACAGCAGTTCTGTGGTGGAGGAAACCCCCAGCAGTGAACAAATGGAGAGCAGAACTGCCGTCAAGGTGGGTCCTCACCAGCAGCAGAAGCAGAAGCAGCAGCAGCAGCAGCATTACCACAAGACCCCAGCCACCATCAGCAGCCCCTACAGCCACCACAAGAGGAGGAGAGTCAAGGAACAGGTAGGTCAACAACAGACACTCCAGGACCGGCTTGCTCAGCTAGTCCACGGTGGATGTTTTCATGTGACATTCATAACTGGAGGTTATGGTGCTGTTCACACATAAAGAGAGCACTGAGTTAGTGTATTTCTGGGCACACTGAAGTCACTTTTGCATCAGCTGAGGCTCTCCACTGTTTTATTATTGCTTCAACATCAGTGGTTCATTTAAAAATCAGCTGCTTGGCTTCTAGCTGTCTAACATCCAATCATATCAATACCGGTGTACAGCTGAGCTATTATATCTTGTCAGTTGTCACTATTACTCTGCTGATACACTCGTGCCAATGCTGCTCCCTCTGCCACCCCAACATCCTCCTTATGTGTTGAAGCTTTAATATTGTTGACTTTGCTAACATACAATGATGATATGGCTCAAATTCCATATGTTTAATATGGATGGATTGAAGGATTAGTTCTTCCAGCAGAATCCTTGTTGCTGCTCAGATTCTTTGAGAGCTCCGTAAAAGAACAGAGCCCTTTTTGCTAAATGTAACTGTGTAACCATTTGAAATAAATGGTCAATTCCTTGACAAACCTATGTGTCTCTAAGTGAACAGCCAGACACCAGGCAAATGACAACCACCACTACTAATTAAAAAGTAGAAGTCCTAAATTTTGTTGGCCATTGCTGTGTCGTATTTTCTTCAACATTTTGTAAATAATGCTCTTATTCCAAAGAAAACACAATTTTCAATTGTCTGATGAAGACATAGTAGTGTCTGTTTGCACTGTTAGGGGCTGCAAGTCTTTCCTCCCTCCTTGACCTGAGAAGCACCTGATCCATCACATTGCTGAAAAATGCATGAGGAACCACATTTTTCTTCTGTGATTTTATTACTTGAAAGACCAATGAGGCCCACCATAAAGTGTTAAAGAGTGTTAAAGTCTTCTAATGGCCACTAGAAGTATCAAAAAATGTTTATTCAACCTCAATAAATACACGTTAATATTTTTTCCTGTAAAATGTTAGAGCCTCAGCAGTGAAGCTGATGTGTCTTGGTGGTGATTTTGAGAATCATTGGTCCCTTATTGGTATAATTACATATAAAATCTGTCAATCCATTTTTGCAGTTTTGCTTGCAGTTGCTCTTGTGGCTAATTAAACAAAACTATACTAATGTTTGTAGCAATGACCAGATAAACACAGCTGCCTTCTAGATTCCACCTGATCTAAGACTACTCTGTCACAACGACTCTGCATATCATATGAACAAAATGGGAATAGCCCTTTAACAGAGCTTATGATTTTATGAAGGAGAACTATATTTTGCAGTCTTTTTTAACACTATGTTACTTTCATTACTTTACAGACTTTGAATGAAGATGATCTGAGAAAAGGCAAGAATGACCTCCACATCAAGAAGGATCTACTCTGTGATGGTGACGATAGTTCTGCTCAGAATGAAAAAACCTATCAGCTTTACACACTGTACCGTGACAAGGATGGCAACATTATACAGGTTACTGATGAAAATGTTTTTTGTAAAGCAGTGGTTATGCTCAGAGCTTAATTTATAAATCAGAAGGTCCCAGAGCACTGAGAGGGTAAAATAGCCATGAAACTTAGCAAAGCCACAATGCTTGGAGCATAGTTTGAGAAAATTTTGATTCTAAAACTTAACATGTTGAGCATTCTGAGCTCAAAGACGGACCATTAACAGGGTACTCTATGGAATCCTTCCTTCTGAGTGTGCAGTTTGTGACTTTGTGACCATTCTCTTTAGGCACCAGGCAACAGATGCCACTGTAAGCCCCTGCTCAAGAAGCTGGAGGGCCAATTGAAAGCCACAAACAAGGAGATGAGGCTGCATATCCTGAACATCCACGAGCAGGTCAACAGTAGACTGAGCAAAATGGACCGCAGGAACAGACACCGGGTCTGCCTCTACTCTATCTCTACTTACAGATCATGGCTTCAATTCACTTTTACACCTTCAGTGTCTTAAACTGACGGTTCAGTTCATTTGGGTTTTCAAAGTTTGATACCAATATCTGTTTTTTGAGTAAAAAAGCTGGTTGCCTATATTTTGTGTGTCTTTATAATCAAACTTAAATTTAAATTGTCCTCACTACTGGTACTACTATTGTGCATATTTTTCAAATTTTTAAAAATATTTGTGGAAAGCATTGTCAGTTGGAACCAAAATTTGATGCCTGCTGAAGAACATAAATTTAGGGGACACTATCACTGCAGAAAAATGTATCTTGACTCTAATTACAGTTTTGACAAGTCAAACACCAAGGATACATTTATAGGTTATATGTAGATTTCTTAATAAAACTGTATTTTGATTTTAGATGAATTTAAAATTTGACCATTTTCATGCTAGAAACGTTCCAAAATTATTACATAATTGCTTGACTCAGGTTTTCACTATAATTAATTTTAAAATTGGAAGAGTAAATTGTGGTGTGATATAAATCAGAATTCTCAGATAAAATTTAAAAAATGTGATTTAAGTCAAAAGAGATGTTATGTCATGGTTTGCACCCCATAGAGACTGATCTGGAAATAAAAAATAAATAAAGTCATTTGAACTTAATCGCACAAAAAGTCAGAAATGAAGATTTAAGTCAGAATGGATTTTTGTAATTTTTTGGACTCCAGTGGGAGATCAATCTTTTTGGTGCAACATGAATGGAAGTGCGAAACACTTGCTGTTAAGATCTAAGGAGTATGTCCCTTTATTAATGACTGGTTTGATCATACAGCTGCTTTGTTTCTTATCTCAAGCAGGTGAGTCATGAATTGAAGAGGTGGTGTATTATGTCGCAGCTGAAGGACATGGATGTCCACCACCCAGTCAAAGCCCAGTATTACAAACTCCTCCCCTCACCGTCTGTGGAGCAGTCTGTGGCAGACGCTGACCTGGAATCACTCCCCCTGCTGTCTGTGGTATCTGGAGACAGCAGCACTTCACTGGCTACCTATGTCAACATCCTGCCTTCTAAATCTACCTACAGTCTGGGAGGCCCAGAGGAGGAGCAGATGGGGAGCGGGACATACTTTGAAAAGAAAGTAGACAGGTCACCAGGTATGTCCAAGAACAGCTTCTACAATGTAGTCAATGTAGACCATTTTAAAGGGGCATTCAGCAATAATTTATGGGTGGTATCACTGCAACAGTATCAAGAGGTCAGTAGCACAAACCATAAAGACATGTTTTCACAGCAGAGAGGAGTAAAGCATACATTAAGATCCAACAGAAATATCTAGTGGAGAAGTAATATATAATATATAAATATTGATCATTTGTCATGTCAAGTTTTAATAAACTTTTTAGCCTTCAAAGCTTAAATGGGCTGTAATGTCGGTTGTTTATGGGTATACAATCCTGCATGAATTAAAATGAAATCTAAACTCAAGGTCAAGCTTTTTCTGAAAGTTTCATGATTTTTGTCAGTGGATGGATTTTGTTCAGTTGTCATAGAATTAGCTTAGTGGATCAAATTCTGATAGTGAAACAAATCATTTTGCATCAGTTGTGATGCTCAAAAAAATTATCCACCGTTTTACAGCTGCTTTTTTCACTATGGAAAAAAGTCAGTGTACATCACGTGACGGACCCAGAAGTTGTAATTCCACGGCTTGGCCACTATGTCATATTGGCTTCAAAGCCCAGCGCGCCTCCTGTGGGCTTGGTTTGGCCACTATGTAAAATTGGCTTCAAAGCCCGGTGCACTTCCTGGGGGCTTGGGGGAGGAGAGCTCAGCTGATCTGTTCTCTGGTGTCGGATTTCACACTCCTCTAAACCACTCTGACTCACCACATACACAATCATTGTAAAACGTAAAGTTTGTCGTTATAGCGCTACCATCTGGCCAAAATAAAATCCGACACTGCACTCCCTTGGGTCCTCAGCAATACACCCGCTAAGTTTAAAGTCCAGTAAGGCCCTATGCAATTTTCAAGTCATCAGATTTTATCCTGAGTAAGAATATCCACTCACACTAGTCCATATTAATTTCCAGATTCTGAGAAATGCTCCACTCCAACAGTGGAGGACGGTCACTGCTTCAATACCCTGCTCTTTCCTTAAGAAGAGGAATCATTGCTATTTGTAGTAGAAAAATTCTGTGAGTTATAGGTGCTGAGACAAAAAGTGTTACAACCATCCCCAGTCTCCCCTATTGCTGCGTCAATGTATAGAAAAATGAATACTGTTGATTTGAGGTGTGAACAAGTATACAGTATATACTAACAACATGAAAGAAACTAACATTCTATTATACATAGATGGTAAGTACTGTAATAGTGATTGTTTTCTCATTTCAAGTATAATGAGGGCTGCATTTAAAAATAAAATACAGAGCTTTTGAAAAAATTTGCATCCGAGCCTAAAAGCTGTGTTTTCACTGTCTACTTTCACATGTCTTTTCATTATGTGATAATTACATTGTATGAAGACATAACAATATACAATCAACAATTAGTCAGTGTATTGAAAAACAGTACTGAGTTATTAAAACTGTATACTGAATCAAGCACATCATGTTTAATTAGGAAAGTAGTTTAAAAACATGCACACAAAGGGCAACCATTAACTGCATCCTGCTGTTAGAAACTGAGTAGGCTACAATTAGCTGATAATTAGCCTGATCAGTAGTCAATACAAACATATTATTAGACTGTAAACCATTAATCAAACAAATAACAAACCGCAATGAACGTTAGACAATCTTATCATACTTAAGCAGTTACCTAGTGTTTCTGTAGTGGTGACAAAACATTAAAAAATATACAGACAGTATTAGCAAGGAAGCCACTTGGGGCTGCAAGTGAAGGTCAAGCAGAAGTCAGGTTTTTCCTTGATTCGGACCAAGGCCATCACATCCTGGAACTCCTTGGCATACCACTATGGTGATCCATAAATTGATGGCAGCAGGATGGTCAGGCGTCCAGGTATCACCTCAGCGTCACTGTTTAGGGCATCAACAATGACCTTGTACTTTTCAGCCTTGATGGACTTCTGGTAGTGGTGGATCTGGTGTGACTCAATCTGGTGTTTTGCCATCATGTCACATACATATTGCTGTGGCAATTTCCCACCACAGCAGTAGATTGAAGTGATGATCAGGGTCACGCACTTGAAGATGGTAATGGTAGAAGGATGTTGGTGTGATTCGTACTGCTGCATGTATGGGTTGCACTCATGAATGGCCTCTTGTGCTACCAGCAGAAATTCTTAATTCAGACTGCTGTTTGAGGTGTAGGCACGATGGTTCTCCAGCTCATGGGCAGGATCGTGGAAGTAGATCTGGGCAAAGAGTGGGGGTATGCCCCTGCTCTGGAAGGGGACTAGCAATGTAATGATAAACCTTGTTTGCGCATCCCAGGATTGAAGCCAGGCATAGCTATCTCCCAAACACTGATACTTGCCATTGCCAGCGCGTTGTTATACAGTTTCACCTGGTTCACAAAGTTCTGATTTTGGAAAAGGACTACAATGGCATCTGGGGGCAGTGGTGGGATTGAGCCAGGCTTGGGATTTTTGGGGGTACACATAAGGTCAGTCTTACTTGAGTTGCAGCAGAATTCTTTCCTCTCCTCTTTGCATACAAAGGCACCGCAATGTGAGGATTTCAGACATTGAACAGATGTCTTGCTCAGCGTCTGCTCGTAATCACCATGAAGCTCCTCTTGGAAGAAGTCAGTATTATCATACCGTGCAAGGTTGCAATTGTCATGGCGCGCCTGCTCCAATCGCGCAGGGTGCACTTCCTTGCCTGATGCTCTGTTCGCATCTCAAACGTTTCCTCTGCCGTCATGTTAGCATTGCACACAGCTTTGCTTGCCTGATGCTCCGCCCTCATTTCCGGCATTTCCTCTGCCCTCATGTTAGCATTGCGAGCAGCCCTCATGTTAGCATTGCAAGCAGCGTTGCTTGCCTGATGTTCCATTCGCGTCTCCGGTGTCTCCTTGTCTTGTGCACAGCTGTTGCTTGCCCGATCCCAAGCTAGGCATACATCAGATGTCATAGTCAGTGGTTAAACTCTGATGTCACGCACACTACTGTCCATTTTCCATAATGGAAGATGAAACTGACAGTTAAAATCACATTTCAAATTGCTTACATGCAACAAGTCAAACATTTTATGTGTTAACACTCACCAGACAGCCATACTAATTATTCAGAATTTCAATTTACAGTGCCCTCCACAATTATTGGCAACCTTTGTTCAAAATAAGCAGAAAAAACTAAGAAAAATTGTTATGCATCAATGCAATAAATACATATATAAATAAAAATAGCGTTTAACTGAAGTAAAATGTTTCATAAGAATGAATCCTAATAAGAAAATATACTTGAACCTTTTGGCCTTTTCTTTATAGTCATTGCTAACAGCTAGCTATTCATGATAAGGGGCCTCGAAGAAAGTTCAACATACCCCGGATCTCTTTTCGTTATCTGGCTTCACTAACCCTAACAACCGCAATCAGGATAAGCAGTCACACAACACTGGTTATCAACTCGGTAAGTCAACCCAGGGTTTCCAAATCTAGCCATGAGCGCGTTCACATAAAAGGGACAAACACATGACCAATCATGAACATGGACAAGTCTATTGGCAGCAGAGCAGCATATTTTACAAATGAAGAGGAAACTATAATATTAGACAAATACGAAGAAACTAAACAATTTATCCATCTGAAATCAACACAGTTGCGGGTGCCAAATGCAAGGACAGCTAGCAAAAAAACGCTGAATGTGTGAATACGTAAATTAATTCATAGGCTTATAATATTACTGCCCCGTCATTAGGGCAAGACATCTGACTATAATTACATTATAATAATAATAAAGTTTATACATAAGACACACAACAATAACATACATAGTGAATAAACAGGCAGGCATAGGGAATAAAAGAGGAATAACACTTAATGGATGATTAAAAACCATAAATATAACACCATGGATAAAATGTAAAGACAATGTGTGAAATAAAACTTAAAACTAAAAATAGAGCAGCGTCAAGAATAAAGTATAAAGCAACTCAGTAGTTAAGAATTAAAATAAACCTAAAAATTGTAAGAAAAAAATATAAGAAGGTAAGAAGGTTTGTGTATTCCATTAAATTAATGTGTTAGATGTATTATTATGGCGTGTATGATAATTTTAGCATTATTCTTTGAGCTGCAACCCGAGCACTGTGAAACTGACTTGGGAGTAAATAAAGATAAATATGAAAACATAATTCAAAGCGGTAAGTAGGCTTACTTTCATATCTTACGTACAACAAGTGCAGTGCATCAACCAGTCTCTGTTATATGTGATATCGGGATACAAAAGCACAAGGGTTTTGTCGGTCTCTTAACACTCTTGCCCTCCTAAGAGACCCTCTCACGATCCGTGCACCGAGCTTTTTCTCTTTTATTCTTTTTTATTCCACACACCGAGCTCCACAGAATCTTCTATGAATGGTTGGCCATTTTCCAAGAGAATTGATTGGTCAGTAGCCTATATAAGCGATGCTTTTATACTCGTTGAACTGTTATTTCCAACATAACCTGCTCCGGAGCAGGTTTAACTAACTCCGAGCCTAACCCTCAACTCTTAGTTGATGAACCCAGAGAAGGAAAACTCTGAGCTTAGAAACAGCTGTAAAACCTGATATATATTTCGACTGCTTTTCTCCCATCGACCTTCTTCAACTAACTTTAACGATTTCTTCATCTAAGTAATCAACCTGTCTCGTAGAGGCTGAAGTAGAAGAAGTTTTACCCTTAGCACTTCTTTACTAGATATGATCAATCTGTCTTTATTAACAGGCTATGTACCACAGTCTTTTAAAGTAGCTGTAATTAAACCTCTTCTTAAAAAGCCCACTCTTGATCCAGGAGTCATAGCCAACTATAGACCTATATCTAATTTCAATTAAATTTTATTCATATAGCGCCAATTCGTAACAGAAGTTATCTCATTGCACTTGTCCTAAAGAGCAGCACTAGACCATACATTTTATAATATTATTTACAGAGACCCAACAAATCCCACCATGAGCAAGCACTTGGCAACAGTGGCAAGGAAAAACTTCCTTTTAAGAGGCAGAAACCTCGGGCAGAACCAGACTCAATGGTGGGCGGCCATCTACCGCTGCTGTGTTGGGTTGAGAGAGAGAGAGAGAGAGAAGGTGTGTGGGGGAGAGGGAAGCAAAATGCAAATTCCACCTAGAATTTTAAAATAGCAATAATCTAATGGTAGTGGTAATATTAATAATAATAAAGTAATAATAATAGGAATGACATTCATAGGAATAATAATGACAATAATAGTAACAAGGCCAACAACCACAACAGCTGTGGCCCACAACCAAAGATCCAGTCTCTGCAGCTCCGGAGGTAGAAATACCTGCTGAAAACGACAGAAGGAGAGAGGAGAGAGACAAGAAAGCACAAAACTACAGGAGAGAGAAGATGTAGAGTTAGTAACATGTAGTAATGGGATAAAAATGCGTACAGATGGAGAGGGAAAGGAGGAGAGATGTGCATCATGGGAAGTCTCCCAGCAGTCTAGGTCAATACCAGCATAACTAAGGGATGGTTCAGGACTCATCCAAGCCAGCCCTAACTACAAGCTTTATCAAAGAGGAAAGTCTTAAGTCTACTCTTAAATGGGGAGATGGTGTCTGCCTCCCAAACACAAACTGGGACCTGATTCCACAGGAGAGGAGCTTGATAACTGAAGGCTAGTGGGGGAGTAAGGTAATATGAGCTCTTTAAGATACGATGGTGCCTGACCATTAAGAGCGTTGTAGGTGAGGAGAAGGATTTTAAATTCTATTCTGGATTTTACAGGAAGCCAGTGCAGAGAAGCTAATATTGGAGAAATATGATCTCTTTTCCTAGTTCTTGTCAGTACACGTGCTGCAGCATTCTGGATCAACTGGAGAGTCTTAAGGGATATATTCAGGCAGCCTGATAATATGGAACTGCAATAATCCAGCCTAGAAGTAACAAATGCATGGACTAGTTTTTCTGCATCATTTTGGACAGGATGTGCCTGATTTTTGCAATGTTGCATTTGACAACATTGACTATCACATCCTATTACAGAGACTGGAACATTCAATTGGCATTAATGGAACCGCACTAAGGCTGGTTTAAATCCTATGTATCAGATCGATCTCCGTTTGTGCATGTTAATGATGAATCCTCCATGCACGCCAAAGTTAGTCATGAAGTTTCACAAGGTTTTGTGCCTGGACCAATTCTATTAACTTTATATATGCTTCCTTTTGGGCAATATTATTAGAAAACATTTTTCATTGTTATGTGGATGATATCCATTTATATCTATCGACCAAGCCAGATGAAATTATCAGTTGGTCAGGCACCATCATATCTTAAAGAGCTCATAGTACCCTACTACACAACACAGAGTCTCCAAACGTAGAATGGGAGCCAGAGCCTTCAGCTACCAAGCTCCTCTCCTGTGGAATCAGGTTCCCAGTTTGTGTTCGGGAGGCAGACACCATCAAGAGTATTTCTGCCTCTGGAGTTTCAGAGTCTGGATCTATGATTGCAAGGCACAGAAGGTGCCTTGCAATCATAGTTGCTCGACAACCACTACTACATTTATTATTTTTAGTCTTATTACTATTATTATCATTATTATTTATATTATTATTTTATTGATATTAATATTACCACTACCATTACATTATTATTATTTTAAAATTCTATGTGGAATTCACATTTTGCTACTCTATGTTCTCCCCCCTCCTCCCTCCCTCCTCCCCAACCCAAACTCAGTTTGTCGAAGAAAACCTGTCAGCGGGAGGTTAGGTTCACAGAGTAATTTGCCATGGTAAGTGACCCAGAATTTAAGTTACCTCGCTTTCTAGAACTAAAAACCCAGAGTTTCACTCATGTCAGGGTTAACAAACTCAGAGTTTTCATTAAACCCGCTTTGTGAAATACACCCCAGGCTATTTTCGGGAACAACACATTCAACAAAGGTCTAGCGTTTTTTGGCTGTTTTAATTGTCTTATATTCCCAGATTCAGCAGAGTCAGGGCTATTTAATAGTGATGCAACCGTGGTAAAAAAAAAATGAGCAGAAAAGACTAATATTGTTATTCGTCAACACAACAAATATATACATAAATGAATAAATATAGATAAATATAACGCTTTCTGAAGTAAAATTATTCAAAAAACAGAATTAATCCTCATCAGAAATTCAATTTAAAGGGCTTTATTGGCATGAAAGTTTGAAAAAATAGAAAATAAACCTGTCTTGACCTTTTATACCTAGCCGAAATTGCATACTAACTACAGCCTGCTACGTACTCAATCAGTATGTACTGCATACTGCCTACTAAATGAATGATTAAGTATGCCATTACCAGCAGACTGTTCACACTGAAGGATACTCAAGCACATGACTGACGGCCCGTCTCACCCAGCCAGTGGCTCCATTTCCACACTGGTGTTGTTTGGATATGCTGATATTGGTAATCTAAATGGTTACTTTCTCACCTGAAAAAACACGTAGTAAAGTGACATATTAATAGCGTTTAGCCTGGCTCAAAATCTCCACCATTGCACGGTCTGAAGAGATGCAATGCATTTTCGGGCGGTTGTTTATGTAGTTACAGTAAGCTCACACTGCATTCACAGAAATTCTTGCTAATCTAGTATACATCCGGTCATTTCTTGCATACACAAAATCCACATACTGTGCAGTTGGAACTAGGCCTGTCATGATAACTAGTTTTGCTGGACGATATATTGTCCCAGTAATTGCAATAAACAATATTATTGTCATTTTAAGGGAATTTTCATGGCATTCCATGGCATTCATTTGCATAAAGCACAGGGGTTGTGTCAGTTGCAGCAAGGGAGAGACAGAGAAATCTTTAGCCAAATAATCACAAACTCACTACAGGGACATTGTTTATTTGAAGTAAAAAAGTTTTTTTTTAAATCTACAAAAGGGAGAGATCACAAAGATCAAACAAACTATTTACATATTTACAAGCTATAGGAACACTCTAATCCAGAGATCCGGAGAGGAAGAGTGAGAGAGAAGCTCAATCATACACACATGCCACACCTACTGACTGTCTGCACACGGCGCAAGAGGGGAGACGAGACCCCGGTGCTGTTGGCAGGGTCAGCAAAAACAATCGAGGTCATGTTTATATATCGTACAATAAGTCGATAACGTTATTATCGCGACAGGCCTAGTTAGAACGGACTATGTACTCAATTTGACATCATACTTAGTATGAATAGTATGTTAGTATGCAATTCCGAATACAGTCCTAAGCTAACAGCTAGCTCAACTTTTTGGGATCAGGCTATTTCCGGGAACAACAGCGTTAGGAAAAGCAAAATCCGCATTACATGTGGTTTGTGATCTGTGTCACGCTATTTTGAGAGTGTTGTAGCCATAAAATGTGAAATAATTTCAGTTTTTTTTCAAAAATATGTAGCTTTGAAACTATATATAAACCACTGCAAGATGTATTTAAGTTCCGTCGCTGATGCTTGAAATGTTTGAGTTTAGCGAAACAAAACAGCAAACTTACAAGACTTTGCGTCAATGTAACATCTTCAGTCTTCTATTTTATGTTTTTCTTAATGGCCAAGGCACTTAAGGGACCAGCTGCCTGATTTGAACGCACTCCAGGCTCTTGCCTTACAGAGTAGATGAGAGGTAATTTTCAAATAATCACTTTACTCGTTTTTTAACAAAACAGCATCATACAGTTACATATAAACTTCTTTTTTCTTGTAGTTGCTCTTTCTATGTTTGTTTTTTTTAACACCTCTGGGCTTCCTGTGTTTAACGTCAGAGATGTGGCTTCCGGAAAGTATGCATAAAGGGCTCAAAAAGTCTGCGAGAGAGTCCTCATGCACTTGAAAGTGGGACAGCCCTAAACCCACGTGGATTTACCAGGAACACACCTCTGTAAGTGGGGAGATTGGGATTAGGCCTAACATCTCCGGTTGAGTGAGAGCAAGCTGTACACAGAATGCTGTTCGGCGGTTAACATGGGCCCCCTTTCAATACACTACAAAGTGTGAACTAATAAATATACTAATAAACATGTCCCGTAGATCTCGAGTGTGATTTGCTGTTCAGCTCTGATTTCTGGCTGTGTGCATACAGCAGAGCCCTAAACCCTGCCCTGCTGCTCCGCGCTCAGACACAGAGCTGAGCGGCACGCTGTTATTCAGTTTTTATGTTGTATGTTTAATAAAATTAAATGTGTAGCATGTTCAAGTTTCACCACATCCAACACTGCACTCCCTCGGGTTGCCAGCAATACATATGCCAAGTGTAAAGTCTATCGGATGAACGGGTCTCGAGATATGCGAAGGACAAACACAGACAGAGATTTCTCACTTTATAGTAAAATTAAGCATAATTGCTTCTTTGTTAAAATCAACTTTTGAAAGTCTTTGAATGCTTGTCATTTGTATATAGTGGTTATATGCTATGGAGCTGTAAAAACCTTACTTAATGAACAGATTCTCTATTAATTTTGTGTTAAGTGGATGGTTTATTTTTTCTCTAACCCCACACCTCTCCTATCAGATGACTTTGAGAACACAGCCTTGTTTCCTCTGCCTGCTGACCACACCTCAGGCCTCCTACTAGGCTCTGTTGACCCCCGCTGGCAGCCTCCAGGAGTGCAGGACAATCCCATAGCGGCAGTGGAGCCACTGTGTGGGGAGTGCTTCTCAAGCAGCAGCAGCAGCAGTCAGCCCAGCATCAGCAACCATGGACCCAGACTGATTCAACATCAGAAACACAGCTATGACAGACAATGCAGGAAACACTTTGCAGAGCTGATGAGTTCCTACAGGCGTGCAGAGGTACACGCTGAGGGCACCAGAACACTGGAATTCTTTATCGACCGTCCCACCGAGCCCACACTCAGCCAGGAGAAGAACAATCTGCATGCTATGGAGGTGAGTGTACTAATGGGTGGGATGAGGAACTGGCCACCACAGCAAGCAGTGACAGGCTTGGACTGGACCTGTCAGTCAAGCAAACATGCTTTAAAACATGCTTTTCTTTAAGCCTTAGAGGATAATTCATTTTATTACAACATGAGTCTTATTTTTGTCATCTTGGCCATCATTTCTATCATCATTTCCATGAGTAAAGTTGTACTCACCAAGTTAATAGCTGGAGACAGCTCTAAAAACAGGATAAAGAAGGGTCAAGAAACACAAGTAGTCAGACGATGAGACAGGTTAGAAACAAAACCCCTAGGAGAGAAAACTGAAATTATTATTCAAACTGTCTGTTGTAAACATCCATCACAGTTTAAATACCCACTTCCTGCTTCAGCTAAGACCTACTGTACCTACTGTAGTTGTGTGCACACAGTTTCCCTGTCTAATGAAGGATTATTAACATGTCAGGTCTGTTTACTTTGCAAATGGGAGAAGTTTGCCCTCAGAGCATTCTGCCAGAAAGCCTTACTACTTGGTTAGGTCTAGGAAAAAAGAAAGGCAGAAAGCCTTCTCCCATGTGCATTCACTTTCAGTTTGATCTCTGAATAAAGTGGTTTAGATAATCTGGATAAACTTTTGACTTGTTTACAATCTGTCTGATCATCAAGTTTCTTGACCTGATAGACTTTGTTAACTTTGTGAATGTAATTTTTCTAAGTGATAGAAATGATGGCCAGAACTACAAAAATGCAATAGGATCTTTTACAGGAATTTACAGTACTATCAAAGGAATAGTTCAACATTTTGGGAAGAAATGTTTTCCCCTGTCTGAGTAGATCAATACCAATCTCATGTCTGTGTGTTAAGTGCAGAGGTTAAGATGGGCTTACAGTCTTAATGCTAAGCTAAGCTAATTACCTCCTGACTCCAGCTCTGTACTTGACTGGGAGCAGGGGAAACAGCCAGCCTACATTTACCAGCACCTCTAAAGCTCACTGATCAAAACATTGTATCTCGTTTGTTTAATCTGCACACAAACAGAAATGTAAAAATTACGAGTTGCAGTTTTAGGGAGAGTTACGTGCTGGAACCATAGACTGTATAAAAAAATGGACATACTGGCCCTGACGTCAACCATAGGTTTCTGAAGAGCTGTTGTGAAGCTCAAAGTGGGCAGCTCCAGTGGCTCTGGCCGCCGCCATCTTTGCAGTCCCCGACTCCAGCTAATCCAAAAATGGGCAAAAAGATGGAGCTGAGGAGGGCCAAATGAAGCCTGGATAATGAAACCACCTAGCGGCAAGCTACCTGATAAGACACCCACCTGTCACTCAAAGCTTCCACGTCCTTTATTATGCATAACTTTAAGCCTTAATATAATTCAAACGGGTGAGTTATATAAAAATTCACCCCCCTCACAGTTGTCGTGAACGGGGAAATTAACTATAGAGACTAAAACTGTTTTTTGTACCAGGCTGTAAACATGTTTATTTCTGCTGTAAAGTTGGGCATTTTAACACGGGGCTCTATGAGGATTGACTCTCTTTTGGAGCCAGCCTCAAGTGGCCATTCGAGGAACTGGAGTTTTGGTCACTTCCGCGTTGGCTTCATTTTTCAGACCCAGAGGTTGCTGCTTGGCTGAAACTTGACAAACAACAGTTTATCCATCCACTCAGCACTTCTGTGCAGACTCTCTGGCTATGGCGCTGGTTGCCAGATACCGTCAGTGAGCTCTGTGGTGTCTGCACAGGCAGGATGGTACCAAACCTGACAGCCTCACTGTGACGACTTAGGGAAGTCACTGTGCTCGGCTGTTGTTCGCTAAGAAATATTTCCAGTGCGTAATTATAGCCACAAATTATAGTCCTTACATTTCCATTTGTTTACAGATTAAACTAATGAGATAAAATGCATAAATCTGTGAGCTTTAGAGGTGTTGGTAGGTGTGTTATTTAACTTTGGGCAAAACCAGGCTAGCTGATTCCCCCTGCTTCCAGTCTTTATGCTAATCTAGGCTAATCGCCTCCCAGCTCTAGCCTTGTACTTCACAGACAGACATTAGACTGATATTGATCTTCTCATCACACGCTCAGAAAGAAAGCAAATAAGCACATTTACCAAATTATTCCTTTAAACTTCCACTTCAGTTGGGTTGTTGCCTTCCTGACAGGTGACTCAGCGTTTCTTTGAGGCGGTGTCGACTCAGTTTGAGTGTTGGTACGAGAGGAAGATCATGGAGGTGGAGCAGCAGACGGAGCTCAGAGCCCAGCAGGACAGAAAAGAGCTGCTGCAGCGAATAAGCACACTGGAGAGGGAGCTTCAGATGCTGAAGACCAATGAGAATGCAAAAAGCTGATGCGCCCTAACAATGACTAATGTTGGAGGGAGAGAATGGACAGACAATGGATGAACAAGTATTAATATATAAAAAGACAACCTAATAAAAGGTAGTGGTAAAATGAAGTCAGAGGTGAAGTCAGAGACAAATAACAGTATATACAAGTAATATAAATGTTATTTGTAAATGTTATTTTTTGTAAATTTATGTGATCTAGCAAATAATAAATTCCGATTAAATTGGTTAGCATGCTTTCCATAATAATGTTAGAATACCAAAAAAACATATACTGTACATAAACAACGCAATAGTCAACTATGATTTCCTTGAGAGAGTCCTGATTATTTTAGATAAATATTATTGTTATATAAAAACATTTGCTAAAAACATTCAATCTACCATTTCCAACGTCAACAATGAACCTTTAAACTCAATAAAAGTTTTATTTCAATCTAATCCACAAGAGCACCATCCTCTACAGAATAATTTTTCATTGATGAGCAGTTCTACTGTCTTTTCAGGAAAATAATAACTGTTCATTTAATAGCTCTTCTTATTACAGAGAGGCTTTTAATTAGTATATTATGTTAAAGGAGGCAAGAGCTGTTTTCTGACTGTTATCTGTGTTTGAAGTAATAACAAAAATAATAATAATAGTTTATTCATATCGCACTTGTTTGTATTGCAGTATTTATCGATCAACGTGTGATCTCAGACTCATTCAAAGATTTCAGGGCAAACCCCAGGTCTACAATGACCCTAGAACCGCCCTTGTTTCAGACTGTAAGTAATTCAATGAACTGAGTGTTTGAGGTTTGCTTTTTATTGATAAGTAAAACAGTTCCGTTGGACTACATCTGCATATTTTAAGTCAAAATGCTGCCATCATAAAACAAACACCTACACATACACAGGGCTGGTTAGCGACGTGGGTTTATAATTCAAAGGAAAATGTCTTCTTGCCGACTCCTTCCATGTTTTGTTTTCCTTTTTTTAACAAAGCACAATTTCATGTCATTGCCGTTGTATTTTGGGTTTTTCCCTTAAGCTCAAAAAGTCAGTGGGACAGAATTGAGCCCTAGCAAACTTACATTGGAAGTGGGCCAAACTGAGAAATAACTTACGGAAACTACTGGGTACTAATGAAACAGCTGTGCAGGCAGGTGGCTTGTCACAAGGGGAGTCAGGTGAAAAATAGGGGTGGGAAACTCAGTAGAGCATCTGGTGGACAGGTAGGGGCCAAACAGGCTGCACAATAAGAATAAACACAGGGGGCGCTGTTTCTGTGTCACCTAGCATCTTACTAGCTTAGCTGTGGTTAAAACAGGTTTAGCTAAACTGGAACCTTTAGGGGTTGCATGCTCAGTTGAACCTGAATTTTGTGTCAAAATGAGCAGAGGTTCAGCTGAACTGTAGCTTAACTGCAGCTAAGCCAGATGTATGATGATGTTAGCTTATAAGCTCCGCCCCACACAGGTGATTCAGAGAAATGTCGCAGAATAATGCCGAATGTTCTCTAGGAAAATGGTCAAATTGGTTTAATTTCTGGACGTCATCATTTCTGATAATATCACTAACTGCTGAGGAACAGTCTTCCTGGATTTTTTAATTATTACAAAAATAATTTTTTCTTATACTATTGTGAATGATATTGTATAACATTTTGGCCCTACAATAATAACTACCTCCTTACAATCTACAGCAGTACCAATAAATGACATATATTACATTAAAATTGCAGTCGGAATGGGTCTTACAATACACATCATTGTTTTGTTTGTGAATTAAAGCCTCAGGTGAGTGAACAATTCACATGTCTTTGTTGACACTTGTCATTAAAAACTGTCAACATCATCATGTTGACTTGATACCCCAGAGGTACTGTAAGTGAGAGTTTTTCCTTTGGCGTGAAATGGCCCTTTAAGTTAACTATAGCCCCTTTTCACAGCAAACATTTTGACTCGTCACAGCAGTACAGTGTGTAATTAATATCATTAACGAAAGTTATGGAAAGTTATATCAATGTGTCAGCATATACAAAACCAGGACCCTGGAGCTAGTGTATCTGAATGGATCGCTGTTACCATTAATTAGTAATTTTACTGCTATGACGTCAAAATATCTGCAATTCTTGTGAAAAAAGTTGTGACATTTTGAATAGAATCCTCTGCAGTCATTACTATTTTTGAAGCCAGCATTTAGCGGCCATTTCAGGAATTGCAACTTAAGGTACAGCACTGAGTTCACCATGTAGCCATAGAAAGCAGTACAGTAGTATTTTGTTTATACTTTAGTTGACTCATCCTTAAAGATCCCCTCCAGAGATATTTTGAGACATACGATAAATAATCTGCTTGGAATAATAATTAGTGTCTAATATGGTTTTTCCACAAAAAAGTTCAATTACCTTGTTAAAAATCCTTAAAATTACATCAGCTCCTGCTCCCTCATTAAAAAATCCAGAATTTATGAATATGCAAATATTGTTCATTTCAAAAGTTTAACTACTAGACACAAGATGTCTCCTACTTCAGTCCATTCTCAGTGTACGTGCAATGGAGGCTTCAAGTTTCCACATCACACTTGTGTAAGATGTAAACTGGACCATAATTGGGTTTGAAACAAGTTGTGATTCTGCTGGTACGTATGTCTTAAACTCAGATTTAAGGAGAGCACAGAGAAACCTTCCTCCTTCAGCAGATGAATGTGAAAACAAATTCTGCACATACGTCATCCTGCACAGTGAAGGTCAAACATCTAAGTGATGATACAATGAGCAAAACACATTTTTGAGTGGAGGGGTACTTCAAGATAGCTAATTCAGTGATTAAGATTTGAATAGAATAGTAAAGGTAAGCAATAAACAAATCGGGAGTGACCCATAAAGACATCACTCCATAGTGCTACTAGTCAAAAACTCCACAAGGTACCTAAAAGTAAAAGTAGCAATACCACATTGTAAATACACCATTACAATAGTCCTGGATTCAAAATCGTATTTTACTTTACTATTACTTACCACTAAAACTACTATACTACTAGTATTATCAGCAAAATTTACTTTAAGCATTAAAAATAAAAGTAAGGGGGCACCCTGGTAGCCTAATGCTTAAGGCACATACCACATAAAATCCAATGATGTCCATAAGTAAATGTACATCATTACATTCCACCATTAGTTGCTAGGTAAGATGGGGGATACTAAATAAATTGAAAGTCCTAACAAGGATGTTAAGACCAACATGTGGGTGAGTTGAGGTCTGGTGTCAACAAACAGACGGACTGGACAAAGTCCCGCCCTAGCTGCTCAGCTGTCATTTAGGGCATGGGTGGAGCTCCTGATGAAGCAGCCGTTGGTTGTGTAAACCCAATGATCCTGGTGTGACATCTGACATTTGGCCTCAGCGACCACAGCCGCAGCTTCTGAAGGGAAAATCAAATCAATGCTCCATTGACTCTGTCAGAGCATGATGGAAACCTAATTAAAGGCCCTCCAGGCACAGCTGGTCATTTTATGCAGCCAAGCACCAGGGCTCTCCAATCAAGCCAGTAATATGAACTATTGCATTACTCTGTGCACTGAGGGAGGGGGTCTGTGGGCCTCCCTGACCAGGATAGTGTCAGCATTCACTATATGTTCTCTGCAAACTCAACAGTTATATAGCAGTGCATTCTAGTCTAAATTATATTAGTCAAGTCAAGTCAAATTTATTTCCATAGCACATTTAAAACAACATGGGCTAATCAAAGTGCAGAGTTGCAGAGCAACAATCAACAACAAATCATGCATATACCCAGGCAGAGAGCAAGATAAAATAATAGCAATTTAGATACATTTAAAAGCCGAGATGGAAAATATGCTCACGCTTGCAGTTAAAAACCTTGCAGTAGCGTTCTGCACATACTGCAGATGTGAGAGTGAGGACTGACTGGCTTCCATGTACAAGGAGCGGTAATAAAGGCATGGATTACTTTTTCACAATCTTGGAATGATAAGAAGGGTTTTACTTTGGCTAAGGTTCGCAGTTGGAAAAAACTGCCTTTCATCACAGAGTTTATCTGTGTTGAGCCTCACCACATGTGGAGAACAAAGACAGGGACCCACTTGGAAAAAGTAAAGCCTTGAATAATAGGTTTGAATGGAAAACAAAGGCCAAACATTAAAACAGTGCCAAATCTCCACCAGCCGTTAATTCACACTTAGACGAGAGATCTCAGTTGAATCTAAACACGAGCCACCAAACAGTGCAGGAAATCCTGGCACAGAGACCGTTCGCTGTCTTTCCACTGTAACTCTGGTTACTACAGGAGACACTCAACATTGAACTTTTATTTCCCCAGGAAGGTCTTAACTCACTGGATGAGCAACAGACTGTTTTCTGTTTGCTGAAACACCTTTTGGATCCTGATTGTTATAATCCACATAACAATCTTTGCCTGCAGAAGGAAGACACCATTACCATTTCTTCATGGAGAGAAAGGTGGCTGCTGAGCCTCTGTCTCTCCCCACTGAAAGTCGCCTACTGCTTCCTCCGCTGCCTCCCGAAGGAACAGTTTCACCGTTGAACCTGACGACAGCGTGGACCCGGCCACATCAGTACCCAAGCCTGAGAGGACTCCACCGGATAATCCAATTTATTATTTATTTCAATTTATTTATTTGTTTATATAACACCAATTCATAACAGAAGTTATCTCATTGCACTTTTCCTATAGAGCAGGTCTAGACCATACTTATAATATTATTTAAAGAGACCCAACAAATCCCAACATGAGTAAGCACTTGGCAACAGTGCCAAGGAAAAACTTCCTTTAAGAGGCAGAAACCTTGGGCAGAACCAGACTCAGGGTGGGTGGCTATCCACCGCTGCTGGTTGGGTTGAAAGAAGGGGGGCACAATGCAAATTCCACGTAGAATTTTAAAATAATGATAATGTAATGGTAGTGGTTATATTAATATTAATAAAATAATAATAATAGTGATAGGAGTAATAATGATAATAATAGTAATAAGACTAATAATAACAATTGTAGTAGCAGTTGTCGAGCAGGAACACAACCACAGATCCAGTCTCTGCAGCTCTGTAGGTAGAAATACCTGCTGAAAGTGAAAGAAGGAGTGAGGAGAGAGACGAAAAAGCACAGAACTACGGGAGACGGAAGATGTAAAGTTAGTAACTTGCAGTAATGGGATAAAAATGCATACAGATGGAGAGGGAGAGGAGGAGTGAGGAAAGAGGTGCATCATGGGAAGTCTCCGAGCAGTCTAGGCCAATAGCAGCATAACTAAGGGATGGTTCAGGACTCACACAAGCTAGCCCTAACTATAAGCTATATCAAAGAGGAAAATCTTAAGCCTACTCTTAAATGTGGAGATGGTGTCTGCCTCCCAAGCCCATACTGCGACCTGATTCCACAGGAGAGGAGCTTGATAACTGAAGGCTCTGGCTCCCATTCTACTTTTGGAGACTCTAGGAACGACAAATAACCCAGCATTCTGGGAGGGCAGTGTTCTAGTCGGGTAGTAAGGTACTATGAGCTCTTTAAGATACAATGGTGTCTGACCATTAAGAGAAGGATTTTAAATTCTATTCCGGATTTTACAGGAAGCCAGTGCAGAGAAGCTAATATTGGAGAAATATGATCTCTTTTCCTAGTTCTTGTCAGTACACGTGCCGCAGCATTCTGGATCAACTGGAGAGTCTTAAGGGACTTATTCGGGCAGCCTGAAAATAAGGAATTTCAATAATCCAGTCTAGAAGTAACAGATGCATGGACTCGTTTTTCGGCATCATTTTGAGATTTTTGCAATGTTACATAGGTGAAAGAAGGCAGTCCTTGAAGTTTCTTTCATGTGGGTGTTAGAGGATAAATCTTGATCAAAGATAACTCTGAGGTTCCTTACGGTGGTGCTGGAGGCCAAGGCAATGCCATCTAGAGCAACTATGTCTTTAGATAATGTGTCTCAGAGGTGTTTGGGGCCAAGTACAATAACTTCAGTTTTGTTAGAGTTTAACATCAGAAAATTGCAGGTCATCCAGGTTTTTTTGTCCTTAAGGCATGCTTGAATTTTAGCTAACTGGTTGGGTTCATCTGGCTTGATTGATAGATATAACTGGGTATCATCCACATAACAATGAAAGTTTACGGAGTGTTTCCTAATAATATTGCCTAAAGGAAGCATATATAATAGAATCGGTCCAAGCACAGAACCTTGTGGAACTCCGTGACAAACTTTTGCGTGCATGGAGGACTCACTGTTAACATGTACAAACTGAGATCGACCTGATAGATGGGATTTAAACTAGCTTAGTGTGGTTCCTTTAACGCCAACTGAATGTTCCAGTCTCTGTAATAGGATGTGATGGTCAATGGTGTCGATCTAACAAGACTAGTACAGAGATAATTGTACAGAGACAAGTCCATTATCTGATGCAATTAGAAGGTCATTTGTAATTTTCACCAGTGCTGTCTCTGTGCTATGATGCACTCTAAATCCTATAAATTCAATAAACTATTGTTCTGTAGAAAGTCACACAACTGATTGGTGACTGCTTTCTCAAGGATCTTAGAGAGAAAGGGAAGGTTAAATATAGGTCTATAGTTGGCTGAAACCCCTGGATCAAGAGTGGCCTTTTTAAGAAGAGGTTTAATTACAGCTACTTTAAAGGACTGTGGTACATAGTCTTTTAATAAAGACAGATTGATCATATCCAGTAACAAAGCGCTAACTAAGGGTAAAATGTCTTAGGCAGCCTAGTAGGAATGGAGTCTAATGGACAGGTTGATGGTTTAGTTGAATTAATCTTTGAAGTTAGTTGAAGAAGGTCGATAGGAGCAAAACAGTCAAAATATATATCAGGTCTAACAGTTGTTTCTAAGGTTCTTGTGTTTGAAGATAAATCGGTACCAGTTGAGGGCAGGACATGATGAATTTTTTCTCTAATAGCTAAAATTTTATTATTAAAGTATCTCATGAAGTCGTTACTACTGAGGGCTATAGGAACATGGCTCCATAGAGCTATGATTATCTGTCAGCCTGGCTACAGTGCTGAAAAGACACCTGATGTTGTTCTTATTTTCCTCTATTAATGATGAGTAGTAAGTAGGCTGCTCTGGCATTACGGAGGGTTTTAAGACTATCTTGCCAGACTAAACGAGATTCTTCCAGGTTGTTTGAACGCCATTTGCTTTCAAGTTTTTGCAGTGTTTGCTTTCATTTGTAGGTTTGGAGGTTATACCATCGCGCTAACCTTCTTTGTCTTATTATCTTTTTTCTTAGAGGGGCGACAGAATCGAGTGTCGTTCGCAGTGAGCCTGCAGCACTATCAACAAGATGGTCAATTTGGGAGTGAAATTAGCATAGGAGTCCCCTGTTATATTGAGACATAGCATTGAATTAAATGCAGATGGTATTGCTTCCTTAAATTAAGCTACAGCACTATCAGATAGACATCTAGAGTAGGAGTTTTTGCCTAATGGCGTGTAGTCCAGTAACAGGAGTTCAAAAGTTATTAAATAATGGCCCGATAATGAAGGATTTTGTGGAAAGACTATTAAATGTTCAATTTCAATGCCATATATCAGAACAAGGTCGAGGGTGTGGTTAAAACAGTGAGTGGCTTTATGTACACTCTGACAAAAGCCAACTGAATCTAATGAGATAAACGCAGTACTAACGTTATCATTATCGACACCCACATGAATATCGAAATAACCTACAATAATTACTGTTGTTTTAAGGACTAAACTTGATAAAAACTCTGAGAATTCAGAAAAAAATTTAGAATAAGGACCAGGAGTACGGTACACTATAACAAATAGAATTGGCTGTCGTGTTTTCCAGATTGGGTGTGAAAGAATAAGAACAAGGCTTTCGAATGAGTTATAATTTAGTTTAATTTAGTTTTTGAATAATAGGCTTGAGTTGAAGATGGCTGCAACTCCACCTCCTCAGCTGGTGCCTCTGGGAATGTGAGCATTAATATGCCTGGGCGGAGTGGATACATTTATATTCTTCATGACCCAGCCAGGTTTCAGTAAGACAAAATAAGTCTGATTTTAAATACTCTGATTTTAAATCATTCACTAGTACAGCTTTAGATGACAGAGATCTGATGTTTAAGAGTCTACATTTAATTCTCCTTTTTTGTTTTTATGTATGACTCCTCTTCTGTTAACTTTTGGTTTTATTAATTTAAGTGGTCGGGGGGCAGACACCGTCACTACAGAGTTTTGGTTGGGGATTCACCCTTTACTGTCCACCATTATTATGTAAGATAGTACTTAATAAATGTTAGGTTAAATATCGGTCAATCCATGTTGAAGTTGCATGTGTGAGTTCACACCTGTTTGGAACATTATGGGGCTCCAGGGTTAGGACATGTAATAAAGGTAACGTAAAGGACAGGGCCCCAATGAAAAAGAGTTTCCAGATGTGTCTTGGGGGAGGTCCAGGAAAGTAAGATAAATATGTTTTGAAGGTAACCAAGAAGGGTGGCCCCAACAAAGGTCAAAGGTCAATTTCTAGAATAGTATATATACGTTAAGCTTTTATTGGTTCTTTGAGTATTTCTTGTAATACTAATAATATTAAATCTACCTTGATTGAAGATCGACTTGTGGTCTTGTGTATGTGTCATGTCTTGTCATCTCTCAGCAAAGAATTTTTTAAGTGGACAGACACCTTTGAGACTGTTTTTCATGTTCGGTTATTGGTCCCTGATCCCAGGGTAGTGCCCTGTAATTATTAATCCAAATTAATAATTTTGATAATATTAATAATTCTATTACTATTCATAAATATCTTTGATAGTTTGCTAATAACCAAACCTGCCCTACCTGAATCCCAACATCTGTTTGTCAAATTTAAGTGCAGAGTCAAAAATCAAATCAAAGGACGACAGTGGGCCGAGCTTCGCACACAGAATGCTGGTGGATTCACGAGGGACAAGAGAACCACCTCAGTTTTCAGTTCATTTAGCATCAAGAAGTGTTGGGACATCAGTCTTTAATGTCCAGGAAACAGTCAAATAGAAGCTGCAATGGCTGAGGGCTGTGGCGTTTTAGTGGGAGGTAAAGCTGGGAATTGTCAGCAGAGCAATGGAAGGAGATGCCATGCAAGATTTTACCTGCTCATTACACCATACACAACTGATTAGTACAGTTGTGTATGGCTCTTCTAGTTTTTGGTCTCCACCAACTCCTGATTAAAATATTTGGCTCTTCTGGCTAAATGCTCTACTACATTCACCAGCTAGTTAACAATAACTGGAGCAGCTTTAACTATAATCCAAATTATGCCAAAAGTAATCTCCAGGTCCTACCATGATCTTCATGTGGGAGTGTTTCTTTTTTACACTATTGAGTAATTTTCACATGAAGACCTTTACAATGTCCCTGCACCTGATTGGATTGAATTTACACAGTAGGGATGCCAGGCAGTCATGCATGCATGTTGACTCACATGCATAACCCCCACATCCCAAATTAAAAGCTGTGTGTAAGATAGCAGGTAGGACATGATCAATTAAACCACATTATCCACATTTGATAGGTGAACTGAGTTGAACTTAAATGTTAAGGCCTCCCTGTTGGCTCAGTTACATCTTTATGTTGAGGGCAGCAGAAGCACGCCCTGTGTGAAAGACCAACCATAAACAAATATCACCTCTCTGTCAGAGAGGTGATATTGATGGCAATGATTGGAGTTGGCACTGCTGGCGTGGGAGAAAGGGGGGGGGCATTGTCCCGTCGGGAGGCGATCGATGGTCACATCCTGTGAACCCTGCATGTAACACGGGAGAACACTCTCAACACACAGGCAGCCACAGCACACACAGATACACAGAAAGACAAAGACAGAGGAGAGCAGAGGGATGTGGACTGGAGTTTGGGACTGGCACAAGAGGACCACCAAACACCTCCATGGGGTAGCCATACAGATGCAGTCAATTCCTAGGATGTTTATATAAACATGATGAAGTGCATCAAGAGGCAAAGAAGAAACCCATACCAGTGATATGTAAGTGCTGCTGAAATTGTTGATACATTGAACATTGAGTCATTTGGTGTAATGTCATGCTCCCAAAAGTGTGCAACACATTGGTCCAGGAATGACTAATGTAAAATAGTTTTCTCAGAAGGCCTAAATAGAAATTGTCATACTTTTATTTATTATTTTCAGTGTAAAAAGAAGTAATGGTTCCAGCTGAATTTCTGACCTTCCAACAGAAAATTAGACTACACTTGGTGTATTTCATTTGCATACTTGTAGAAGGGAAAATCCACCATAAAAAAGAATTTGCATGTTATTTCTATGGTACCCCGCAGCTCAGAGTTATTTTGTACGTGAATGCCTCTGTATCATGGGTTGTCGGGTGAATGTAAACCTAAAATCAGGTGTTGGTCAAGGTCAATGACATATTTGAAATGACTTCTGAAGCTGCACCATAGACTAATGAAACAAATTCTAGAGCTCTATGACAGCAGCCATGGTAAAATACTGGGGTATAGTGGAAGCTCTATATTCAAATCAAACTCTTTTGATTGAATATATAAAACAAAAGCCCAAAAACTTAACCGCTATTTCACTTTCTCAGAAAGTGTCATCTGATGACATTTGATGACAAGTTTTCATTTTCTAGCTTAGGGTATTATTTGTTTTCATAGCATTTTATTCCAAAACAATGTACATCTAAATTCTGTTTTAGGGTGGTATTTCCCTATTATAGGCATTTCATATGCAATTGCAATTACACGTTGTTGTAAATAAATTGCATCACAATGCCAAACCAGAGTTTGGCTTCTCTCTTCTTCTCTTTGGTATGACCAGACATTTGCTTGGGACAGGGCTAATTTTTTACATAGGCTGTACAAAACATAATTGACAGTTAACTACTTCAGTAAGACATCAACATGAACCCTGCTACACCTGACACCACTCGCTAGGAGGTCAGTGTTCACTGCAATTTCAAAAATGAAAAAACAAAGCAGCTTTTAAATTCTAGCCATGTTTAAATTACATATCTTGTTCATCTCACTGAAATAGCTGTTTGCAATGTTTGGAAGTTTCCAGCAGCCTTACACCCCCCTCATTTTGGTGATTGGTCCAGTATATATCTCAATACATTCTCAGTGTAAATGTTTTTGATTCTGGTGATATTTTGCATTTTTTTTCTTGTCATCAAAGCCCATGTGCCCATTCAAACTAACAATGAATGTATCCTACAAACAAGTATTGTGTGTGTATCTAAAGCCTGATATATTTTATTGCTTTGTGCCATAGAACTCCATTGTTTGTTGTCCAAAAACTATTAAAAACACATCTGTGACCCACACTGTTGCACTGGGTGACATGTTCCTTCATTACCATGAACACACTGTACTTTATTTTGACTCAATCCAACATGCTGCTGGAAATACACTAGAGCACCAAAAGTGGATTAATCCATAGTCCCCAGCAAATGCACTATTTCGTCGTGTGTCAGTTATGTTTGTTAAACTACAGCTGAGGACAGCTGTTTTAGGAAATTACCATAAAAACAAATGAAACTATTTATTTGTGAGCTGTTTTTAAATAATCAGTAGCAACCAATGGGCTTGAGGCTGATGAGCCACAGACAGGGTAGGAAGGACAGAAAATGGACTAAAACACAATGTTGATTTTGGTCTTTTCATGGGATTTTAAAAATATAGAATAACACCAGCTTTATTCTTAAAAGGATAATGGTCAATTAACACTGTACTCACCAAAGTAATTCCTGAGATCTTGCAGCGCTGCAGCATCTCTAAAAAGAGGTGCAATGAACACAAGCAGTCTGACGTTCAGAGAGGTTGTAAACAAACCCCCATATTAGCTAAATTCTTTTGGAAGAGAAAACAAATGCATATGGTAAAATTACAGCGCAAACTGACTATTGTAAACATCCATAACAGCTTACAACCTAACTTTCTGGCACTTGTGCATTTTCCTGTGCAATGAGGAATTATGAGTGACATTACTGCTGCACCCATTTTCGGTTTTACCTCCAAAGGACACAATAGTTAATCTGGCTAAACTGTCGGTATCTGAGAGCTTGTGTTTCTTGCCTCATTACATTTATTTTTAGTATTGTTGCTGTGTCCCGAGATCTCAGTAATCACTTTAGTGAGTACAGTCATAACCCATCGAACTGATGGCCCGAGCTATAAAAAATATAACCCAAGTTGTAATAAACTGTAGCTTTCCTTTACAATTTCATAGTGAAAACATACCTAATATGTAGTCCAGCTTTGTGAGAGTAATGTGTTGTATGTGCATGCTGTGTCTCCACAGTTTGAGGACATGTGGCAGTGAAGTGGTGAGAAGCTGACCATGGGTGACTGGAACCTGCTGGGCAGCATCCTAGAAGAGGTCCACATTCATTCCACCATTGTGGGCAAGATCTGGCTTACCATACTCTTCATCTTCCGCATGCTGATCCTGGGTGCAGCCACTGAGGATGTATGGGACGACGAGCAGTCCGAGTTTGTCTGCAACACTGACCAGCCCGGCTGCAAGACGGTTTGTTACGATCGTGCCTTCCCCATCTCCCTCATTCGCTTCTGGGTCCTGCAGGTCATCTTTGTCTCTGCTCCCTCGCTGGTCTACATGGGCCATGCCCTCTACTGCATCAGAGCACTGGAGAAGGAGCGCCACCGCAGACGGGCCCAGCTGAAGGAGGAGCTGGATGAGACTGAGTTGGCATTGGGCGAACATAAGCGCATGGAGAGGGAGCTGAGGAGGCTGGACGAACAGAGGAAGGTGAAAAAGGCTCCTCTCAGAGGCTCTCTGTTGAGAACCTACATCATCCATATCCTTACACGGTCTGTGGTGGAGGTCTGCTTCATCCTGGGCCAGTATATACTCTATGGTGTCCAACTGGAGCCACTCTATAAGTGTGAGAGGCTGCCTTGCCCCAACAGTGTAGACTGTTACATCTCCAGGCCCACAGAGAAGACCATCTTCATGGTCTTCATGATCGCCATTGCTGGTGTGTCACTTTTCCTCAACATTTTGGAAATATCCCACCTGGGCATCAGGAAAATCAAACAGACACTTTATGGAGAGAGGTACACGGAAGATGACAGTTTGATTTACAAGTCCAAGAAGAAGGCATCCATACCACACCTCTGTGTAATGAGCAATGTATCACCTCACAACGGGCCTTTGACTCAGACCTTCAAAGTGATTCCAGAGGCGGACATGAAGCCACCTCATTACAACACTGGGCTTAAAGCCAACCAGGACGCAACGAGACACAACAGCTTGGCTCATCTGGGACACAATCAGACCAGCTATATCTGCCCCCAACCTAGGATGCCACCAAGGTCTGGCCAGAACTGTGCAATCCAAGCCCCCCAAACCCATGAAGGTCCAGAGGTCCACACAGCCATTGTGGACCACCATCCAGCCTGGGCTTCTGCTGCGTCCAATGTGGAGGGAAGTACAACAAGCCATCATGAGAATGCCCATGACGGAGAACACCCTCACCCCAGCCATTTGGAAGCTCTGCTGTCCACTAGCACCTTAAGGCCCAGCACTAACAGAGACCTGGATGAGGACGAGCGAAGAGAGTCAATGGCGAGTGAGGTCCTGATCCCTAACCCCAGGAAGACCAGCTTCATGATCAGGCTACCATCTGAGAGCTTGTCCTCCATCAGTGGCTCCACAAGCCCTTCCTTACATACATCAGAGGAGTCGGATGAACTGGGCTCCCTGCAGGGAGACATGCCCATGATGCCGCCTGCCGGAGGCCGTAGAATGTCAATGGCAAGTAAAGAGCAGAGATTGTCTCATGTGTCCGAATCATATTTCATGTCAGTCCAGAACATCAAAGGCAAAGTTATAAAGGACATGAGTACACCTGACAATCTGGGAGCAGCTTATCCCCCACCTGGGTTTCATCTGCCGTTGTTGTCAAGAGCATAATAGTCTTTATCAGTTATATTTATAAAACATAAAGCTTCTGCTGGATTATTATAAGTAAAAGGAAAAAAAAGTTACTCTGAAGCTTGATCACTGGTAAAGTTATGAAGTTAAGTCTACTAAGTTTGGCCAAAATACCCAATATGATAGCCAAAAAGATTTGATAAACAGTCACTGATGAAGAGGAGTCAAAGAGAAAGTCGTAAGAGACAGCAGAAGAGATGAAATGGTGTTTTGAAGATAGAAAGAGAGAGAGAGAGATCCCTCATTTTTGTTGATCTGGACAATGCCCAATAGTGACAAATTGGCAGCCTCTATCCATGTTCTCAGTGGAAGTAACGAGAAGAAATAAAACTGTTCTGAAGTTATTTCACATAATTCAGCCCTTCAGTTCTGACAGGAGGCCAAACAAATGAGAGGCCATTTGAAAAGCAAAACAACAGAAGAGAGGCAATGTGCTGGCATTACAGACTGTAAAAGTCAGTGTTGTCACTTCTGTGCACTAAGTAATATTTTTTGTATGAGATCAGATAAATTAAAAAAAGTATAAACATATATAAATGTCAACTATAAGAAACAATCTAAATTAAATACATCTAAAAATAAAATATTTTCTACTTAAGTTTCTTAAATGATATTTAAACACAAATTAATTAATGAATGAATAATTAGAAATTAGATTCAGTATGAATTTTATAGATTATAATTAATCTTTCATAAACACAGATAGCTACGGAGTCAAAATCATACTCTCAAATTAATAAGATGTGTGCACTAATTAGTGATTCATGCTCTCAAATTATTGTGCAATGTAATTAACAGAACATCGCATTAAACATATCTGTTTAACATATGCTAAAGGGAAGTCAATGACAACACATCATTTAAGAGGCTGTTCTCATTCACTTTTCGTAGTTACTGTTGTGCACTTGAAGAATGTTAGGTGCACTCATTTAAGCAATGACAGTGGACACATACTGAAAGGTGCTTACTTTACTGAATTCTGAGTATGCGATGTGTGTTTTATGTCCAGAACCAGCTATAATCTAAGTCAAAGCTGTCTTTTTGTCTTTCTCAGAGCATGTTTCTGGATATCTCCTCTATCATGAAGAAGTGAAGCGACCAGGCTGACATCATGTCCATAGGAGCTGTGTTCCACAGCCCAGCTGGGTCACAAACATGGGAGAAATTGTATCAATGATCCAGCCATCAACATTGATCCACCGCTCAAGTCACATGGGGCCAAAACCAGTCGAACAGTCAGGCCATGATGAGGCAGCGGACGCTGTGCCAAAGCCCAGTATGTTTTGGATTTGAAGCACCTTAGAACGCCTACATGTGGATTCTAACAGGAAAGGATTGACTCTTTTTAAAAAATATAGACATCTTTCCATGTGTTGGCTGATTTTTTAAGATTGTGCAGAAACAACACAACGGATTATGGAGCAAACTCCTCCTGTTTGCGTCTGTAAAATGGACTTTATAAGTTTAAAATTTTTCTAAATTGAAGACTTGAGTAGAATCTGTGTGTATCTGTGTATAGTAATTTATATACAGTAATTTCATGAGAAATGATGATACTTTATATTATATTCAGATTAAATGCTTCTTAACAAAACAGCAATCATTTTGTCAACATATATTTAATCAAAATCATCCACACACCAACACCACACCATAGAATTCTCATGCTTTTTGCTTTAATTCTCAACAAAAATTGCCTAGACAAAATGGTGTTTTTTTTCTTTTTCATATCAAATAAACAAAACATAACATGTTGAACAATATTTACAAAAAATAAACAAAACACAGGTCATTTGAACATTCAAAGATAAAAAAGGAAATCAAAAATGCTGAATCTGCATATAACAGTCATGTTGCAGGTACTCAAAAAAAGGACACGTAAAAAATGGCTCACCAAAATCTACAAATACAATGAAGAAACCACTGTAAAATTTAGAAACAACTCCACAGAAACTATCTACATGTCTATCGTACAGTTCTTACCCATAAGAAGAGGTATGCTGAATCATCCAGGTAGATAAGTGCTTAGAATCTGTTCAACTAAGATTTAAAAAACCTCGAAAATCACAATGTGAGATTCAAGTTGCCCCGATTAACATATTCTGTAAACAAATTGGATTAAATAAGTACTTCCTTTACTCTGCCACCATGTACTGTAATTGCAACTTGAAGGCAACTGATTCCAAAATACTAACTTCCATAAGGGAAAATGCTTCCCTGATAACCACTGCTCAAGGTTTAAACAATAACTGCTGTGCCTAGATTAGCATTGCATTCAGAGGTGGTCAAACATCCTATGAAGAAAAATTCAATGTTATAGCTATTCAATTGACTATTTAGAGTAGTAGTTTGTTGTCGCAAGTAGTCCCAAGTTTGTTGGCATGAGTAATCTGATGTCATGTTAAAATGACAGCATACTGTGTACACCAGTGGTTCTCAATCACGTACTACAGTGGCCCAAGAGTCTGCAGGTTTTCCTCCAATCTATGGATGAACACACCTTCAACATGGTCAGAGGATCACCTGCTGATTTGAAAACATGCAGACTCTTGGCGCTCCATGCCCGCACATGGCTAAGTACAACTGTTAGAAACAAAATATGAAATTAACCATACACATTATTTTCAAAATGCAATTAAAGGGCCATACCTGTGTTTTTTTGCAGTACTTACATTACTGCTGCTGAACATTTTCCAAATTTTTTTGGAAAAAAAAAGTTTTTGAATGTCGTCCAGCTATTGCTTTTCATTTCTTTCAGTACAGTTTAATAATGAATTAGCAGAGCCTTGAAACTTGCTTGTGTTAGCTAATCTGTCACAGCGAACATCAAGTTTTTTTTGTGGCATGGTGATGCCATTGTAAGTGTAGATTGATCTGAAAAGGATACATTGCATTACCATACAACAATAATGTAACTCTGGCAACATTAAAATAATGTGATGGATTACCTACAGTGCTTCTAAGTTTCAAGTCTCCACGAGTTACTGAAATGAAGTGAAACCACATCAGAACATAATTCAGAGATCTAGTGTGCTTTAAAGAATGGTTGGCAAAAATAAAAAGTATATGGAATTTGAAGTCAGTGGGCTAATACAAAAAAAAGATACCATTGGTATATTATTCTATTATCACCATTTTAAATTCAAAATTGTACTGGTATTACAGATGCTGCAGAACCAGTCAACTAATACTGCTAGACACTGATACAGTTGCTGTTGTATGTATATGGAAGAGGATTAGAGCCACTGAGTTCTGAGAATAATGTCAGAAATCTAACAAGAAATCTAATAAGTCATAATTTCAATATTAATGTCAGACTTTTGTTCCTGAATTTAACTTCCTCTAACTCCTGACTTTTTCCCTTAAAATGATGACAAGTGACTATTCTTCAAAATTCTGCATATTTTGCTCTAATCATGTTCCATACATGAGGAATATTGTGCAGTGTCCATGTTGTACCCTGACTCCTCAGAGTTGGACTTCTGCAAAATGCAACCAACCAACCAACTTGAAATATTGGATTTTTCTCAAAAAAGGGATAATTAAACACTACAAAATGATTTGATGCCTCATTTTGATGTTTACTTAAGTGTAGCAGTTTTCTTGAGCTCAATTACAGAAATGCAACTGATTAATTACATCAAGTACATTTTTATCTTTAAAAGTCCTCTAGTATGGTATATTTCTTGGTGACACTTACAAGAGCATTTTCCATATGGAGACGCCAGTGGTCAATATTAAATAAATAAATAATATGTAAGAAAAAATCATATGAATAAAAACACAAACAATATATTGTAGCCAAGAAATTGTAAAATAATCCAATCAATTTTAAAAACTTTGCTGATTATTGTGAAATGTTATTTCTTTTCACAACAACAATTTATTACAGGTAATTTTTTTCATCCCAGCAGTTTTTATTTCGAAATGTTTTTTATTTCATTCAATGTTTTAATAATCTGTGTAATTATTTCACAGTTTCATGTTTATATTACATCTTTTGTCTGTATATATTGATATGATTATTTATTTAATTTATTTAATACTGAACACTTTGAGTCTCCATATTTCCAGATGTACTTTGCTGATTTCACTATTTGTCACAAAAGGGAGCTTTATGAATAGTGAAACAAAAAGGTATACTGTTTGTCTTTCCCTTTTGAGGCTTCATACGGCAGGGGTCAGAAGGGGCCAACATCCACGTTTTATGACACTGTTACACCGCAGTTTCTTAAAGCTGCAGTCTAGTTTCCACTGAATAAAATCATTTGTTCCCTTACTGGATAGTTTGGCCTCTGTAACCTCTAAGGCAAGAAAATGTAGCTGCACTTGTAAGAGCTTTTTCAGCTTTTCATATGAATTCTCAGGTCTTAATTATATCTTTACAAAACAAAAAGAACAGGCAATACACAACATTGTAAACATACTCACACCCCTTTAAGTTAAAATTTTACAACTTAAGTAAGTACATGTGTGACTTGAAAATGAAGACTTATTTTTCAGGAAATTGTCAATAATAAAAAATACAACCATTAACAAATCAATTCTAAGAAAGGTTAGCGACCTACATTTCATACACATCTATGCAATTTCCTCTACACCCAACCCCAACAAGTTCAAATAAATAAATTAACACGTTCACATTAAGGATTTAAAGTATATGAAAACCAGCTGAGCAGTGTTCTTCAATGTATTCTGAGCATTTAGTACACAAACTTATCATTGGCTAACAGTGTCCTGTGGTGATATCATGGGTGGGATCAGTTTACTGTCCTTTCAATAACATGAGCTGATTTGTTTTTATTTTTTAATTTGAGCTCATTGTAGTCTGTCAAAGCTAGCATGGTCTAGCTGACATTATTATACTGATCCACATGGTTTTAATTTCATAATTCAAATATTCCACGTCTTTTCAAAGCAAGTAGTTTTACATTCACAAATCAGAGTGAAATAGCAGCCCTTTATTTGAAGGGTTATTAACCAATTTCTGAAAAATCAAGCACAATGCCAATTGCTATTTCAAATTCTAGTTTGACCTTCCTGTGCTAAACGTGACTTCGCCCTAACCCTAGTGGACAAAAAAAGCCCAAACACATCCAGTATTCAGATGCCATGGACATGCTCCACCATCAAGCTGACAATGCAGCAGCAGAGTGTTGGGCAGCAACAAAGCAGACGACAGCAGCACTCACCCCTGCCACGTGCCTCACCATCGACTTTTCAACAGCAGATGGATTTGGCATCTCCCTAAATCAATAATGCGCCAGTGTGTTTGTTTGGAGCTTTGAACTTCATAGCATACACTATCAGGGATACTGATTTGTAAGTAGAAATTGATCACTTTGCTTTGTGTTTGAACAAATTCACATATGATGTGTGAATTTGAAAACATACTGTACCAAATCATTTTAGTAGGTATGTACAATACTAGAACAGTGCAGCTAAATACATGATTACTATAAGTACAAACACCAAATTCTTTCTACTTATAAGACAATAAATAAATGGGTCAAAAAGAGCACTTATGATTTGTTTAAGCTGTTGTTTAAATGACCACACCAGTGTGTTTAAAGTTTAGCTCATTTAACATGTATATTTTTAATTACTACCATCCATTTTCCAAAACATAACATAGTGTTTTAGATTGTTGAGTATGTTTTTTCTACCTTTCTGGCAGCTATTGGTTTCCATTCATTTCACTAATATAGTAATATATAATATATAAATTAACTAGGAGAGTTGCTTGCGATTAGAAATCCATCACAGTGAACATTATGTCTGTTGTTATTTTGTTTTGTGTCATTCATTTGCCATTTTATTTTCTTTGTCCTAATGTGTAGACTTTATAACAATTTCAGGTAACACTTTATTTAACAGGTGCTGTAATTCCTATATAATAAATATGAAATAAAAATATTATTTCCAAAGAAGTTTCCATGTAATTTGGTACTAACTACCGTATAAGGAAATAGAGATAATGTTCTAAGACAGTGCACATAGTAAATACCCTGCCATTTATTAGATTTTTTTTAGAAAGAACCAGGAAATTATGTAATAGTAACATAGGACAGTGTAGTCCCTCATTCGTCCAGGAATGTTCCATCGTAGAAAAGGTTTCAGTCGTAGTCATCTGGACACTGTTTTCAGAATCAAGATGTTTCGGCAATTGTGAAAAATGGTCTGAGAACTCAGAAATTTAAGCTCCTCTGTGTTACTTAAGCCCTGCCCTCAGGAAGGAGTCTTCCTGAGTTTCTGCTGTTTACCTTGCCTAGTTTCACCTGAAACTGACCTTCTCTTGTTTCCATGATGACCCAGTAATCAGGCCTGTTGTTTTTATTGCACCTCCCTCATCACTGTTGAGTACCTGATTAGCATATTGTCTTGACCATGGTGTTAATACACTGTGGTAAACCGTTGGCAAGTTGAATCTCAGACCACCATTTCTGTTTAAAGAGGGGTTTTCTTTTTTCACAAAAATGGCTTCTTTGACACCTCTTTCAAACCTCTTCTCAGTAGAGAGAAGAGTTGGTTTGAAAGAGGTGTCAAAGAAGCCATTTACCACAGTGTATTAACACCATGGTCAAGACAATCACATGCTAATCAGGTACTTAACAGTGATGAGGGAGGTGCAATAAAAACAATAGGCCTGATTACTGATTACTGGGCCATCATGGAAACAAAAGAAGGTCAGTTTCAGGTGAAACTAGGCAGGGTAAACAGCAGAAACTCAGGAAGACTCCTTCCTGAGGGCAGGGCTTAAGTAACACAGAGTATCTTAAATTTCTGAGTTCTCAGACCATTTTTCACAATTGAGAATGACTTCCGGATGGGAGCCGAAACATCTTGATTCTGAAAACATTGTCCAGATGACTACGACTGAAACCTTTTCTACAATAGTAACATAGTTGGGTTTTGAATTTGTGAATTTCTAGAGGAATTTCCTTGATAAACCTGCTAAAATCTTAAAGTCTAGAAAATGACTGGAGATCAGTTTAAATGTAATCATGTAAATCCATTTGTTGAATTGTATGCTTGACTGTAAATTTCATACTGAGCAGAAATTAATTTAATTAATTGAGAAATACTACAGCATGCTTTGGAAAATGGTCAGCAGAAGTATGAATTGACATCGGTATGGTCCTTTAATCTCTTTGGACACCCAGTGATTGGCTTGGGACATGTTTTACTGTAAGTGCCAATGTCACAATGCGTTTGCTCATATTCAGTGCCAGGTGTCACATCCTTGAGGTGCTGGGCAGTACTTCCACTTTGTAATGTAATTCTGTCTCGAAGTGCAGATATGAAAAAAGAGAGAAGAGAAATGTGTAGAAATGTCCATCTGAGTACAATAAAAAGTAAAAGTGAAGTTTGACAAAAGCAACTTTGCATAAGGACAGTCCATTTGACCATTTCACCTAATGTAACATTTTACAATTACACACCTTTGGTAACATTTTACTTTACAGTCCTGTGTCACTCAACAATTACTTAATCACTAAAATGTTAAGTCGTATGTCAAAAAGTAAGCTGTCTGACCATATATTAAATAATTTAAAGGATTAGTTCAACATTTTGGGGAAATATACTTATTTGTTTTCCTTCTTAGAGTGAGGTGAGAAGATGGACATCTGTCTGTTGTCTGTTTTTTAACAGAGAGCTGGAGTCAGGACATGGTTAGCCTATCTTGGCATAAAGAGTGGACGCAGGGGGAAACAATTAGCCTGGCTCTCACACCAAAAGTGAAAAATCATACCTACCAACACCTCTAAAGCTGCACACAAACAGAAATGTAAAAATTTTAATTTGTGATTTTAGTAAGAGTTACATAAAGTAGAGTTTCTTGGCAAATAACAGTGCAGTGACTGTGCACAGCTTTCTGAAGACTTGTGCCATGTTCATGTCATATTGTTCAGACCGTAATTATAAGCAGCACACACAAGATGTTGACCAAAGCCACATAGTTGTAATTTCTGTTTCTGTTAGACATATCAGGAAATTCTATCTGCTACGACATTTACCTCTTGGTGAAAAGAACTACAGTAGTGTCAACTTCATATATGAGGCAAAGTGGCTGCAAATGCACCATAGCTGGAAGTTACATCTACTATAAATAAAATTCAATAAATCCACTAATATAATCAACGTAGCTAATTTACGCACTCTGGACGCAAAGAAAAGGTGTTGTCACGCGGAACAAACAATTGGAAATAATAGGTTTCAGAGCGCAGTGGTGCCGTTGTCGCATTGTGTCCGAAAGGGCCTTTAGAGGTCTAATATTAATTATTTACTACAACTCAGTTGTATGTACCGAAGTAATTATCAAAATTTGACAGGACTTTAAAGTAAAGTGCATGTACATGTTAACAGGGACATTACTGAACATTCTGAGGAATTCCTGAGTTTAACCTCCCATGATGCACAAGAGAGGGAGGGAAGCTGACAGGAAGAAAAAGTCAGGATTAGGCAGAAAGAAGAAGAGAGAAAGAGAGAGAAAGCTGCCAGTGCTTTTGTTTTATCACCAGTTCAAAAATACCTGTTGAACAGTATTGCTGATAAGACAACGCTTGTGTCATCCATTACAAAAAAGAAATATAAATACTTCAAATATCAAGGTATAGACATGTATGTGTGTGTGTCATAGACCAAACTGTTTGCCACCAGACTCTAAGTACAGTTCTGTATCTTCTGTTCCTCCGTTGTGCATTTCTCAGTCATTTCCTGACAGAAATCCACTGTTACAGTGGGGCTACATACTTCCTCAATGGATCCAAGCACCAGTGGACAATCTGGGTTATCCTGCTCCAGACCTGACAGCTCGACCCCAGGCTGCCTATCCTCCAGCCCCCCTTGACTGGGACCCACATCAGGCAGACATTCAGCCTCGCTTTGTTGCAATACTGGTGACCTGGGCTGGGATGAGCCCTCATCCGAAGAAGGCGATGATGGGTTGGATGTGAGGTCGATGCTGGCGGAAAAAGGTGGCTGGGTGCCCTGTACCTCCCTACACACTTGCTGGGAGAGGAAGGAGAGGTTCTGCCACAGCTCAGACATGCAAACCTTCAGCTGGTTGCGCTCGCTCAGCAGCTTCTCCTTCTCACACACCTGAGTTCACAAGACACAACATCATCAGGTCAGCATGACAAACAAATACTGTACACTCCTCAGTGAGCACTTTATCAGGTATACCGAGACTGTCTTCACCATGATGTTGTTGAACACGGATCAACATTAGCACTGGGTGAATGAAGCCACGTTGACGCAGGCTCAACTGTGTTGGTCAATCAAGTACATGCAAGCGCACATTCCTGGTTGATTACTTTCTAATACGAAACAGAGTATTTCTACTGTTTATCTCATGATTGTTGTGATGACAGATAAAATAATTGTCACTATTTCTCAAACTGGACTTCCTGGATCGTATTTCAATTCTCACTGGTACCGTAAACAACACGCCCCCACACCAACACATCCCCTTGTGTTTTTTAACACAGGGTTGTTCTCAGTCTGACTGACTGATTAATATTTAACAAGTGACCTCTAGTGGCTGTGTGAGTTATGACTCTTGTCTGTCACAGGGTAGAATCAGAATCAGAAATACTGTGATGTTGATGTAAACTCTCAAAACTACATAAGGAGGAGGTTAGGGTGATTGGATAGGTCACAGGCGACTGCTGTTTGTTTCCTCTTTACTAACAAAACTGACAATGCTGGTTTCTTTTAACCATGGTCACGATTGGTCCTTAATCTTAACTTTTTTTCTTTTAACCATGGCAACAAAAGATCCCTAACCTTTGTAATTAGTTGTAATTTGTCAAAGTAATTATTTTAATCCAAACCATGATCTTTACCTGACCCTAACCAAGTTTTTTTTTTTTTGCCTAAACCTAACCAAACCTTAACCATAACATTGGTAGATAACAGTCATACAACTGTTTGTTTTTTGTGGTCCCTCCTGATTGTCCCATTAGACCCAAAAAGGATAAAATGGGTTGTTTTTAAAGGCAATGAGAAAATATATTTTGTTGGTTTATTTGGAGGACTTGTTGGATATACAGTGGGTACGGAAAGTATTCAGACCCCTTTAAATTTTTCACTCTTTGTTTCATTGCAGCCATTTGCTAAAATCAAAAAAGTTCATTTTATTTCTCATTAATGTACACTCAGCACCCCATCTTGACAGAAAAAACAGAAATGTAGAAATTTTTGCAAATTTATTAAAAAAGAAAAACTGAAATATCACATGGTCATAAGTATTCAGACCCTTTGCTGTGACACTCATATTTAACTCACATGCTGTCCATTTCTTCTGATCCTCCTTGAGATGGTTCTACTCCTTCATTGGAGTCCAGCTATGTTTAATTAAACTGATTGGACTTGATTAGGAAAGGCACACACCTGTCTATATAAGACCTTACAGCTCACAATGTCAGAGCTGCCCAAGGAGCTCAGAGACAGAATTGTGGCAAGGCACGGATCTGGCAAGAATTTCTGCAGCACTCAAGGTTCCTAAGAGCACAGTGGCCTCCATAATCCTTAAATGGAAGAAGTTTGGGATGACCAGAACTCTTCCTAGACCTGGCAGTCCAGCCAAACTGAGCAATTGTGCGAGAAGAGCCTTGGTGAGAGAGGTAAAGAAGCACCCAAAGATCACTGTGGCTGAGCTCCAGAGATGCAGTACGGAGATGGGAGAAAGTTCCAGAAAGTCAACTATCACTGCAGCCCTCCACCAGTCAGGGCTTTATGGCAGAGTGGCCCGACAGAAGCCTCTCCTCAGTGTGAGACATATGAAAGCCTGCATAGAGTTTGCCAAAAAACACTTGAAGGACTCCCAGACTATGAGAAATAAGATCTTCTGGTCTGATGAGACCAAGATTGAACTTTTTGGCATTAATTCTAAGCGGTATGTGTGGAGAAAACCAAGCACTGCTCATCACCTGCCCAATACAATCCCAACAGTGAAACATGGTGGTGGCAGCATCATGCTATGGGGGTGTTTTTCAGCTGCAGGGACAGGACGACTGGTTGCAATTGAAGGAAAGATGAATGCGGCCAAGTACAGAGATATCCTGGAAGAAAACCTCTTCCAGAGTGCTCAGGACCTCAGATTGGGCCAAAGGTTCACCTTCCAACAAGACAATGACCCTAAGCACACAGCTAAAATAACAAAGGAGTGGCTTCGGAACAACTCTGTGACCATTCTTGACTGGCCCAGCCAGAGCCCTGACCTAAACCCAATTGAGCATCTCTGGAGAGACCTGAAAATGGCTGTCCACCAATGTTCACCATCCAATCTGACGGAACTGGAAAGGATCTCCAAGGAAGAATGGCAGTGGATCACCAAATCCAGGTGTGAAAAACTTGTTGCATCATTCCCAAGAAGACTCATGGCTGTACTAGTTCAAAAGGGTGCTTCTACTCAATACTGAGCAAAGGGCCTGAATACTGACCATGTGATATTTTGGTTTTAATAAATTTGCAAAAATTTCTACATTTCTGTTTTTTTTCTGTCAAGATGGGGTGCTGAGTGTACATTAATGAGAAATAAAATGAACTTTTTTGATTTTAGCAAATGGCTGCAATGAAACAGAGTGAAAAATTTAAAGGGGTCTGAATACTTTTGTACCCACTGTACCTCCCCTTTAAAGAATGATTCCAGTTTATAAAAATTTAGGTCTTATTTTCAAAGTTTTCATATCTACTGGGTATGATAACATTGTACTCTCCAACTAAATTGCTGTGATCAGGTAACATGACAACGTCACAACAAAGTCCAATGAGTTAAGAAACATGAGCCAGAGATTACAATAGTTTAGCCACATTATCAAAACCACTTTATTATTTAGAGTTAAAACTGACCACACCTGAAATGTTGGTAATAATTCCTCATTTCACAGGAAAACTGGGTGCACATGACTACGGTAAGTAGTAGTTGAAATTGGAAGTGGGTCTGTAAACTGTGATGGCTGTTTACAATAGACAGTTTGGGTAATAATTTTACTGTTTGCCTTTGTTTTCTCATCATCTTATCATAACTGATAGAAGTGATCACCAAAACAAAAATAAGACCCAAGATATAATAAACTGGAATGATCCTTTAACCCTTACTTCTGCACACCAGACAATCAAGTTGCACGTCCTGGTGGTTGTCAACAGCTGACAAATATGTAAATATCAGTGGGAAACCCCATAATACCTGATTTGTGACATTTTACTTCAACACAATGATGGGGAACTGGTTAACAGCATTCAGTTGTTGCTAAACAATGGGATTTAGGAGATACAGTTCTCCAATATGGCCACCAGAGAGTGTGTTACATTACCTAACAGCGCTCTATTAAGCATACAACAACCAAAGTACTCTACAACACACTGAAAGCTTAAGACCTGTTACACTACTTTGATATTTTATCTGTTTCTGTCATGCACCTTTGAGACCCATTGGGTTTCTGTTGTGTTTGATTGGAATGAAGTGTGTGTGTGTGCGCTTATCTATGGTATGTATATGTTACATGATCGTACTAGTTTGTGAATCTCGCTCTCCAAGTTCTGGATGCAGTCCAGCTTCCTCTTGCGACAGCGCTGTGCAGCGATGCGGTTTTTGCTGCGGCGGCGGATGTCGTGGATAAACTCCAGCTGCTCTGAGGTCAGCTTGTGCATCTTGATGAGGATCTGGAAGTCATTGCGTGGCAGGTTGGTGATCTGGTGCACGGGGAAGGGCAGCTTTACCTAAAAGGACCACAGGGTTTTATTGCATTTTATAGGATTGTATTACTTGTTAATTAAAATGAATCACTTCTATCATTTCATTCTTAGGTCATGTGATGACAACTGAGCAAACTCCATTTGCTGATGAAGACAATGACATGTGGTGGGAAGCTCCAGAAAATGCTAGTAAGTGGACCTTGAGTTAGGATTATTTTGTCAAACTACTGTTTCCAAGGTCAAGAATGAACTTTAACAGTAAAAATTTTTTTTAAATTAGTATATCAAAATTAGTATATAAACTTTATAGTTTAACTTAGATACATTTTTGTTTTAATCTGTTATTTTTTCCGGCTTTAATGCTGAAACATCATTGAATGATGTCTGATTGGATTTGTGTGAGCTTTAGTGAGCTAAGCCAAAATTGTTCAAATCGACTGGAACAGGAGATTTGGACTATTTTATTTTTTGGCTTTATAGCTGAAACATGTATTACCTATGACAGAAATACATCATTGTCTTCATTGGAAAAGGAAGCCGGGGTTTGGATTAAAGAGCAGCAGACCTTGAGCCAGATCAACCGGACCAGGCACCATGGCAGGTGCTGTGATCGCCCAGGAGGAGAGGAAAGAGAGCCAGGATAGGAGCCATGCTGGCCCAAGCTTGGGCTTAAGGCTGCTCCTGGCTAATGTCTGGTCTGGAAGAAAGGGGACTCAATCTGGCCAAGCAAACGGGAAATCACATACTGTTGTGCCCACATCTTTACAGAGACCTGCTCCATCAACATCCCGGATCAAGCACTCAACGGGCCGACCGTGTTCCGAGCTGACAGAGCGCAAGACTCCAGCAAGATGAAAGGAGGAGGACTCTGTGTTTACATCGATGATGCTTGGTGCTCAAACGCAAGCAAAGTGGACGGACACTGTTTCCCAAATGTCGAGCTTTTTATGTGAAGATGAAAACCATATTATCACCACTATCTCTATCTGCTGTTTACATTCCACCAGGCACAAATTCCAAAAAATGCACTGCAGAATTATTTCCTGGGTGTAATACATGTATGTATATTTGTATATAAATAACTGTATATATTGTTTTATTTTATTTATTTTATATGTTACCCTATTCTAATATAAACTGAATTATCTGTTATGTTCTATGTGTGTAGCATGAAGGGACTACAAACTCATTTCGTTGTACAACCTCGTACCTTAAGTTTGATTTGGTCATTAAAATCTAACAGTGTCCTCTGACTGCCCAGCTTCAAAAATCCAGATGAGAGAAACTCTGATTTGATCAAAATCTTTCTATGCTCATGTGAGTTGGCTTAAGTTAGTAGTGTGGGCGAACATCAATTATGAGCAGTAGGGAGTGCGTCATGGACTTGTTTGCCCTGGGTTTTGCCTCCCAGGATATATACAGGCTGCACTAACACTATGGGTCAGTCCCAATACCCATACTTGGAGCCGTTTAGGTGCATGTTCATGCGCGGCCAGGTAGTAGGCAAGTATGTCCCACGCTGGAACAATGCCAGCACACATTAGACTTAACCCACACTTAATGTGCACTTTTCCTAATACTGCTTCGAAGCGATATTCATGACTAAGTGTTTCCCACAATTCAATGCGGTCTGCTGCTCACCACCAGTCCATTTGTAGCCGTGAATGCACCTTAGAGCTGGTTTAAGGACCGACAGTAATCAACAGACATGAAGAAGTTAAAGTTTATGAAATGTTTGATTCAGCTTGAATACTGTACTATTATTTATGTCCAAATATTACTCAACTGTTGCAGAACTTCCATAGATGGTTCTAACTTGATATCAACAATCTATTCTTCTTGATGACAGTGATAAGACTGATATTGCATATCTGACACTTTCAACATAAATATTAAATCTATTATTATAATTATAATTATTATTATAATTTTTGAAAAATGTGTGCTTTCGTGCAGAAGACTTTTAAAACTATATGACGCTTTTTCTCTTTTATTTACAGCACTACGTGCTTGTAGATAATTTGATTGAATTGCTTTATTAATTGAATTACTCCTTAATGTGTTTTTGTTTTTCAATGTCATCTGACTGTAACTGTAATGATGTGTGATTGATCCTACATAATTAATTATGTGGAAATTAAATCAAGTAGGTATTGGGGCTGACCCTATGATTGGTGGAGCTTGTTGGGACCATATGTAGGCTGAGACAAACATTTACAATCAAAGAGGACAGTGCTCTTTGTAATAAATATACAAAATACAACATTATTTATCTAATTTTATGTAATTTTAAGTAGGTTGTTAGATCAATAATACAGCAGTCTACAAAGCACTTCTAAGAAGAACTCCTTTTATTAGTCAACCATATTTAAAGCACGACAACTAGTTCCATCATAATGATCATAATGTCAAAAAGTTCTATAAATGTCTACATGTATACACTATAAATGCAGATGATGAATACAAGTAGCATTAATTAGCATAAATATTCAGTTTTTTTTTTCATTATCACTTCATTGTGTCCCCTTCACTTCTGAAACCAAAGCTACGCCCTTGGACCAGCTAAAACTTTAAAATGTTGCTCACACATTAATGCATCAGTAATAACAATCCAATCATATAATATATAACAGAACAACAAAGACAGGAGTCATTCTGCTGCATAATGAGTACATTTTGCTGATAGTACTTTTGTATTTTTACGTACGTAGGATTTTGAATGCAGGACTGTTACTTGTAATGGAGTTATTTTTAAATGCTACTTTTTCTTAAGTAAAGGATCTAAATACATCTTACACAACTGGCATTCAGTAAAATAAGTAGTTCCAACATTAGTTCCAAGTTGGCATTGTGGTGTAAAATCCACTAGGTGTCAGTATTAAGCTGCTTATTGATCCCAGCAGCTCTGACACAAAGAAAACACAGGATAAGCTCTTTGTTTCACCATCAGTAGCTAATTTTGGTCCTAATTGTGCAAAATTTTAACACTTTCTTGCTCACATATTATTTTTTTCTTTAATGATATGAATCCAATTGATTTAATTTATTGTGTTTTTGTTTAATGGATTATGTATTATTTGCATCATTTTTTGTATTTATTTGTATTTTAAATAATTTTGTATGTATCCATTCATGCTGTCATCCACTCAGTTAACTAATTTGTTTCAACCTTTCTTTTCTTTCAGTTTTGTCTTATCAATGCATTAATTTATCCCTCTATTGATCTGTTTATTTATGTGTAATTATGTTGCTATTCTTTCATTCATTCACTGGTTTGTTTGAATCCTAAGCTGTGGCCATCTAAAGCTGAATTCTTACTTTTGAAATATTGCTCATTTAATCCATTAAAGTGTTTATGAGTGAATATGTGTTAACCATTTCTACTCTGTGTCCACTCCATGTTACATTGCAGTAGCATACATCAGAACAGTCTGCTACAGCAGCCCATGCTGTTTCCTTCATACCAGCAATGTTCAGTACAATACTGCCAGTATACAATGATGACATTATTCACTGCTCTGACAACAGAGGAAAGGGAAAAGAGAGGCAAGTGTGTGTGTGTGTGTGTGTGTATGTGTGTGCGCGTCTATGTGTGTATGGTGGTTTTTAGGTGCCGCCTGTCCTTTACTCTATAGACATCTATATATAGCTCCATGACTCTCAGCAGTCACATAATAAGGTTGAAATGACAAAGTGAGCCTTGGATGGTCATAAATCCCCTCAACAATCTCTCTATGGTGTTCTGGTTTCCATTTTTAACAATGTGTGTTTCCTTTGAGACGCTCATTCCATTACTTGCTGGTGTTTAAAAAAAAACTTGTTCACATCAACATTTGTAACTTCATAAACTCAAAAGAAAAATGCTAAATGTAAAATAACTGTTAACTGTTGTTAAATACCCACCAAACAGATTTTCGTTCCGTCTGATCCTACAGTACATCTAAACCTACAGAAAAGGATTAGGGCCACATGATGTAACTGCATTTGAGTTCTGAGATCAATCTATGCGTACATGGACAATAATCACTGAGTGCGTTTACATGCACACTACTATCCTGGATAGTTTTTCATGTTCCATGTAGAAAAGGATGGAACACTCCTGGACAAATGAGGGACTACACCGTCTCATGTTCCATTTAAACATTCCATGTAGCCTAGCTTAGCATAAAGACTGGACACAGAGGGAAACAGGTAGCCTGGCTCCGTCCAAAGTTCAAAACTGCACCTACCAACACCTCTAAAGCTCACTAATTAACATGTTATATCTCATTTCTGCTTAGCTGCTTCCAGTCTTTATGCTAAGCTAGACTAACCACATGCTGACTCCAGCTTAACTGATCAATGATTAATATCGATCTGAACATCTAACTCTCAGAAAGAGAGCAACAAGCGTATTTCCCAAAATGTTGAACTACTTCCAGCACAGCTGTCTCTACCAACTTAGCTGGCACAAATGTTTACCCAGACAGGGTAGTGCAGATTGTAGAGCAGTGTGGCCATGAGTATTGAAACCGTTGCATAGCATAATGCCAGTAAAAGTGACCTATGCCAACAACACTTTTATATTTTGCAGCAATTTAAGAAGGCTTGAGCCAAAACTTGTAGTTTCTGTTTTTATAATGTTTTTATTATTTATTATATTTATTAATAAATAAATATGTAAACTTGAAAATGAAAATGTAATTCCACAATAGCATTATCATTTTCAACATATGTATGTGTTATTTGAGTAAAAATGAAAATGCAATAATCAAATTTCATTTTCACATGGGTGTTCTATATACTATAGACTATATTAAAATGAAAATGAAAAAGGTGTTTGACAAACTGCTTTTCCATTTTCATTTTTATAGAACGCCCATATACATATGAGACAATGAAAATTGGATTATTGCATTTTAATTTTTACTCAAATAACACATGTGGAAAAATATATTGCTTTTGTGGAATTACAGTTTCATTTTCAAGTTTACATTATCATTTGAATATAGTCCCGTATACACTTCCATAATATTTGATTGATGTTTGATTTGTATTTTGGTTTGTTTAGATTTTGTATCTTTTCCTTAACTCAGTTATTACCGCACCTGCAATGACCAAATTTTGCCAGCAGGTAACAACAGTTTCATCTAGTCGCATATTTAATACGCTGCTCTGGATCTGTTGTTACAAACCCCAGCTCTTTGATGTGCATGGATGGGAAAAGCCAGGGTTAATAGGGTGGTTGGTAACAAGATTTGTAAGATCAGTTAGCCTGCCAGTGTTGAATTTAGTGCAGCCAGATAACTTAAAGAAAGCCTGCCTAAGTGACACAGGGTCCTGGTCTCTGTACAGTATATTTAAATAGTAATTTTATCTGCTTACTCAATTAATTGTTAAATAATCAGTATAGTACCTGATTAAGAAAATATTCAAGAATTGCAACCCTAAAATACTAATCTTGTAAATACTACTACTTAAATAATACTTAAAATAATGAGGAAAAAAGCAAAATGGCAGAATGCAAAGTGTGGTGGAGAGGGGGGTCTGGGTGAGCTGGCCTAATTGGAGAGGGCAGATCTGGGGTCAGGGGTAGCAGATGGTGGAGGGAATATGGACAGGATACCTTCCACCTGCCTACAGGGCACCCTAGGGTGAGTGTGTGTCCGCTCTATGGGTGAGACAACTGGGTCAGGACAAAGAAGTGGGACAGACCACATTCACACACACACAGACACACACACATAGACAGGAGTGATATACGATGTAATAAAACATTTAATTAAATTTAAACAAAACTAAATACAACAGTATTAAAACTAAATTCTACAAAGGTACACATCTTCCCCAGTGTGCTTAGGTGAGTTACAATGTAACACTAGCATGACTGTGTTTTAGCAGTGATTTTGTTTTAATATTTCAGTTATATTTTCAGGTCCCCTTTACCAAAGGTAAAATGTGGTGACTGTTTTATCTGCTTTTGTTCAAGTGTTCAGATTGATAGTGCCATAATTGTCAGTTGCCTTTGTAAATACAATCAAGTTAGGTACACCTAGCTAAAAGTAATGCAATCTAACACAAAAGTATACCTACATTCATGAAAGTTATAATGTTTAGTGAAGGTAGGATTTATTGCAGGACTGTTGTATTAGACTGCATTACTTTTAGCTGATGTACCTAATAAACTGCTAACTGAGTGTATTTAAACTGCTTAAAAGATGCCACCAGCATTCAAATAGCCCTACTTTTAATTTGTTTAAATGGTGATGTTTAAGATATTTAGATGGTCCTTTACTGAAAGCAAGAATTGGCAAAATAACTAGAACTGCAAAGTATAAACAAAAGAAAACACTTGTCCAAATAATTGGTGACTGCGATAGACATTGAAATGGAAGGTGTTGGAGTGTGTAATTTAACAAGAATCTGCAGCCATGTTAGCGGCACAAACATTTTGTATCTTGTATTGCGTGGAGGCTGGTGGACAATTTTCTAGGTAGGGCTGTGCTACATCTAATCAATTTCAACAAACATCCCAGTATGATTCAATGCAAAAACCTGAATGTATCAAAAAGGAATTACTACTTTGCAGTTAAATATTTAATAATTATTTTATTCCAACATAAAATGAAGCAGTAAGTAATGCCTTGCCTAATACATCAGTACATCTTATTTTGGTCTCCCACACAGGCGAATTCAGTATAATATAAAACGTAATAGAAAATATTTATTTATTGAGATGCCCCTGTGGACCTTGTTTTGTTGGAGAAACCATTAGGGAGGTAAAGATCAGGATAAGTAAACATGAAGTGCAATTAGGAATAATGGTGTTAAGTCTTTGCTATTCAGACACTTGAATGGACATAAGCATGGGAGTCAAGTGCTCTGAGGTGTAGCGATAGTAAACTCCAGCAAACGTCTGCTTCAAATTTGAATTGAATTATACTCAAAAATATATTGTGGGGTCCCTGATAACCAATATAAAACAGTTAACAGAAGGAAATACCCAAAATAATAACATGAACAACCTTGTAAATATCAATTGACGTTTCACACATAGAATGATTTGAGATTTGTTTTAAAATGTCAACTATGCACATCGCACAAAAACACCACTCTGAGGCTGAACATGAACAAATGTACACTACTAGTCAAAGTTTGAGTACATCTGCTTGATACCTGGTTATTCATTGTCCATTTGAAGCGCTGTAGCGATGGTGCCGGCGGATGGTAATGAACTCGAAAAATCACTGTTGGTTGTTAGTATTGGGTATTGGTAGTATTGGGTGTTGATGTAGCTTAGCACAGGCATCAGCTGGAAGTGGGGGGAAATGTCATTCGTCTCGTCTGTTTGAATGGTGATAAAATCGGCGCTCTTTACTTCCTCCAGAATGTAATCCTTTAGCACTGACAGCATGCAGTCCAACAGCTCGTTTTGTACCGTCTTTGACGTGCCTTTAAAAACGGTAAGTTATCTACAGTATCTTGGGTGCTCCTCTAGTACACTTTCTAGGGAGGCAATCAAAATCCACCAATCCCCTGAAAATGCCAGGGTTGTCCAAGGAGTCAGTCTCGTCATGCCTTCGCAAGGCCAACTCAAAAGCCCCACAAAACTTCACACATTTGATTATTTTGGTTGAAATGTGCCTGTTTTTATCCACCTCCTCATTGTGTTTCCTCACGGTGGCTGTCGTCCAGCTGCGTAGCGATGTTCAGTCTGCCTAATGTGGCTAACATTAGCTTGACAGAATTATCCATGTGTGCCCTAGTGTTCTCATGTTTCCTTACTTTCTCAGACAGGTACTTCATATCCCTCACTCCTGTAACTGTCCATGCTGGATCTGTCCCCGTTGTTTTAAAAAGCAAGCATGGAAAGCAAAATAAGCATGACTGTAACCAGCTAGCCAGGCCTTTCTGGTGTACCATCTATGAGAGAAGCCTAGCATACGCTGCTTCCTTTTTTCGCTAACCTGCTGTCTGATTGTGAAGTCAGGTTGATCTGGGCCCAGCTCTTCCACCTGTAGTTTCTCCGTCAACGTTCTCCTCTCAAACAGATCTTGGAGGAGAGATTTTACCGAGTTAGGGTTGGGTCTTGGAGGAGTAAGTTAGTGATCGCCCATTGTCATGTAGTTAAAACAGTAGAGGTCCTGACCATAGACTGTATAAAAGAAGGTCCTGACCTACTAGCACTGTCTTGCGTGGGGTGATAAAATAATCGCCCTTTTCGGATTAGATTTGAGGACACTGATTGGCAAAATTTTATGTCATACGTTCAGAACTTTGGCTAAACTGCTACACAGACCCGCCTCCTGTGGGCGATTTCTCCATCCCCCCATCGCTGCTGAGACATGCAGACAGGCAGAGGGGACGTGTAAAAAAAAGCATGTATGTTGCACAGATGATTTTCTAAATAATTTTACACATATTACTAGGTGCACTCCAGAATTCAAACACACAAATATTGACAATTTGTTTATTATTATTATTACTAATGTTTTTTTTGTGGCTCAAGGGCTCAAGGAGGATGATGCCCTCTATTGGCCACCCACCACTGCTTGTATTGATAAAATAATTAACATTCCCTGAACATGCTGTCTACATGGCCTTGGGTTATGAAACAGGCTTTATTAAGACTAAAGGATGGACTTCCCCCAAACACCCTGTCTTCACATGACCTCTGGGTCATAAAACAGATCCCACCAGAACTCAGGAGGACACTAATGGAACATTAAATGGTAACTACACCCTCAAATTTGGCTAGAACCCTTCCTCCCAGCATATTTTAAAACATGCAGAGAGCAATGACTGTAGAAATCGTGGCCTTGTGGCTACGTAACGTATGATGTGGAGGGTCAGGGGGCATGGAGGAGAGCTCAGTGTAGCATGTACAGCAACGTAGAGGTGGTAGTCAGTCATGAGAAGCTACTGTCAAGACTCTACTTTTGTCCGCTGGAAAGTCAGGAAGTCTGCTGGAGCTTTGACAATCACGAGAAGCACATTTATGACCCTTTGAGAGAGTTACTGTGTAGATTTGTGTAGTAGAGCCACTAGCTCAGCTACAACACAGGTACCCAGATTAGCTAGTGGCTCTACTACGAGAGTACATAGCCATAGCCATGCTGTTTATCGCAGTTAACGTTAATGTTAAAGACACATTTCTTTGATATAAGGTGATAGAAGATATTCTGTTGTACACTGAAATGTATTGACACTGACATGTATTGAGCTTGATTTTACTCATTAATTTGCTTTGCACATATGTACACATGCATATATAGACATATACACATATGTACATATGTTTGTGTATCAGATGTTGTACATGATTGCCATTTAAACCTGGGTTAACACAGATTATTACTTACTTATTACGAAGTGGATACTATTCTGTTTATTCATAAAAGGTCTTTCAGCAACTGAGTAGGCCAAAAGCATGAAAGCATTAGACATGTGCTAACTTTATTAATTCTTTAGAAAAGAAATTAGAATTTAGAAAATAATTAAGACAGAATAGATCTAGAGTGGGTGGAGAAAAGCTTTGTGCCATTGACATTGGACACCTCTGCTCCTCTTTCCAGAAGATAAAACAAGAGGAACCCTCTTGTCCACTCTTGTTCTATGCATCTATTAAGTCTGCTCTTCTCTTCAGTTTTTGACCCGAATATGCCCATGCGGGCGGGCCCGGAACTCAACTGGGCCCAACTGTAATAAATCTATTAATTATTTAGATATTTCAGTCTGTACCAAAAAGGGGTGGACCAATCAACAGAGAGCCACGCTGCTGTGATTCCCAATTGACACTAAATTCATTTTCTGTTTAGTTGCCCGATGTATTCTGAAATTAGTAACAAATATGTTTCCAAATTTAATTTAATAAGACGACTGCCGCTTCTATGGCAAAAGTCCAATTTCTGTATTTCTAGTATTAGTCTAAAGATCCATGATAACCCAAAATTAAAATATTTGTTTGTGGGGTTTAAAATCATCTTTTTAATCTCAGTTTTTACCTTTCTTTTCTTTTTATATTGACATACACCACTACACTAATTGTTCCAGTATGTCTATTCAGAATAGCTGAGTACCTTATAATACATATAATGTATATTATAATCTCTGCAACACATCTTCACTGATTCATACACAGGACAGAGGACACAACCACTCCAATCTAATAAAGCTAATATCCTCTGTGTGTGTGTATGTGAGAGAGAGAGAGAGAGAGAGAGAGAGAGAGAGAGAGAGAGAGAGAGAGAGAGAGCTCCAGTATGAAACTCATTTCACATCTCATCAAATATTGCATGTGCTTCGGCATCACCATGGCAACCATACAGCTCTTTTAACTCCATGGAGTATGTGTTTTGCGTCATTTCTCCTGAGAGAAAAACTGTCTAAGAATAGTCCCAGCTGTAAATCACACCAAGAATGTGAATGTGAAAAAATCATTAATACATGCTACTAACACACGTATATGTACTTTAAAGTTTAGGTTAATAAGAGGCCATATTGCTTAGAGGTGGTCAATAATTTTGTAACATAACATTCTGGTGAATTGAAAACCTTGCCATTTATAAGCAGTACGGAGAAAGAAAAGTTAATGTGAGAATGGGAAAATACATTCTAAAAAAGCACAAACAACATGCATAGTACATGTGTAATTAATTACAAGAACACTAATCAGATATTAGATATGTTAAAATCCTGAAGATTTTTTTAACCTTAAGCTGTTTTGCTCAGTTTTTACTGTTTATTAACAGACTTATGGAAACCTCAGTACATGTCTTTGCTAGGCATGCCATATACTGTTATTCTCAGAAAAGTTGGGCTACTCAGAAATGTCATCAAATGACATATGAGTGGTACTTTACACATTCTACAAGGTTTTTTTTTGTTTTTTACAGTACAGAATTGTATTTAATTCAAATTATCCTGTATGTCCACAGGTTTTTAACACACCACAAATTTGTGTATATGAATGGATAGAGGAGAGTGTCAGTGTCTCATGGATATAAGAACCATGTTGATGAGACATTCTGATTCTTGTACTGTCAAACAAGATGAAGAATCTACAGCCATCCTACCGGCTCTGTGAGGCTGTACTTGGGCACAGCAGTGCTTTGAGCTAAATGCTAACATCAGCATGCTAACTTGCTCATAATGACAATGCTAACATGCTGATGTTTAGCAGGTATAGTGTTTACCATGTTCAGCATCTTAGTTTAGCACTTTAGAATGTGTTTTTCTAGCAGGGTTCCCATCATGGCTTTGGGTACACAGTATATAATGTTGCCATGGAGTCAGTGAGTTAACTGTGGGTTACACTGACCCCTGTTTTTTTGAGCCCATATTTGTTTACATTTTGACAAATCTGCATCATAAAAATTCAAACTGAATACCTACTAGTAGTTTCTGTTTTTAGCTAATATTAGCTTACTTTAGATAACTGCTGAATAACTGACCTGTCCTGACTCTATTCTACTTCTCCTACTGTTACACTAAATTTTAGCAGGTCACAGATAAACATTTAAATGGTTTTATTACCAAAGTAAAACAAAAAACAGTAAACAGACAGTGCCCAGAAGACATTGTTGTTTCCTGCTTTGCAGGAATCTTGGGAAAAGATATTCAGTGGTCCCACTGCAACTTGTGGTCAGAGGAGGCTGTTACAAAAATTATATAATCTCGCTTTAACACAGCTCTCATACCAGTATCAGGGTCCAGACTAGGTCATTCTTAGAAGTACCTTAATTTACCTTGATGCTAACACAAAGAAGAATCCTGGGCAAATTATAATGAACGACCATACTAACCTCAGGGCCAGAGACTCTGGAGATGCCACTTTCACTGTCTCCCTCTGAGAAAGAGCTTGATTCGTCACTGGAGTTGCCACCACTGGCACCGAATGCTTGTTCACTTTTGATCTTGGTGCAACCCTGAGAGAAGACCACCTCTCTGCTGTGGGGGTTCCTCTGCTCCACTACCCCAGCCAGGCAGTGAGACAGTCCAGAGGTGGAACCTGAGTGCAGGGATGAGGAGAAGTCAAACTGGGGAAAGTTGGAAGGTGAGCTACCACTGCCTGTGTCCTCTGGGTAAGAGAATGAGGAACGGGAGCTGGAAGTCTGGGTTGGGGGTTGAGAAGGAGGAGGGGAGTGGGCTGATGCCTTGATGGGAACAGGGCAGCTGGTGGTGAGGCATGACCGACCAGAAGAAGGAGCTTCTACGTGCGCCAGGGTTGAGACTTTTTCTCTGAACTTCTCATCCATGTAAGAATGGGCCAACATTTGTTGCTCGCCAGCTGCTGAAGAGAAAATGACACTGCGTCTGTCTAGCTCCACCTCATGTTTAGAGGAGGAGGCTTTGGACACGGGCCTTTCTATGTTCTTGCCAATGCCAGTTAGGGCTGCTGGTATTACATCTGCATTGCTGGTCTTGAGGTCCACTTGACCCAGAGATTCCCTCTTATCCCTCTGCCTGTCTTTGACCAGTTCCCTGTAGTGGTTTAGGGACAGTCTGTTGGTGAGCAGTTGCTGGATGGTGGTGCTGGGCACATTGCTGAGATCTAGGCCACCTCTCTGGAGGTAGGAGCGCAGGCAGGAAGAGGGTGAACCTCGGCTCAGAGAGTGTTCAGCTGTTACTGGAACCCCTTCTACCTCTAGCTCCATCTCCAGTACCTCCTCAGTACACAATTCTGGGTTGCAACCATTCCTTTCACCCCCTTCTTCCTCAAAAATAAATGGTTCCTGTTTGATCCTTGAGGGTATAAGAAGAGTTTGTGGAGCAGCACTGCTGTCTGCAAGCTGTGAGCTCACGGAGCTGACTGTATGGTTGGCCAAAATGGCATCATCACTGCCATGACAGTTTTTTCCATTGTGCTTGTTTTCACAGATCTGGTACTGATATTTCCTGTATTTAGGACATTGAGAAAGGTCAGCGTGAAGTGACGCAGTGCTTTGCTGCCTTGTCTCTGCAGAATCATCTAAGGATATTGCCTCAGAAAAGACTGTATCCTCGGCCGTGATGTCATCATCATATTCCACCTTGCCATTACTGGCATGTTGGCTGTCATTCTGTAGCTGAGCTTGAAGGAATCTGAAGCAAGAGTCTTCCAGATTGTGAACACCCAGGAAGTCAGCGCACAGGATGACCTCATGGATGTTTTCCCGACTTAAAACCAGCTTGGCTGTGTAGGCAAACTGGAGCAGTGGAGCAAAACCCTTAGCTGTCACCTGTAGAGGAGAGTAGAAAAGAAATTTCAATAAGTCTGAGATGAAACAATGGTGGTTTTACAGTCAGTGCCTTAAGCCTCCAATAGTGGAGCAGCAGCTCCAAATGAAAATTGTCTCTAGCCTATACTACAAGAATATACATGGTAAATTTAGTATAATGTTCATTTCCACAACACTTATTTCATCAGTACAACAACAGAGTCATGTCATGGAAAAAGGCTAAGTGGAACGCCTGACATGACTCTTGCTGTACTGATGGAATTAGTGCTGAGGAAATGGACATTACAATTGAATGAATTTATCAAGAGATAAACATGGAGGAAGTTTGGAGTTTGCATTAACTGGAGAAAAGGGGGAATTAGAAATAAAGGCCTGTCTCTGATATAGGCCTGTCCCAAATAAAGACTTCTCTGCCACTAAGGCCACTATTTGAGAACTTACAGTAACCTACAGTAGAGTGCTTTTGTCCGGTAAAATCGAGAACACAACAATGTAATATATGTATAGGAAGGTGGACAAAATATTACAAGCACCTTTAAACTTTATACAGGGGTTTCTATTATTCCGGTCAAAGAGTATTTAGGAACTCTAAGAGATTCATTATACTGCAATTAGTAAAACAAGAACAATATTGTGTGTTACAGAAGTATAAATAGAATACAGATTGGGACTTTAACAAAGAGGTGCTGAGCTAGAAATGGATGGAACTGAATTTTACCCCACAAGCAACCAATCTACTTTTTTCAGTCAGTTATTTTGCCACATTTCCACTTTGGAATTTGCTCACCCTACCAGCCATGGTGGCAGGTGAATGAAAGTAGCATAAAAGAGAGATTTGTGACATTCCACAATGCAGATTGAATCGCGAGTCTACTTGTTCCACTTGGACACTTTAACGAGGAGACACAGAAAAACAATGTTTTATCACAGGGTTTCACATTTAAGGTGTGTTGATTGATTAACGGCGTCAACTCATTTATTAAGTAACATACAAGAAAACAATCCACCTTAAAAGTTGTCAGTAGATGCACTCTGTAGCTAGCTACCGTTAACTAATAGAGATGAAAAGGGAGCAAAACATCCTTTCATTCATGATTCACTCTTCTGAAGGTTTATTTGTAATGCATTTGTGAAGAATCAACTTGGTCAGCTTGTGCTGCATCCACAATGCACACTGCAGGAAATGAAAGCCTGCTTATCGTTAGATCTGTTTTCATAGCTTAGCCCAGGGCAATTCAATTACAAATTCAATTGGGCCAGATTTTAAAACCAGGAAATGTAGATGGGCCAGACATTTTCAGCAGCCTATTTAAACCCTTTTTAAAAATTTTTGTTAATGACAAATTTTAAACAAATAGTAATGAATGTAATAAATAAATAAATAGCAGGTGTTTGGAGATGGCGGTAAAATAAACAAATACTGGCCAGTCCAGGCAGGGTTAAACTGACAGTTTCATTGTCAAATTTATTTTTTCAGGGTTGACAGAGACATATTTACAGTAGAGCACTTCCCTACTTGTGACTGTCAATAGCCAGATGTTTTGAAAAGCTACTAAGCGTGGTTGGAACTCAAATGAGAAAACATTTATTTGTGAAAGATTTGATTGGCGGTGTCGCTACATCCATAAACATTCTGCCCAATTGGTACTGTGCATGTGGAACTCAACAGAGATGAGAAGGAAGCGAGATGGCTCGCTTGTTAGCTACTTCCATACACTATGTACAGTGGTGTGCAACAGTGTTTGCCCCCTTCCTGATTTCTTCTTCTTCTTTTTTGCATGTTTGTCACACTTAAATGTTTCAGATCATCAAACAAATTTAAATATTAGTCATAGATAACACAAGTAAACACAAAATGCAGTTTTTAAATGAAGGTTGTTTGGAGAGTATAAATAGAATACAGATTGGGACAAACATGCAAAAAAAATAAGAAATCAGGAAGGGGGCAAATACTTCTTCACACCACTGTATGTAGTTGACTTATTTTGTCATATATCAGATTTATGTATGCTGGGCCACTCAGAGGTTGCTTCTGGGCTGGATGTGGCCCGCGGGCCGCCAAATGAATAGGCCTGGCCTAACCTAATCACCTAATACTACTAGATGTATGGCTGACTGCCGCATAATATTCTCAACATGATGAAACTATTCACAAAGTCAGTCATGTGGTCAGTTATAGTTGACTAATGTATGTAAACTTGCCACCATAGGAACAGTGGCTACATAACCTTCGAAACGAGCCAAAACTACTCACTCCATGTATACTGTAAGAATATGGGGAGCATATTGAAATACTATATTATAACATATCTAAGATTTCAGGGAGTTATGGGTCATGCGCAGAACCACTGGGGCAGCACATCTCAGTAGGTAGCACATATCGACAGAACACTGATTAAAACAAGAAAGTGGCTGGTAAAAATATTGAGTGTCTGGTAGATTTTGTAATCCACCAGCCATAGGTGGACAAAAAAATTTCCAACACTGGCTACTATGTGTGTTTATATGTGTGTATGTGACAGAGGGGGTGTTTAGAGTGTGTGTTGCTGTATGTATGTGTTTACTCTATATTGCTGTGTGTGCATGTGTGTGTACATGGAAATATGAATGTATACTGGTGTGCATGTTTTCAGCTAGCATCAGCAGCTGCTGCATCTTGTGCAGAAACACACATTTATAGGCACACAGATGAGCCAGGGGAAGCTCCACTCCACACTTGTACCAACCTTACTAATGAGAAGCAGCAGAGAGAGAGATGGGAATAATCAATGAGTATGATTGATCAACAACCACTTAACATCTAGCTTTCACCTTTTATTTCCCCTTAAGTAGCTTTAAAGTTAACAAAATCATATAAGTAGTCAGCTCTCATAAAAGTAGTCAATGACCTAAAGATCAACAGTGCTTTCCATCTTGGTATTACTGGACCTGACTGCAGCAAATATTCTCTCTCTCACTCTCAAAAAAGGCCCTTATATGTTACTTCATGAACCTGCAGCATTATGGCACTGCAGGTGGAATTGATTGTTGAGACACTTATTCTCGAAGGCTTCTCCCTGTTCTACTTTGGCTTGAATTGTACCTTATTTGTATGTCACTATGGACAAAAGTGTCTGCAAAATGACTAAATGTAAATGTAATGTATGTCTAATACCCGAGTAGATCTGGGCGGACTCTCTAGCAGCTCTGATCGCTTGGTGCATTATCATCATCACAGATGTTTTGTGCAGGAAAAATGTATTGCTGCCCTTTCTCACCACAGCTGCTTGAGGGATGGGCAACAACTGGACATTAACTTGTATTTAGTGTGTTGTTTGGAGTTAACTGAATAATTCATTATCTTGGAGTTGAACCAGGCATCACTGAGAAACAAACACAGCTAGGTAAGTAAGCTCACTGTGTTTGTGAGAGTGACAGTAACAGAGAAATAGTTTAGTGTGGTGGGTTTATGGCTGCAGAGTACAATTCTGTTTATTGATAAATTCAGACCTGTGGCATATGTTCTCCTAAGTACTGAAGTAATGTTGATGTTGTTGCCGTTTGGCATATTACTGTGAGGATTATTGCCTTGCATGACCTCTTGTTTCACGGTGGTGATCCTGATGTGGGTGTTTTATGAATATTCTGCTTACTCCATTTAGCTTTGGCTACTGCAGCAGCACCTGTGATTGGCAGACAAATCTCTTCCCTGTTATCTGCAGAGACTCTGGACAGGATGCACAGACTGACAGTCACTATCATATAATATTATACTTTTATCATATGAGAAAAATATCGTGTCACGAAAATAGTAATAAAGCATTTCATTAATAACTAAATAAATGTAGTAACAAATTTGTTTATTAATCTATAAAAAAGTATAAAATTACTAAGTAATTCCTTATTTGATATTTTAATGGGCAATAAAAAGAGGAATTATAAAAAGAATTTAAAAATGAAATATTAATCCAACAATAAATAGTTCAATTTAAAAAGGGATTTACAAAAACAAGATTAAAACAGTCAATAAGTAAACAAAATAATTAAGTATAATACATTAATGAATTCATAAAAAAATAATGGAATTTCAAAATATATTTAAAAATGCAGTTTAAAAGAGAAATAAATGACTGGATTCACAAATTGAATTAAGAATACAGATTTTAATCAGGTATTTAAAAGGGCAATTTCCTTTACCATTTGCATTTTCATTTCCCCGCTGCTTTTTCTTATCCTATTAGCTATTTGATTTCCTTAGTCATTTAGCCTCTCCATTTAGCCTTTCCGTGACACTTTGGGCCTTGTGCTGGTAAAACAGGGTAAAACAATGCAAATTACCAGGGATGTAACAAGCTCTCTGATTGGTTAGAGAGCCGTGTCATGTGCCATGTTGACTGTGCCTCTGCTAAGTGTTATAAGGGTCTGAGCAGCTGTAATCTAGCGAGTTGGTCTGTTCTCTGTGTAGTTTAGTTTTACATTGGATTTCACCATTTTACATCATGGTGAATTATTGTGTATGTGCAAATTACACAAACTCATCCACTGTTTCCTAACAGAAAAAGGTTGCTAACTAGCTAGCTTTGGTGCATGTTGCAGGTGAAGAGAAGGGACTTCACTGCTGCATCTGTAATGGAAAACCACAGTCGTGTTCAGTGTTCATTTCTTTGATTTCACCATTTTACGGTGCTCAAATGTTACTGCGGGGGAGACACACACAGAGAGAGAGAGAGAGATATAATCTATTACTCTGTTGAATTGTCCAATTTTCTCTACAATTAGAATAAAAGTAATAAGAGTACATACTGATGCTGAGTGTCCAGCAGGAATCTAAACCCAGAAATCATTGCTTTTAAATCATATACTTGATATACAGTATATGGAAAGTTGATTTTACCTATTTGAACTTGTGAATAGAACAGCCAAGAAGTACTTTACTATGTAGATAAATAGTAAATTAGAGACATTAACACTTAATCTGGACACTTTTCTCTGTCCCTATTCTAAGATGTCATTATTTATATCATTACTATTTATATCACAATGTTTGGTGACGATAAGATTATCAGGTTTAACTGTTGATTATGTCCCTATCCCCAGGCAGTACCGATATACAGCTTATCTGCTGGGTCTAAGGCATTCTGGGTAGGCACATTAGGAAGCCCTTACCCTCATGTGTTGTGTCCAGAAGGGGGTATTTACAAAGCTTTATATGGCCTCATTTGGGTTACAATAAAATTAATCACAATAAAAGTGTCATACTGTATAATATTTTATGCAGTAAAGATCATATATATTGAACAGATACTGGTAAGGCCTGCATGCTGCAGCAGCAAGATTACTAAAATGTCCTATACTATAATAAACCATTAATATATGCTTATGAATTGCAGTTAAGACAATAAGGCACATTAAATACAAACAAACTAAGACCAAAACACAAGATTGGACTTTTTACTTTAATTTGTATGTGGATATATCAAATGTATAAGGTCAAAAGAAAAAAAAATACCAACTGACCCATTTAAAACTAGAATATTCAGAGAGCATACTTCCAACTAAAGCTGTACAATCTGCAATATTTTATTAATAGATGTTTTAATTAGCATCTGGCTCTACATAAAAATACATAAACACCATTTTTTAAACTGAGTACAATAAGCAAAGTAAACAGTGAAAATTTTCAAAATGCTTTCTTGCAATGTTGAGAAAACTTTTGAAACAAAAACCAACACTAGTTGTAATGTAACTAATTGTTGTTGAAATGCAGGGCTGCAAAGAGGAGCCTGTAAAAAAAAAAAAAAAAAAAAAAAAAAGTCAGATTATGCCGTTCACAAGTTGTACGTATGAATAAACGAAATGAAGTAGAGACAACATAAAAAAGGACATCTGTAAAACCTAATTTTTTTGTATTGTGTAGAGTGTTGAGGCAACGTTGCCACCCTGTGGCTAAAAAGTGCCATTAGCCATTGACGGGACAGAATATTCAAATAAAATAAATACTTAGTTCCAGTTTATTAGGTACACTAAGCTAAAACTAATGCAGTCCAATACAACAGCCCTGCAATTGTCGTATATGCTGTGTGGACCCAAATGCAGATGACCAGGAAGCGGTATAAGGTGAAGTAGCCAGATGGCTATAGTGTTTATTGGGGTTGATGGTTTACAGGCAGACAATGCAACTAACAGGCAAAAGGCAGATAGGTGGTAGTGGTGGAAGCAGGGAAGTGAGTCCAAGGGAGACAAAGAATCCAAAAACAGAACTCACGGTAAAACTGCAGGAGAACTGGGCACTGGAACCAGGTACAACAAAAAGGTGCACCAAACAGTGACACACAAAGGTCAGGAACACTCACTAGACAGGAACAAAACTCAAGGCAGGAATCACTCAAGGCAGGAATCACTCAAGGCAGGAATCACTCAAGGCAGGAATCACTCAAGGCAGGAATCACTCAAGGCAGGAATCACTCAAGGCAGGAATCACTCAAGGCAGGAATCACTCAAGGCAGGAATCACTCAAGGCAGGAATCACTCAAGGCAGGAATCACTCAAGGCAGGAATCACTCAAGGCAGGAACAACACCATGTGTAACAACGATGACCCAGACTAAATACCCTAGGGGAGGTGAGACAACGAGACACAGGTGCAATCAATCAAGGAAGGCCCAACAATCAAAACTGGAGGGAAACAAAGACCTGAAGTAAAAACCACAAGATACACCAGGGGTAGTAGTCTACCAAGTGGCAGACCTCGGGCGGACGGCCCGGGGGCTGGACATGTGCGGAGCTCAGGACCCTGGGTGGACGGCCGACCGAGACCTTCTGGAGGCCGGCGGCGAAGACAAAACCTCTCGGGAGGCCAGTGAACCAGATCAGGGCCCGGCAACAGGACAGCAGGACAGGAAGCTGGCGGCGGGACAGCAGGACAGGAAACTGGCAATGGAGAGACTGGTAGAGGAGCTGGCAGAACCAGTGATGTCTGGGAACCCGGAGCCTGCCACTCCGGCAGAGAAGGAGGATACAGCTGCAATCCAGCAGAGAATTCAGTGACGTGTTGCAACCCAGCAGATGGTTCAGCAGCGTGCTGCGGTCCAACCGGACCGCAGCAGGAGGCAGCTGCAATCCAGCGGCGACTAGGGATGGCTGCTGCTGCAATCCAACCGGGGTAGGAGGCTGCTGCGATCCAGCGGCGACTAGGGATTGGTGCTGTTGCGATCCAGCCGGGAAAGGAGGCGACTGCAATCCAGCGGCAGCAAGGGGTTGGTGCTGCTGCGATCCAGCCGGGAAAGGGGTGACTGCGATCCAGTGGCGGCAAGGGGTTGGTGCTGCTGCAATCCAGCCGGGAATGGAGGCGACTGCGATGCAGCAGGGAGTCCAGGGGGCCGCTGCGATCCAGCAGGGCGCCCAGGAACTGAGAGCTGCTGTGATCCAGCAAAGGGTCCAGGGTCTGGGGGCTGCTGCGATCCAGCAAAGAGTCCAGGGTCTTGGGGCTGCTGCGATCCAGCAAAGAGTCCAGGGTCTTGGGGCTGCTGCGATCCAGCAAAGAGTCCAGGGAGTGATGGCTGCTGCGATCCAGCTGGACTGGAGGCTGCAGAGCTGGGACTGGAGGACGCCGCGGCTCTGGGACTGCCGCGAGCGACTGTGGGAGCCACGCGGCAGTTCCGTTTCCCGGAAGGCACCAAGAAAGCAATAGACTGAGGTGCCCCTGGCTTGCAGGCTGAGATGCTGACACACCATGTGTAACAACGATGACCCAACACTGAACAAAGAAAGAGACCCAGACTAAATACCCTAGGAGAGGTGAGACAACAAGATACAGGTGCAAACAATCAAGGAAGGACCAACAATCAAAACTGGAGGGAAAACAAAGACAGGAAGTAAAATCCACAAGATACACAGGGAAGGAACACACTACAAAATAAAACAGGAAGTGACAACACCTAAGCAGCAATAACTTCTATCTTCATGAGGGTTATAATGGGTTTTTTTGTGATTTGTATAAAGGCCTTGTTCATGTGTTTTTACATCTTGAAAATGGCTGTTGGGCTGAAACAGCAGATAAAAAAAGATTCATACATGATGGAGCTGGTGAATTTAACACATTTTTCAAAACATAATTTTTACTCTACAGAATTACCTGTGATTTATTTAAGTACAAATTTTGGTGTGTTGAATCTCCTTTATAAAATAACAACGCAAGTAATTCTTGGCAAAATCTGGAACATTTACCACCACAATATTTTATGGCTGGAGTGCACTGGTACCAAAATAAACCAAGCACCAACCAGCACCACTGACGATTGGACCACTAATTAATTTCAGCTACATACTGTACAAGGTATGTTGTACATGGTTCCAGTGTGCCATGTTCATTCATGTTCCGAACACCATCACATCTGGATCGCCATTAGAGTGGAAGCTGCAGTCCTCCCTCCCTCTCCTTTGCAGCAATAATCAAGTTTTCTGTAGACCTGTTTCAGAACAGAAATAAAATGTTAAAAAGAAGAAGAAAATGTAATTATGACAACAACCAGCCTAAACTATTAACAGCCTTGCCATAACGAAGCTTACAATGCTCAGTTTTTGCTGATATTCAGTCTGAGATTAAATGTAGTGGATTTGTTTGCTATAAAACATGCACAGCTAATGCTAGATATAAGAGTAAAGTTACACTACCTGATGAACATGGAAAGGTTTGAGGTCACACTGTGAAACACAGTGAAGCACAGATGGTGGTTGAGGAGCCAGTGGAGAGAAGGCCTGTGGCTCTGGGTCTATAAGCACTGCAACGCTGGGTGTAGGTGCATCTGATATGTCCCTTCATTACTTGTAGTGTCTCCCAAAGCCTATAACACACCAACATTAGAATCAGAATCAGAAATACTTTATTGATCCCCAAAGGGAAACTCTTTGTTACAACAGCTCGTCTTTACGTCAGTGCACACAGGAGAAAGTACACTGATGTAATGGCGAGCTGCTGTAACAATGAGTTTCCCTAATAATATTCCCTAGTAATGAAGGGACATATCAGATACACCTACACCCAGCATTGCAGTACTTATAGACCGAGAGCAAGAGGCCTTTTCTCCACTGGCTCCTCAACCACCATCTGTGCTGTGCAAACAAAGTTACCAAGCTGTAACGAGACTTCAGGGTTCTAATGTTAGCAAACTGAGGTTACAGATGATGTTTTCTCATGTAGGTTTTACAAAATAGGATGCTAATGCTAGCTAACATTGGCCATTATGCCTTATGAGCTAGTGGGTTTTACAAGATAGCTACGCTGCCTTACAACAACAAATACTTCCCACACGTTGCTTCTCATTATTGAAATCATTATGCTGAATCAACTGGAAGTTAGCAAGCATAAGAAAACAAAACTTACGGTGTACAGCTCACCGCCGGTGGCAGTAATGTTACCCGTGGTTTGCTGACGGTAGATCTGAAGAAGCAGCTGTTTGTACTGAAGTAACCACAGCAGCTGTCAGTCTCACATGGTCCTGGCTTCGTTATCCCGTCCTGAACTCCATAATGTCACTGGGAACATAAAACTCCTGTCTAAAATGAATGCCGAACACGACCGCAGTTTTATAGATGCAGCAGTGAAGTCCCTTCTCTTCACCTGCAACATGCACCAAAGCTAGCTAGTTAGCAACCTTTTTCTGTTAGGAAACAGTGAATGAGTTTGTGCAATCTGCACAAACACAATAATTCGCCATGATGTAAAATGGTGAAATCCAATGTAAAACTAAACTACACAGAGAACAGACCAACTAACTACAGAGCCTCTAACTACAGTATGACATGGCTCTCTAACCAATCAGAGAGCTTGTTACATCCCAGGTAATTTGCATTGTTTTACCTCGTTTTACCAGCACAAGGCCCAAAGTGTCACGGAAAGGCTAAATGGAGAGGCTAAATGACTAAGGAAATCAAATAGCTAATAGAATAAGGAAAAGCAGCGGGGAAATGGAAATGCAAATGGAAAAGGAAATTGCCCTTTTAAATACCTGATTAAAATCTGTATTCTTAATTCAATTTGTGAATCCAGTCATTATTTCTCTTTTTAAACTGCATTTTCAAATATATTTTGAAATTCCATTATATATTTATGAATTCATTAATGTATTTTAAAATGATGTACTGATTGACTGTTTTAATGTTGTTTTTGTAAACCCCTTTTTAAATTGAACTATTTATTGATGAATAAATATTTCATTTGTAAATTCTTTTTATAATTCCTCTTTTTATTGCCCATTAAAATATCAAATAAGGAATTACTTTGTAATTTAGTATATTTATTTGTAGATTAACAACAAATTTGTAAATACATTTATTAATGCCTATTTTTATTGTACAATTATATTAATTAATTAAATGCATTATTACTATTTTTATGACACTTGTGGTCCTCCATACAAAGAGCCGACGTTATCATTATATGGTATGACAAATTAATATTGCGATAATGTTGGTACACCACGAGGTATAGAAGGTGTAAATACAACAGCAAAATTACAAGTTACTATATGAATACTTTAAAGTGATATTAGAAATTACGTACTAGAATGTGGTACTTTAAGTAGTGTATTTTCAGCTAATTGTAAGTTACTAAACTGATTGTTGATCTTGAAGAAGGCCTGAGGGCCGAAACGTCATCTGAATAAAATAGAAATAACTGATTATATTATTCAGTGACTGAGCAAGAGGCCTGAGTCTAGGGGTGGGTGAAAAAATCGATACACATATGAACCATGATTCTCATCTGATTCTAAATCATACGATTCTAAATTGATTCGCAAATGCCAAAAACATTTTTTTGTAATAACGATAGTTCACATCTCCATTGTGATGGTGGCGCATGCAGATGCAGCGGCCAGTAGCTCTTACAAACTTTGCTACGTTTTTTTAAAATTAGGTTGTTTTTTTTTGCCTTTATTGCTGAAGCATGTATTATCTATGACAGAAATAATGGATTAAGGGCAGCGGACCATGCGACGATCACTACCTATGGCATCTTATTCCACCACCCAGCCAGTCCAGCCAGACCAAGCGCCGCCACAAGCGGTGCGACCACCCCAGGAAGAGAGGGAAGCAAGCCGGGATAAGAGCTAAGCTAACCCAGCTTGGACCTAAGGTTGCTCCACTACCCAGCTTACTCCAGGCTAATATCCAGTTGCAGGAAAATGGAATGGATAAAATGGGACTCTAACCCAGCAACAGGGAAATCAGAAACTGTTGTGTCCACATCTTACAGACCTGGCTCCACCACAACATCCGGGATCAATGATGCTTGGTGCTCAAACGTAATCAAAATTGATGGACAATGTTTCCTGGATCTCAAGTTTGTTTGTTTTGTATGTTAAGACACTATCTTGTTGCTGCTGTTTATATTTCCCCAGATGCAAATTTAAAAAATGCACTACAGAATTATTACTTTCTGGGTGTATAGAGGTAAATATGTAAATAACTGAATATATTGTTTTATTTATTTTATTCCGATCTATTCTAAATTTAAATATTTGTATATATGTGCTATGTGTGTGTAGCATGAAAGGCTACAACTTACATTTCATTGTACAACCCTGTGTTATATTATAAATATATGACCTTGATTCCTTGATAACAACATTATGTTGATGGAACGAAAAAGGTGGAACTCAACCACGAGAGCACAGTGCAGCAGTGGACAGTTATCTTGTAGTCCATCTTCAAAAAAGGCAAGCATTTGGCCACATTTTGGATTTAATATTGTAATAATTAGCTTTGCAAGATGAAGGTGAAGCATTTTGTGAATACTTCATATCCCATCACCCAGAGACGTTGAATTCCAGCATGAGATCAGCTGACCAACTCACACTACAGCACTTAACAAAACTTCAACCAAGTCTGAACAGGTGAAGAAAATAACTTAGTCCATAGTCTGTTTCATTTCAAAAGCCCTGCGCCTGTACAGCGTTTTGTATAACGATGGTGTTCTCTAGTACTAGTGTTGCAGCAGAGAGTGTATTATCCACTACTGGAGACAAAGTTAATAAAAGCACAGGAGCGCTCTACTTTTATTTTATTTCTCCCCTCCTCCAGTACATGGACACCAACTTCTGTTTTCATAAAAACATTTAGCCAGTGATGTTGGTCAGTAAATTACACATTCATGTCATTATTTTCATACAGACAGAAGACTGTAACATGCTTTCTAATTGATGCAGTTAACGTTTTTGAATCAAAAAGGTGCATAATTTCTCACACTTTTCTCTGCTTTTCCCTTCTGTTTGTCAGAAAGTGACCTTCATCAAGACCATTTAGCTTAACTGCCAGTTATGTTTTATATTGCATTTCAGTGGACTAAGGACACAAGTGAATGGTTTTGCGCACAATGCACTGAATTATTAGCTTGAAAATAGTACCCCCCCTTTCTGCAACAAGTTTTGGAACTCCCCGAAACAGACAATTGAACAATCCCACCCATTTCACGCAGTGAAGCTCTATTTTTTCCCCCCCATTCTTTACACTTCACACTTCCATAACTTGAGTACAACTGAGTTCAACACCATGAATGAGGAGAGACCTACCGAAAATGTACACCCTTGTCGCCCTTGTATGTTTCATCACACCTCCCTATGACAGCAGGCTTTTTAAGGCCCTGCCTTAAAGTGTGGCTATTCGCAACAGATACTGAATAAACACTGTTTGCGTTTAGACGTGGTTGGATGACGTACAGTTGGAAAGCAAGTCTATGTGAGAATCTTTATGTTTAGTAAAGTGTTTGCCAGTATACAATTTACTGCTACTTAAGTATTTTTCTTTCATAAAGTTGGGGGCCTTCCAAGAGACATATTTTAAAAAGTATGGTCAGAATCAAATCAGCTGAGGCTGAGATATTCTGACTTAGTCCCTCATTTGGTTCAAGCTCCAAAAACACTAGATCCATATTTTTAAAAATGAACTAAGACCACCTGAGTGTTCTTGTACGTTTTTTTGTGTTCTCATTGTGTCCTTTTACCTTGTCTGGCAGGTTAATGATGGGCTCCACTTCACCTGGTGACCCGTTGTGCACCAGCAGGGCCTGCAGGAAGTAGCGGCTACTTGCAGCAAGAATGGCCCTGTGTGCACGCACCTCCCTACCCTCCACCAGTACGGTCACGTCGCACAGGATGCCCTGCCGGCGCTGCTCCTCTAGGCTCAATAGCACGTTGGCACAGTGGACCTTGGATTCATACACATACACGGGCGCTGCCGCCTCACCATCCCGCTCCTCACCTGCCGACATCACTCCCTGTAGCACCCTGCACAGAAGAAAGAAAGAAAGGACACCATGTCAGCTAGCTACATGGGTACAATCTGAAGAGGCTATGACACTATAGGAATTCTATTAGGCCCTTGTTGGATTGTCATGTCTACAGAGAAGATATTTTAACATAGGACAAAATATGGTCTAGTGCCACCAACAAGTTGAAATTCTTTCAGTGTTTTTTCTTTACAGGCATGATATCTGAGTAGAACTGGGGGGGCAACATGGTAGCAAAGCACAGTAGTATTTAAAAATGACCACTCCTCCTCAATTTGAGAGGGAAAAAATATGACTTGAAATGAGTTGGCTGCTAAAAACTTGTAGCAAATTGTAGAATTTGTAGCAAATGAAAATGAAGAGCCTGCAAACATCCATTAGTGAGTAAGATTTGCAGTATGTCTACATGAAATTTAGGCTCCCCTTGGCATCATTTGCAGATGCTACCCAAGCAAGACTACTAACAAGCCCTTACCAGCCAACAATGATATACACAACCACAAGTAATAAGTGCATTTGGGAAAACAGTGAAATACAAAAGGACCCTATGGGGGAAGACCTGATGGAGACAGGTAAAGGGGTAAGGTAACAAATTTGTAATGTTTGCTATTTCAGTTTGATGTTTAGAAAATATATATCTAGTTGTTGAGTCATTTGAGTTTTAAGTTTATGAAGCATCAGCAAATAATAATAATAATAAACTTTATTTATAGAGCACTAATCAAAATAAAGTACAAAGTGCTTCACAGAGAAAGAAAGAAAATACCACAGTGAATGATAAAATACATAAAAACCAATAAAATAAACAGACAGCTCAGGTAATATCAGGATATGCTTTCCAATAAAAATGTGTTTTGAGAAGAGACTTAAAAGAAGACACTGACTAAGACAACCTAATTTCTTCGGGCAAGTTGTTTCCGAGCCTCGGGGCCCTGATGGTAAAAGCTCTGTCCCCCTTTTGTTTTCATTCTGGACTCAGGAAGAGACAGAAGACCCTTGCCTGAAGATCTCAAACTACGTGAAGGTCTTAAATAGAGTAAAGAGTACGGTCTAGACATGCTCTATAGGAAAAGCGCAATGAGATAACTTCTGTTATGAATTGGTGCTATATAAATAAAATTGAATTGAATTGAAAATATAATCTGGAACCAGGCCATGAAGAGTGATAAGATCATACCTCTTGGTCCTGGTTAAAAGCCTAGCAGCTGAGTTCTGTACAGTCTGCAGTTGTTTCAAAGTTTTTTGATTAAGACAAGTAAACAGGCTGTTACAATAATCAAGGCGTGAGGAGATAAAAGCATGTACAACAGTTTCTGCATCACTAAAATTTAAAATAGATCGGATTTGTGCAATATTTCTGAGGTGATAAAAACATGATTGGATATGCTTAGTGCTCAAAACATAAATTGCTATCAAAAAGGACACCAAGATTTCTTGCAACAGGTTTGATATGTTATGACAGGTAGCCAGTAGATGGCAGTATGTGTTTAGTGATGTGTTGGGGCCCAATAACAAGGATTTCTGTTTTATTTGAGTTGAGCTGAAGAAAATTTTATCAACATCCACTTTTTTATGTCAGACAGGCAGTCCTGCAGAGGTCAGTGGGCTTGACAGGGAGGTACAACTGTGTGTCATCCGCATGACAGGCACACCATAACTGATTTGGGAAAATGACAACATGAAGTTATTAATGGCGATACAGACTATTCTGTTGAAGAATTGAACACATGCCTGCGTCGGCATTCATTAAAAGATCATTAGTGACTTTGAGAAGGACTGTCTCGGTGCTGTGGTGTTGACGAAAGCCAGATTGGAACTTTTCAAAGGTACTATTATTTTCCACAGCAGCAAGACGCTGCTTAGAAACAATTTTTTCGAGAACCTTGGAAATAAAAGGCAGTTTGGAGATGACGACAGTTATCCAGGAGGGTAGGATCAAGCCCAGGATATTTTTTAGGACTGGTTGGACACAAGGAGTTTTAAAGTAATCTGGGACACAACCAGTAGACAGCGAGCTGTTCAAGATAGATAGCAAATGATGCGCAATAAAATCCAAAACTTCCAATAAAAACCTAGTTGGGATTATGTCCAGAGGGCTGGAGGATACTCTAATAAAAGACGTTTCGTCTGTGAGTTCAGGCAGAGTAACATTTGCTCAAAGAATCCCTGAGCAGGTGATCCACATCTAAAAAGGCAGGATTGGGCGTAATACCAGATCTTATTAACTCCACCTTTCCAGCAAAGTGCAAAAGAAACACAATCAACATTACATTCAGCAGGGGCACAAGAAGAGGCTGGGTTAACTAACTGATCCACAGTCTTAAATAGAATGTCTTAGTCTTAATCTGGGGTTGTGCTGATGGGCAGAAATAAGTGCAGAGAAATGGCATATTTGTGCATCTTTCACGATATTATATTATAATAAGGAGTAATAATTCTTTCATAGCCACAAAGTGAACCTGGAGACCTGATTTCTTCCATCTGCATTCTGCTCTTCTGCATTTCCTATTATAGCTTTGAATACTATCATTTAACCATGGCTGTTTTCTAGTCTTTGAGTTTGATCTATTTTTCAGAGGAGCTATGAGATCTAAGGTTGAAGAACACAGGTAATTAAAAGTATTAACCAAATCATTGGTGTTGGAGGAATCAGGAAACACATTGCCAGGAGAAATGAACAGTGTACAAAATTTAGAGGCACTATGCTCATTAAGGATGCGTGTGTACTTAATTCAGTACTAGCAGCCTGTAATTCACAGTTATAAACAATGCATAGGTGACCAGATTCAAACATGTCCCTGATTTCCACAGATGGTATTCCCAGACCCAGACTGAAGACTAGGTCTAAAGTGTGGCCACGGGAATGAGTTTGGCAAGACACATCTTGTTGAAAGTTAAAAGAGTTAGTGAAAAATCAGCAGCAAAGGCATTAGAAGACTCATCAACATCAATATTCATATCATAATTTAAAACAAGACTGCATAAAAATTCACAGAGTTCCAACAAGAAGGAGCCAGCTGGTTTAGGGGGGCGATAAATAATAGCAAATATGACCGGGAGGGGGCCACTTCAAAGGAAGTGCTCATGATCACCAGGATGTAACCAGCATTCTGTTAAAAACATGAAATCTAAATCAGTAAAAGAGATAAAATCATTTAAAATAAATGTTTGTAAGTAGCGCTACAAGGATCCGGGCTCCGAATAGCAGCACTATGATCAGTCCACAAGGGGGAGTTAGTGACAGCAAAGGTTGCGTGGCTGTTTTTGGTGGGCAGAGAAGAGAAAGAAGAAGAGCGAGGGGAGACAGGTGATGTAACTAGTCAATTAGGTGAGGAGGACAGTACATCGTGCTGCAGGTTAGCCGCCCTGACGGTGAAGACCATCTCATTCAAACAAGGAAGAACAATCCCAGAACAAGTTAAAATTGTGAATAAAACCAATGTCATGGGTACTGCAGTCAGACTGGAGCCAGGTATGAAGGCTGAGGATCCTGCTAAAATGGCCAATTCCATGACCCAGTGTAGGAATTGGACCTGAAATTAAAGCATGCTGTCCACTGCTGTTGAGCAGGTCAAAGAGGCGGATGAAGTCTGCTTTCGTCAGCTCAGATTGCTGTGTCATTGGTGCCGACATGGACTATGATTTTCTTGATAGTCATCGGGGTGAAGCCAAAAGTCCAGGGAGCTTTTTGAGGATGCCGGAGGGTTGTAGCACCAGGAAAGCAATAGATGACCGCATTAACGAAGCGGATATTCTGTACTATGTAATCTCCAACCATCAGCATAGTTGGGGGGATGAGAGGAGGCAGAGCCGATAATTGTAGAGACCATAGAGTTCCATCAGCCGTCCATGGGATAGTTGTGGCTGGGAACTGCTGCAGCGAGGGGGCGGCATCCTTCTTCACAGAAGGGTTCTCAGCTCTCTGTGAACAAATGAGACCTCCAGAGCTTCTCCTGATCACGGCCTCCCTCAGCAACTTGCAGCGAGAGGAGGAGGAGGAGGACTTGACCACTGGAAAATGGAAGCGTTCTTCCAGTGGAGGAAAGTCCTGCGTATCCAGGATGTTAAACCTGTTGGCCAGCGGGAGGTCCTGATGTGAAGGAGGGGGAGGCGGGCGCTTCGCACCATGTCTATCCTTGCAGACCGCAGTCCAGTGCTCCGGTTGACGTGGAGTCGAACTCACCACCCCTTCTCACCAGCCTTCTCACCACCCCAGCCGACAAGTGACCATGCATCCACTGGGGCTCGGCAAGGAGTAGAAATGGCCATTGCTTTGGGTTTTGCACCCATGAGGAGCCACGGATCTTCAGGCTTAGCTGAAATGGCTTCATGCTCCAGGGTGCCAGTGACGATGGAGCCGAGCCACGGAAGAGTGGGATCGTTGTTCAGTACTAGACAGGGGAGTGAGAAGGGATGGTTGCATTCCAGTTGCCGCAGCCAGAGGAGCTGAGGACTGCAAGGTGTTTTGCCTGGACCGAGGTAGTCTGAGCTTGGCTTCCAGACAAGCGATACTTTTCTTCAGCTTTGAGACGATAAGGTGGCAAGATCCACACTCAGCCATCACACTTGCAGTTCTGTACAGTAATCTGTAAAAATGCTGAAAGCTTAAAATCCTTAATAAAAGCGGCCACCGGGCTAAAAACAAACCTAGCTGAGCTAGCAGCATTGGAGGCAGTCCGGGAAACCACGTCAAGTTGACATCTAGCTTAAAATCACTTAAGATCCACATGTCCGATGACTAAAAACTTTTACCATGTTAAAACATATGGGTAAAAATTAGCCAGGATAAAAGTGTAGTGTAGAAACGTGACTTAAAAAGTAGATAAAATGTAAAATTATGATGGTTTAAGATGAAGCCTCTGGTGGACACACACAACACATGCACATGAGTACTATACTATAGAGTTGAGACAATTAGTCAATTAATCAGTTAGTCGAGCAACGGAAAATTAATTGGCAACGATTGTGATAGATTATTAAGTAAATTGAACAAGCACAAATGCCGAACATTCTCTGGTTCCAGTGTGTCAATGTGAGGATTTGCTGTTTTTCTTTGTCTTATGTGATAGTAAGCTTAATATCTTTGGATGTAAAAAAGAAAACAAAAAAATAACTATGATATTATATCTCATAATCGTCAGACTGTCATGAAATTAACTTTTAATTTAATAATTTAAGATTTTAGGGTATTTATGTATTTATTTATGTTTTTTTTGATAGGGACAGATACAGTATACATAGACAAATATTGTTTATTGCGCATGTCAATTTGCAACACCCATCCCTAGAAGGGCTTTCGTGAAAATAAGAGATTAAAATAGTGAGGTAAAAAGAAGGTAAACTGAATACAGCAAGATAAAATAAAGCACAGATTTAAAAACATTTCATTTAAAAACTAGACATGGGTACAGGTTTGTTGTTGAATTAACCAGGATTTGGTGGCTCTCCTAAAAGTGGTGAAGTTTGCAGCAAATTTCAAGTGATCAGATAGTGAGTTCCAGGACTTTGTTCCTTTCACAGAAAAAGCTGTCTGAGCAAAATATGTTTTGCAAAATGAAACTTTACAATTGCCACTTGAAAATCAATCAAGTTTGCAAAACTTAAAATCGTATTAAAATGCGACAATGATGGTACCTTCTTTGCTTTTTGTCCAAGATTTTCAAGGCCTGATTGTAAAGATACTCTGTGGATTTAATTATAGACTGGGTGGTCTGGGAGCAGATAGTTAAACCATAGTACAGATGTGAGAATATCATTGAATTTAGAAACAGAAAGGCACAGTCAAATGTCAAGAGATTTCTAATCATCTGAAAACAGCTAAGGTTAGCCTTAATCGTTTTTAGTTATTCACTGCAGGGGTTATTGTACTGAATTGTAATATACTGTAAAATATGTGTATACAAGTGTATATATCTATATGTATATACATATATATATATATCTAGAGATAGATAATAAAGAAGTAGAAATAAATATAAAGCAGTCTTCCACATGATTGCAGGCAGCTCTCTCCATTGTGTTTCATTTCACTGCTGTAGTACATAAAGCCCTGACACAGACAGCTGAGCATGCAGTCTGTCTGTCTCATCAGCCCTCGGCTCTGTGTGTGTGTGTGTGTGTGTGTGTGTGTGTGTGTGTGTGTGTGTGTGTGTGTGTGTGTGTGTGTGTGTGTCTGTGTGTCAGCAGGCATAGAGGGGGCTGCTTTCTGCTGATTCATGGCTTTTAAATAGGCAGAGCACAGCACTGGGGGCTTGCTGAAGTAGTGTTCTGGATTTTCTCCCTGTGTCCCACAGGCCAATAATCTCAGCATTGTAGATCATCTCCTGCCTCCCCTCAGAACACTTCAGGGTCCAACCATTCTCTATTGCTTCTCATGATGCTTGCATATTGTTCACTGCCACTATTTACCCACTGCACTACTCTGCACTACTACGTCCTTAATTTCGAGCGCTGATTTAGTCACTGGAAGAACATACGTTGATTTTTAAAGATTATAAAAATGAGAGACATTAAAGTATTTAAAATCATTGAGGGTGACAGGAAATAAAATGCAGTTTGTTCCATTTACAGTTGAACTTAAACAGCACTGTGAGCATGATTACTTGATATGTGAGAGCCAGAGGTAGCTCTGCAATCAGTATTGAAAACACCATTCAAACAAAATACAGAAATTATTTTGAGAAATTGCATAAACATTTCCCACTTTCCACATTTCTCACTTTTAATTAGCCCAGTCTTTGACGTTTAAAGCTATGCTTCTCCATGTTATGCTTTTTCCCATCCCAACCACGCTGGGTAAATTGTTCAGAGACAGTTGAGGGGCTTTGGTAAACAAGACATTGCCAGTGGTTTCATCATCTTGTCTGGGCTGTGCTTTAATACGTGTGAGGAAAGGATGTTTCAGCAGTAGACTGACAGGCAACTAACTGATATCCATGATCCCCTAACTGTAAAATTACAACTGAAGAGGAGGAGGGAGGAGAGGAGAAACACAGCTAACTTTTTCAGAATGTAACTGGGCTAAAATAACCTGGTGAAGAGTGAAGAACTGTAGCTGCTGAAATACAGTATGTGAAACCATATAATTTACTTGTATGTAAACATGTATGTGTACAGCCCTGTAGCACTCACACCCATTGTTCTGAAGTGCTTTGAGCGGCTGGTCCTGGCACACCTAAAGGACTTCCTCCCATCCACACTGGACCCATACCAGCCTACCGCAGCAATTGGAGCACAGAGGATGCAGTCTCCATGGCACTGCACTCTGTACTCACACACTTGGACAATAAGAACACTTATGCACGAATGCTGTTTGTGGACTTCAGCTCTACATTCAACACTGTCATCCCTTCCAAGTTAATCACCAAACTTGAAAAGCTGTGCATTAACACCTCTATTTGCAATTGGATTATGGACTTCCTGACAAACAGACCTCAGCTTGTTAGGTCAGGCCACAACTGCTCCACCACCATCACACTCAACACTGGCATACCACAGGGCTGTGTGCTGAGCCTCTTCCTCTACTCCCTCTTCACACTCGACTGGCCTGTGCATGGATCTAACACCATCGTCAAGTTTGCAGACAATACTACGGTGATTGGTCTCATCAGCAACAACGATGAGATTGCCTACAGGGAGGAGGTCCAGCACCTGGCCAAATGGTGCTCAGACAATAACTTGCTCCTTAACACCTCCAAGACAAAGGAGCTCATTGTGGACTTCAGGTAGGAGAGAGGAGGCACACATGACCCCATCCACATTAACGGGATGGCTGTTGAGCGTGTCTCCAGCTTCAAGTTCCTGGGGACCCATATTTCGGAGAACCTGTCCCGGACCACCAACACCTCCTGCCTGGTCAAGAAGGCTCACCAGCGCCTCTTCTTCCTGAGGACACTGAAGAAGATCCAACTGTCCTCAGCTATCCTGGTGAACTTCTATCACTGCACAGTAGAGAGCATCCTAACCAACTGTGTCACAGTCTGGTATGGGAACTGCTCTGCTGCAGAGCGCAAGGCACTGGAGTGGGTGGTGAAAACTGCCCAGCGCATCACAGGGACTCCACTTCCAGCCATTCAGGACATCCAGAGGAAACGCTGTCTGCGTCGAGCCCGCAGCATTCTTAAGGACTCCTCTCACCCCGCCCAGAGACTGAGCTTCATAGAATGACCACCAACTTCATAGTGTCTATGTTTCAAAAGTATGATCTTCTTTCTTGGGTATGTAAATTGTCAATCTAATTTCTAACTCTTGATATCTTGAAGAAGATCCTGTTCATTTTCTGTTGATGTTCTTTTTCTTAACATTTTAATCGAGACTGCAGATTGCACAATTTCTGTTGTCTTTGTTTCTTCAGAAAATAAGAGAATGCAATAATCTTCCCTCTCAACACTGCCTCCCCGCATGCCATAGCACGGACGGATTCACCTTCCCGTTATCATTTTGTCCCATATACAGTTTAATGTCTGTCTTAATTTGTTCTTTAATTTGTGGACTGTTTAATCTTGAGTTGAGTCTCCAAAGAGCAGATTTATGTTGGTTACCTAAACAGAGAGTAACGTGACCCATGATCTGTCTATTGTTCTAATATAAGAAATAATCAATTCTAGTAAATTCTAGGAGTAAACTGCATGGGGGTGAGAGTAATATGTATAGCCTCGATTTGTGGGGTAGAAGTCCCTCCATACATCTATAATCCCTATATCCTGCATCAGGTAATTTATTCTTCTAACAATTGATGGTATCTGGTGAAAACATAATTTAGAAGAATCTATTTTAATCTAATCTAAATTCAGGCGGACATTCAGATCACCACCACAAATGAGTATACCTTGGGTTTCAGAAGCTGTGATCAATGTTTCTTCTGTTACCTTGCCAGGTAAAGCCCTTCTTAGCACAGGATAGCCTCACAATTTCCTCTTTGACTCTGAAGCTGGCAAACTGAGCTACAATAGATCTGGGCTTAGCCACATCTATAGATCTTTTGGCAAGCGCTCTGTGAGTGCTCTCGAATTACAGTTCGGTAGAGGCATCAAAATCCAAATGCGACTTCAGAAGGTTGTCCAAAAATTTTGTTGTAGTGGTGCTGTCTTCCGAGCCTTCTGGTACTCCGTATTCTTGCTTAGCTATGTTTTCATAGCCTAGCCTATTAGATTAGATAGACTCACTTTTTAACAGTTTTTTTAGATATAAAGGCCTGGATGTCACAGAATTTTTTACAGCTCAACCAGGACAAAACAGAAGCACTGGTCATTGACTGGCCTCCAAACTAAATAGACTAAGACTCAACCAAAGCCATGAAGCAAGAAACCTAGGAGTGATTTTTGACTCATGTGCGGGGTGTCACAAAAACGGCATTTTTTCATTTGAAGAACATCTCCAAAGTGAGACCATTTCTCTCAACACAGAGAAACTAATCCACGCTTTTATAACTAGCAGGCTAGACTATTGTAATGCTCTCCTTTCTGGTCTACCAAAGAATATATATATACAATAAATCATCTACAATTAATTCAAAATTCTGTGCTGACTAAGACCAAAAGGAGAGCACACATTACACCTAATTTAAAGTCTTTACTGGTTACCTGATGGTTATTGTATTGATTTTAAATTAGTTTATTAGTTTATAAGGCACTGCATGGCCTTGCACCAGAGTTCCTCTCAAAAATGCTTTTAATTTATGAACCAGGAAAGCCCTTTAGATCCTCTGGTTCTTCTCTTTTAGCTGTTCCACAAAGCAGAACAAAAACATTTGGAGATGCTGCTTTCAGCCACTGCATTCCAAGCCACTGGAACAGCCTTCCAGGGGATCTGAGAGGAGCTGAAAACATTGATATTTGTAAACGTAAACTAAAAACCCATCTATTTTGCCTGGCTTATGTTGGGACTCCACAGATGAATTCATCAATTTGTGTGATTTGAACTGAACTTTTGTTAGGAGAGCATTTTAACTCAGCATTCCAAATCCCAAGAGCCATTGAACGCAGCCTTCCAGGTGCCATTGGTCAGTCTGACCTGTGACCCATGATGTCACCAGGTCAATAAAAGGGGTCAACTGTTCTGTCGCTTTTTTCCGCTCTTCTCTCTACGCCCAAACTTGATGGTTCGCTGAATCTCCACTACCCAGTCCTGGCTAATGTCCGGTCGCAGGAAAATAAAATGGACGAAATAAGACTCAGCAACTGGAAATCAGAGACTGTGGTGCCCACATCTTTACAGAGACCTGGCTCCACCAAAACATCAGAATCAAGCTATTGCACTCGACGGGACCGTGTTCCGCACCGACAATAAGTAACGCAAGACTCCAGTAAGACAAGGGGAGGCGAACTCTGTGTTTACATCAATGATGCTTGGTGCTCAAACGTAGTCAAAGTTGATAGACCCCCCCCAGATGTTGTTTTTTATGTTAAGATGCCGACCATATTATCTACCCAAAGAATTCTCAATTTGAGAATTGTTTTTGTTGCTGCTGTTTACATTCCGCCAGACACAAAAATTAAAAGAATGCACTACAGGAACTGTATGAGGTCATCATACAGTTGGGTGGCTGTGGCTGTCCATTGATCACAAGGTTACTGACAATCCCCGGATCCTCCTGTCCACAAGACACTGAACCCCAAGTTACTCCCGATGGGCAGACCAGCGCTTTGCCCGCCACCATTGGTGTGTGAGTGTGTGTGAATGAGAGGCAAAATTGTATAGCACTTTGCCTTTGTAAGTTAGAAAAGTGCTATATAAATGCAGTCCATTTACCATCAGCAGTCACATGACAAAACAACTGGATGGAATTTTTTCCCTGCTTCTCCTGCCCACTTACCCCCAGCTGATTAAAAGGGTAAAACCATCAGAAAAAAACAGTTCAAGTGTGGACAGATGAAACTACAGCAGCTCTACAGGACTGTTTTGAGTGCACATACTGGTACATTATCCGAGATGCAGGAACCCAGCAGAACCACATCAATCTTGAGGAATATACATCATCAGTGACATCATACATCAGCAAATGTGTTGATGATGATGTGGTAATCAAAAAGACAAAAAAAAATTATTCCCCAACCAGAAAGCCTGGATGAATGGAGAGGTGAGGGCCCTATTCAGAGTCAAAAAGCTGCCTTTCAGTCAGGTGACATGGAAGCATACAATATAGCTAAAGCGACACTGAAAGCTGGCATCAAGGAGGCAAAGCAGAGACATCAGGAGAGACTGGGAAAAAGGAGGTGAAGACACACACCCCTGTCTACATCAGTGGAGCTGAGGTGGAACAGGTGAACAGTTTTAGGTTCCTGGGAATTGTGTGGCAGCATTGTGGGTACCCAGTGGAAATAATAAACAGCAACAAAAGAGACACAAAGTGACAAACAAGACACAAACAATATGTGAGCAGTGTAAGAAAACATTGCTATACACCGCGGCAAACACGAGCACTATGCAAAGACACCTACAGACACCTACCACCACAGCTCTATACTAAAATCAGCGGCGCCAGTGAAGAAAACACTGAAAGGCCAGGCAACGCTGACTAATGCCTTTTCACCTAAAGTTCCACAGTCAAGTCCTAGAGCCATGGCAATAACGAGACATCAGCATATTCATTGCAGCTGATATGAGGCCATTTTCCGTAGTTCATCTATGCACAGTTATAAAACATTTCAAAATACACCTGCATTATTTTGAGACTCAGTCAAATGAAAGGCTATTTTTCAAGTCATATATTTCATCATTGAAGTTTTCTTAAAAGTAATGTTAAAATATCGTCTTGTCTTGTTTTCGTGAACCCAATATTGTGTATTGTCTCGTGATCTGAGTGTATAGTCACACCTCTAGTCATCACACATCTCCACCCTGGTAAAGAAAACTCAGAAATAGCTGTATTTCCTAAGGAAATTTAAAACAGCCTGTTCACCTTGCTGCCGTCTGGCAACCGATACGCAAGTATCCGCTGCCATGTCACCAGACTACAGAGCAGCTTCTTTCCTCAGGCTATGAGACTCCTCAACTCCACCTCCATCATAAATAACTGACATGGAACTTTCTGTTATGCTGGTTTTTGCAAATTACAATACATAACTGTATATATTGTTTTTGTTTTTATTTTTATTCTATTATAATCTCAAATATTTCTATATACAGTGGTGTGCAAAAGTGTTTGCCCCCTTCCTGATTTCTTATTTTTTTGCATGTTTGTCACACTTAAATGTTTCAGATCATCAAACAAATTTAAATATTAGTCAAAGATAACACAAGTAAACACAAAATGCAGTTTTTAAATGAATGTTGATATTATTAAGGGAAAACAAAATCCAAACCTACATGGCCCTGTGTGAAAAAGTGATTGCCCCCTAAACCTAATAACTGGTTGGGCCACCCTTAGCAGCAACAACTGCAATCAAGTGTTTGCGATAACTTGCAATGAGTCTTTTACAGCACTGTGGAGGAATTTTGGCCCACTCATCTTTGCAGAATTGTTGTAATTCAGCCACATTGGAGGGTTTTCGAGCATGAACTGCCTTTTTAAGGTCATGCCACAGCATCTCAATAGGATTCAGGTCAGACTTTGACTAGGCCACTCCAAATCATGAAGGGGGCAAAAACTTTTGCACACCACTGTATGTTCTGTGTGTGAAGGGGGTTACAACTTTCTTTTCATTGTGCAACCTTGTGCTGTAAAATGACATAATTGAACCTTGAATAACATAAACCTGTATGATTGTATGAGAATCCCATGTTTCTATGTTAAGCAACATTGAGGAGATCATTTAAAGAAAAATATTGAAGTGGCAATACAGAATGGGGGAAAACACTTTCTGAACCAGGGGCTTCTCCCACTTTACAACTTTATTATAGCTTTTTACAATTGGTAACACACATTTCTCTATACTTGACTTTTTCAGAACTGTTCAGACATTTCTTTTCACTGACATGCAGGTAACCACAACTGTTAATCTAACTAAATGCACTAATGCAACCAAAACACTAACACTAACAACCTGCACCATTACAATATGTATCACTATTGTCTTTGAAATAGCTTTTATTTATTTATTTATCATAAATCCAAGAATATGTTAAAAGAAAAAGAAGGGCACTACCTTACAGTATACGCAGCACAGAAATGAATCAGAAATGCTGCAATACATTTGATCATGTGGCTGGTGATCATAAACTTTCCACCTCCATGAGGACAAGATTTCCTCTGTGGGGTTTAAGAATGGAGAGGAAGGTGGAAGGAAAAGTGACACCATCCTGGGATGTGCTGTAAACCACTCTGTGACTGGAAGAGAACGGTGAAACGCCACATTGTCCCATACAATTACAAAATATTCTGGATTATGCCTAACTTGCTTCCTCAAGGAAAGCAAATAGATCGAGTTTTGGTGGTGGTTGAGTTTGAGTAAGAAAACATGAATTTTGAAAGATGTGGTCGTTGTGTGGTCAATGAAAGTGATCCACAGTTTAGTCCACATTAGCTGTGTCTCAATTCAAGACGAAGGATGCAGCCTTCGTAGACCGCGAAGGCCAAACCGAGCGATGTTAAATGAGATGGTCTGGTCTACCCGCCCTGACAATTGCGTCACGAAGCAACGCTCCTGTCGCCTAGCAACATTGACAGCTGCCATTGACAATCGGCGCACAGCAGAAATAGAGCCAGTAATGTTAATTAATATCTTTTTTTTTGGTTTGTTTTACCATTAGAGAAAATTAAGATGCTTCATCGTCGCTTTTTACTCCACTAGATATAACTTTTGTTACTAGTTACTTCACAGATTCAGATTATTAATCCAAAATATAAATCAACTAATAAATTATAATATATTATCAAAGATTAAGCTACCCAGCAGTATATAAAGTAATGAGCTTGGGCAAGACACTGAACCCCAAATTGCTCCCGAGGGCTGTGACTTCGGTGTGTGAATGTGTGTGAATTATTAGTTACTTTGATAAGCAGTTCTGCCATCGGTGTATGAACTAACTAGCTGAACTAACTGAACGCATAAGACGGGTGGGATCTGCAATTTTAACATCACAGAGAGAAGGAAGTTTAAATTTGTATAGTATCAAGATGAATAATATGAATACAGCTTTGGATGTACTAAAATGGCAATTAACAGAAATTGTAAATTTTTCATCAAACATAGCAGATGTGTCAAAATTTGAACAGCATATGCATGTTAAGATTCATATTTTTCATCATAATCACGGTGCTAAAAAATTTAATCTATACCAGACAAGAGAGCAACCCCAGAAAGAAACACTATGGCTTTATTTGTACGAGGATCATTACTCTGTGATACAAAACAAAACAGGATTTTTTGGACTGTGTGTGAATCCTGTTACCAGGGGTACAAAAGCCAGGCTTACCACAAATGCAAATACTTTGGCAATGTCTGAGGAGTGTCATAAGCAACAGAATTTGAAAAACATAAGGTGTCCAGATTGTCTGCACATTTGCAGATCGGTAGCTTGTTTTAACAGACACAAAAAGTTGACAGAATCCAAACATCGCAAAAGATTTAGGCCGTGTGATCAGACAAAATATTATGACGATTGTGGCTGTCTGTATTCAATCAGCCTCTGCTCTCTTTGTGAAAAAATTAGGCAGCCAAAGTACAAAAACTACACACTCATAGTGCACAACGCGTCAGGATTTGATAATTACATCACATTGAAATACTTCACCAAACAGGGGATCACCCCGAAACTAATTATGTAAGGTAGTAAAGTCATATTAATGCGCAACGACGTATACAAACAAAGGTGGCTCGATTTTTTCAGTTTTCTCCCAATGCGTTTGTCAAGAGCTCCTGAAGCGCTAGGGTTTGAAGATACCAAAAAAGGTTATTTCCCACACCTATTCAACACTGCCAAGAATGCTACCTATGTAGGTCTGTACCCTGAGCCATAACTTTATGGATATGACAACATGTCTGACAAAGAGAGAACAGATTTCATGCAGTGGTACAATACAGTGCGTCATGGGGTGTCTGATTTCCAGTCTGAGCTTCATGCATATGTTGTTGTGTTGCGTAAAGCATGCATGGTGTACCGTGAAGCATTTGTCGAGTGTACCAAATTGGATACTTTTAATTACACCACACTTGCTTCATGTTGCATGGCTGTGTTTAAAACAATTCCTGCCCCCTGACACACTGGCATTTATATCTGATGCCGCTTACATCAATCAAAACAAGTCTTTCTCTAATGCGTCTATACAGTGGCTTGAATTTGAGGCTTTAAAAAACAAGATAGAAATTCGGCATGCCCTTAATCATGGGGAAGAACAATTTGGTCCATATCATGTTGACAGATTTTGTGAACGAGACAGTGTACGCATGGCCTATGAGTTTGCTGGTTGTTTTTGCCATGGCTGTCCAAAGTGCTACTGTCCTGGACATAAAAATCCTGTAAACGATATTGCATTTGGTGTTCTTTACTGACAGTTTAAAGAAAAACTACAAGCTCTTAGACAGACTCCAACAAACTCCATGTACGGGTGATGTGGGAATGCAAGTGGGAACAAACCAAAAAAAGAGATCAGATTCTGCAGGACTTTTTGAAAAGTTAGGAGATGCTTGAAAGACTCGACCATACAGACTACATTACAAAGTTGCTGAGGGTGAGAAAATGTATTATTATGACTTGACATCATGGTATCCAACTGTGCAGGCTCTTAAAAGTTACCCAACTGGACATTCTAAAGTAATCTTCTGCGAGTTTGAGCCGTTTTGAAATCACTTTGGGCTGATAAAATGTACTGTGCTACCACCCAGGGGATTGTATCACCCTATGCTTCCATATCGCTGTAACAATAAGCTAATGTTTCCTTTGTGTAGAACATTTGCAGAGATTCAAAAACAGACCAGTGACTGTGACCACTCTGATCCTGAGAGAACCCTCTCAGGATCATTTTGCAGAGAAGAGTGATGATCTGTTCATAGAGTATGTAAAACCTTCCTACAGCGAAAACAGGAGGCTTCAGGTTACCCTAGTTTTGCAAAAGATGAAGAATCCAATACTTACAGGACTATTATGATAAAGTGGGCATTCGGCTAAATCCAGAAAAAATAGCTGTCAACAAAGCTGTGCGAAGTATCAACAAACTGTTGCTTAATTCTTTGTGGGGTCGTTTTTCGATGCGTGAAAACCAGGCTACATGTGAATTAGTGACAGACCCTGAGCAATTTGCCCGTTACATGTTTAGCGATCAGTATGATGTCAGACAGTTTACATTTGTATCTGATGATGTTGCTCTTGTTCAGTGGAGATACAGAATGGCACGAGCTGCTAAAACTAAAAACATATTTGTCGGAGCCTTTACGACAAATATAGACTTTACACAAGACTTGATGGACAAGCTAGGGGAGAGATGCATCTATTCTGACAAACAGTGTTGTTTTTGTGGCAAAGGATGGAGATTTGGTCCCATTTGGTTCATCAGTTAGGTCCCTTTTTAGGGGACCTAACTGATGAAATGAATGGAGACACCGGTGGTGATGATTACATTGTTGAGTTTCTGTCCAGTGGTCCAAAATATTATGCTTATCAGACTCTGAACAACAAGACGCAGTTGAAATGCCAAGGAATCACTCTGAATGCCCGCAACTCATTCGTTGTCACACACACTACCCTAGTGAGTCTTGTGTACCAGTTTGCGAATTGTGACAAGACAGCACAAAATATAATGACAATATCAGACACAATAGTGAGGAATAAAAAGACATTTGAGCTAACAAAACAAATCAGTTGTTAAAAGGTTTCAAGTGGTGCACACCAAGCGTCATGTCTTCTCTGATCTGACAACTTTACCCTACGGCTATTAAAATGGGTGGTAGAGAGAATGTTGATTTGGATTTTAGACTACAGTATCCATTTAGTCAAATTTTATCAGGGCCGTCAAATAGTGGAAAGACTTATTTTGTAAAAATGTTGATTGAAAATGCTGAAAAAATTACTTGAAAATCTTGAAAACATTGTATATATTTATTCATGCTGGCAGCCATTGTGGGACGATTTGTTAAAAATTAGAAATGTGAATTTTATTGAAGGTTTGCCTTTGTGATGACGCATTGTTACCTGCAAATAGAAACTATTTGTTGATAATTGATGATTTAATGAGTGATGTGCATAATAATGTTGAAGTGCAAAATGTATTTACAAAGTATGTGCATCATAGAAACTTGAGTTGTTTATATCTAGTACAAAATTTTGTTTTTCAAGGTAAAGCCAACAGGACAATTAATCTAAACACAAATGATCTTGTTTTATTTAATAACCCCAGAGACAGTTCCTTATGGGTATCTATTGATACTATTGATCACCTCCGGCTCAGGACTGATCTGCTTTCTGACCTGCCTGTTGTGTATATGTCTAAGAAGAAATAAAATCATGTCCGAACGCATCAGAAGAAACTTGTCATTATTGAAAATTTTGCATGGAGCATCTCTTTCTCAGAGAGAGAATATCATTAAATCGGCATCCCCAGACTTTATTTTAACACTATGCGAGATAGCATACAATGTTTTAAAAGGAAAAATACCTTTAAACAAATCACAGTATCAACAATTAAAAAAGAAGAAGGCGAGAATACTCCAACTTTGTCTGTCCCACCCCTATGAGGATGTTCATGGTTCAGAACAGGCTAACATGGAGTCTCAAGAAAGAAACGTTTTTAAAAACATTCCAAAAAACAACAAGAATAAGGCACAACATATTTTGGACAAAATGTCTGCCTCAAAGAACGTTACTGCGTGGACTAAACAAGGAGAATTTGTATTTAATGGAAATACTATGAATTGGTTGCATGTGTATGATTTGATAAGAAACGTGACTGCTCAAACTCTTTGTTTAAGAATTACTTTCCTTTGTCGGTTTGTATTTTATGGGGTATTCTACCTTCATCTAAAACATCTTTAAAGGCTTCTGAGTAATATCTACCACTTTTATTTTTCAAGCACCGTGCCCATACATATCTATACATGTTGATAAATAACGTACCACGTCATTTTCTGAAGAATAAGCTGACATGTTTTCTAGTCAGTTTTCTATCAGAGTATAGTATATATAGTAGATGCTTGCGCATCTGCATAATTTTCATTAAAAACCTCTTGCTTAATTTCTCCCAGATGCCCTTTGATATAATCACAAGTCACTCAATCAAGTTACAGCCGTCGTCCAGAATCAATGCAAAACCTCTGTCAAATGTAGCAGCCATCGTCCCACAGTCACTGTTTAGTATATTGTCTGCCCCCACGACGACGCTATATAGTTGTACCATGTCAAAGCCACTCCTAAAAACACTTACACCAATTTAACAACATCCGTGCCCATATTGGGGATCAACAAATGGTCTTGGGAGGGGTGGGGGTTGTGAAAGGAAGGTGTGACCGGACATGTCTGCACCCCAGACATGCATGTCACTCAAAGAGCCTCGTACACCATAGCTCATACACATGTATGTGAAGGTCATCAGCGCCATGCGTGCATGAAAAATGTCCCCCTTATTTACTTCTCACCCCAGATAAGATACCAGACTCTTTATTGTGGCAGCCCATCCAGGTCCAGCACCACCACCAGGGACTCCCAGCTCAGCTGGACAAACATATACATATACACATTTTCTAAGGCCTAATATCTATGAAACTGAACTTTTTTAGAATAGCAGACACCCTGTATATTCCACTTCTTACATATGTTCATTGTTGTAAATTGTTGTAAAGACAGCTGTATATAAAATAAACACAGTATTTAACAATTTATTTATTCATTCATTCGATATTTATTAATTTTTATTTTTCAAACAATCTCTCAAGTAGAGAGAAGAGCTTCTCCATTCTCTTTCTGCTCTCCTCTCCTCTGCAACCCCATGTCTTCCTTTAAGAGCTGATGAGTCTCTCTCTCTCTCTCCCTCCTCCTCCTCCTGGTCATCCACTGCTGTACTTGGCCCTGGTGTGTCCTCAGGGATGGAGGCAATTAGGACGGGGGTGGAACGCCTCTGTCCCAATACCTCATCCATGAGGACAAACCACAGCCAAGTTGCAGCAGTGGGTTTCCCACTCACGCCCTCTCCTGACCCTGGACACTTGCAATCCTAAGGCAGAGGAAATCAGTCATGGCAGTTCAAAAGTATGTTTATTAACTTGCATGACTAAAACAAATATAATTTCAAAATCCCATACTTTGCATTTGTTTTTTTTTACTGTCCAAATTTATTTTTGGCTTGCAAGGGAGTCACCTTCTCCAGCAGGCCCATTTTCTCCAGAATTGTCCTAATCACAGAGAGAAAACAAGAGAAAAGGGAAACACTTATCAGTCATGTTAGCGCAGGGATGCACACTTGGAAGATTGGAAAAGGTGACACAGCAGGGCAGACACAAAATCCCCCCAGAAATAATTTACTTGGATGCCCTATTTTGGGTTAAAAAGAAAAAGGTGAAAGCTTGCATTCCTGTGACAGCACTACAAAAAAACACAACAAAGGCAATGGGTATTGCCCATTCTACCTACTAGTTGTCTTATTATTATGGGCTTTGTATAGGATGAGGGCTAATGTAACTGTAACCTCAAGTACAAGATTGTCAAATAGAGATCATACCAACAAAAGCACCTTAAGTAGCAAAATAACCAAGTTCAGGTAAGCCGTGTAATCAATCCCAACGTTTGTACTGAACTTTGAAAGTGATATTCAACTGTGAAAACCAAGCAGGGTAGTAATTTACTAATTTAGACAGGTTTGTCTAAATTAGTTCACCTTGGTCCATTAATGTACATAATATGAATTATTAAATTGCCACAATCTCGGTAAGATAAAAGTCAAACAATGAACCTCTAAAGTTTGAAAGTGAAGGCTTTAAAGGCTTCAAAGGCTGTAACTTAGATCGGATGCGGGCAGCCGAGCTGCAGTTAAGTGCAGCGGCTTAGCTAGCTAGCAACGTCTGTTAGCAATGCTAACGTCATGTAACTTAGGCTATTATTTTTACCAAAATTTGAGGTTTTAAGGTTCCTTCGTTTTTTAAAATTTGTATTGTTAGGAATTGGAGAGAGGTGAATACTTACATTTAAAAGTGTAATCCTCCTCAGCCACTGCATCCTCCAAATTCAGGAAAAGAAGGCCGCATTTGAAGGAGCCTTCAAAATGGGACAGCACGAGATTCAACCCCTCTCCCCACCCTATAAAATCTTCAGTCCCTAAGTGTTACCTGGAGATCACTGAGCCCACTACCATCGTAACATCTTTATTTAAAAGCTGCCCGCAACCCCCCCGCCATTGGCGACTAAAATCTTGTTACTGAAAGTGAAATAAAAGCGAGTAAACAGGCAGAGCATCGGCGCAAGACTGTATGTATCAGCAACCGCTATGTATAGTTTTAACTTAACAGTTGTACCGGCAGGGAAACAGTAGTGCACAGAAGCTGTTTCCCTGGTTACCACGCATAGAGCGCTAGTCTGCCCATCTATTCACACGAGGAGCTTAATAACAACCTAGCAACAGAGACCATTTCTAGTCCCTGTTGAGTCAGCCAGCCACCTTGAGCTAATGCTTTCTAGAGATCGTGGGATTTCCCAAACTGAATATAAATACCACACTTATAAACACAAAATTGCTACGATAGCTCAATCTTGTTGTAACTAAGATATCTGAATTTTTGATTTAACGGTGTGCTGTCTTGCTGATTTGAGCACGTTCTAAATGTCTAGTTGACCAATCAGATTGCTTGGTCGGAACTACTTATGTATAATGTACAGTACATTTTAGAATGCCCATTGATCCAGTCAGAATAGTTGGGTTAATGGTTGAAAATGGTTAGAGTTATACCTAAACCCGTACCTACATACTACACAACACAGAGCAGGCTCTTACACTATAAACTGTTTGCAATGTCTAAATACAGCTCTCAAAATCACAATCAACAGGCAAAACCCCAGTGAAGCAGAGCAGCAGGAGTTTCCTCCTGTCCAAGTGGTACTGCCAGTATTTCCCATAATGCAGCTCTCGGTGGCCGCTCAGCACTTTCCCATCATCAGCCAGCTCCGTTAGCCTACATTCAACCCGGCAGAACCATCAATCAAACACACATCTAAGGCCATTCAAACCCCTGAGACAGCCGGAGACGAGCAAAGGTGGCCACCGACAGACACGCACACACACACACAAATACTGTATATATACTGTAAGCACTACTCAGTATACCCCACAGACACAGATGAAAATAAAACATAATTAGGGCAGGGGAGAAGGCAGGAAAGGATGGAGGAAAGTAGGGCATAGCAGTATGTTGGACTATACCCACTACCCACACACACATACACACACATAGAGTGGAATTGGTGAATTATTAGTGCTGGTTAATTAATATTTGGGTGTAGCAGCATCTCTGGGGGGATATCCCTGCCTGGACTTGGGCTCTGCTGCTCCTGTGATGAATAATTCACTTCTGGATGTTTCTTTTCTGCCTGATGGGCTGCACTGTGTGTGTGTGTGTGTGTGTGTGTGTACATTTACGAGGTAAATAAAGAATGGTGAGTTCTGTCAAAACCTCTGATGACATTTATTTGCTATAAGAAGCACTGCCCATCTTGAATCATTTATGAAAATACATTTTATGGCATTCAGAGAAAGGGGGGGAACGAAACACAGTGAAATGAAACTTAATTGCCTGGGGCTGAATACAACAAGTTGGAAGCAAGTTTGGTCATTGGCATCTCTCAGTACTCTGATTCCTCCCTGCTGGACTGGGACCTTACACATAGTTACGTACATAGATACACTACGACTACTGTAGATGTGGAAGTGTTACTTTACATGTGCAATGAACATTAGTAGAAGAACTGCAACAGGGGTAGCAGATCACTGCAAAAATAAGTTAAGGTAATGCATCATTGAAATGAGACTAACAGAAACTCTCAAATAAAAACCATTATTCAAATAATGGCTGAGTGTTAAATATGGTCAGCCTGACAGATAAAGGCTGGCTACTAATAAAGGCCAGGTAAAAAAACAGTGAGGGGGCTGGAATTACCTGTACTCTAATAGCTCATATGGTTAATTCAGTATAATGTCCATCTCAACAGCACTAATTCCATCAGTACAACAGAGTCATGTCATACTGCATTCAGTTTATCTTCTATACTAGGTTCATTAAGCAATTATTTTCAGTCACTTCGCTTAATTTTTTATAACTATTGCCAATCAAACTTAAATCGGTCTACATTCATCTATAAATTAAAATAGGTGATTCTTACAGTAATTGTTGTCCACAGTTTCTTTATACTGTATGAAAAGCTTTTCCTTCCTTCACCACCTCTACACACATCAGGCGGGTCTGTTATAACTCTGCATTCTGCCTGTTTATGCAGACATTACTACAGCTCATTAATCCTGTGCGTCACAGCCTCCTTTCCAACTTAAAAAAAAACTGCAGTTCAGTTTTATTCTTGAAATCCATTATGAACCATAACGCTGTTGTGCTGTGCACATTTTCTGGGGTGAAAGTAACAAATTACCTTTACTTTTATTACTGTAGCAAAGTCGGGGGGTTTTGTGTACGTAGTTTTTTAATCTGTAATTTAACTTTTATTTAAGTGTTTTTTATTTCAAGTGTTGTACTTCACTACATTTCAAATCACATTCATTGCAGAGTAAGAACAAAAGTCACATGAAAAAACTATAAACCGTGTAAGAATGGAGTAAACAAAACATGCTAAATCAGCAGCAAATCAGCAGAAGAAGCTGCAGGTGTGTCTGTGGCCACAAGAGGGCAGCGCTCCATGTCCACTGAGGTGACACTCTGATCTCAGCTGATCTTCTTCTGCATGTGTACTTTCACTGGCAGTGTCAGGCGGTACAAAGGGTGAGGTCATAACTGGGGAGGGCCCCACAGTTTATGAACAGTGCAAAAAAATTCACATTTTAACTGGCCTACTTTTTACTTTTATCTGAGTAGATTTTTACACAAGTACTTTAACTTTTACTTGAGAAAAAATTTCTAGTACTCTTTCCATCCCTGCACATGTTAAGATGTGATGTGACCATTTACAATGTGAAATACAGTTGAATTCAGGGGATCATCAAAGTTATCACAGTTCACCCTGTGGGAAAGAAGAATGTCCGTAACAAATTTGATGGTAATTCATCCAATAGTTGTTGAGATATTTTACTCAAAGCCAACACCTCAAACTCATGGTGGCACTAGTATTCGAGTAGCTGTTGAGATGTTTCAGTCTGGACCAAAGTGGTGGATCAGCTGACCTACGTTGCCATACCTAGAGCTACACTGCTAGCATGGCTTAAAAATTGAAAATCAGGATTCCCCAATTAAGGCAATGGTGAAGCTGGAGCCAAAGCTCCAAGCAAACAGATAACCTCTACTATTTAATCAAGAAATATAAAATAAAAGCCAATCATATTGGGTCTACAGAAAGATGCCTGCTTGCTTGTCGCTGCTTATTTCTCACATAAACTGATTAAACTTATGCAAACAAATAGAGGTGAAACTTTATCTCAGGAAGAAATTTCTTCAAAACAATTCACAGCTAAAGATAGTGCTCAGTCCTGGCTACATTACCAGTGCCCTCCCTTGGGAGTGCCTGAGCTCCAGAAATATACCGCCTTGACATCAGCATTTCTCATCCAACAATGAGCCTTTGTTGAGAAAGCAGCTCTGGGGAAGCTCTCACTTGCAATGTGCTCATTGAGATCCTGATCAATGACCTCTGAGGTCATTGTCAACAGTGTTTGCTCAACCCTCAGCCTCCTTCAACCCTGTGTAACTCATCCTGTCATTGTCAAGTGGAATTGGATTTAGTGAAAATGAAACCCCTTCATCCCTCAGGCATGTAGCCAACTCTCCTGACAGAATACTCATATGTCAGACGACTACTGTAGATGTGTGTGAAGGGCAAGTGGTCTGCTGTAGGAGTGAGGGAATATGAGTAGTAAATGGACTATAGGGCTTGGAAGATGGTGCGTGGAACATTTATGGAGGAAAGACATAAGTGTTGGTATAAGCAGGGAGGGGTGAGGGAAATGTCTGCATGTGTGTGAGAGTGTGTGTGTTTAACCAGGGATTAAGTTACAATCTAGAGATGCTGAATAGCTGACCTAGGTACTTTGGATCTCATGCCTTCTCACTCCCCATTAATTACTTCACCTTTTATCTTACAAGTGCACACACACAGTGTCACAGACTGCACATGGGTCAAGCAGCACTAATGCAGAACACTCGCCGCTCTAATCTGCGTCCACCAGGAGACCATTTGTAACCATGAGAAGAGCAATTTCACTACTTGGATGTTCAGAAAAAGCATACTAAGACAAGACGGTGTCGTCCCTCATTCGTCCAGGAGTGTTCCATCGTAGAAAAGGTTTCAGTCGTAGTCATCTGGACACTGTTTTCAGAATCAAGACTCCCATCCGGTGTTTTAGAAAAACACAACGATAATGAACTTTTAAAAGTATAATTAGATGGTAGTTGATGCAATCAGCTCACCAACAAATCAAAACAATCCAATAACACAGGAGATTACATTTTGCACAACTCTGCTCTACTGTGACTCTTGAAAAATGCAGTTTGCAGTGCTGATAAACTGTCTGACAGAATTATTCATGAAACCAAAAATGTTCTTAAGATGCCAGTTTGTTTGACAATTAATTAAGTGTGCATGAAAAAGTCACCTAAATAAAGCTGAATCTCAATATCAACATGCAGATGGTGTTTGATGCCAGATGCCCTTCTTGACACATCAATTATTTACTTTGCTTCTTGTATGAAATCTGTGACACAGTTTATCTATCTATCTATCTATCTATCTATCTATCTATCTATCTATCTATCTATCTATCTATCTATCTATCTATCTATCTATCTATCTATCTATCTATCTATCTATGTCAAATGTAATTTAATTTAATTTAATTCACTTTATTTCTTGTGCTCCTGTATTTTGATGAAACTTTTATTTCACATTCAGTGACACAGACTGGTCACCTATCAACCAATCACTGTGGACATAGTGATTAAGTTAATTCATCAAACATAATATCATCCACAAGGATAACTATGGCTCCATTATTGTAGCAGAACTATTTACAAATGTGAATGGAGAGTTGTGTAACTGTATCTCAATCCATGTGTGTGTAATCAGATTTGTAAAAGTGTAAAAAAAAATCTCCTAATCTGTATTCAGATTTGCAATTGTATTGAGATTTGTAAATGTGTAGACAAATCTGTAAATATGTACATATCTGAGTCAGCAGAGTGTCTCGTGAGTTTTATTTCTTTTATCAACACAGTAAAAAGCTAAACAAAGGGCTAAAGGCCAGCATGTACTTGACTGCAGAAAAAAATCTCTTCTAGTTAGTTTGTGAGGAAAGACGTGTTGCTGTCTGCAGACTCTCAGGTGAGAACCGGTTTCTGGCTGAACTAGTTGAATTCTTCATACGCCAGGCATCACTGAACAATTGTGCTCTTAACTCTTAAATGAACAGTTTGAGGCTCAGCTTGCTGAGCTTATTAGAGGATTTCTGAGGATCAAACATCTTGTAAATCCTCAGACTTCCTCAGCCACATTTGTTGCTTTTCTTGGCATTGCTACTTTTAGTTTGTCTAGATTACATTTACCTCTTTAAGCTTCATGTACCCACACTGGTGTGGAATGTAAATTAACAAATACAAAATTGCTATGGGTATATATAATGGTCAACTGCTTTTTGAAAAGGCAATATAGACTTTGTTGTTGAGGAACTGCCCACTTAGCAACCACCATGACAGAATGTTAGTCCCTGTGGAAGTGACTTAAGGTGCAGTTTGTCTCATGTCCAGTAGGGTGGCTCCAAGACAACGCCAAATGTATTGAAGTAACTGGGGGAAAAAACAAGTTATTGCTTGAAAAAAATGTTTTTTTTTTTACATTAGGCACAAAATTGTGCTTGACTATACAATTTTTTCAATAGTTTAGCCAGATGAGTTTGTAGGTTTGTTGGACACCAAAACACAGGATTTTACATCTCTGGAAAGTTATCACAGCAGCAATTTATCACCCATTGCTTCAATCGTAACAATCAGGTCATAAAATGTGTTGAACACATCCATGTTCCCCACTGAATGAACCCTTATTATTTTGTTTAACCTCATGGCCTTTCCCCTGGTACCATCATTAGGACAAACTTAACATATTACATTTTGCCCCACTTCTGAAGTTGAGCTATATTTGAGATGATTGTTAATATCAGACTGATATTTTCTTCTTGGACCACATGTACATTTTCACAGGGCAGTTACACTGGAGAGGAAGAGTGGTGAGCACTGTTACAGAAAAAGGGAACTCCACTATGTAGTGCCCTTCAGAGCCAGTCAGCAGTGCATGTTGTAAACTGCTCTTTCTACCTTTTCACATGAAAATAATAGGCATCAACCATGCTTCAGCATTTAAATAAGGACCAATGTAAATATATGATATCAATTATATGTCCATATCTGGTGCAAGGCCAAATGTGTCACATCAAAACTGTGCAATAAATAATTTTTGAGAGGGTGCAAAAGCTCTCCGTTGCCAATGAGTTATAAAAGCAGACATGTTGAGCAGAGGATTATTTCACCTCCTTCACAAGGCAACACAGTGTAGGCGTGAAAATGAAAGTAGGCTACACATGTGGGCTGCTAGACGCCCACAAAGTTTCCAGAGGAAAACTGACATGATTAACATTACCTTTATGAAATACAGTGAATTCCTTATGTGTCTCAAATGTTTTGCATTGCAGAAACCAAAACCAAAAGCAGCATTATGCTATTGGAATTATACCTCAGTTTAACACGCAACATGGAGTCACACTACAGCAAAAGAAGCTTCAGTGACACGGATGTTGATCTCATCCATAGACTCAGGGCTGTCCTGGATACTAGTTTCCTATGTTCCTCTGCAGCAGTGTTGGGCGATATGATGGTATTTACCGTGCAATGGTAGAAATGTGTCCATCGGTAGAGATTTGGCAATACCGTTTCCACCGCGGGAGCTATCCCTTAGTGTCTCTGCTATTTATTCAGGGCAGGCTATGTAGCAAATCAGGGATGGATTCTCTTGTGATATTGCGATTCTCGAAAACAGCTGCCTCGCAAGGAACGTGCTTTGGGCAGCAGGACTGCTTACCACGTTCTCACGTGACGTGAGAGCGACAGTTGGTGGTGGGAATGCACCTCTACGCTGGTTTGCCAACCACCGCAGAAGAAGAGTGTGACAAGAAAACATGGCGGAAATGTAAATACAGAGCAGGGGGAGTGGTTTTTGTTTGTATGAAAGTTCCAAATAAAAGAAGAAAATAATCAAATGTGATGAAGTACAGTATGGTTATTTTAAACCATTTCTTAATTGAATTAACAATTACTGTATCGTGATATACAGTGGTGTGAAAAAGTGTTTGCCTCCTTCCTGATTTTTATTTTCTTTTGCATGTTTGTCACACTTAAATGTTTCAGATTATCAAACAAATCTGAATATTAGTCAAAGATAACACAGCAAAAATGGCCTGTATGGCAGAGTTCCAAGATGAAAACCACTGCTGAGCAAAAAGAACATTAAGGCTCGTCTCATTTTTGCCAGAAAACATCTTGATGATCCCCAAGACCTTTGGGAAAATACTCTGTGGACTGACGAGACTAAAGTTTAACTTTTTGGAAGGTGTGTGTCTCATTGCATCTGGCGTAAAAGTAACACCACATTTCAGAAAAAGAACATCACACCAACAGTAAAATATGGTGGTGGTAGCTGTTTTTTTGCCCAGTCTCTTTCTTATGGTGGAGGCATGAACACTGACCTAAACTGAGGCAAGGGAGGCCTGCAGTTCTTTGGATGTTGTTGTGGGGTCTCTGAATGGCTGAAGAAGAACAAAATGAAGACTTTGGAGTGGCCTAGTCAAAGTCCTGACCTGAATCCTATTGAGATGCTGCGGCATGACCTTAAAAAGGCAGTTCATGCTCGAAAACCCTCCAATGTGGCTGAATTACAACAATTCTGCAAAGATGAGTGGGCCAAAATTTCTCCACAGCGCTGTAAAAGACTCATTGCAAGTTATCGCAAACACTTGATTGCAGTTGTTACTGCTAAGGGTGGCCCAACCAGTTATTAGGTTTAGGGGGCAATCACTTTTTCACACAGGGCCATGTAGGTTTGGATTCTGTTTTTCCTTAATAATAACAACCTTAATTTAAAAACTGCATTTTGTGTTTACTTGTGTTATCTTTGACTAATATTTAAATTTGTTTGATGATCTGAAACATTTAAGTGTGACAAACATGCAAAAAAATAAGAAATCGGGAAGGGGGCAAACACTTTTTCACACCACTGTATACCGTTACCGTGATATAAAATTACATATACCATGATAGAAGATTGTGGCCATATCGTCCACCCCTACTTTGCAGTATGTTGTGTTGGCATATAATCAGTCTCCACACATCTCCTCCTGTTGTCACACTGAACATTGTGGTGACACCACTGCCCTTATTAACCCAAAAAACATTGAGGAGTCAGTCCTGCTCCAATGGATTCAATTTCACCTGTTTGACAGTTACGGATGTAGTGGAGGAGGACTTTCCCTCCCAGGGAGCTTCTCTATGGTCAATGTGTTTCCTTACACTTCCATTCCCTCCTTTCAGCTGGGAGGCTGGGCTGACATCACTTTGCTTTTGGCTGCTAGGGAAGCGTAAATTGGATCAGGCTTGTCAGGTTTCAGGGAAAGTGAAGCTAAGTTTTGCTGTGTGAGTCATGCTCAGGATAGAAATGCTGCAGAAATTCTAATTCACTACTCTGGGAAGGCAGCCAAATCATACAGAAATGAAGAGATAGGATCAAAACAAAAAAGAAAAACACTTTTGGCTACAGATATAACCCCTCAGTGTTTACTACTGGGTTTATATGTGATACAGCCTACAGTCTTATAGTAGCAATTACGAACAAGCTTTTTAATCCAAATACAAAAAACTAAAGACAAGCTTTTTTCGTAAACACTTGGCAGCTGTCTCTGTAGTAACTTTGCTGATACTTTCTGTGAAAAACCAAAACAATCAGAAAGATCATGAAGCTCCACTTTCAAGGGACCCAATTTATATTTGTAAAAAAAATGGGTTTGAAAGATACATAAGCCACTTCCCACAGAGAGGTTGTGATTTATAAAAACAAATTGTGTGCACCTGTACGGAAACTCAACTGACCCATAGTATGAATATTTTGGAGACTGGAAGAATTGCCAATGCAAAGGCAAAGAAGCAGGGCTGGATCTATAAAATTTTGTATGAAAGCAAAATTTTGGGGGGGTCCAGACTGAGGCACACGCATACAGAAGGGGGCATATTTAGAAAATGAGTAAAAAGATGTTACACTCAAATTTAAAGCCCTGCCTCTAGGTAGTAAACACTACATTATTAATTGTTAAATTGTTTATTCAATGTAAGAAATTATAAATACACGTTACTGTAAGTATGCTGATATACATATAGTAGGTACACCTGTACAATCTATAGCAATTAAATACAACAGCTATGCCATAAATTCTACCCTTACAAAGGTTAGAATGTTGACGACATTGTCGGAAATGTGTAAATTCAATTATATGTTTATTACTGAGGTCATAGTTAAAGCTGGTGTGCCATGGCCTTAACACTGGTGTTAAGGCACACCAATCAAACATTCTCCAACAAACACAAACACAGATGTTTGTTTGGTGTGCCATAGCTGTCTGTCCTTGTTTGGAATTGTTTGGAGATGTTTGGTCAGATTCGACATGTTCAATCTGTTTGTCCGTGTTTGATGAAGTTTGGTCAGTTTGCCATGCTTTCAAATGGACAATTACCCCGACAGTACACATGTATCCATAGCAACGCTATGGATACACTGGACCAGCTGTGTATTTTTTGTCGTTGTTGTGTTGAGTGAGTGATTTAACTGCTATGGCTTCATTTTGGACCTTGGAAAGATAGGAACTATTGGTAGAGCTGTGGGAATCAAAAAAAGAGCTGTATGATATGTCATCTCAGCGATTTTCCAACCGTTATTTCAACATCGCATCTCTGCTTTAGCTCTGATACAGACCAGGATCTTTTGGGCTACGTATAGCCGGTTGTAGACCATATTTTAAAAACATCATTACATATTTCAAAAATGCATACAAACCTGTAAACATGTTTACAGTATAACTGTTTATCTTCTGTCACATAAACAGATTCTTTTACTCATATTCCACAATGCAATGTTAAGTTGAATGTATGTTTAATATACGTCTAATAGGGTAGTTTCATTTCTTTGACATGGTCTATGCATAGCCAAGATTAAGCTCCCAATTGGACCGGCTATTTGTAGCCCACTTCTAGCCACGTCATTTCAAAGCTTTTAATGTTTCATATAAAATGTCATAAATATGGAACTATATAGGCTGTGTACTGCCAACAAGAAGATTCAGGACCTCGTAATGGGAGAAGTTCTGTACATTAATGTAAAATAATGCGCAATAAAATCACTCATTAGCTGTCTAATTGATGGCCAGGTTATGGTTAGACGTCTACTAAACTTTCACTTTTGAACCAAATTTAACCACATTTTAGACAAGATGGCTATGTACCATTTAAACGTATCTTAGACGTCAAATCAATGGAAAATGGCTCAGTGGGGTGAGCTGTTGCAACCTAAATAAGCTAATGGCAAAACCCCTACAAATAATGGTTACCAGGGAACTAATGAGGAACTAATGAGGAACTAGCTGTTAGTGAATTAATTCCCAGTCAGATTTTATAAAGTAGCTAATGATTAGTTAATGAATAGTAAATAAAGAAAAAAATTAAGAATGAATCAGGAACGACTTGATTACTGATGAATCGTTAAGAAGTACTTCCCTAATTCCTAAGTGAGGACTATCTGGTAGATAATGATGAGTTACTAGAGAACAGACTGGGAGATCCTACATTAATGACTCATTAGGTAACGATTAGTTCATGAATATCTGTGAATCGATCATACTTCATGAGTCGTTCCTGAACTCTGAACCAGCCGGTGAACAGGACAAAACTAGTAACGACTCATTCATTACTAATTTCTTAAACAACAGACACTCACTGACAGCAAGGCATGTGTGGTTCAATGAAGGCGTGAGTTTCCTGAAAAGTTAAGTGAAGAGGCCTTCAGTTTCAAAGGTTGAGGTCATTTTTGAAGTCAACTGTTTGACCTGTTAAGTTTGCCAACTATTTTGTTTGGATTGGTTTGATCAGTGTGCCATGGGCAGTTAGTTTTAAAAACACATTCTAAGACAACTGCCAACATTAGAATGTTGCCTGTTGTTGGAGAATGTCAGATTGGTGTGTCATGGGCTTTAAGGATGAGGGTGTCACCACCTGGGGTCTGCCTGTCAAGAAGTCAAGGACCCACCTGCACAACGAGGTGTTTAATCCCAGGTCCTTGAGCTTTGTGACGAGCCTGGAGGGAACTGAGGTGTTAAATGCTGAAGCTAAATGCTCAACCTAACTGATGACTGTTGGTAGGAAACAGAAAACGAACAGCAGTCTACTTTGTCACTATATATCATCACCTGACTTCCTCCTTTGCTACCCTCCTAATTCCTACAGTCACTAAAGGGCTTTGTCACTTGAATGTAAACAGATGTTGTTTTGAGGCGCTTGCTGAAATGACTGATGCTGTCGTTGTTCCTGTCTCACTCACATTCAGTGTGTAATGTCTTACCAGTCCTGCTAAATGACAGTTAGGTCCTGGTGCTGAGAAAGAGGATATAAATAATAAATTAAGTTAGTGGTGCCATGCAATCCGTGGGTAAATTGCACACTGCATCTCTCACAAAATGGAGCCTGCAGATGAATTGTATGGTTCCCATTAATTATAAACTGCTTCAATCGCATTAAAAGTTGTATTTTGGGGCATCCTGACAGCCTGGCGGTTGGGGCACGTGCCACAGCGACCACGGTTTGGCTCCGGCCAGGGGCCGGTGTTGCCTGTCGTGCCCCTCTCTCTCTTGCCTTGTTTCCTGTCAACCACTATACTGTCCTATCTAATAAAGGCATAAATGCCAAAAGATAATCTAAACAAAGTTGTATTTTGATGGACATTTCAATCTGTATTACATAAGTATTACATAGTATAGCAAAGTGAAAGAAGCAAAACTCAACACACATGAAAGGTGTTTTATACTTTTGGCGAGGCGTGTGTACACACCTCTGCCAACTAAAGCCACATAGAAAAAAACACATCCTATGGTTTCTCAGTTCTGGTTGCAACCACAGCAAGCTGCTAAAATATTTTAGAGGAAAAATTAACACACCTTGAATTTAAATGATAAATGATTATGAAGATGATTTATTTCACTATGATTTATAATGACTATTTATTTCAGTGCCTACCACCTTCCTTCCAAATGCATGCTCTTGTAGCTCTTGTCAGCTCCCCTTAAAAGAAGTAACCTGGTAAAGAAACTGGACGGACAGAAGTCATTACGCCATGAAGAAGAACAAATCTGTGAAAAGTAAATGATGCTAGGCTGTATCTGGCCTCTTGTCTATTTTCTCCCATATGTAGACCAAATAAGCATCAATTATACAAAGCTTTCAAAAGTATACTGCTAATTATTGTCACTATCCAGCATTGTGTGACGAAACATCCAGAGAGACACATGTATATCAGTCTCTGTGCAGTTTGGTGAGTGTTAATTGGACATGATGAAGCTAATTAGCAGAAGCCCCAGAGGCCCTCCACAGCGAGCACTAAGTGTCAAACAGGAATGACATACATAACATGATGCTGCTGGTAATTAACAAAGTTGAAAAAACAAGAGGAATAACATGCAAAAGGACAAAAAGAATGGCCCCACTGTGTTAAAACAAAGCCTGGAACAAACGCTTGTATGCATGAATCATCAAACTAAGAATTTCTTTCAACCTTCAAACTACTTCTAAGAAAATGATGAAATATTTTCTATAATAAATACTGTTTTCATTATTGGTGTGTTTGAAATTCACAATATCAGAATGAAAGGCCTGGAGCAGGCTCTTGTAACACTGAAAAAGACAGGAAGGAGCCCTACAGCTAGTGCACCAGACTTTTGCCACCATTTGCCTCTCCAAGACAAATTTCTTTGATCTGAGACTAAAACTCTCAAGTCGGCACAGAATCCGCACTTATGCCTGTCAGGATGGGTCCTCTAGGTCAAGCAGTTCAGACGTGTCTTCACCTCATCATGAGCTTTCCTACACTACCACAGTTTCCAAACATGCTTGATTTTCGCTTAGCTAAAAACTGGATAGCAGTCTCCAATGAGAGCGCACAGGAAACCACAGGCAGGTTGGGGAACTATGGATGTTTCTGTTGGACTTTATTATTTGTAACCCACAGAAGACAATCCACAAATGTGCACCATAACACCCAAATATTTCACTTTTTATTTCAGATTTTAATGTAAATAGTTTCACCACAACAAATACATGTAAAGTGATATATACGCATTTGTGGATCCATTTTTACACACAAAATGGGTTTTGCACATTTGTGGATTTTTGTCAGCAATCTGTAGAAAAAAAATCCACAAATGTTTACCATAATACACAAATATCTCACTATCCACAAACATGTATTTTTTTATTTGTTTTGTAAAATCATATCCACAGAAATACAGAGCGATTTGCAAATATGCATAACTTACTCTGTAAACATGAGTTTTAATTTCACATATGTAAATAGTTTCACCCCAAAAATACATGTAAAGTGATATATACGCATTTGAGGATCCATTTTTACATGTGAAACAGGTTTTGCACATTTGTAGATTGCTTCCTCTCAGCTTGCGGGCCACGTGACATTTGTGACTTCCCTCCTGTTTATTTGTGGAATTTGGTCCAATTCGTACCGTAGATCATTTAGTTCGGGTTCGGTTCTGGGTTTCAGTTCCAGAAAGAGAGGTAACTTCAACTCTGGATCAGTTACCATGGTAACTGACTTTGTGAACCTTGCTTGCTCGCTGGCAGGTTTTCCTCAACAAGCCCTGAGTTTCTCTGAGCCAGACACGCTGTTTCACTTCCTCATTCCGTATCAAAGCGCTATCGAAGTGCATTAGTTAGCGGAGGTTTACTGTCAGAATCTAAATCCTGGTTGGATATTAGTTTGTTACTCAAGACTATCTGAAGTTACCACTTTTATGTGCTGTCAGTCCTTTCTTTGAACAGCAGTTTTTGCCCTCACATTCAAATATTACACAGCATCAAGTCAGCTCAGACAAAAACTCTGCGTGTCCTTCTGTTTTTATCAGTTTGTTAGAGCAGTTCCACTAAAATGTTTATTGCACATAATGTGTAATCTCAGTTTAAAGGGAGACATTAATTTAAAAGTGAAAATGCTTTGTAAGCCATGATGTCTCTGTTTCTACTACATGATTATGGGAAAGACGTGACCTTGGCCTCATCTCTCCTGTCCTGTTACCATCACTGGACTCAAGCCACCATCAACACTGCATTCTACTGCCGCTGGACGACGCTGGACTCTTCTCTGATTTTCATCGCCATCTAAACTTTTCTGTACAAGTATATAGTTTACGTTTGAATAGTTTATCACAATGTATTTGTTTTAAATGAATATTTAACTAAATACGAGCCTACTTTTGAGAATTGTGTCTTGTAGTAAACAGTCTTGTATGAACAAAGTATAATCAAAATTATCATTACTACTAAAATGTAGAGTACACATTATTTTAGATTTAATAAAATTTAATTAACTTTGTAAAAGTATATGAAAAATATAGTAGTTTGCAGTAGTAGTTATGTATTCTATATATATACTGTATATATGTATATACTCAGGAATAGTGAATTTCAGTATTATTATTAACTTATAACATACTTTTGTCATGGCTAGTGCCTTGACTCCAGTCTTTTCCTCATGTTTTCTCCCCTTCCCGTGTGTCTCCTGTCTTCCCCTCTGTGTATGTGTGTCTGTGTTGTGGCGCTCCTCTCTCTCCTCTCTCTCTCCTCTCTCTCCTCCTCTCTCCTCTCCTCTCTCCCCTCTCTCCTCTCTCCTCTCTCTCCCCTCTCTCCTCTCTCTCCTCTCTCTCCCCTCTCTCCTCTCTCTCCTCTCTCCTCTCTCTCCTCTCCCCTCTCTCCTCTCTCTCTCTCTCTCTCCTCTCTCTCCCCTCTCCCCTCTCTCCTCTCTCTCCTCTCCCTCTCTCCTCTCTCCCCTCTCTCTCCTCTCTCCTCCTCTCTCCCCTCTCTCCTCTCCTCCTCTCTCTCTCTCCTCTCCCCTCTCCCCTCTCCCCTCTCCCCTCTCTCCCCTCTCCTCTCTCCCCCTCTCCTCTCTCTCCTCTCTCCCTCTCTCTCCCCTCTCTCCCCTCTCTCCTCCTCTCTCCCCTCTCTCCCTCTCTCCTCTCTCCCCTCTCCCTCTCTCTCCCTCTCTCCTCTCTCTCCTCTCCTCTCCCTCTCCTCTCTCCTCTCCTCTCTCCCTCTCCTCTCTCCCTCTCTCCCTCTCTCTCTCTCTCTCCCCTCTCTCCTCTCTCCCCTCTCTCCTCCTCTCCTCTCCTCTCTCCTCTCCCCTCTCTCCTCCTCTCTCTCCTCTCTCTCTCCTCTCCTCTCTCTCCTCTCCTCTCTCTCCTCTCCTCTCTCCTCTCTCCTCCTCTCCTCTCTCCTCTCTCCCCTCTCCTCTCTCCTCTCCTCTCTCTCTCTCTCCTCTCTCTCCCCCTCTCTCCTCTCCTCCTCTCCTCTCCTCTCCTCTCCTCTCTCCTCTCTCTCCTCTCTCCCCTCTCCTCTCTCCTCTCTCCCCTCTCTCTCCTCTCTCTCCCCTCTCTCCCCTCTCTCCTCTCTCTCCTCTCCCTCTCTCTCCCTCTCTCCTCTCTCCCTCCTCTCTCCTCTCTCTCCTCTCTCTCCTCTCCTCCCCTCTCCTCTCTCTCCTCTCTCTCTCTCCCTCTCCTCTCTCTCCTCTCTCTCCTCTCTCCCCTCTCTCTCCTCTCTCTCCTCTCTCCTCTCTCCTCTCTCTCTCTCCTCTCTCCCCCTCTCTCCCTCTCTCTCCTCTCTCTCTCCTCTCCTCTCTCTCCTCTCCTCTCTCTCTCCTCTCCTCTCTCCCCTCTCTCCTCTCTCCCCTCTCTCCTCTCCTCTCTCCTCTCTCTCCCCTCTCTCTCCTCTCTCTCCTCTCTCCTCTCTCCCCCCTCTCTCCTCTCTCTCCTCTCTCTCCCCGGGGTGCCTGCCTGCCTGCACACCTGCCATCCATCAGCTCCAGTCCAGCAGCACTTAAACTCCGGCCCTTTTTCCAGTCTTTGCCAGATTGTTGCTTCAGCCTGTTTGGTATCAAGGGCTCTCGGCCACCTTAGTATAGTGAATACTCAGTTTGTATTATCTTTGGATCATCTCCTGCTTACCTGTCAGCCTGCTACTCTCTGCCTGCCACGCTCACCGCTCAGCTCTGCCGTCCGTCATTTATCCCTTTGCCCTCCACCTTCACCAGGAACCCTCACTCACGCTCTCATCATACATTCAAAAGCCTTTTGCAATAAAGTCCTTATTTGGTCATCTAGCCCACGAGTTTGTGTTCTGCATTTGGGTTCACTCGTTTAACATAACAACTCATGTAGTATGATTAAAGGGTTCTTAAAACTAATGCACTTTTTGTTCACTTTTTGGTAATAACGTATACAAATAATACACTTAAAATTAATACATTAAATTGCAACTCAAATACCTACTGCATATTGAATTGCTTTTTATAAGTGACATTTGTAACAGTGCTAAAAACTAACTACTAGTTATGGGGGTCACTCCGTATACAATCTCTCTTGTTGTTTATTCAATATTTCTGTTTTTCGCAGCCTTCAACGAACACCATTTCCCATAAGCCTTGGACCATCACGGGTTAAACATCACGGCTCGACAGAAGAGGTACGTCCATGGGCTCAATTAGTTCCGAGGGGTCATAATTAGGTCTGACATGTCTGTCATAACGGCAGGACAGAGAGGACTGAACACTGTAGAAGTTTTTAGAGGCAGAGATTACAGCCAAAGATTTGGAAACTTGACTTTAGAAGAGAGTGTTGTCAACAAAACCAAGCGCCCACACTGCCATGATGGTAAATTTTCATGGGAGCTGTAGTGCAAACATTATTCGTTGTTTAACTTTGGTCCCATTTACACTTGTCATTTTATTGTTTCTGGATAAAATCCAGAAGAGATTTAAGACACTTTCATTTACACAAATCAGGGTCGGCCTCCTCCAGCCCGGAAGGAGATATTAATGCATCTGAAGCTGTCTGTTGGCTGTCAAAAACACCAGAAGAAGAAGAACTTCTGCACTTTAGTAGTTTAGTTACGACAGTAAAAGGCTCTAACTCATGCAGCTCTCTCACCCACACAGATCATTCAGTGGTTGGACTGATCAGTGATCAGATAAAAGCTTCAGCAGCACGGTGCGCCTTCTGCATGACCGTATGTGTGGAAATCGCTGGAGCCGCCTTTTCCTTGTTGCTTTAATGAGACAGAGAACAATGGCTAATTTCAGGGTGGCTTTAGCTGCCGTTATCACAGGGGACAGATGAGACAGACCCTGTAGAGGATATTTCCACAGATTACTGACTGATGTAGTTAAAATACACTATGATGCGTTTACACCTTTTCAACATCTGGCTAGAATGCATCTCAAAACAGGAGGTGGTTTGAACACTCCATCTTGAATGCTTCTTGGATGCGTTTACACTTTTTTTTTTAGATCAGAGAGCTATCCGATCCGCCCAAAAGGCATGAAGTGACTCTGTAAATAGGGTCTTTGTTAAAATCACAAAGGTTTCAGCTTCTAAGAGCAAGTGCTGTAGTGGATGCTGATTTGTCTTAGAATATGGTAAATGGCTACATTATGGAGAGTAAACCCCAGGAACACGCTTCATTGTTTCGGAAAGATAGATCAAAGAAATGCTGAATGACAGGAAATTATGTCAGGACTTCGGTTCTCTACCAGGCTTATGAGAGATGTAGTTATTGACATCTGGAGTCAGATGTATAAACAATACGCACGCCCGAAAACTTTGCCTAAGTCATTTTCCACACATACACTGGTACTTATAAAAGAACATGCTAACAGAATGTACAGACTGTAAGAAAAGGTGGAGATGAAAAATAATCTAATAATAAAACATTTGTTAAGGTTTCTGGCCAGTTTCACTGATTGGGTATGTATATTTTGCAGTTAAACGGTGATCAGTAATATGCCAGCTAAAGACGTATTTATAAACTTTATTTTGATTAAATTACTTCTGTGTGCTTAATTTTATTATTCATTTTATTTAAATTGGAGCTGTTTCTTTCATTTTATCCTTTATTGTGAAGTAGTGTATTTCTAATTGTGGGAGTGAAAATCAGGCTCTTGCAGGTGCGGCCAGTTCCACGATTGAGTTTTATAAAACAGTAGGGCTGCAACTAGCGATTATTTTCATTAACGATTAATCTGTCGATTATCTTCTCGATTAATCGATTAGTTGTTTGGTCTATAAAATGTCGATCAGTGTTTCCCAAAGCCCAAGATGACATCCTCAAATGTCTTGTTTTGTCCACCACCCAAAGATATTCAGCTTACTGTCATTGAGGAGTAAAGAAACCAGAAAATATTCACATTTAAGAAGCTGGAGTCAGAGAATTTTTACTCCAAACCGATAAATTGATTATCAAAATAGTTGCCAATTAATTTAATTAGTTGACAACTAATCGATTCATCGTTGCAGCTCAATAAAACAGAACTATGTTATGCATCTAATGCAAAGACTCTGTGTGCATATGTCTTCCTTGTGAGTACACACAGTTGTAGTCTTGATCCTACACAGAGTTTTATGCATCTGGGCACAGGAGTTTAGTCCAGGAAATAGAAGCGCTGTCATGAACAGGCTATAGGTTGAACCACTAAATATAAAGGTGCCAGTAGCAGAGCCATTTCTATTGGATGGGTTTTAAAGCTTCAGTGTGTTTATTGCTTGCAGCATATAACAATATGAACACAGACCAGTGCTTTTCCAATGTATTTTTTGCTGTTATCTTTGATTTCAAAACATTCCCAGTGCTATCTCATAGGGCTGCAACTAACAATTATTTTCATTATTGATTACAGTTTTTCTCAATTGCTAAAACACTAAAACCCACTGGCTGAAGTTCTCAGTTGCCTGACCTCATTTAGCTAACTGTGCAGTCTGTTGTCAATACCCTAAACCATTTCACATGGTAAAACACAATTTGCAGATCTCACTTAGACTTTTCAGCAAAACTCTAAACACATTCTGCACTCTAATGTCATCCATACTGGTAAACACAAGTATGAAAATTCAAATACAAATAGAGAACACATGTCATTGATTGAACACAACCACTCAAAATTGATGTAACCTGTTTCAAATGATGTGACACAACCAATAAATGCCAGTTCAGAGAGCAAACAGGTTGTTGAAGGTGGGAAGGAGAAAGTCTGAGAATGGATAGAAGAAACAATGTGAGAGGACGAGGACGAGTGCGTATGCGAGGTGGGCGACGAAGAGGAAGAGGAAGAACAACAAAAAATTGCAAAGCAGAGTAGTAATTTCTGATCAATTTTGAGCTACTATGATAAAACATGTCAAAAGACAATGACGGAGAAATATTACATTTGTTTTGAGATTAAAAATGTACTTCTCCCTGAGAACTATGTTTTGAACAATCTGTTTTTTGGTGTATTGTTTACTGACTGCTTGATAGTGTATATCATTTTGATCACTTTTTTATGATTTGAGAGCAGAGCTTGATTTTGAACACAGGTAAAACTGTTCTGAGGCGAAAGTTTCATTTTGCGAGAGGCGTCAGAGGTTTTGTAAAAAGTGCTTGATGATGCGGTTTTGTGTTTAATGGTTTCAGAAAATGGAGCAAGGTTTCTGAAATTTTGTTTTAGCAGTTGAGAAAACCTGTAATCTATAGATTTTTTTTGTTTGTTTTTTTTTATCAATGAATTGTTTAGCCTATAAAATTTTCAAAAGATAGTGGAAAAATGTCCATCACAGTCTACCAGAGCCCAATGTGACGTCTTCAAATGTCTTGTTTTGTCCAACCAACATCCAAAACCCAAAGATATTCAACAGAGAAACGTAACAAATTCTCACATTTTAAAACTGGAACCAGATAATGATTGTCATTTTGACATTTTTCAGAATTGTTGCTGATTAATTTTCTGTTAATCTACTAACTTTTTCAGCTCTACAATCCCACTAATATAGTCTTTATTGTTGTTTACAGTTAAGCCGTGATTTAGGCTCCCAGTCCTTCACCCTAATGTACCAGAGCAACTTCCTTTAATTATTGTAGTCTGATAATGCAGGAAAATACCAGACAGTCAATGGCCAAAGCATGTATCTCAGCAGGATGCCTGCTTTCCTCAGCACACCTCTTCATTTATTGTATCTCATTGTGTATCTGCTGTATCCCTCAGACACTGGTGAGATGCACTGAAAGCTAAACAACAGATTTAGCTTTAGCTTAGCAAGCCCCTACACGGGGAATGTGGATTTAAGCAGTGCCCAAAACAGCTGACCCTCATCTCACCATCTGCCCCCCTGTCTGCACTAATCACAGCCAGCCATGCCAGATGGGTTGCCAGATCTGTGGCAAGGTTATGTACCAGATAAACCAGAAATGCCAAGAATGCCCTGAGCAGTGAGAGCTGAGAGTGGTGGAGAGACATGTCTGAGTTTTGTTGTTGGTAATTTAGTTTGGATTTTTGCACTTGGTTAAATACTGGTCTGGTATACCGTTAAAATTCAACATATCACCTCACAACAGTAACATCCTACGCACTGTGAGGATACAAACATGTTCGTGTGGACAGATTGTCTCCTCATCAGGAATTCTCAGTGTGTCTCTCAGAGGTCCAAACAATAGCTGTTCAAATCTGTTCCAAGACACAAATATGCAGCAGCAGCTTGGCGCTCGATGAAACGCTTTAATGTCAGGAACGCCATCTCTCACACTGGGATTAGAAGATGGTTTTCTGCTGTGACAAATTTGCTGCTGGTGACACTTTTCATTGTTGCAAGGTGTGAACAGACGGATCCATAAAATATTGAATGTTCAATAGTAAAAAAAAAAAAAGGCAGCTGTGTATTCTTTTCAACATGTAGGCCAAGTCATTTTCAAACCAAAAGAAATGTGCTGGAATTTGTTACTGCACATTGGCTGACTGACCGACAAGACAATGAGTGAAACAAGATCTAGTTGAGGCCATATGTACCAATAATTTGTGCAAAAGAAGCAAAACTGGCCATGTATGGCTTGATGCATTGAACATTTTAATATTGGAGTGTTAGCTGCAGGAGCCATTTTTTATGTCTGTACCAGCGGTTAGAGGAATTCTGCCACTGATTGAGGTAAAGTTAAAATACGTTTGGTGGCTAAGACAAGTCAGATTCATTCAAGAAGAGAGTCCACACTGACTGCATTTCATTATGGACCTTGTTCAAAGCACTACAGTGAAATTCAGATCAAGTTGACCCTGACACTAATATTGAAGTGAGTGGTTCCCAACCTGGTTCCCTAGCAGGTCAGCTGGAATCCCATGGGTTGTGGGATGATTAACAGATTAGGAAAGCCGAAAAACATTTCTGCTACACCAAATTATGTTTAGGTTTTCAGACTTTCCTCTAATCGTTGCTTTTTTCCTGAGAATTAATGGATAATTTCACCTCTAGAAATTCTATAATAATATTCAAGTAAAACAATAAATAACACAAGTGCAAACTGTTACAAGTGGTCACAAATAGGCTCGTTTGAGATGAGACAGGCCTGCGCAGAATCAATCACCGGCGATTGCCGCACAATGCATGCCGGTTAGATTTGTGTCCAACTGATCCCGACTTGCTCTGACATCATGCACACGTGGGCAACGATAACCTCACGAGAGGTTTTTAGAGATAACCAATCAGAAATGTTCCGCACAGCAAGCCCCACCCCGAAAGTTCCTGTACTTTTGGAAAGTACTACCCCCAGAACAGGGACCTTTTGGGGGGTAAAATAATGTCCCCGGAACTTAATTTAGACCCTGGTCCTCCAAAGGTTCCTAGTCCCTGGGGAAAGTTCCTGCGGATAAAATGCAGCTTTAGTTTTGACAAGAAAATCCTAATTTGCTGTGTAATTGTAATATTTAATGCTAGATTGTAGGATATTAGTCTCATGTTGTTCAATGAAGGTTTAATTTGTTAACATGCATCTTGTGCAGTTGATAATTATGATAAAGGTTATTAAAACAAGCAATTACAAAGTACTTTACAAGTCAGACATAAAAAGAACAAAGGATAGAATACAATGCCAGGATATGATAGACAAACTTAGATCACTGTGAGAAGTAGATTTATTGTTTTGGAAAAATCCACTTTGTATGAATCGGTTGTAGCGTTCGGTTGTACTAAACGAGCGTTCGGTTGTACTAAAAGACACTCTAAGGAGTCAGCTGTGAATTTTTTCCAGTAGGTACATTTTTGTTTTTCAGATGTACAAAATTAAAGAAGAATTAACTACCCCTGTGGAGTCCCCTCACATACCTAATGTATCTAACAGTACACATCTCATCTGATGTTACTCTTTCTGTAACAAACTGTTGTGTGGGAAGAGAAAATCTAGAAAATTAGGGGTGTCCGGGGGGGAATTCCCCTGGGAATTTTTTTTTTGCAAAATAACCTTTTAAATGCAAATTTCTAGTTACTTACTACTAGTAGTTACTTTTAAGTGTGTATTTTCATCTGCCTGCACTCCTCTTGACTGCTGTTTTTTTAAGTGAGTAAGTGAGTGATTGATTGTTGACAGCAGTGGTCTGTGTTCATATTGTTATATGCTGCAAGCAATAAACACACTGACGCTTTAAAACCCATCCAATAGAAATGGCTCTGCTACTGGCACCAAGCGGCAACCTCCGGGGCTGAAAAATGAAGCCGGAAGTGCCAAAAACTGCAGTTCATCGAGTGGCCACTTGAGGTTGGCTCCAAAAGGGAGTCAATCCCCATAGACCCCCATGTTAAAATGCCCAACTTTACAGCAGAAATAAACGTGTTTACAGCTTGGTACAAAAAACGGTTTTGGTCTCTATAGTTAATTTCCCCCTTCATGACAACTGTGAGGGGGGTGGAGGAGGTTCATGAGTTAGGTAAGGTTAGATTAGTAGTATTAGGATGTGTGTGGGCCTCCTGCTTAGTCTACTTGTGCGTGTGCTTTGTCAGTAACTCTGTCTTCCCATGTTGTCTTTTGTGGTGTCAGAGAGCTGATTGCAGTATCCAACCAAATGTGGAGCACCCGGGCCCAGTGCTCTACAGGATATAAAAGTCCCAGCTGCCAGCATGGCTCGCTCTCGTCCCTGTCAGCGCCTGCACGCTATTGCTTTGCTTAGCATTTTACACACACATCCACATGAACACTACTGATTTCACTGACTAACACACCTCATATCCAAAGTTACAGTTCAGTTTATTTTCTTTATTACAATAAATAACTTGTATTTATTGGCATTCTGTGTCTTTTCCTGTTTTGTCATGGCCTATGGGCCGGGTTATGACAGACGCTTCAGTAAAGTTACAACGCCTAGGCCAATGTGATGTGTACTCCACACTAAAGAGGTTGAAGGCATCACTTGTTTCACAACACATCAAGATTTTGCCAAATTATGACACTGGGTTATTATCTCTAGGTTCTATTGTTATAGTTACACATCTTTTCATTTATTATTTGCAACCTTTAATATTGATCATGAATGCAAGATATAATTTTAATTTGGATCAGACTAAATATACTTTAGAGTAAAAGCACATTCTTAAAAAGTGTCATTCATCAGTTTCCTATGTTAATTGGAAATATAGTGGTGATCTAAACATTTAACAAAATAATAGTTATTAGTTATAAATGAAAATATTAAGATGGTATTTCTAGGTTAACATTTTGCATAGATCTTAGCAGAAAGTTAAAAAAAAAGATAATGTTATGTGCTGGTTTTGTTTGGACTTTCTTTAAGACAAATGTGGAACATTCACTGAGAAACTATGCTCTTGTGAAAACAATTATCTGCACACTGAATGGTTTTGAAGCTCCCTAGGAGGTGTCATGTCTTGTGGGTATTGCATAGGTGTTGTGAGGCCAATGCTGTATAGTAAGGCAAAAGGAAAAAAACTGTGATCGAATGCACCTATTTGCCACAGATGCATTTGAGCAGGTGATTGTTTCTTTTTGGCTCACTATATAAGCCTCATAATATACCTCCGAGGGGGATTCATAAATACACAGTGTGCAGGTAAATCAGATTAGAATGTGAAATCTAACATTTTCAGTCAGTAGTAAAGACAACATGAGTGCAAATATGAATAGAATTTATTCAAATGTGAACCATGTTTTTTAAATGAAAGGACAAAACACAAAAAGGTGGACACTATTTAAAACTATAAATGTAAAAGTAAACACATTTATTAAAATAAAATCAACAGATGGCCTGTGCAAGCAGTAACAGCTATTCCCAGACAGCTGCAGAGTCCATGGGGTGGTGGGGGGAAAAGGGGATTGCAGGAATGAGGAAGAGCAGAGGTGGTAACAGTGTTATGGCTACAGATGTTATTTTTTAACAACTATAATTAACATAAAAAATAAACTCAACATTAGTCATGATGGTCAGGGCTATGTTTATGTGTAACAAAATGTATCCTTAAGGCCAAATTCAAATGCACTGACACTGCCAACTGTAAGCAGTTCACTGCGTTTGGAGGTGGTCTTTAAGGCAGTTAGCTACTGTACTTAAAAACACATTATTTCCTCTAGGTGTGAAATGAACTCCATCTTTCAAAAATAGCCCAGGACTGTCAGGTCTAATGTGCGGGTGCTCAGTCATAACACTGTTTAAGCTACGAACAAGTGTAGTGAAGCTGGTGCAGGTCCTCCATCCTGTTGACCAGCTCGACGCTGCTGACCTCCCCATGTCGTTGCCGCCACAGTGGATGATGAAGGCATCCGGTGCTACTCTTCCTCGCAGGAACTGAGAAAAGAAGGGGAGAAGGCCTTTCCACCACAGTCCACCCCAGCCAAACCAACAGACATGGACGGCCAGCATGCTGAGGTTGCTTCCCAAGGTCTCTGCAGCTCTCTCACAAATGATCCCCACTGTGATTATGGGAGGAAAAATAAATTAGTTTAATAAACGGTAAAATGTTAACTATAAAGGGTGGCTCAGTTTTTCATGTTTACAATACTATTATGTCACATCTGTAGGAGAAAATGGAACAATGGACCTTCAAATATAGATGTCTTTAAATGTTTTTGTTGTTGTCCTTTGAAGACAGACAATGTAAAATCAGCTGTCTAAAGTCAAATAACCAAGACTGGTACTTAGAGTTTATACTGTGCGTAGCAGGCGTGGTGGAGGCATTACAGATGGCCATGGCCTCAACAAGGACTGAAAGAAATAAACATCTTGTAAAATATAAAAGTGCCTTTCTTTCTCAATCTCAACAGTCATACATCGCACAGCAGTGTCAGTAGCAGTACACAAATCAAAATCAAATTAGCAGTGTGGGGAATTATAATCTGTAAACCGTTATGCACCGATGCAATGGAACTGCAGATTTTCAAATGTTTTGTTTGGTATAAATTCTTAATAGGCTAAAAAAAAAAGCCGCAATAATAATTATGACTATGCAATCACATGTAGGTAATTTAACATTACCTTATTAACGTTAAATCGTAACGTTATAATCAAGTAACATCCAAATAAATGACTCACAACTAAAGTTATGTGAAAATCTAAATACAGGTTAAATGATTTGCTTCAAATTGTTCACTAGACATGTATTAAATAAACATTACACTAATTCACGGTAACACTGGCCAAACTTCTGCAAGTCTGGACAAAATCTAGTGCTGCAAATTACCATAATTATATATTTAAAAAACATTGAGGCATTTTAAATCTTGTGTAGTATAATCTCAATAACAGATAAATCATTATTTCAAGTTTTGTGGTATAGTTTTAGGTTAACTTACCTAAAGAGTAAGCTGAGACGACGACTGGGTACCATCCATAGCCAACCGCATACCACAGGGTTAGCCGGCTAGCAACGCAGAGTAGCATATAGCCTAGCTTCTTAGCCGTAACTTCGAGCGAGGTGGTCGTGTTTCAGCAACCAGGCGCCTCAGCTACACACACGTACCCCTCCTCTTTGCCCATTTTTGGTTATCTGGGAGTTGGGCCGAGTGACATGCAGCCAAGATGGCAATGGCCGGCGCCGCTCACTTTAAGCTCCATAACGGCTCTTCAGAAACCTATGGGTGACGTCACGGACAGTACGTCCATGTTGTACACAGTCTATGGTCAGAACGCTGTTTTTTTAATGGGTAACCATGGCAACGTCTCGCGCAGAGACCACTCGATCTGCTGTTTTGTAACAACCTGGACAGCAGAACACCAGGTTGGTTGAGAATGAAAAAATTAGCATGTTAGCATTGTCATTGTGAACATGTTAGCATTGCTGATGTTAGCATTTAGCTCACCACTGTGATTAAAAATTACATATTACTGGACGTTCTCAGATTCAGGGCTTGAACCAAAAGATATTTGGCCAATATATCCAAACAAAATGACCTAAAAATATTTATATTTTCATTACTATGTTAATTGGAAATATTGGACATATTCATATTCCTTAATCTCATTAAAACAACATTCTCTACTATCAATACTGCTATACAGAAACAAAGTGTAGTTTCAAAACCACACTATGATTGGTGTGCAGAACATTTATTTATTGATGACAAAAGAATCCATGTTATTATTTCACAGCAAAATCAACAAATAAGAAAGTGATCGCAGCCTTTCTCAGGTGATAAATAGCACAAAAGACAAGTGAGGGAGGACACCAACTAGAGCTGCAATGATTAATCGATTAGTTGTCAACTATTAAATTAATCGGCAACTATTTCAATAATCAATTCATTGGATTGAGTAATTTTTTAAGAAAGAAAGTAAAAATTCTCTGATTCCACCTTAAATGTGAATATTTTCTAGTTTCTCTACTCGATGACAGTACAATGAATATCTTTGGGTTGTGGACAAATATTTGAGGATGTCTTGGGCTTTAGGAAACACTGATCCACATTTTCACCATTTTCTGATATTTTACAGACCAAACAGCTACTGTAATTGATTAATCAAGAAGATAATCGACACATTAATCGACATGGAAAATAATCGTTAGTTGCAGCTCTAACCCCAACCACACACTCATCCTCCAGAATGACCGACTGCTGGGGCAAAGGGGATAAAAATAGATGTGTTGAGATGAGTGTACAGAGTAGAAAGAAATGAAAGAGACAGAGGAAGAGGGAGGTATTGGCAATAAGAAAGGAAGGAAAAGAGATACAGATGGAGAGATAGAGAAATAGATCCATTAGCCATTCTGAGCATAGTTTCCTCTGTCTGCCCTCGAGCTGTGCTACGCCTCCTGGGACAGTCTGTACTCATCACCTTCACACACACACACACACACACACACACACACACACACACACACACGGTCAACCTGCCCTTGATCAGTTCTTCTCACCTGTACACACACACACACACACACACACACACACACACATGGTCAACCTGCCCTTGATCAGTTCTTCTGACCTGTACACACACACACACACACACACACACAACAGTGCTGTGAATTATGTATCAGTTTTACACAAACAGTCAGACATAGAGCAGCAGAAAAGACGAAAGACTCGCAGGAAGACAAGCTCTCTATAACACACTGAACAATGATTGTTGTGGTTTTGCAAATCAAACACTACATGCTGGAAATTGTGTCTTATAAATACTGGTGTTTGCAGGATAATGTTCTTAAAGTATTACATTAGCTTGAATCCATCATTTGTGATGTGCTGTGTTCGTACACATTCTGTTGTGATGTTTGATGTAAAGCTCACAATGGATCCAAAGAGGAGCTCACTACTGCAGCATTTCATTCACTCAGTCAGTCAAGGTTTGTCCATCTGCTCCCTTGTGGTTGTTGTAAGGCATGACAGTGTCTCCATACAACATACTGAACCAGGGTCAGTAACTCAATGTCTCTGTGCCATACTGATTAATTCAGACTCAACATTTCCTTCATGTTTGTCTGTTGTCTTGATAAATTCAGTATAGTGTACATTTCCAGAACTCGATTTCTTTCATTCATTCATGTTAGATTAACCCTTTACATTTTTCTATTTACGTTTTTCCATTTAAGCATTGTCATTTAGCATTTAGGCCATTTTCCTTTTTTAGCTATATTTGTCTCTTTATTTTCCATTGACATCTTCAATTTAACCTTTTCCATTTCACCTTCAAAACTGAGCTTTTCCATTTTTCATATCAGATTTTTCTATTTTCAAATTGGTGGTATTTTAAATTCATGGTACTCATTTCAATATCTAGTATTTACCACTTTCTTTTTTAATTATCTTTCTGAATTATATAATCTTACACATTGCAGTGTTTACACTGAATAAAGAAATGTGGAAATTCAACCCATTTCCTTCAATGTAAAGGAACCTGGATGACCTGTGTGTTTGACTTTAACACACTCCCAATGAGATGTGATCTGAAAGGCGGACAGCAGATACACAAGCAGATCTTTCCGATCTATATATGTGTTCCACATGTGCAGTTGAAGCACTTGTTCACATGTACAGTCTGTGCATTCATAAATGTTGAGCAGACATTCACATATGGGTGCACATGGACATTTGCAGACATAAGAAAGGGCGAAATTTTTGTCTCTCACACCCTTGCACATCCTTGTACCAATGCAGATATGGAAAGAATAATTTGAGCTCCACTCTGTTTGTCAATTACAGTTTTTTACAATTGCTAAGTCACATTTCTCTATACAAGTTCACTTTTTCAAAACTCTTCAGCCCAGCAGAAGTCAATGTGGACTAAACGGTGGATCACTTTTCATTGCTTTGACACAAAATGCATACAATTACCACATCTTTTAAATTTCATGTACTGTTTTCTCACTCAAACTAAACCACCACCAAAACTCTGTATTTACACTCCATTTTCCACATTTACATACTATTGTTAAATTTATATTCAAAACCTAACATTACTAAAAAGAAATAAAAAACACAAAAATGCATTAACTCCTAATTGGGACACTAAGTGCCTATTTTTATTCCTTGATGACCTCTATGAAAGACCTGTGCCAGGTGAGGAAATGGGGAAAGTGAGGCAGAATCCAGAACATTTTGTAATTGTATGGGACGGTGAGGCGTTTCACCGTTCTCTTCCAGTCACAGAGTGGTTTACAGCACATCCCAGGATAGTGTCACTTTTCCTTCCACCTTATTCCCAATTTGTCAACCCCATAGAGGAATTCTTTTCCTCATGGAGGTGGAAAGTTTATGATCACCAGCCATATGATCAGATGTCCCTCTTGGACACAATGATTGCTGGGTGTCTGGACATATCTGCAGAAGATTGCCAGGGATGGATAAGGCATGCAAAAAGATCCTTTCCCAGGTGTATTGCAAGAGAGGACAGAAGGTGTGATGAGAACTTGTTGCCAAATGCAGAAGGCAAGTTGACTAGCACTGTTGTATTTCTGTATCTGTAGCTCTCCTATGTAATCAATCAATCATTTATTAATGACCACACGAGCAAGGTCGGTGGAATTTGCTTTCGGTACAGCATGGTAGGTAAGTTCAGTTCAACATTGTCAGTAACATCAAACAAATAACATCACTTTTAGACAAAATGACAACACAACAGACAAAATTCACAAGACAAAATTCACAGACAATATTTACAAGATTGATACAGGAGTTTTACAGTTTTTTGCGATTGCTTACACACTTTTTCGGAATTTGGCTCATTGTGTCAAAACTCTACACACAAGCCAAAAAGGACACAACACTTGAAGATAAACATCTGACTTCTATGTCAAAATAAAACTGCAATCAAAACTTTTCAAAATGGCATTTTTGCAGCAAAATTATACACACATGCACCCGCTAGAATTACTCTTTCAAAGCAGCAACGACACACTGATGTACTTTATACAAAACACTGCTGTATTTAGTATTTTGTATACCTTTTAATTTTCTCATACAGGCTTCTGTAAAAGATTGTTCCAGTACAGTACATCTACTCACACTTCAATGAACACGAAAATAGAAAGGCTTCAGAAAAAAATATATACAGCTTATTTTTTTGCCATTGTAGGTTTTTACAACAACAAAAAAAACAACAAAGAAAAGTAGAATTTTAATACAGTAATCAATACAATATGTTACTGTAAACTCACGGAAACAAAAACTAACCACAGTAAGTAGCAGCAAGCAGCAATTCCGGGGTTCAAGCCAACACAGACCGTTATAAGTTTAAAGCTTTTGATCTGGACCTGGTCAAATGTGGCCCAGACGTGACAAAAGCATTTTAACTAATAGAATTAAGAAAACAATTTCTGATTCATTGTCTGATTTGTGTTATGCCCCTACATTTTTTGTCCTTGTAGTGCCCCCTAGTCGATTTGAAGGAAACTTTCAGGGCTTTCAGGGTTTCAGGTTCTTATACATATCCTGGAAGTTTTGTGATGATTGGACAAACAATGCCTGATTTCTAGTCTGATTAGTGTAATGCCACGCCTATTTTTTTGCATTTGTAGCGCCCCCTAGCGGTCGATTTGAATGAAACTTTCAGGGTATGTTTCAGGTACTTCTGTGGACATATCCTGTAAGTTGTGATGATTGGCCCAATGGTTTTTGACTTTGGTCTATTTATGTGCTGAGCCACGCCCCTTTTGAAGTTAATTGGTCAATATATTAGAAAACTAAACAAGATATCAACAAGCTTTATACAACTTTTGATAAGCTTTGTCCAATGATAATCCACCACAAATTTGGTAGCAATCGGACCCATGGTTTAGGAGGATATTTCAAAAAATTCTAAATAGCGGGAAATCTAGTTATGCGGAAGGAGAAATTTCAATTAATTCGGACTTACGTCGTTGCTGGCCTCTTTGTGCTTGCTGAATGAGAGTCTGATGCTAAGCAGCGGCTCTCACTCATTAAATAAGCAAAATAAATTAACAAATTGTGTGTAAGCAATACTGATTACTGGGCCATCATGGACACAAAAGAAGGTCAGTTTCAGGTGAAACTAGGCAGGGTAAACAGCAGAAACTCAGGAAGACTCCTTCCTGAGGGCAGGGCTTAAGTAACACAGAGTAGCTTAAATTTCTGAGTTCTCAGACCATTTTTCACAATTGAGAATGACTTCCGGATGGGAGCCGAAACGTCTTGATTCTTAAAACAGTGTCCAGATGACTACGGTTGAAACCTTTTCTACGATGGAACATTCCTGGACGAATGAGGGACTACACCGTCTTATTTTTATTGTAATGGAATAATGGTTTATGCTACAAAAATACATATTCACTAACAAAAGCCAATAAAGATGTGGATTTAGAATAGTTTATTGTGTATTACGGATGGAGGAGAGCCAAGATGATGTAGGAGGGATGGATTGAGGGTCCGGAGGGAGGGATGAGGGATGAAGGGATGGGGGTGAGGGTCAAGGGATGAAGAGATGAGGGTAAAGGGATGAGGGCTAAGGGGAGGAAGGGTGAGGGATGATCGGGGTGAAGGTAGAGGGATGAAGGGATGAGGAGAGAAAGGGTGAGTGGTGAACGGATGAGGGGAGAAATCTGGGTTGTGGACGGGTGGATGGAGGAGTACGATGATGGACTGGAGCCAGCTGGTGGTGGGAAGACAGGAGGGAACCAGGGGAGTCGAGACTCTGAGCGGGGGAGCTCTCTCGTCATGTGCTCTGATTCGGATAGAGCCCCCAGTGGTTCCTGTATTCAAACAAAAGAGAAAAGGAAATAAGAAGGGTCTGGGTGGAGGGATGTGAAAACTGAGTCGAAATGGAAGTGAACGGATAGGGTGTGCTTATAATTTGCACGCGGAAAAGGGATGTGTTTAGGCATGGTCTTTGTTCCCGAATCTAGTTATAAAACTTCATTTCACTAACAAAAGACCATGCCAATAAAGATGCAGATTTAGAATAGTTTATTGTGTATTACGGATGGAGGAGAGCCAAGATGATGTAGGAGGGATGGATTGAGGGTCCAGAGGGATGGATTGAGGATGAAGGGATGGGAGGAAGGGTGAGGGATAACAGGGAGGGATGAGGGGAAGAACAGTGAGGATGAAGGGGTGAAGGTAGAGGGATGAAGGGATGAGGATGAAGGGGTGAAGGTAGAGGGATGAAGGGATGAGGAGAGAAAGGGTGAGTGGTGAACGGATGAGGGAGAAATCTGGGTTGTGGACGGGTGGATGGAGGAGTACGATGATGGACTGGAGCCAGCTGGTGGTGGGAAGACAGGAGGGAACCAGGGAGTCGAGACTCTGAGCGGGGAGCTCTCGTCATGTGCTCTGATTCGGATAGAGCCCCAGTGGTTCCTGTATTCAAACAAAAGAGAAGGAAATAAGAAGGGTCTGGGTGGAGGGATGTGAAAACTGAGTCGAAATGGAAGTGAACGGATAGGGTGTGCTTAAAATTTGCACGCGGAAAAGGGATGTGTTTAGGCATGGTCTTTGTTCCCGAATCTAGTTATAAAACTTCATTTCACTAACAAAAGACCATGCCAATAAAGATGCAGATTTAGAATAGTTTATTGTGTATTACGGATGGAGGAGAGCCAAGATGATGTAGGAGGGATGGATTGAGGGTCCAGAGGGATGGATTGAGGATGAAGGGATGGGAGGAAGGGTGAGGGATAACAGGGAGGGATGAGGGAAGAACAGTGAGGATGAAGGGGTGAAGGTAGAGGGATGAAGGGATGAGGGATGAAGGGGTGAAGGTAGAGGGATGAAGGGATGAGGAGAGAAAGGGTGAGTGGTGAACGGATGAGGGAGAAATCTGGGTTGTGGACGGGTGGATGGAGGAGTACGATGATGGACTGGAGCCAGCTGGTGGTGGGAAGACAGGAGGGAACCAGGGAGTCGAGACTCTGAGCGGGGAGCTCTCTCGTCATGTGCTCTGATTCGGATAGAGCCCCAGTGGTTCCTGTATTCAAACAAAAGAGAAAAGGAAATAAGAAGGGTCTGGGTGGAGGGATGTGAAAACTGAGTCGAAATGGAAGTGAACGGATAGGGTGTGCTTAAAATTTGCACGCGGAAAAGGGATGTGTTTAGGCATGGTCTTTGTTCCCGAATCTAGTTATAAAACTTCATTTCACTAACAAAAGACCATGCCAATAAAGTTGCAGATTTAGAATAGTTTATTGTGTATTACGGATGGAGGAGAGCCAAGATGATGTAGGAGGGATGGATTGAGGGTCCAGAGGGATGGATTGAGGGATGAAGGGATGGGAGGAAGGGTGAGGGATAACAGGGAGGGATGAGGGGAAGAACAGTGAGGGATGAAGGGGTGAAGGTAGAGGGATGAAGGGGTGAGGAGAGGAAGGGTGAGTGGTGAACAGATGAGGGGAGAGATCGGGGTCGTGGACGGATGGATGGAGGAGTACGATGATGGACTGGAACCAGCTGGTGGTGGGAAGACAGGAGGGAACCAGGGGAGTCGAGACTCTGAGTGGGGGAGCCGTCTCTTCTTGGAAAATAAGTACGTGGGCATTTCTGATGTCGTTCATTGCGGACCTAGTTGAGGTATGCTGGAGAAGGCCAGATTTTTGATGATGTGGTCAGGAGTTCCATACCTGGAAATGGCAGAGGCGGCTCCGATGCGGAAGGAACGCCCTGACTGTAGCTCTGGGGTTATTCCAGATCTGGATAGAATTTGGCGAAAGTGGGTGCAAAACCAGAAGTGTGTGGCCACTTTACCTGTCTCTGTTGCGAACAGAGGGTCTTGGGGGGGAAGCTTGACTGGCTAGTCTTGAGTTTATGTAGCTGTGTGTAGGTTCGTGTGGACTTGAGTACGAGTTGAAAGGGGTAGATGTGTTGAGGTAGACAAGATATCTCTTAATGTGGTCTGATTCGGATAGAGCCCCAAAAAAGAAACTTCGACTGGAAAGAAGTATGTGGGTGTTTCTGATGTCGTTCAGATGTAGATAAGATGTGCTGGAGAAGGCCAGCGGCCGATAAATTTGATGATGTGAAACCCGAAGAATGCCAGTAGGAACATGGATTCTAAGACTTTGTCTGTGTGTGGAAACAGGTAGCCTGTACGAAGCTGGCAAGGAAGTCTGAAGTGAGGAGTGAACGTTTTGACGTAGGAGGTGGTTCAGTCTTAAGGAGACCTTTGACCTTTGCTGGTGTGAGTAGGACAGGGCGGGACACGGTGCCCCTGAGGATAGTTTTGCGAAGTTAAAGTAATTCCGCTGATGCAGACCTGTATGGTGGATGATTTATCTTGAGAATGGAATGAGCGAATGTGATAAGATAGATTGGTGAGAGGATTCGGGAAGGATAGGATGATGATGAAAGGGGGGGTGGATGAAAGGGGTCAAGGGGATGGGAGGGATGAAAGGGGGTCAAGAGGAGGGATGAATTGTGATGGGCTGGAGTGGCTAGGAACCTGGGGGTCGAGACTCAGGGTGGGGCACGCTTTGATGAGCTTCTGCTTCATAATCCCCCAAAGTTAACTTCGAGGGTGTAAGTGAGAATGAGCTCTTTGGATGTCGCTGATGTGGCTGTGGATGTAGCTGTGGAAAGCTTGGGAAGACCAGCGGCCAAGAATTTTTTATGGTGTGGTCTGGGATTCCCTGTCTGGAAGTGATTGAAGCGGCTGCGATGCGGCCACTAAGGAGTTTTGATGACCAGAGTAGACGTTTATACACTTTTAATACACAAAATCTAAATATATGGTCAGGGTTGAAGTATAAGTGACCAATCAGCAATGTTGTAGAAAGGTAAATAATGTAATAAGGAAATGTAAACAACATCTCAGCAACATAAACCTATAACGTTAGGATGGACAGATTGACAACCATGTGTAATGATTGTCTGCTGACATAATCACAATGTTGGGAAAAGTAAAGTTATTATAATACCTTGTCAAATGTAACCTTTTTCAAACATAATTGTAACGTCTCCACAACATTGTTTTGGGACGTCGCAGTGACGGGGCCCTGGTCTTACGTTTTTACATAAATATTCCGTAATTTGATATGTAAAGCAGACGTTATGAGACCAACAGAGGACGTTGATAGTACGTTGCCCCAACCACGTTGTTTATGGGGGGGGGGGAAATAGCACAGGAGGAAATAGAGTGGGTCCAGAAGACGGAACAGTATGATTTGTTATGGCTGTGGCGGTATGGACAGCAGCGTTAGTGGTGGTTGCTGCGAGATAAAAAGAAGAAGGAGCTGCGGAAGCAGGCTGAGCTGAAGGAAGGGAAGAAGAAAGGAAGCCGGGATGGAGGGATGCGTGTGCAGGGGTAGGGTGTGTGGCCTACTGTGACAGGTATGAGAGAAAAATAGAAAAACACACGAAAAAATCAGACACAGGGAGCAAGCACAAGGGGGTGATACGACCTGGCCCTCAGAGAGGGCTGAAGCAGTTTGCCATGCCGCTGTAGTGGGCTGCGTCGTGATGTCATTGGCGTGCTGCACGTGGTGCTGGGTCGAGAACCCGGAAGCAAGAGGCCGGCTGGAACTGGCTGTGTAGAGCTGGAATAGCCTAGCATCATCTGCGGCCCGGTAGAATGGGATTTGCCTCTCCTTGAGGGCGCACTGGGGGCGGGCAACGGAGTCGGAGATGGTTGTGGCACAGGAAGGAGCTGAATCCGGGGGCTGCGAGTTGGCGATGCAGAGCCAAGGGACAAGGATAACGGAGCACGGCGCGATGGCTGGGTAGCTGGCCACTTAGACGTGGATGTGAATTTGGACAGAGGAGATTTACCGACCACGGATTGATAGTCAAATGGATCGCATTCTGAGGGGCTGAGAACCAGTTGGCAGTCCATGGTGAGGTAAGCAAAAAACTACTTACTAACTCAAGTAACGTGTATGTCTAAGAGTCGAAAGGGAAGTGAACAGATGGGGTGTGCTTAAATCAGGGTATATGCAGGAATCCTGAAGTTAAATTTAATACCTTTTAAGAACTTTTTTCCAAACATTTTAAGACCTCATCGTCACTTTGAGTTGAATGAATTGAGTGACTAATGCAAGGTTTATTAAAAAGAGTAATATCAGTAATCAGGCATGTGATTGGCAAAGGACAAAAAAAACCACGAAAATATACAGAGCGCAGAGCACGGCGCATTGCTGTGGTTGTGTGTGGGGGGTCCTCCCCCAATAAAATTTTATGTTATTTGACTAAAAACACATGCATTTTCCCATAATTTTAGACTATTGTCATTACAAAATGTATTTTTTTTTAAAACACTAACACATTACACTCACCAAATATGCGCACTGATTAAGTAAGTACGATGTCCTGAAGTAATCCCTCACATTTTTGTGAGTGATCGCACTGTGGCCATAAAAATCACAAAATAACTTTGGTTAAACAAAGCATATAGTGAAGGGATCTGAACTGTGATTTGCTCATCTGCCCAAAGTCAGGGTGAATCCATAACCAGCTGTAGGAGCGGGTATCATTAGGATTGTATCTTTATCTTATTCATACTCTTATCTGCCCCGTTATTTATCAGTGCTCTTACTGGTTCATTTTCATTACTAAAGAATTGGGTTTTTGTAATTATCATTTTTAGAAAAGAAAAAACTCAGAACAAGATAAGAATTGATTAATATTTTAAATATAACTAAATATTGTTTCTAGAGCAGCAACAGTAAAGTTTACAACAGCAAAGTCACTCTATACACTCAATAATATCTCACTGGAGACTAATCTAAAATGTCAGTAAAATAAATAGCCTAATATTCCTGACAAAAATAGAAGTTTAGAATAAAGAACTCAGACATCTGTTAGGAGGAGGATACTGGAGGACTTCCTGGCCTCTGGCCTCCTCCCTCTGCTGCAGGTATCGCTTGTAGAGAGAGGAGGCTGGTTTGTCTCTGCCAGGATCTAAGTTTACAAGAATTTGGCAAAATTTAAGATTTGGCAAACACAGTTAGGCTACATACAGATAGCTTTCATTATAACTTGTTCAATTGTTCATAACAATTAGCTATTAGCTTAATAAGAGCACTGTAGTTGTAACAACAATTAAAATCTGGAATTCTGTATCCAGAAAAATCACATCCCTGATACTGAAAACAAGCCACAAAATTTAATACCTCTAAAAATGCCATTTAAGACTTTTTAATACTATTTAAGGGCTTTAATTGTAGCTAAATTGTTTTATCAACTTTTAATACTTACCACTAAGACCCCGTGGACACCCTGTTAAATAATTGTGCGCGGAAATGGGATGTGTTCAAGGCGTGGTCTCTGTTCCCTAATCTAGTTATAAAACTTCATAAAGATACTTTTACAAAGACAATAGTGCACTAATTGTAATGCTACCTGTTGTTAGTGATTTTTATGGTCAATATATAATGTAACAAAGTGTTACTATCGGCAGACAAATGTTGTCAGTGTTTGGGTGCAAGAGTTGATTCTGAGATGTGTATGAAGTGTTTTGATTGCATTAGTGCATTTTGGATGTGAGATGAACTGTTGTGCTGAGCTGCATGTCGGTAAAGAGAACTGCATAGAGAAATGTGAGTTAGCAATTGTAAAAAACTGTAAACCCACACCAGGAGTGAGTGACCTCTAAATATAATATTTTCTACATCTTCTAAGTCTGTTTGGATCACTACTTTTGCTTTATAATCCCTGCCCGTCTATGAAAAACATCATCTCGCCCTGAATTCACAAGTAATCACTCTAAAAGAGTATACAACTTCACTTGACTTGACTTCAACGTGGTAGATAAAAAATCGTCCAGCCTGTATCTGAAATTGTATTGTGACATTGTAATTTTTGTTTCAATTGTAGTTGTAGTTTAGGTTGACAAATAAAATATATCAGTGTGGGAATAATCATTAAATTTACTTAAATATTATTATTATTAAAGATGTCATATTCTGTATTAGAGATACAAATAATAATAATTATATTTTAATATTCTTCTTTTTTCAGGGGACCATATTCCTTACAGACAGTATGACTCGTCACAACAAGAAAATCACAGGACTTCCAGCACTCTGACATGGGAGGGAGCCACCATTATTATTTGTTATACTTGTGCATTTACTGTCAGAATGTCTATATAGTGTCATAGTGCACATCTCCTGAATCCTTCATATCTCTAAAATCCCATCTGTAGAGGAAATGTGGCAAACTAAAGCTAATTTCATAGGATGTGTGGCAGGTTTGTGATTGGTAAAATTCATACAAAATACACAAAGATAGACTAGTAAAATTAAAATGAACATGCTTAGCTAAAATGAATTGGCAAAATACTGCTTTGTGTGCAAAATACAACTTAATTCCCAGTGATGTGGAAATCACCACACAGCTGATGAAACATGGTTCTTCATAGTATAAATTACTGATATTTTATTTTTGTTTATTACTAAAAGTACATAAAATATTATATCTTAATTGAAGCTATTACTAAAATTATCAGTCAAATAATCGATTAGTCAATGAGAAAAGTAATGGCCAACAATTCTGATAATCGATGAATTTTTTTATCAAGTAAAAATACCAAATATTTGCTGTTTCTCAAATGTGAGGACTTGTTTTATATCACAGTATACTGAATATCTTTGGGTTTTGGACTGTCAGACATTTGAAGACGTAACCTTGACCTATGGGAAACTGATGGACATTTTTCACTACTTTCTGACATCTTATGCTGTATACTAGACAATCATTGATTAATCAATAAAATAATTATCTGCAGCCCTAATTTAAGCAATACCAATGGTCTGCTATTACTTACAGGTTCAGTGTTTAAGATTTAGGGGGCTCAATTTGCAGAATATGACAATAATATTCATAAGTATGTTTTCTTTAGTGTATAATCACCTGTAAATAAGAATTGTTGTGTTGTCATTACTTTAGAATAAGCCCTTTATATCTACAGATGGAGCTGGTCCTCTTCCACAGAGGCCGCCAGGTTGCTACTGTAGCCCAGAAAGGACACACCAAACACTGTCTCTAGATAGGGTCTTTCATGTTTTTTGCAAGTTTCACGGCCACCGCAGTTTCTTCTACACGCTTGGAAGGGGAGGGCGAGGCGAGCGGAATTTAGTTGGTTGCGAACTGTAATTTCACTGCTAGTTGCCACTAATTCCTACACACTGCTCCTTTAACAGACTCAGGACTTTGATGTTTATGTACTAATCCTATAATGTCTAAGTTCACCAACAGACCAGACTTGATTAATTTCATAAATGAGTTAAAGCTGGTTACCTCTTAATGTGTTACATGAGAACAGTAGATTGAAAAGAAGTTATTTTCGGGACTGAATGCCTCTGCACAGACCACAGCAAACACATTTCACACTCCTCACAGGATGCAAACCACCGACAGTCCTTCCATTCAGCAATACTAGTCCATAGACAGATTGTATACAGACACACACACAACACACACATAATGACATAAATGGCACTACATGCTCTGCCCACACCAAACACATCAATACATGCATCTTCTACTCTCACTGTTTTTCCTGTCTAAAAACATACTATAGTCACCTTAATTAAATCAACCTAAAACCAAATGTAATCAATAACATCACACCCCAAATTATTGTAAAGTATTTACTTCTTATTTCTGAACTTGAGTAGATTCTTGGAGAAATATTTCTTTTCTGGGTTCTATACGTAAACATCTTCCTTTCTGCACCCCAGTCTGCCCGTCCATCCAACACTTATAGCAAGATATTTCAACAACTACTGACCAGTTACCATGAAACTTGGTACAGATACTCGTAGTCCCCAGAGGAGGATTTCTAATGGCCCCATGGTCTTTTACCTTGAACCATCTGGCCACAAATTCCACTTGAACAATATGGATATGAAAATGCATATGCACAGATATACTCATAGTCTTCAGCATGATTCCTAATGATTCTGGTGACTCTCTGACTGTTCCTGATGCGAACAGGAACAGAAACAAAAAATGGACAAAAAAATTAAACGGGCCGATTGCCATGAACTCTGAACTCTGCAAGCTTGCCTCTAAAGCCACCTTCAAGCCAAACAGTCAACTAAGTACAAACAATATCTCATAATTATTAATAATGAATTATAATTATCAATTTAAAGCCACTATATGCTGTTCTTACTTTGCTGCAATCCAGTGGCATTATCAAGAATGACAGGGAGGTACTGTGAAGCTGTTTATTTTGTACCCATGTTTACACTGGTTTGCCTTACAGAAGGGGCATTGCAGCAGTTTAGTATTGCACTTCTGTATAGTTTACAAGAGACAGACTTCTGTGCAAAATCTGTGCAGCAGGGACCAAGCCTTTCTGACTTTAAGTCCATAGTATGGATCCAAAATGCTGTATCATACACTTTCCATAATGCAACTCAGTAACATATTTTGTCTGACCCTCCCAGCCAGGTGAATGTTTTTTAAAGTCCATGCGCCTAGTTTATAACACAGATTCTCTGTGATGAATAGTCTCCAAGCCCAAGCTGAGATAACCCTGATGACATCGTTGGGGCGTCTCATTTTCTCAGACTTGACGAAGCTCCACAGAAGACATTATATAACTGCTTTCACAAGATGGTCAGTGGGAAGTACACTGACCTTGATGTGTAAAACCAGTGGAGTGTCCCTTTAATCCTTCTGTATTTTCAGTGAATGATCCCTTTATGGTAAGAAAATATAACTACGACAAATAAGTAGGCAATATTTACAGCAAAGCAGGAGAAATATCTCAGTAGTCATTGCTCAAGACAACTGTCTGCAGCAGAAGTGCTGGTGTTAAATATTTCATTGGCCTCGGTCACCTCTCATCTGCTCCATTCAGCTCCCCTGTATGGAAACCATGAGAAAGAGAGTGGAGGACAGACAATTGCAACCAAGTGCTGCAAATAGTCTGACGTTGCTGGTTTCCCATTAGGAGAGAGATAGAAGGTGGCAGAGGGGAGAGACTGGCTTTGTGGGAAGGATAACAAAGAGCTAATCTGTTCACAACAAGGCATGTTCACAATGGCTTAAAGTCATACAAAAAGCCACTAACTCCACTCATAATATATTATCTTAATTGAGGGTACATTGGGGGTTTGAGTGTTAGCTGAATATCAAAATATGTCTAGGTAACACATTTATAAGGGTAATTTATTTTAGTCCTTTAAGGTCGCGAATTGTCATGTAGTTGAAGGCAGTGGCATAGCTAATTTTGACACATAAATTGTCACAGTCATAGCGGAATGCAGCTTTGAACTATTAGAAAATACACCAAGATAAAGCTTGCTTTATTCCGATGTGGGTGTTTACTGAACCGACTGTTCAACGGCTGAGGGCGGGAATAAGGGGTGGGGGCTGGGTCCTTTGTCCCTCTGCAGCCCCTTCCTCCCCCAACATGACAGGAGCGCGAGCGCCGGTTGTGGCAGCATTCGTCTCGTGCAAAACATGTGTCTCCCCCGTTTAGTCTTCAATAGATATTTGTTGGGTAATTTATTATAGAAGTTGGATGTGGTTAGCTAATAAATGACAAGCAACTAATATAAAGACCGACAACTTCCTTGTAAAATTACCGGACGCGTGTTGGTCTGTCATAATAACACCACAAACAGGGCTGGTCGTTTACTGATACAAGGCACCATAACCATAGTTTACTTTCAATCGGCTACTGCCAATATTAATTCTTTGAAATGACGTGGTCTGGTGTTAGTGTTGTGTAGTAGGCTATAGTGTTATGTGTGTAAAGTTAGCCTTGGCAAAACAAACAGCTTAGCGAAACAGTCCACAACCACTTTGTTAGGGCTGTAACGTTACGGCGTAATATCGAGGCTAAGACAAACACGTTTTTGAACTAAACACATTTAGGCACAACATCTCATGTTAGCTAAAAAATGCCGCCGACCACAGCATCACAGCTAACCTGCGTGAACACCACCACGGTGTTAAAACCACATCAGGTAACAGTTAAGCACATAGCTCAGGAATAATAAGTAACAGACAACGTGGTTAAAGCAAGTACACACAGCAACAGCAGTATGACTACAACACAAACAAGCGAGGGAAGCCAGCGCGAGCAGACGGATTAGTAGAAGCAAATCCAAGGCTGACAAGGGGCTCCCATAGCCTGGTTTATTCAAGCGTAGTAAAGCCCAACGGTTGCTTATTATCCTTGTAAAGCAGGACCGACGTACCTGTTTTTTCTGCTCGTCTGCGTTCAGTTCCAAAGCAATAAGAATGTGTCTACATTGTGTTTTATCTCCTCAGCCCTCCGACAGCCAGAACCGCTGCATTTAATGGACCGTAGGCATCGTTTGGTGTGTGGTAGACGGGTATCCTGTGTGAGTGTGTGTGCGCCTTTTCTCCTCTAGTAGCTGCATTGTTGACATTGGCTTCCTGACGTCATGCTGGCCCTCATTCACAACAACCGCCAAGCCCCCCCCCCCCGCTCCTGCGACGATGGAGCCCCCCGCCATGCCTTGAGATGCAGCGGAGATGTTTGGTGAAGTATGCTCTCACTATGACCATACAGACTATACTGCTTTCATACTACACATTCTATCCCTCAGATATGCATTTGAAAAGACGCCACAATTTTACCTACTAATGTTTTATAACAGAGCTGTAGAATAGTCTAAAGATTATTTTTCAATTAATCGAATATTCGTTTAGTCTACAAAATGTCAGAAAATAGTTTATAATGCCTATTAAGTCAGGTCAAGTCAATTTTATTTATATAGCCCAATATCACAAATCACAATTTGCCTCAAGGGGCTTTACAATCTGTACAGCATACCCTCTGTCCCTGACCCTTGATTCAAATAAACTCCCCCCCAAAAATACTTTTAACAGGGGGACAAAATGGAAGAAAAACACGAGGGATCCCTCTCCCAGGACGGACAGACATGCAATAGATGCTGTGTGTACAGAATGGATTCACAACAGAAAATCATAGTATATACAATTATGATGACAAAAAGTAGATTGTAAGACATAATTCAATTCAACTGTATTTATATAGCGCCAATTCATAACAGAAGTGATCTCATTGCACTTTTCCTACAGAGCAGGTCTAGACCGTGCTCTTTATATTATTATTTACAGAGACCCAACAAATCCCACCATGAGCAAGCACTTGGCAACAGTGGCAAGGAAAAACTTCCTTGGCAGAAACCTTGGACAGAACCAGACTCAATGGTGGACGGCCATCCGCCGCTGCCGTGTTAGGTTTTGCGGGGGTGCACATAACATAAGAGAAGAGGATGGATCCAGGAGGACAAGTGAGAAGCTTCAGGTGCCTCCTGTCCACCATAGAGACCTGGAAAGAGGACAGGCAACACAAACACAGAAGGGGACATCAGCATTCACACAGAGGGAGAGAGAGAGCCATGATAACATGCAAACTAGGGAGTGAGGGAGAGAATGGGAGAGGCTGAAACTCCTGGGGGACGAAGATCCAGATCAACGACTGGATGAGGTACCAACAGCCAGGAGAGAGAGAGGTCCCAGGAAGACCGATGGTCCAGCACAAATAAGCCTGAGTGCAAGAGAGGAGAAGGCTAATGAGGGGGGGGGCACTAAAAGCTTGGCGGCTTTTAGGGCACAGAAACAAAAACAGCAGAGCGTTAGAGAAATGCAGTCGATATCAAAAAGTTTGCAGTCTGTTAGTTAGTAGGCAGGATAAACACGGACTCTACATACTAATGTTAATAGATTCATTGAGACTGAGACCGACCCGCTGGAAGTAAAGTGGTAACAGGTATAAGACCTGAAGTATCGAACGATAAGTACTAATTGAAAGTTAAAGCAAAAAGACGAGTCTCAGCTTAGATTAAAGGCCTCAACAGAGTCAGACTGTCTGATGCCAGCAGAAAGATTATTCCAGAGAAAAGGGGCGCGATAGGAAAAGGCCCTGCAGTCAGCTGACTTTTTTTACTCTGACAGACAGGAGCCCAGTTTTCTGAGAGCGGAGAGCAGGGGATGGGAAATAAAGTTTAATGAGATCAGAGAGATAAGACAATTTTATAAGTCATCAGAGGCACCTTAAAGCTGGAGTGTGGGACTTTTACATATAAATGAACGCCCGTTACATTCAAGCCCTTGCCAAACAAGTTCGCACAGTGCTGATTAAGCCTATCACCGGCAGGGAAATCTCTCTGTATTTCGCAGTACACCGGAGTTTTTAAATCTGGTGTCTGTGGCGACATTCCCACGCTGGCGCACCGGTAATGATGCATTTTACGCCAACTAGCAGTGATTGGTTTGCCAGAGTGGAAGCGGGGAGCAACCCAGAGCCATGTAGAGCAGGGGTTCTCAACCTTTTCTACTTCAAGGCCCACCTATTCATACTTGTAACAGGCCAGGGCCCATTAAAACATCGATTATCATAATAATACAAAGGATTTTGGCTAATCTATTCTAATAATCTAATATATAATATATCGGCCCTGGTAGTCAAAGAAGGTTGCTGCAAATGTGCCTGTTCAAAATACTAAAACTAAACGTTTTACAACAACGTTCATAATGACATACTATCTGGAACATGTATTTTTCATATATTGAATGAATTGTATTGAATGAACACAATTAAAACAAAACAGAATTACATTTTTTTTTTTGGTTTTAATACCAAATGAAGTATGGAGTATCCGATGATACACGGACCGAACTATTACATTTCCAATGAATAAAAACCATTTTGTTATCTTGAGTGTGAGTAGGACGAGTAATTTTGAACAGGCACATTTGCGGAAACCTTCTGTGACTGCCCGGACCTATTTGGCGCACGGGCAGAACGGATTGGGCAGCCATTACGGATCGGACATTCGCCACACCATAGCCTACTGGTTAGCTTACCTGTCAACAAATTGAGCGTCTCAAATTGATGATGTGAGCTGCCCACTAGCTTCAACTTGAAAACATTTTACGGCCACTACAGGGTGCACACGGCCCACGGGCCCTGGCCCAGTGGCTGAGAAAGTGTGATGCAGAGAGCTCCACGATCCGCCATTGCTATAAAAAAAAAGAGAGAATGTTTATTATTGAGAATGGGTTGTTGTTTATTTTGTTGATTTGTTAATTATGACTGTATAGTTTGTGTTAATATGCTCCGGCAACGTTGTATTGTATGCAGTCATGCAAATAACACCACTTGAATTGAAACCGAACCGAGATGACGCAGCTCTCTCTACATGGCTCTGGAGCAGCCGTTGCGACGGAGTAGGCTAGGAGTATGGCGGAGCCTATGGCAGGAAAACCTAAGAAGCATCCAAGAAAAGTTTCTAATGCTCCAGATAAAAAAAAGAAACTCGGCATTCAGAGGAAGGGTTACAGTCAGAAAAAGAAAGCGATCGATGGCGAGGACTAACACGGATAACCGAGTCTATTCAAACCCTTTAAAAGGCATTCATTCACCAAAATTATGAATGGCCATTCAGCTAGAAAGCTATTAACATTATTTCATGAACTGGATATAGCTTAAGACCTGGGTGGCCATGGCTCAGGAATGCTCTTTGTCCGCTAAGGTAGAAAAGCTTTGTAGAAATGCAGACCATGTGCTTTTTTTCATGTCAGACATTTTGACATATGACATGTAGGACAAGTGCAGATGTAAATAATACAATGAATGATGTCTGAATTCCATTTAGCTGCTCCAGTTTCAGAGTCCTGGTGTTGTTCATGCTGTCTCACTGTCACACTGTCATGGTTCACTGGACACTTGAATAGAACGGAGCCCTCACTAATGTTGTTGGTTCCACCTGTGCTTCTCTGCTATGACAAGTCAAAATGTCTGCTGTGAAAAAGGTCCAACAATCTGATTGATGTGGGAATGATAAAAAAAAAAAGTAAGAGTACTCTGCTGATAGCAAGGTTATCAAGATTCAGGTTAGAAAGATTTATTCAGAATGCAAAATGTCATGTTTAGAAGCTATCAAGCTCCTGTCCTGTGGAATCAGGTCCCAGTTTGGGTTCGGGAGGCAGACACCACCTCCACATTTAAGAGTAGACTCAAGACTTTCCTCTTTGATGAAGCTTATAGTTAGGGCTGGCTCGGGTGAGTCCTGAACCATGCCTTAGTTATGCTGCTATAGGCCTAGACTGCCGGGAGACTTCCCATGATGCACCTCTTTCCTCTCTCCTCCTCTCCCTCTCCATCTGTATGCATTCTTACCCCATTACTGCATGTTACTAACTCGACATCTTCCCTCTCCCGTAGTTCTGTGCTTTCTCTCAACCCAACCGGCAGAGTCTGGTTCTGCTCAAGGTTTCTGCCTGTTAAAAGGAAGCTTTTCCTTGCCACTGTCGCAAAGTGCTTGTCATGTCTGCCGGTCGTTCTGTTGGTAGGTCCACCACTTTGGTCCAGACTGAAATATCTCATCAGCTATTGGATGGATTAATGTGACAGTTGCTACAGATATTCATCACTAGCATGGCTGTAGTCACGTTCAACTGAGAAACATGAAGTTCATGTTTTTTATAATGTTATTTCAATAACTTTCAAACTTATTTTTGAACAAGGGGCATAACTGAAAAAGTTTGGGAACAACAGGTCTAAAGAAAAGCCCATAAATCATCACTAATCATACATTCCCCGAGCCCAAACTTATGTCTTCAAATTGCTTATTTTGTCTGACAACAGAAAAAAAACAACTCACAATGTTCTAGTTAGATTGATATGAAATCGGATTGAAATCTCAGCATTTCTTTCAACTCCAGCCAGCAAATGTTTATTTTCATTTTATTGGTAGCACATAAGAATAAAAGTATTGGCCTCCATAATCTGGTAGCTACTGAAGTCACAAGGCACTTACATTATATTAACATTAGACTGTAAAACAAAGAAAAAGAATTGGGATCAAGTGAAGAGTAATTCCTGCTTGAATGCAAATCAGATCACTTGTATTTGAAACCAGGTTTACAGTGTGCTGAGGCCATTCTGAACAGGACAGTAGGTATGATATGGTTTCTAATAGTGTAATCCTGCGGGATGGCAGAGCTGTTACGTTTTATCTGTTTGCCACAGACAGGCACCTCTTGGGCCTCATTCTGAGCAGCTGGATTCAGATCAGCCCACATTCTCAATGTCAAGATGTTATAAATAGCCAGAACTGATTTGTACAGCTCCTCTGGCAGCTAAGATCAGCTCAGAGGGGGGACATGATGTTCTCAGGGATGGATCCATGGGTAGCCTGATTTTTACTACAAGGTGCTAAAATTGTTAAATTCACATTCTCCTTTTCATCATGTCCAAGTTTGCTAGTTGTGTGTCATAAGGGTTTGATTTTCTGACTTCCAGAGAGCACTCAGAGTGGTACAAACCTTTGGAGGTGAAAGGTTCGTACCACTCTTCTCTCACATGCAATGTTTTTAATGCCTCAAACATTGTTGGAAGCTCAGGTTGTAGAGCAGGTTAGCCATTCATTGTGGGGTTGGTGGTCCCATTCCCTGATCATCTTCTTCTTTTTCCACCTCAAGTGTCCGTGAGCAAGACACTGAACCCCAAATTGCCCCAAAAGACACTCAAAACAAAAGTGTCTGCCATATGAATGCAATGTAGGAAAGAATCAGTAGGAAGAGTCTGGAGTTATTCTATATTTACCCTGTTTGTGGCTCTCAGCTCCAAGACCATTGGTTCCTACTGAAGACATAAATCTTTAAAATCGAGGCTCAGTAATTTCCTAAAACAGCCGGCCACTGCAGTTTTTAACAAACGTTACTGAGACAGGAGGAAACAGTGCATTTGTTGGGGACTATTTTCATTAATCCACATTCGGTGCTCTGGTGAGTAGTTCTGGCAGCAGGACGGTGTGTGTGGGATTGAGTCAAAATAAACTACAGTGTGTGTGTTCATGGTAATGAAGGAACATGTCACCCAGTGCAACAGTGTGGCTCATTTGTGTGTTTTTAATAGTTGTTGGACAACAATGGAGCTCTATGACACAGAGGAATAACATATATCAGGTTTTGGATACACACAATACTCGTTAGTAGGATCAATACATAGTCTGCCCCGTCACTCTGAGGACCTTGTGGCCACTGATCTTGGTTAAGTCTCTTATCTGTTCAGTGGTGGAATGGACTTTCTACTGAAGTCAGGGCAGCAGAGTGACTGCTTATTTTCCACCACAAGCTGAAAAACACTTTTTCAGACTACACCTCAGCACTCATTTCTTAAACATTATGAAGCATTTGCACTGTAGCACTAAACACACATTTAGTTGTTCTAGCTAGCTCTTGTTCTGATGGATTTAAAATCACTTTGGACAAAAGCACAAACAAATGTGATGTAAAAATGTCATCATGGTAGTAGAGGGTACAGGAGACCAAACCAATCAATGGTATTTTAAGAAACAGGAACTCAAAGTCATGCACCAATATATATATATATATATATATATATATATATATATATATATATATATATATATATATATATGTTGCCCAGGGCAAAAATCATGTACTGGCCTCTACTAACCCCAGTTCCTCCCCTCTCTATGCAATGTGTGGAAATTTTCTCTGCTGGAATACCATGAAAGAAAAGGTTTCATTCCCACACACTGTCAGCATTGAGTTTATTAGACACGCTGCCATGGCTCACATTATGGAAAACAAAATATGTAACCGTACTTATGCTGACAACATACAGATTTGAATAACATACTACCAATTGACAGTCACTGAGTAAGTGCATTCACCAAAATATCCTCCATTTAAACAAAGATACAACTGAAATAACTTTTTCCCTTTTAGCTCAAAGTAAACAAACCTGTGCTGTAGTTTACAAGCCATGGACAGACTGGACAGAAATGACATTTGCAGCTAAGGTTTAATTTGCTGCAGCTATCTAGCCGTGCAAACTGACGCTCACACGGGCTGTTGTTCAAAGTCTGTGGCTCTTGTGCCGTGCAGCAGGCTGCTGTCTGGCTGTGTGACTGACTACCTTCGACAGAACGCTGACATTACTGCTTTATGCAAATATGGTTTAAATTAAGTGATTTAATTAGCTGTATGGAAAAACATTCTCCATCTACGTAGCCTAAAGGTGCCAGTATTCTCCGTCAGAAGTGCTTGTCGGATTATGGTCGGATTAGGGAAACCTGAAATCTGAAACCGATGATCTGACATTCACACCCACTTCACACGGTGATTGGCCAGCTGAGAGGAGGTGGGAAAGGAGCCAAGGTTTGAAATTCTCTCTCAAGCTCTCTTTTTTCATTTTTGATACACCTATTTGTGTAACTTTTCATGTGAAGAACTGAGTGCAACACTATTGTCTTCAAGAACAGACTGTCTGAAAACGTGCAACGTTATCTCTATCGGCCAGCTTTCCACCCCGCATTTGAGTGTAGCAGTTTGGAACAACTATAAGCACTTTTGATTTCCGACATGGTCAGACAACACATTGTACGAACTAGTTCTGATTCAGTATACAGGTCTGGTAAGATCACTTTTTTCTAACTCCATTTTTTTCATTTTAAAACTTGTAGTTTTCAGCCCAAACTGATGCTGACTCAAGTGACATCACTCGAGGACATTTATCAGACTTCACACAGCTCCCTCTGTACCCACAAAAGGCTGTGTACAACTTTTTTCACATACGCAATAGTTCTCCCCAACACCTGTAAACACACTTTGATGTGTAAAATCGATGGAGTTCTGCTCTACAGACATACTTGAATGTTACAGCATGCAAATAAAGACCAGAGAAGATACATTTTAAAAAAATCACAAGACAGGAGCAGGACTACAGATAGACACAACAGAAATGGAACTAAATATATCTGGTGGGCAGTTATGTCTGTTTTGGGGGATAAACAGTGAGTGAGAAAGCAAAGCTTCTCAGGTCAACAGTTGTTCCTATAGAAACAGCTCTTAGCTCTGAGATCTGTTTTATTTATAACTTACATTAGAATAGTGTAGGAGTGCTGCCTAACTCAATCAAAAGGTGGTGACAAATCCAGTTTCTCTTCCTCCAGATGAAGCTGCTGATGTCTGTGTTGTACCATCATAACAGGGTGGTGGGTTCAAATTCAGTCCAACCTATCATCCAGGAGCTTTCCGTGTGTGTGTGTGTGTGTGTGTGTGTGTGTGTTACCACAGAACGTCAAACTGTTGCTGGAGTACTGGGATCTATAAAAACCACTGTATCGCTATGGAAACTGCAGACTCGCATTCAAGTGAATCCAGCCCTTCGCCAAACCTCCAGTGGAAATGACGTGAATGATGTTAATATCAATAACCTGCTGTACTGTAGCTGCTGATAATGATATCAGTGCTTTTGGGAGAAAATTGTTTCACCTCATTTGTTTCTCAATTTACCCACAAATCAAAGCAATACTCTCAACTTATCCTCAACCAATTGTGTCTTCTTAAATGGTCTGTTTAAAGATGTATATTAAACTGAGCATGAAATTAGAAAAGATAATAATATATATTTTTGTGAATATACAGATGCTAGGCTTGCATGTAATTGGACTGAATATCCAAAGCCATCTGTTGCCAACTGTCTAATTGCTGCATTTTTTCCAGATATTCTTTTGATTTGAAGTTTCAGCTTGTTTTTTTACAAAGATTCAAACAGAGACTTACAATATTTCACATATACCACATGTACATGCATTTTTTCACTTCAACAATTAAAATGTATTAACACTACAACTGGTGCTGTATAGTATTGCGTACTATTTATTGCTGTATTGTTTGCACTTATGCTAACATTAGGTCTAATGTGCTATCTACTGGTAAGGGCTGCAGGTCGGTGCTGCAGTATTACAGCTGTTTGTTGCTGTGTTGTGTCGCCGGTATTGGGTGTTTGTCATGTGAGGATTATGTTTTTTGGCGTTTGTGTGTATGGTTGTTTTTTTTGTGCCCACATCAAATTAGTTTCCCTTTTGGCATAATAATGTTAATCAATCAATATATGCCAAAATTTCCAAAGCTTTTTTGTGAATTTTTCAAAAATGATCAATGAGACCAGTTACTTATCCCAAACATTCAGAAGTCGGCAGACTAGTGTAGCAATCCTTGTCCTGTAGTGAAAATAAATTCAGTTATACAGTATGGGGCATGGTGATAGTAGGTTTGAATCCAGAACAGCCATCTGGGGCCCTTCTGCATAGAGTTTGCATGGTCTCTAAACACAGGTTCTTCCCCTGTGTGTTCCCTCTGAGTGCTGTGGTTTCCTCTCACAGTCCAAAGAATGTTAGGCTAACACAAACCCGCAAAAGATTAGGAGGTATAGATAAGAGATGGAAGGGTATTCAGTTGTCATGTTTCTTTCAAAATGTTTAATGCCTCAGGAATTTGTCATGCAAATTATGAGGCCATGATGTATTTTGGTTAAAGGATTTTTACCTCAAAATAACACTCCTTAATTTTTTGGGTTCACACACATACACACACACACACACAAAAGAATTTAAGACTGAATTATAGTTTTAACCACCAAAAATCACAATAATGGGTTTTTAAAAAGTGACGGAGACATGTGCTCCCTGTACCCAGTGGAAATTATGTCCTTCAGGTCAGTACATTTTATGGTTATCTGTGTATTGTTATATTTCTTTTGTACAATTTGACAGTGGTACTAGATAAAAGGTCAGGAACTCACCAACAAATATTAGGATTTTGGCATACTGAATATCTACAGCAGAATTCATGGAAATTGACCTGATAACGGTGCTGGAAAAGAGAAAAGGGAATCCCAAAAATAAATAGGATTCATTCTATAGCCATACCAAATTTCATAGTTATTTTGATAGTTGTTAAGATACAGATGGGTGACAAATTAAAGGAAAAAACAACATTTAGTGTCTTAGTATGGAGTCAGGCCACCACGAGCCAGCAGAACAGCTTAAATGCTCCTTGCCATGTCCTTTGGAACTCTATTGGAAGGATGAACACCATTCCTCCACAAGATATTCCCACATTTAAATACCACCTTTATTTAATCAAGTAATATCATTGAGATCAAGATCTCTTTTGCAAGAGAGACCTGAGTACAGCAGATAGAAAGAAAAACAAACATATCCAGACATAACAAAAGGACATATGATTACGCTGAAGCAACCAGACAAAGGACTCAAACGCAAGACTCAAAACTCAGAACAGGTGGTATAAATAAGATCTCATGATCGAGATCATGATGTTATTAGCAGACACCCAAGATCTCTCCTCAGGACCGTACCCCTCCCAATCCACTAGGTACTGGCGTCTGCGGCTTGAGTCGTCTGAGAGTATAAACCGGACCTCCATCAATGAACCGGAGGTTGGAGGGGGTTTGGAGGCAGGGACGAGAAGGCTCTCCTTGACGGGCTTAACCCGAGCCACATGAAAGGTAGGATGTGTCCTCATGGACCCGGGGAATTTGAGTCTTACAGCCACAGGACTGACCTTAGACACAGGAAAGGGACCCACAAAGCGGGGAGCCAACTTATGAGACTCCACCTGGAGATGGAGATCCTGGGTGGGCAACCACACTCTCTGGCCAACCCGGTAGGAAGGAGTGGGAGTCTGTCAACAATCCACCACCTTCTTGTAGCGAGCTGAACTTCTGAGGAGCATCTGCCAGGCCAGAGTCCAGGTGCGACAGCAGCGGTGAACCAGGGCCCAAGCCAAAGGGACACTAACCTCTTCTCGAGAGCAGGAAACAGTGGTGGTTGATAACCATAAGCGCACTGAAAGGGGGAGAGACCAGTAGAAGAATATGAAAGTGTGCACCTCTACCCAAGTTGACACTTGGGTAGAGGTTCAACTTAGAGAACAACAGTTAGTATGGTGGTATTACCTTCGGAGGGAGGCAGGCCAGTAACAAAGTCCATGGATATGTCATACCAGGGTAGAGATGGAACAGGAAGAGGCCGAAGGAGACCGGACGAAGGGGGGGGCGAGAAACCTTGTTCTGGGCACAGACCGGGCAGGCAGCGACGTACTCCCCCACCTCTTTTTCCATGGACTGCCACCAGAAACGCTGCTTGATGACGAGCAACGCCGGGATGACAGGAAAGGAGAGAAGTGTGAGCACAATGGATCACCTGAGAGCGGAGAGAAGAGGTAACAAACCAACAAGCCAGTTTGGGAGACAGTCATCCTGCACACTGTCTGTAGGACTCTCTCCTCAGTGTCCCAGGTGACAGCCCCCACCATACAAAAAGGAGGGAGAATGTAGGTGGGAGAATTAGAGGAAGAGTCAGAGTCAAAAAAGTGGGAGAGAGCATCAGGCTTTACATTCTTAGACCCAGGGTGGTAGGACAGGGAAAAATCTAAATGAAAACACAGTGAAGCCTAGGAATGAAACAGTGGAGACGTGAAACTCACACTTTTCAGCTTTAACAAAGAGCTGGTGGTCGAGGAGGCGCTGGAGAACAAGGCTGACGTGCTGAGTGTGGGTCTCTTCGCGAGAGCCTGAAAGACATCTGGAGCATTTGTGAGTCCAAAAAGCATTACAAGATATTCGTAATGCCCCCTGGGTGTGTTAAAGGCAGTTTTCCATTCATCCCCTCCCTTATTCTAACCAGGTAATAGGCATTCCTCAGCGAGGTAGTCTTGGTCTTGTTAAGAACCAGAAAAACAGATCAAGGTAGCAGGAGGGCACATTAAAGAGATCAGGAAAATCTGAGTCCGAGGACTCAGAGGCTGCTGGAGGAGAGGGAAAAACTGCAGTTGGAGGAGGCGAGACCAGTTTAGAGTTAGGTGGAAAACAAACACTCCTCCCTCCAAGCAGTTAACCTCTCAGCAAACCAGTCTATGTGGGGGGTTATGATGGGTTAACCAGGGAAATCCTAGGATGAGTGGGTGTTGAGAGGATTGAAACAGATGGAAGCTGTGACTGTCCGAAAAAACAGTCTGAACAGGTTGAGTGTGGTGAGTTACCCTGCAGAGAAGTTGTCCGTCCAAACCGCTTGCCTCCAAAGGTTTGGACAGGGGAAGGAAATCCAGGCTCCAGGTCTTTTGGCAAGATCAAAGTCCATTAAGGGGGAAGGAAGGGGAAGAGGGGAAGCTGGCTGAAGACCAGAAGCATCTTGTGGAACAGAGGGGACACGCCACGTCTGGACCTCTCCTTTTCTCTTTCCAAACGTTGTTTATCAATCACGAGGGAGATAAGGGAGTCCAGGTCAGCCGGTATCTCGAGGGGTGCAAGCTGTTTCTCTGTGGCACACTGTTGTCACTGATGTGCTCCCTGCCCGACAAGACTACCCGCAAATGCAACATCAACGAGAGAAACACTCACTCTGGTCACCAGACATTGTGTACGTACCAGTAGAAGTTCTGTCAGCTGTGAACACAATGTTAAAGCTTTAGGAAATCGTAGTGTCTGCTGGTTTCAGAAAGACTCATTTAAAACTTGGGTGTCTTTAATGCATGAATTATTATCAGAGTCAGGAATTTATTTTCTATGTGTGTTCACTGTTCTTTAGGCATGAAAAATAATATTTTACTCTTTATTTACATACATGTTACTGATGTGTCCACTCTGGTGAACAGCATGCATTTGTGTGTTCAATTTTAAGTAATGTAATAATAAGGCTACATGAAATATGTTTATTATTAATGCTTCACATATTTTTAACACATACTGCTCTGGGCCATAGAAAAAACAACCATGCAACCATGGCCCATAGTATGTTGAACTGTGAGGACACAGTTTCTTTTGGATTCTTTACTTTGCCTTTGACTACATCAAAATACATTTACAAAAGAAAAGAAGAGAAATAAATGCTGTTAAGAGGCATTCACATCCAGAAAGTGAAAGAATACTCTCGTGTGTCACTGTTCATTTTTATATTTATGGGGATACATTGCGACACAATGATCTATGAGATCTATTCGTCCAATGTCATTGTACAGCTTTAATGAAGCTGATCATCCACTGCATGAAGCAAAACTGGCAGTTTTGTTGTTTGCCAAAAATAATAAAACTGGTCCGACTCTGGTGAGGACTGACCAGAACAGGGTGAGGCCATGTCAGGTGGCTCATCCTCACCATCCTCCGCTCAGCTGTCACTACTGAAATAAGACGGTTCAGAGCTTGCTGTTCCTTGTTTTTCTGGCTGACATTCATCATCACTGTTGTCAGTGTTTTCACTTTCAGTCAACTTCACTGTCATGAAGACCTTTCTATCATGTGCTGCTCAGTATAACGACTGATGCATGATGTCCAAGAGGACACATGATTATTCACAATTTCCTTCTGCTGGACAAGATTGCCACACCCCCTCCACAGATTGTAAAAAACAAATATATTTTCATATGCACAATACCTAAACAAATACCTGAACAAAATACTGTCGAATTTAAAGAAAATGACAATAATATGACAGTACAGCCGTGCACTGAGATTTTGATGACGTGATGATGCTCAGTCAAATTGGTTTTGTTATCTCCCTACTCCCTACATAATGTGAACTTTGTGTATATTGGCATGTCAACAGCAATGGATATTGGGAAGTGTATTGTGTTGGCTATATTCTGTTTGCTCTTGTCTTTTGCATAGTAGTTGTGTGCTATTCACACTTACATGCACCTGCTGTCAAGAATCCCTTTGTTAAAACCACAAAGATTTCATCTTCTAATTGCACCGTCTGTAGATACTCATTTAGTTTACGGATATAGTTTAAAGAAGAATGTGGACAGTAAACTTCATGAACACGTTTCATGACCAATGATGCTCAATGAGATGTTGAATTGTTTTCAACTCTTTTCACAGGCTCTCCCTGACCAGTAAACGTGTTTATATTTGTTAAAATAAGTTATCAGAAAGAGTATCCTTCTGGTATGGGTATTGAAACTATGGTATTGTATCGTACTAGTATTTAAAGCCTTGAAAAATATGCTTCAAAAAGTATTTCTCTATAACAATCAGTATTAATGACTAGATGGGCAACAATGGAAGTTATTATTAAGGTATTATTAAGAGTTTAACACTCAGCTAATGGTAACATCTAACATCAGGACTGTGTGGGTGTGATCAGCTTTGATTGACAGTGACCAAACAACCTACCACCTGATATCAAATTCTGATTCAAATGTTGCTAAAACCTGATAGGTGCACAGACATCAACTTTTGGCAACTAAGTCCCGCCCACTTCAATCCAGTGAGAGGAGCACAGAGAAAACCCCAAATACAGAATCTGTACTGTGAAAGAACCAAAACTGTTCTTTCTTTGGCAGAAAATAGTGTTGATGAAGGATCCCATCACTCATAGTTAGAAGCTAGCTGACAAAATAAGTTTTCAGGGACTTTAAAAGTTTTAAATGATACACAGATATTTAAAAGGTACAATGTGCAAGATATGGCCAGAATTTTTGTTTAAAAAAAATTAACTAACATTATCAACAAAATGTGAAGAAGTAACAGTTCTGACGTTATGTCGAAGACGTCTATGTATTATGTTGCAGAGATATCTACTGAAATGAGCACGCTAACCAGCTAGCTCTGGCCCATCCTGTGTTGTAATTCCACTTGTGCCTCGAGAGGCAATTGTGAGTCACTGTAGCGTCCAGTCTGTCCTCAGTCCAACATGAGAGGACGAAAAAGTAGAGCTGCCCCAAGAGGGAGGCACAATGCAAATACCACCTAGAATTTTTAAAATAGTAGAAATGTAATTGTAGTGTTAATGTTAATAAATTAATAATATAGGCTGACACCACACGTGAATTATAAGATAGCAATGTTATTTTGACCAACTCTGAGTTTCAGCAGTTTGGTTGAATTTTGCGTATTCTTGCCCTGATCAAATTCTGATAGTGAAACAAGTCATTTTGCGTTTTGTGACGCAAAAAAAAGATCCGTTTTACAGCCGCTCCTTTTCCCATGACTGTGTGTGGGAAGTCATTACTATAGATCTACGATCAGAACAGCATCCAGAGCAACACAGTCTGCCAATCAGAAATTGAGTTGAAACAAGCGTCGAAGTGGTTGCTTTTCTCACAGGGCTAGGTTAATACAGTAATTACCTCGATACATTTCCACAAATAGTTAATATAAGAGTTGCACAATAGTGTGAGTGACACATAGTCTCGCCTGGTCTTCGCAGTTCGCACTAGCTAGTAGCAGGTAGGAGGGGCGAGTCAGTGAACGAGTTAACGGAGATGAGGACTTGTGACTCCCGAGTCAGTAAAAAGAGTTGTTCGCTTCGAACGGTTCACTCATGACTCGCATATCACGTGTCTAGTATTGACTGTTGGCCTGTCAGCTCCACAAGCTTTCATCCTTGCACAAACAAGCACTGAAACCTGAGCAGCTAACAGCCTCTTTTATCACCAAATTCAACACTAAATTCTGCAGTTTTTACGATCAGTCTGCTGAGGCTGACACTTGTCTAACCTGTTGGTGATGATGCAGCTAGTTCACACCACTTCTGATACAGTATGCTTGAGTAGTTTGAGGGGTTGTGTTAAGTGTTACTGAGTAAACTGGGTCATTCGTGTACATTGTATTTTTGACCAGTAGCTTTACAGTTTGCCTTGGTGAAAGAGAGCCCTCTGCTGTGTGCAAGTTCTCAAATAATCTGTGCTACTATTGTTTCACTGCAGTCCTTCAAATTAGCAGCAGAACAAATGGCCCAGTTATTCATAGTTTCACCACCATTCACATGTATCCTGCTGTGACTGGCAGGACACACGTTCCTTCAGACAAAACAGTAAACTTGCAATAAAAGTAATATTGTAAATTAAGACAACTGACAAAATACTACAAACTTTTTTTTGTTTTTACTTTCTAAAAGCATATTGCAGTCTGTACATTTTAAAATCACAGGAGAAATGTTTTAGGAGTTCTTAGGCTTCAATCAAAAGTATTCATACAATAAACTGAGATGAAAAAATGAACTGTACAAAAACAATCCTAAGGCAACGTCTGAACAAATGCATTTAAACAACAATCCATCCCAATGTAAGCCACTGTCACACAGAAATCACCAAACTAAAGTGAGACTACAACACATGCGGAAGATTTCTTTGACCCAAATAAGTGCAGTGCAGAATAATGTTAATATAATTCTGTGAAATATAACGTGTGTAAAAAGTAAATAAAGAAAATAGAAATTAAACAGATAAAAAATATTCTGCCATGCTCATTATTCTACAGTTATTTCCATTTCAAACAGCCTTTCAACAAAGCTTTTCTTTTGCTCCCAGGCAGCATGTCTCTGAGGCAGAATTCCTTTGGTAAGTCTTATATTCACAGTAAAATTGGTTTAAAATGATACTGCCCAAACTGTCAGTGCCATTCCTCTTTTCATAAAACACAATAAAATGGGTGCGATAAACTGAATATATAAAAGTAAGAATTTACAAATCACAAATGTAGTTCCTTTTCAACAATTCAAAAAAGAAAATACAATAAAATAGAACTCACTGGCTAAAAGGCAAGTCACCTTCTAACCCCACAAGGAAATGACACCGGAAGCCGCTGAATGAAAGTCCATTTCAGAGTACAAGTCCGTGAGAATCCCTTTGGTCCCACCATTTCAATACCATTGTGAAAGACTGAATTCATCAAATGTACAGAGGCCCAGAGAGGATGCGGTAGCTACTATTTTTTAGGCCCATTATCTCTCACAACTGAATTCTCTCATTACCTCAAGATAACAAATGGTGCTCATATTTATTTTAAGTCAAATGTTTGTTTTGTACATATATGGTCAAAATTGTAATTCCCAAAAATAAGAATTTATATTTTACTTATGTTCCTGTAGTGTAGTGTAGTAACTGGTGCGGGCACTAGAAGTAGTTTGTTCTATCACTTGAATTCTAACAGCCTCAATTGGAAATTTGGAGCGCACATAAACCAGGTTGTGGGCTAACGTTGTTACAAGTTAACCCCATCGGTGACCTCAACACTCTGTACGTCACTCCGTGATTCAAATCACAGAGTAAGCTTCTGAGTATTGAGGTCCAACGACGACCTGTTGCTGTGAATTTTGACAGCTGGTCGTTTATCATCACCACACGTAGACCCATGAAAGAGACACATCTTACACTAGCTAGACGTAATCAGTGGTAATGTTGGCAAGCAAGGCTAACTAGCTTCCACGTTCGGAGCGGAGTACCAAATTCCACTATTTTTCATCCTGGCTCTTATTCTCATACTTGTAGCCTTTCTGACTATGGGTCATGCTAATTTTGTATTCATCATCTTCTGGAAACGCAACTCCAGCAAAACAACGCATTGTCAATCAGGGCACGCTGAGCAAGCTAGTGTGGTTAGCTGGCAAGTTGAAGTAGATCCATATGCAGTTAGCTACAATAGCTAATCTAGGGAATTACTTTGAGTTTTTTTAGGTCAAACTCAGAGACAAGCCTTTGAAATGATTTATGTAAAATTGAAGTTTTTTGGAAAGCTTTAGGAGGCTTGCAAGTTGGGATATCCAAACCTCTACAACGGAGGGTGAGTGCAAACCTCACACATAGTCAGAATGGCCACAATTATGAGACTACGACTCTTCTTTATGAGAATTTTCCTTTAACAGCTCGGAGGCTCAAGGCTTAGACGTTTCTTCCACAAATATGTCCAGAAACGGTTTTGATAGCTGCCCATTATAGTTTATATTTCATTACACAAAAAGTGAGAACTTAAATTTCAGTTGGACTTTAAAGCCTATAATGATTTAATGACGATTAAAATAATGATTTCATTTTACTGTTATCTTGATACATTGTTTTGTGGCGGATAATGGGCTTCCCTACTTTATGGTCAGTTCATGGAGTGATTCCTCTCATCCTTCAGAGAAAGCGGCAGTCCAGAAGAGAACAGAGTAGAAACAACCGAGGAGCCTCCTGTCCTAGCTGTGGTGCTGGTTCTGACTCTTGATCAGGCTCAGTTTGCTCTTCAGGCCCTGGCAGTGGGCCGACAGGTTGCCGTTGTCCTCCAGCAGCTTGCTGTGCTCCTGCATGAGTCTAGATGAAGTCTGCTGCTCCCTCTGGTCCTGCTCCAGCTCGGACATCAGCTCCTGTCTAAACAGAGGGAGCGGCACAGAGCCTCTGTTACTGTCAGCACATCGCCTCTGGGCCCTTTCAGACACGCACCCCTTTCTGTTAATCTGAAGGCAATTTAACATTTAACAATCCTCATGTCTCAATAAGCACCCTGCTCGCTTTTACGTATAAGTCACAACGGCAATCTTACTGTCAGACCTGAAACATTTCCATAACACTTTCAACACGGCACAAGTCTGAAATGAATGCAGTCAGATTAACGTAAAGGGTGCTGGAGCTCAAGGTTAACATGGAAAGAGAGAGCGAGAGAGAGATATTTAATTTACGTCTTGTGCCGCCTTCTAAGATCACTGTCATGAATGTGTTATCTCAATCATCGTCTTTTATGCACAAAATCGGGACACACTGTGAAAGAGCCAATTCTAAAGCATGGAGGAGATCGATCTTCTTGTATCAGATCGGTCTATAAAACTATTTTCCCTTCGCGGTGCGACACGGCCGAAAGAGGTTACAGTCTCTCTCGAAGTATTACAACGTTCCTTCATGCCAGCTGCTTGAATCAATAAATGAATTTCCAGCAACACATTAAATACAGTGCTACATGTGAGCAAATAGGAATCAAACGAGAGTCACAACTGAATGTCCTGTCAGTCAATGCTTGTGCACTGTCGAATATTGTGAAACAGGCAGCAGAATTCACCATCAAATAACATTAAAAAGTGAGTTTAGTGAAACTGATGCGTAAATGTGGCTGTACTTTCACTGTTAGAAGCGAAGGAGAGTCTCTCGCGCTCACGATGGTCATTAAGGTCTCTCTCTCTCTCGTCTGAAAAGGGCTTACGTCTCCAAAGGAATAGTTCAAAACATTTTGAAATACGCTTATTTGCTTCATTTTGCTTTCTTCATCTCAGGGAGTTAGCCTATAACTGGACCTCATCTGTTAATAACAACAGGTAGAAACAGGATGAAACAGAGGCGTGTTGTACTGTAATATTATAGTGAGGATAGTTACTGTGTGGTCACTACGTTTCACTCACTTCTCCATTAGGAACTGATATAACAACACACACCTCTGTTTGAACTCTTTACTGTCTAACTAATAAGGGGAAATCCCCGTACCAACACATATACATGTTACCATGGTTACCAGATACTCTTACATGAAGATATACTGTTTTTATATATATATATATATATATATATATATATATATATATATATATATATATATATATATATATATATATTTTGTTTCCACAGATCACTTGAGAATGCATCCATCATCAGCAGATGGATATAATAGCTGTTAAGCTTTTGAATTCGTGCTCAAATCATATATACAGTACACTATTACAAAAATCCCTAAAGATGTATAGAGTTCCAGTAGAAATAATAACATACATGATGCGACTTGACTTACTTCCTCCGAACAAGGTGCGCTATCTCTGACTGGACTTTGAGGTACTCCTGAGCCATCCTGATGTGCTGCTCAAACACGGCCATGGACTCTTTGGAGTTTGGACACGGAGCGAGAGGCTGAAAGCACACGGACAGCTCAGGGATTAATACACTGTTCCATAACAGGGTATGCACGGGGTTTCAAAAAGCCCAATTTAAGACAACGTCAAGATCAACATCAAGAATTGGATGAGAGTAATACTGTGAAAAACTAATGGTAGCATCAAAGCAAAACCACTGTTCAGACTGAATCTGAATACAAACCTCTCACTAGTACACGACCCACTACTGTTTAGTTCAAACTACAACTAATTCAACAACCACGGAATATAAGTAACGACGAGAGAAAATAAACGAATCAATAAATCTATCTATCTATCTATCTATCTATCTATCTATCTATAAAGCTGTTATATAGGGACACAGTGTCCTTATATAATAGCGCTAGAGCTTTGATTAAATGGGCCCAAAACTGCTGCCGTAGGTCGGGCTCGGATCGGGCTCGGACAGAATGAGATTTTTTTTATTTTAAATATATGTAATATTTTATTAATAATGCATGGGCTGTTGCCATAGTGATAAATGTTGAGATCTCTGGACCTACCTACCTACATTTTTATTAAGCCTAATTCTGGTTAGTGTTATTTAATTTGTGTTAATTAGGTGAGGAAGAGACATTTTCTTTTATCTTCTATTTAGGCTATAAGCCCCATCTGTTTTGATGACTATTGTGTGTATTTTAATTTATTCGTTTTGATAATAATTTGCACTACATATGCACAATTCATATACGGTCAGCTGCTCTTTAAAGATAGTGTGTGTTTACTAACAGTCCCAACTTCAGACTGTAATTACAGCCTCTAAAATTTCAATTAATAGCCCAGGCTTGAGAAGAGAAAATATTGTTTGTCAGTTAAAGTGCGGTCTTCGTTTGACGAACGAAGTTAGCAGACAGTGAGCAATGGACTCCACGTGACAATATTCACAACTTGGATTCATTTTTATGAAAAAACGTTTTGATTATTTTGATCGGTGGACCCTTACGGACTCACTTATTATACTCTGGTGCTCACGGTTTCTGTAAAGTGAGAATCTAACCGATCTAACGACGTGTAGCATGTCCATATTGACAAAGGTTTAAATATTTCTATTTGTATGTGCAATCTAAGCAGCTTAGAGCCAGCTCAAGCGGGCAACCGGTGGGCTTTAAGATGCGTTTATTTGTCAAAACGTGTAGCCACACCCAGCCAGTAAAAGGGATCGGGGGCTAATTGAGGCTCGGCTTTTAATTGAACTTTTACGGTATATTTTATTACCTATTTTGTTATCTTCATTTTAATTTGATCTTACATTTTTTGGTTTATTCGATTTGATCATATTTGGCACTGTATTATATGTACAGAATACAGGCTGTTCGTTCCACTGAGGTGTGTGAGTGGTGACTTAAAAACACAGTCCCACCCAAGTGAGTAGGGTATCTCTGCAGACTGGAGACTTTGAATGAGTGGCGAACTGTCAATCATATTTTTATTTTAAATATATGTAATATTTTATTAATAATGCATGGGCTGTTGCCATAGTGATAAATGTTGAGATCTCTGGACCTACCTACCTACATTTTTATTAAGCCTAATTCTGGTTAGTGTTATTCAATTTGTGTTAATTAGGTGAGGAAGAGACATTTTCTTTTATCTTCTATTTAGGCTATAAGCCCCATCTGTTTTGATGACTATTGTGTGTATTTTAATTTATTCGTTTTGATAATAATTTGCACTACATATGCACAATTCATATACGGTCAGCTGCTCTTTAAAGATAGTGTGTGTTTACTAACAGTCCCAACTTCAGACTTTAATTACAGCCTCTAAAATTTCAATTAATAGCCCAGGCTTGAGAAGAGAAAATATTGTTTGTCAGTTAAAGTGCGGTCTTCGTTTGACGAACGAAGTTAGCAGACAGTGAGCAATGGACTCCACGTGACAATATTCACAACTTGGATTCATTTTATGAAAAACGCTTTTGATTATTTTGATCGGTGGACCCTTACGGACTCACTTATTATACTCTGGTGCTCACGGTTTCTGTAAAGTGAGAATCTAACCGATCTAACGACGTGTAGCATGTCCATATTGACAAAGGTTTAAATATTTCTATTTGTATGTGCAATCTAAGCAGCTTAGAGCCAGCTCAAGCGGGCAACCGTGGGCTTTAAGATGCGTTATTTGTCAAAACGTAGCCACACCCAGCCAGTAAAAGGGATCGGGGGCTAATTGAGGCTCGGCTTTTAATTGAACTTTTACGGTATATTTTATTACCTATTTTGTTATCTTCATTTTAATTTGATCTTACATTTTTTGGTTTATTCGATTTGATCATATTTGGCACTGTATTATATGTACAGAATACAGGCTGTTCGTTCCACTGAGGTGTGTGAGTGGTGACTTAAAAACACAGTCCCACCCAAGTGAGTAGGGTATCTCTGCAGACTGGAGACTTTGAGTGAGTGGCGTAACTGTCAATCATATTTTTATTTGGCCAATCAGAGGCTCACAATCCTCTGTCAATCAAAAACTAATTTCACCAATAAGCAGCCTGAACCAGTTGTCAATCAGTTTTTAGCTCTAGTCAAAAGGATGAAAGTATCAACAGACAGCAACGTTTTTAACCAACATTTTAAAGTGGAAGTAGAGAACTCTGATCATAACAGAATATAGTAACTTTAACCACGGCTCATTTTAGAAATCACACGTCACAAGTTTTGTTGCAAAGCTAGACGCTGGCGGCTAATGAACTACCATAGGCTGTGTGCAGTAAACTGCAAGCTAATGTTAGCTAACTCGCTAACCTCTATAGGAAATTACAGTAGTATGCTAACAGGCTAGAAAAGCAGTGGAAACCGGAAGTGCATAAACAGAAAGCGTTAGGTAGCTAGCGCACTAGCTAGGTGAAAAGTTGTCTGGGACAAAGCGTGAGTTGTTTGTGTACCTTCCCCCTTATAATACTGTGAAGTGATTCGCTGAATTAAAGAGTCAATGACAACAAGTTCATGCGGCGTATTGGTGAAATAAATTTTTGACTGAGTGGATTGTAAGCCACTGATTGGCCAAATTAAAAAATGATTGACAGTTATCACACCCTCCCAAGCCCTCTCAGAGATACAACCTTGAGTCGACTCCTGACTCCTGATGAGAAAATGTCTACCGCGGTGCAGGCCCTATATATTTTAAAAGCTATTTTGTTATCTTCATTTTAGTTTGATCTTACATTTTATTTTTTCATTTTTAATGTAGTTTAGTTTAGGTTGTAATAAACTATTTAAATTATTATTATTTTAAAAAAAGTTTTAAGCTTAAATTCGGGTTCAGGTCGGGCTCAGGCCCAAAACTACTGCCATGGTTCGGACTCGGTTCGGACAGAAAGGTTTCGGGCCCGGGTGGGGTTGGGACTGACTTTTTGGGCCCGATCAAAGCTCTAAGCCCGATCTAGTGTGTCCTCCCCAATAGACACACTACAGCTGTGTCCATGTACTACAGCAGACCAAAATAAAGTGCTCTACTGACCCATGTTCCATTATATTATAAGTTATAAAAAATAAATAACTGATAAAACACATAAAACAACCGTCAAAGACATGAGACAACAGTCAAAAAACTATGAGACATTATTATTACTAGTAGTAGTACGAACAGGAGTAGTAGTAGTTGTATAGTGTTAAGGAAAGGTTTTTATTTAATGAAGACAAAAATGTATTTTCAACTTACCTGTAACTGGTGATCCAGTTTCAGGTAGGCCATGGGAATGGAGCTGTCGAAACCATTGGTAGCTAAAACACACACACACACACACACACACACACCTGTTATTGTCGCTGTAAAAGAGCTCCTGTAACAATAAGCTCACACACCTGCACAGATACAGTACTGGTAGGTTGCACTGTAATGCCCCTTAGTGGTGCAGGGTGGACAGTGCAACATAAATCAAAGCTTTGACTGTGTGTGTAGTCATCCTGGTGTGGTCACACTCCTGATGAACTCCTGAACCTGTTGAAGTAGAACTCAAAGAGAAAATGAAAAAAAAAAAAAGTTCTTTGGTAGAGATTTCGCTAAACATTCTAGGCATGTCAATCAGGCCTGGATTTTAATAGTGGTGGATGCAGAAGAAGGCAAGAAAGGGTTAAAGAGCTCAGCCTCACTGAGTGTTAATGTTTAAGGCATGTTTAGGTGTACAACAGTTTGATAAGCTCTATGATCAGTGCTTACAGATGCGAGGTCCTGTATAACGTTACAATGAATTTTAGCGAGGTGCTTTGAATGGAAGCACCGTTAATAGTGCCGAGGTGCTTTGGCTTTTAATTTCATTCTCTGATAAGAACGATTCAACACTCGCACCCACGTCACGCCGTGATTGGCCAGCTGTGCAGAGCTGAGAAAGGAGCCAGATTTTGAACTTCTCTCTCGCTCTCTTTTTTTCAATCCTGACACAGCTAATTTTCACTTTTCGGGTGTACAATCGCGTGCAACACTAGGAATGTCTTCCTGTCTTCTGAAAATGTGCATATTCAAACGATATCGCATCTCCCCCTCTCTATGGCGGCCAGCTTTTCACGCCACCTTCAAGTGTAGCCGTTTGGAACAACTATCAACACTTTTGATTTCTGACGTGGTCGGACAATACATCGTTCAAACTAGGTGTGATCGAGTATGCCCCGGCCCTCAGCGCTATAACTGGAAAACTAAGAGGGTTCAAAAGTCATACATATCTGGATTCTACTGATATACAAAAGTAGACAGGCACCAATATGGAATTGGCTGATAATCATAAACGGGAACTGCTGTGGCCAAATCATTTTGATGACCGATAATAAATGTACTTTGTGTTTCCTCGGACAGTGTTTCTGTGCTGAGATGCAGTGGAGGGATAGTAACACAGAGGGACGTTTGTGCTAAAAAGTGTAACTTTGGAAGATAACTTCTTTTGTCAGACTGTTGAAGTTGTTCATATTAACTTCTGATAAACTTTGGAATGTATTGTTGTACAGGACGAGAACTGTGGATTTTGTCCCCCATGTCTTCCATTGGAAGTGCTTTAGTAAAGGATTGTTTAATGACCAGTATGAACAGGAGCAAAAACTGTGTCGATGTACATATCGACATTAACTACTGTTTTGAAACAGATTTGACAATTTGTGAACGTATGCTTTAATGTTCTGCTTGTTCAACGGGTGTGTGATAAATTGCTTGTACTGCCTCCCTTACTGGCGGATGTTTCACTGCTGCTCGCCGTGTGTGAGGAGCTCGGCCCTGCCCTGGGGCAAACACAGGCACCGCACACAGCCGAGTAAGGGACAGAAAGATAGAGAGGCAGGACTGTACGCACTACCATAAATCGGCCAATAATATAATGGCCACTGATCCATGATACATATGCATCCTTATACAAAACCGAGTAACTGGCTTGGCAAGGAGTCACCAAAGTAAATGAACGGCAAAATAGCGTTACCGATAGTGTGTGATTTCCTGAAACAACCTCTCATGGGGCGAGACAGATTTGCTTCAGGTCGCAAACTGACCTGCCTCCTTTGCTTTGTGCAGAATTCAACCTGATTGAACTCTGACACGCAAAAACGCGAGGCTGTTCAATGTCTGGCCAGTTTGAGAGAGCGGGTGCGACTAACCTCTCATTTAGGAAATACTGTTCGTTTATATTCTTGTTTGATAACTGCATGGCAAAATAATACAAGCAGCAGAGAAGACAGGAGGCTGCTTGGGTGTAGTGAGTGTAAGGACAGTGACAGAGGTTAATGACAGTAAAATGTTTGATATAATGCTTTGTGACTGCTGCTGTTAGCCTGCCAGCCATGGTAGCTCCCACTATCCCCCCACTTTTGGCCACACCACGTGAGTAAGTGGATTTCGATCTGACTGCAGCTTCAGTATCAGCTGTTATCCTTCTCATGAGGCTCCCTACCTGTGGGACTAAATGTCATCCTCAGCTCTGATTGGCCGGTGGTGGTTAGAGGGCTGGTGCAGTGGGTGGGGCTTTGGGAGCATCCTGGTTGACTGTCGACACTGGACACCCTGGACAGACCAGTTCGCAATGTGGCTGTCTGAGGAGGAAGAAAAAAGGTTGAAATCATAAAATTGGGTTGAACAAAACACAGTCCTTAGAGTATGATCCTGTACTATCAGTTTTTATGATTATTTTACCTTTGAGGGTTTGAACTGTAGTGGAAATTTGGCCTCAAAGCTTTTCAGGGTTTCTTCTCTGCCAACTGAGTTTCTGTGTTCTGTGTTGTCGTCACTCCTGTTGCTGTTGATGGTATAGTCAGCATACGAGCCTGCAGACAGCAAAGACTGATTCATGAAAACACTTTCTCTGCCTGCAACATACAATGAACTCAACACACACAGACCCCATTGTTGACTATAGACATTTTCTATCGAGCATTAGTAGAAGCTGCAGAGCTGATAGTTACCTGTGCTTGTGGCTGATGAAGAGCCGCTTCTGTTGGGTGAAGACTGGTGAGGGAGCTTGAGGGGTTCATCAGAGCCTGGGAAGTACTGGAAGATCCAAACACACCACCCAGCACTTTTAAAAAGAGCTCATTCTGATTGACCTGATTCATAATACCTCATTCTAAGGGAAAATGTATCAAAATTTGCTGGAAATAAAAGGTGGGGTATGCGATTCTGGAGGACTCCAATACCATGACAAATACCATGATATACAGCGAACACCGACACAGCAAGTGATGTAATTAACGTTAGCTAGGTTGTGTGTTAGCAAACTGTCGCTACAGCTGCTGCTGCTAAGCTAACAGCCAGAGAGGACGAGACGGTTTCCCAGAGCCAGCACAGCAGCTCCAGACAGCGCTCACAACTCTCCTGCTGCTGTAGCTAACATCACAACAACAACATATCTTGGCAAACTAGAAAGTCAGCTGAATGTCCGTGGGCAAGTCATTTAGCGTTACCTGACACACAAATCATGGCTGGAATAGTGTTGTGTGGCCCGGTCCGAGCCACTGTGTTTATTTCCCATTGACAGAGCCAGGGCTGGGTACAAACACCGGTATTCGCTGAATTTGACCAAAAGACATGTATTGGATTAGAATCGCATACCCCACCTTTAACAAACCATCACCACATTAAAGGAATAGTTCAACATTTTGGGAAATACAGTTAGTGAGAGATGGCTGTGTGTTAAGTACAGAGCTGAGGGCTGTTTCATTAAGCCAGATCACTAGTTAAACCAGGCATTTTCAGTAAGTCCTGCTTATTTTCAGGAAATTCTATTTCATGAAGAGGTTTAAATAAATCTGACCTAAGTTAACACATAAACTGATCCCTCCAGACTAGCCTGGTCCTAGTTCTATTGTGTACTTTTCATATCTTTTTAGTCTACATATCTGCACAGTATTCCAGTCAACATGTGTTTTTAAATTCACTGCAATAGAAATAAAACTAATAATAAATTTTGACCAGTTGCTATAGCCTCAAAGTAAACAAGAATTTCACAATGTGTTCTCTCTTTAAATGTTACTTAAATACAATTAAAGTGACAGACATCCAGAAATCCATGTATTAAAATACAAAGGGGACAGTCAGCCAATCTGAGGGTATTTAAACAGTATTTCCACCATATGGAGGATTTTAAGTCACTTGTACAAACCAAGTAACATAATCCAACTTATAGAGAACTTTGCTAAATGCTAATCATTTCATCTTCTTGCTATAAAATACATTACCTGGCTTGTTTCCTATTGGGAATTTCAAAATTATTTAAATGTCATGTTGCATCTTACACATATTGTATGTTAATTTTCAGCACATACGATACAAATAAAATTCTCAATTCTCACATGGGACTTGAACCCACAACAATATGATCACAAGCAGAGCACTGCAACAGTTCTCTTTTGCTTATAGCAGTGGTTTTGTTCGTTTTTGCTATAATATTTTATTCTCAGTGTTATATGTTTAATATCTGCAGCTCTGTGGCCACGAACATCATAGTTTTGTCTTCACGTCTGTTTTCTCCACTGTGAATTGATGTTATCAGTGCTTGATGTGTAATGTCTGTGTTTCAAAGTCAGTTTTTGAACCAGACCTGAATTAGTCAGATCTCAATAACTCTTGAGTTGGCTTTATGAAACAGTTTAATCCCGGTTCAGTTTGTAAGGCTCATTCAAGATCGGCTTGTCACAATGTGTCCTGCTTTCTGTCCAAAGTTCAAAAATACACCTACCAACACCTCTAAAGCTCAATGTTATTTTTCATTTTGTGGTTTTAAGGGGGGGTTACAGTACACGTTGGCACTATACCTTCATGAGATGGCTCATGGTGTTCTTGACTTCCTCCATGGACGGTCTGTGGCTGGGTTCTTTGTCCCAGCAGCGGGTCATCAGAGTCTCTATGGGCCCTGGAAGGTCTTTGATCAGAGGAGGCCGTGTACCTGCGTCACAGTGAACACAGTCAGTCAGGGGCCTGGAATGTCTAAATGTGATACACTGGTTCCTACCATCGCTGCAGGGGCGGGAACAACATAACATCATAATAAAGTATGTGTGGGCACCTTGGACCTTGCTGTTATATCTGATCCTACTAAGAATCAAAAGTCAGTCTGTAGCTCTGTGAGGCTTCAGCAGCTTTCAGCTCTTTTTGGTTTAATCCAAACCGCTCTCCCTGAACCCCTCTGTCAGCTTAGAAGCTCACACAAGCTGATTGGATGCTACCTGCCCAGCGTCAAACGGCACAGAGAGACAAAGTACACTAATGTGGTGAAAAAATGGGATGCAGCACCAGTATCAAGGCCTTTTTCAACATCCCACCAGGAATTGTATTCATTTAGGCTTCTTGATTGAATGTTGGTGAAATTCCATTAAATTTTATTTATATAGCGCCAATTCATAACAGAAGTTATTTCATTGTGCTTTTCCTATAGAGCAGGTCTAGACCGTACTCTTTATAATATTAAATTACAGAGACCCAACAAATCCCACCATGAGCAAGCATTTGGCGACAGTGGCAAGGAAAACTTCCTTTTAACAGGCAGAAACCTTGGACAGAACCAGACTCAGTGGTGGGCGGCCATCCGCCGCTGCCGTGTTAGGTTTTGAGGGGGGGGATAGGGTTAGGGAGGCACAATGCAAAGACCACGTAGAATTTTTTTTTTTTTTTTTTTTTAAACAGTCTACTCCATGTAGAAATAACCCAAATGATATCCAACTGACTCAATATCACAGAATTAGACTGAGGAAAAGCATTCTGACTAATCTAGAAAAACAAACAAACTTGATATCCTAAGTCAACTTGTAAATTCCTATGACTAATATGTCCAACCAAAAGCTTGCCTAACATTACTCACACATCTAGCTTACACACATCAACATGGCATCCCCTTGAAATTCTTTCTTGGATACCTGCTGAATGTCTAGTATTCACAGGTGTTTCAGCCCTGGTTTGGTCAACCAACTCCTGAAGAACTATATGTTTGACTTTCGATACTTATTTATGTCAGCTCTCTGCCATTTGGTGCAGTGCAGTGTGTAATATTGTCAGACTCAAGATGGACAGTTTAAACAAAACAATCGAAATGGATGCAGCAGAACCACATATATTGTCTTTTTTATTCCACACATTCTTCTTGTGTCAAAATCTGATACCTACATTAGCAGCAATGCAACACAACCACCGACAGATTCGGGTGTGATATGCTAGTAGCTGCTAATAGTAGCCTGGAGCCTCTAGACTCACGTTGAGATGAGGAGCAGGCTACAGAGGTCTGTAAGCTTACTTCTTTCAAAACTCCACACCCTCAGATTTTTGTCATTTTCAAACTTGTAGTCTTCATGCTGACTCAAGTGACATCACTTGAGGACATTTATCAGACTTCACACAGTTTTTACTTTTTTCACATCTGCAGTAGCACTCCCCAACACCTGTAAACACACTCTGATGTGTAAAATCGGTGGAGATGCCCTTTGATCTTCAGTGGGATTAGCAGGATTGGCAACCATATCACATTACAGTCATTTGATTCAGTGTTATCATCAAAAAAGGACAAAAACAAACAAACAAAACACACAAAAAAATCACCAAAGCAGTTAGTATTATAGCTCTAGTTGGTGCAGGATTTTGCTCACCTCTGTGGACAGCCCACATTATACAAAACGCAGAGCCACCAATCTCATCAAAGGGTTTCTTGCGTGTGATGACCTCCCACAGGATAATGCCCCAACTGAACACGTCACACTTTTCACTGTAGTTACTGCCTAAGGAATACACACCAAAGTTATATTTATTGTATTCAGGACTTGAATTTCACAACCAGCAAAATGCAGGTAAAAATGAAGCTCGGCTGGTAATGCTGACAAGTTATGAACCAAAACTGGTGGGTGCTAAATCAAATTCTATAGGTCTTATTTAAACACCGCAATCACAATGTATGCAAGAACCATAAAGGGTGTATCCAACTGCACGTGCTGCACCCTGCTACGTGTAAAAAAATTGGTGAAGGGCAAAGTGAAAATGGAGGTGTAGTAATTAATCAGTGACTTGTAAGCCAGTCACAACACTGGTCCCATATTTTTGAAACAGTTGTCCCACACACATAGGATAATGACCATAATATCAACCAAACAAACATATGTTCAGTTACTGACTCTGCAGCACAAGAAAATATGTATATTACAAGTTTTATCTTGTCAGATATTACATTTTTTGCAGGTTGCCTTTGGTTTGTTTTACTTGCATGATTAACGTTGTATTCAATTTAATTTGGTTTTGTTTACATTTATATCTGTTTTTGACTGTTCATAGATTTAGTTTGTAGATTTATTGATAACAGTTTGCATTGCATTAATTGGATACTAGTAAAGGACTGTCCAATATGTGTTTGACTTTTACTAATACTAATAATCTGGTTTATCAAGAAAACCGTTTGACTGGTAAGTTTGAAATATTCACTAGCTAGCTGATATCAAACCATAACTGTAATGCATTGCAGCACTTCCAAATGGTCAAGGTTATTTCACAACATTGCACCCTGACTGGCTGAAAACTGTGATGTGAAAATTGTAATAATTAAATAATAAACTTGACAAAATTACAAATCTAGACACTGATTGTGGCAAACAAATATTTACGTAATAATCAACACAGATTTAACCAGCTCTTGGTTGGAGCTCCAGAATGAGAAGTGATAGTAGTGTTTGTGGCTCACCTTCAAACACCTCTGGTGCCATCCAGGCTGCACTCCCTTTATTGTTGGTCATGTAGGTCTGAATATCACAAGCTGTTCCAAAGTCACATATCTTCAGCACAGTGCCACGAGCCACGAGGAGCAGACTGAAACACAACAGTAGACAGGGATTAGAGATTTAAGAAAATATGTCATACACGATAAATATCCTGTCATGCCTCAGAAAAATATATTTGTGAATGAAAGACATGAAAATTTTAGTTCAGACTGAATACCTTTGCAGATATTTGGTCATAAACCAAAGTACTGGAAAAGAAAATTTAACCCGATGATGGTACTAGATGAAAAGTCAAAGGATCACCAAAGTTATTACAATTAATCCTCTGGGGACCGTGAATGTGTGTACTAAATTGCATGACAATCCATCCGATAGTCAAGATATTTCAATAGAAACCACAAATGTCAACCTCATGATGGCACAGGAAAAGTCAGGGAATCAAAGTGAATAGGATTCATCCTCTGGGGACCATGAATGTCTGTACAAAATTACATGGCAATCCATCCTGGACAGACGGACCAACAGACCGACACTGCCATGCCACTAGCATGGCTAAAACATGAAATAGAATTGTTGGGTCTCTGTAATTAATATTATAAAGACTACGGTCTAGAACTGCTCTATAGGAAAAGTCCAATGAGATAACTTCTGTTATGAATTGGCGTTATATAAATAAAACTGAAATAAAATTATATTGTTTTATTTATTCTGAATGTTTTTGAGGTACTTCACATTAAGGAAAGGGCTTTATTTTGTACTTGCTCTATTATGCCTTTGAACGAATTGGAGAGTTTATTACTTTTTACTTAAATCTAACAATGGAGGATAAATCTACAGGGGATTTTTCCTTTTACAGCAAAAAGTGTGTCATTATTTTTCCATTTCCAGTTTTAGAGGCCATAAATCTTGTGTGTATAACTCTTACTAGGCATTCCCATACATGCCTTCCCCTTACACATACTGTAGCTGTGCAACCCCGACAACATGCACAGGCTTCTATTCTTCACCAATCAGAAACTGTTTAACGCATGGGACTGCAGGCAAATTCAATGAGCAGTTAATATTTTGGAGAAGTGCAAGTTTACTTTTAACTAAGCCACAATTACCCAGAATCCCTTCTCTATAGAATCACCAGATGATGACCCTGTGCACAGCTAGAAGCTCATTCATCTTCCAGGGTGTCAGAGGAGGGAAAAGTATCAATATAAGTAGACATCCCAGCGCATACCAAGAATATCTAAACCATCTTATGTTATAAGTGTGGTCATACGTGATTACAAATATTTTCATTTAATGCATCTTTTAAAGCTTCTCCTGATCGTCAGTGATCAACGAACAAATACATCACAAGACAAAAACACTTTCAAAACTCTCTTCTCTATAGCTCTACAAACAAAATGTTTTCAGCGTTCTTACAAAAACTCTAAACTGCATGACTTCTATCTGTTTGACCATAAAGAGTCTTACTTTGGTGGTTTGAGGTCCCGGTGAATTAAGGCCTTTGGCTTCATAGCATGCAGATAGGCAACTCCCTGGGCACACTGCAGACACCAGCTCATGGCATGGGATGCTGTGTAGTGGGGCTGCGGGTCTGTGCTATGCAGGACTTCAATTAAGTGACAAGCAAAAATAGAAGCAAAGAATGAGATAAGAGACACTCATTGGTGTGTTTTTTTTCCTGTACATTTTAACAAATGTATTTATATTGTTGCTTAGACAGACAGACAGACAGATATCTAATATAATTATATCTAGTATAATATAATTATACTGTGATTCCGAAACTAATTCCTTTAAGAATAATTAGTTGCTTATGTTTTTGATCATGATACTCAGTCAATGTGAATCAACTATAATCTTTTGCAAACATAATATGACTTACGGTTATATAAAGAGCCACATTCTGCATACTCCATGACCAGACAGACCTGAGAACACAAATCATGTCACCTTAGCAGTGAAAGCATGACAGTGAGGCATGGGTCATCTGTAACCTAGCTACGGTTAGAAAATGGTTAGAAGTTCCAGTAAGTGCGTACGAGGCATCAGTCCTCACTTCTCTCTCTGACGTCTAACCTTGCTGTCAAGTGAGGTGATGCCTGACGGCATTGTAGAGGGACAAACATTTCAATGAAGAAATACATTTATGTTACAATACATAAATAAAAACATTTCGTGTTAGGGACGGCTCTGAAACAAATCTTATCTAAAACCCTGGTGATGAGCTCAGAAATTCATTCAGAAGGTGGTTTGTCCTGTACCACACACATCATAAGAGAAGGCAATACAATACACAAGCTATTAGCGTCACAGTGTTGAGTACTGTATACTTACTGGATTGTCACAGGAGCCATACAGCTTAACGATGTTGGGGTGATTCACCCGGGAGAGCTGGCGGAGCTGTTCACAAACAAAAAATACATATTACCATGAATACTTTAATCCGTATATTAAATCACTCTGTCTGTCTGTATTACATTGGAGCATATTATGTATATATGTCTGCATATACTGAAAGTGTATTATGGGTTTTCACAATTATACAATTGTCAATATTTAATTCATAATTTAATATTTGAAACTTATGTCTGTAATAACGATATTCTGATCTGTATCCAAAGACCAAGCACCAGTACTGTTAGAATACAAGAACAAAGAAGCGACACTTCCGGCTCAGTGTGTGTGGCTGTGTTTGTGGTGCGTTTATGTGTTGGTATAAAGCTCTAGACATACAAGTAAGTGTCAGCTGTTGAACAGCACAACATTCATAACCTAGGGGTGGGAAATATGGATAAAATCCTCTACCATGGAATATGAAATTTTACATCATAATTAGGACTGCTCGATTATGGCAAAAATCATAATCACGATTATTTTGGTCAATATTGACATCACGATTATTTAACAGGATTACTCACTGACTTAGGAAACGTCCCACATTTATTGAACTTTTAAAAAGAAACTTATCAAATGCTCAATTTGTTTTAATTATTACCCCAAAAAGCCCATGAAATAAGAAATAGAAGCCTAATCAGAATCACTTTATTGATCCCCGAGGGGAAACTCTTTTGCTACAGCAGCTCACTGTCACGTCAGTGCACACAGGAACAGAAGTACTAAGCAAAAAATATAATACACTATAATACCGGTAAGATAAATTAAGTACCAAGTGGGTATAAGTATAAAATTAAAATAAGTGTGAAGTACAAAGTGGGTTTACCGGTTTATGATAATAATAATAATAATATGGTATAAAGTAATAGTACTGTCAAGTTAAGTGTAGCTAATTAAGATTATAATGAGACGGAGGATATTGCACAGCAGTATTAATGCAGAATATTGCACAGTTATGTCAAGTATTGCAGAGAGTTAACGATCAATGTCCAGTTTAATGACTTAGGGTCAATACAGACTAACACTTAGAGGGAGGAGTTAAAGAGTTTGATGGCCACAGGCAGGAATGACTTCCTGTGGTGCTCTGTGGTGCATTTTGGGAGGATGAGTCTTCCGCTGAAGGTACTGCTTTGTTTGACCAGCACGTCATGGAGCGGGTGGAAGACACTGTCCAAGATGGCATGTAGTTTGGCCAGCATCCTCCTCTCTGACAGCACCGCCAGAGAGTCCAGCTCCACCCCCACAATGTCACCGGCCTTACGGATCAGTTTGTTGAGTCTGTTAGCGTCCGCTACCCTCAACCTGCTGCCCCAGCATGCAACAGCATACAGGATAGCACTGACCACCACAGACTCATAAAACATCTTCAGCATTGTCCGGCAGATGTTGAAGAACTTCAGCCTCCTCAGAAAATAGAGGCGGCTCTGGCCCTTCCTGTAAAGAGCATGAGTGTTCTTAGCCCAGTCCAATTTATTGTCCATGTGTACTTGTAATCCTCTACAATGTCCACACTGACCCACTGGATGGAAACCGGGGTCACTGGTGCCTTGGCCCTTCGTAGGTCTACAACCAGCTCCACAGACTTTGTCGCATTGAGCTGCAGATGGTTCTGCTCACACCATGAGACAAAGTTCCCCACCACAGCCCTGTACTCAGTCTCATCACCACCGCTGATACATCCCACCACAGCAGAGTCATCAGAGAACGTCCTTAACGTTAGCATACAGCAGGTCCAGTGTCCTCTCCTCTCTAGTAGGACCATTCACATACTGGGTGAAATTAGAAACACTGACATGGTTGAATTCACCCGAGATTAATATGAGTGCACTCGGGTGTTGAGTCTGGAGTTGTGCGGTGTGGTGTGAATGGCGTTGCATGCCGGTGCCGGGTTAGCAGAGGGGGGGATGTAAACAGCCACAACAATGGCATGGGAAAATTCACGTGGCAGATAATATGGCCGGAGTCCCACAGCTAACAGTTCAATGTCCGGGCTACAGATACTCTGCTTGATGGTAATGTGACCAGGGTTACACCATCTGTTGTTGACCAGAACAGCAAGCCCGCCGCATTTCTGCTTACTGCTACCGGTGTGATCTCTGTCGGCCCCAACAGTCTGAAAGCCGTCAATGGAAACGTTATGGTCCGGGATATCCTGGTGTAGCCATGTCTCTGAGAAGCACATCAAACTACACTCACGGAACTCCGTCTGACTCCGGGCTAACGCTGTTAGCTCGTCCATTTTATTTGCCAGCGATCTCATGTTGCCCATGACGAGAGAAGGCAGACGGCTTAAATCTCTTGTTCTTAAGTCTCTTTTGTCTGCACCCCTCTCTCTTCCCTCGCTGCTTCGATCCACCTCTTTATCCTCGGTGTGTCCTCCAGATCTCAGTGGGGACATTGGTTGTCCCGGGCGCCATGCCGCTCGGCTTCAGCGCGATCAGCTGTTCCCTGGTGTAAACAATGCGGCCAAACAGCTGATCTGCAGCGGTGCCCCGACTGAGTAGCAGGAGAAGAAGTTCCACGCCGAAAAAAAAGTACTAAAACACTCTCTACTCTCATTTTCATAAAGAGCGTAGTTTAAATTATACTTACACACAAGTTACTCAAGTTTGGAAGAAAAAGGAAAGCTAAAAGTTGGAATAAGTAAGACGATGAGACGGAGCTATGGCACGTTGTTGCATGTGCACTGACTCACACATTAATAACTTTAAACAGCATCTTAGAGCACAAGAGGATGACAGCAACGCAGTGTTTCCCTTAGGTTGACTGCTTTGGGGGGGCGGATGGGCCGCAGAGGGGCCTACGTGTGGAGCAGAGGAGACAGGTGAACTACTCGAGTTGACAACGACAACTTGTTACATTACAAAACGCTGTAATTCAATTGTGGTGATCTGTCGGAAGATGCAGTGACTTAACCCAACGGTGAATAAGAAAAGTATAAATAAGAAAAATATGGTGTGATTTGTTAAGCTATGAGTAGAGGGAGTCCGCTAGCCGCTAGGCTAATATGTGCAGCGTAAATTGCCATAGGCTTAACCTAATAATGGTGATTAGCAAGTTATAGTAGTCATAACCCCCGTCATCTAATGCCACAGCCTGGCTGAGAGCATAGACTGAGAGTGAGTTTGGGCTTTTAGTGAGGGGCGAGAGCGCAGCGCTGTAAAGGAAAGGGGTGCGCTGGATTTAACACAAGACAAAATGAGAGCATCATCGCGAAACGGAATGCGGCACAATAATCGTTTTATCTCAATTATCTTGTTTTCATAATCGCTGGATACCAAAATCGTAATTGAAAATAAAATCCGATTAATCACCCAGCCCTATCATATTATCAATATTAAAAGAAAGTCTTTGGGTTGAACAGCCACAGACGTATGATCAGGGACGAGGCATTAAACTTGTTTTCTTGCAGTATGTTTATTAAATGTTGTAAATACTAAATGAACTGTAAGGAGGAGCATTCTAAACATAAACAGATAAGTAAATACATGAATTAGTCCAAAAGTCTGGCACTTATGAATAGCTGCACGCACACACAACAGCAACAAGCAGCTTCTTAGAACTCCAACCAAACTGTCTCTTCAATTGCAGAAACCCCCAACCAGTCTCCGTCCCTCATTGAGCACCTGCTCGTTAACTATCCCAGAGCTACCCCAGTAAACTAACAGTCCCGGAAATGATCCAATCTAATTTGCTTTGACTGAGAGGCGGTCGTGAAGAGTGACAGGTAAGAGGCCCAGTGCATTTCCACATCAGGAATCAAGGAGCCTTTTCCACAAATATATATCGCAATATAGTAAAGTTCCTGGAAAATGTACTGAGAAATGATGAACTGATATCATGAAATAACCAGACAGGGATGTCAAGTTTTGGTTAATCCAGCAAATACTTAACAAATCAAGGTACTTCATATTGATGCAAAAATAATGTAAAAATCCATTATTGCCATCAATCAGTCCTGCTCATTGATTTCTAAAATTGCTCACAATGATATAGATATATAGATATTAAAAGGAAAGTTACCCCAGTTTAAAAGGCTTAGCAAAATCCCTGATATTTATAGAATCGCACGGTATACGTATATCATGTTGCCCACTCTATGGTGTATGAAAACAAACACTTCGCAAACATGGTTGTGATCAAAGAGATAATGAGAATGTGGGGGCTTCTTCCATTCTAAAAGCCACCGTTCATCACCTGACTCTCACATCGTCAGAGGTTCCCACAGCACACGAATGCACCACAACAAGTCAAACAAAAAGACAAAAGTTCTTGTACAGCTGCTTGTGGTTAGAGACATTTAACTTATTTTTTTAAATGGGAAAAGGGGTTTCGTAGAAAAACATGTTTTTATATTCCTCAAACTAAAGGTATTGAAAATATTGTTTTGTTATTGCTAATGACCAAGTCAAATTTCACAACAACACAAATATTGAATAATAAAAATAAAATAAACGATACCCAGCCTTAGTAAGAAAGTTTATGTTATTATTATTCAAAATGTATATGTTAAGGTGATGGTTAGGATTATTATTATTCCAGGTCCAAACAGTTCCTGTTAAATGGCTACACCTGAAACCCAGCTGGCTGTGGGAACATTCCCCAGTTGTCAGAGATAAGGAGACTTACGCTCCAACTAATTACAGTCCTTCTCCAGAAGTTAAGACCGCACAACTCTCTCCAATAAAAGTGCCAGGATCTTGTTGTAATAGCTGGCTTCTTCGAGGAATGCCACACGTCTGAAGTACGAACCTGGCTGCACGTTTCATGCTGCACAGAGCAGAACAACAAAAGGTGTTTACAGTACCTCAACAAGGAAAGCGTTCCTTTCATTCTCACTCTCAATGGTCTTGATTGCTACATCCTTTCCTTTCCATATGGCCTTGAAGACAACTCCAAATGTTCCTCTGCCAACAGCCTGAAGAAAGACAACACGACAATATAACACTCATGGGTGGAAGTAACGAATTACAGTTGCTTTCCTGTAATAAAGTCGTATTTTGGTGTAATTGTACTTTTTTGAGTATTTTTAAAAATCAGTCATTTTACTTTTACTTAAGTACTTTTTATCACAAGTAGCCTACTGTACTTTGCTACATTTCAAGTTGCATACATTACAGAGTAAAAACAAAAGCCACATGAAAAAGTCCTGATAAACTGTGTGAGAACAGGAGAAAGGAGCCAAATCAGCAGCTGCAGGAGAGAAGAAGCTGCTGGTGAGTCTGAGGGCAGAGGGGCCACGTCTAGCGGTGTGTGAACAGTACAAAAAAAATGCACAGCAATGCGATAAAAGCATGCTAAGTGGCCCAATCAAACACACCCACGATGTTGGTGCAATAACAGGAGCATGCTGGGTCTGGCTAAAACGCTAAATGCTAATATATTCATGGTGGATCCTCCAGCAGTGACTTCCACATTTGCTTAGGAACTTCTACCTTCAGTGAGGTGTGTGAGGTCTTTCTGCTGTGTTTGACAATAATCCCTGTCACAGCTGTGACTGCAGAGCGCTCATGAATTTGAGGAGCTTTAGAAGTGGACTGGTTATATTATGCATTGAGAATGAATGAGCAGAGAACTAGAGCCTAGAGCAGACTGAGGAGGACTTTGCAGTGCACCAGATTCACAGAATGACATTCAGACAGGTGAGTACAACAAACTCACCAATTGTGGGAACTCACTGTAAAGAGGACATCAACAACTACCTGTGCTGCCTAGAAATGTAGCATCGTGTGTGTTGCACTACGTGGTGTGCAAAAACTGTGCAGCTCTCTTTTAGCTGTAATGTGGGTGCTTGTGGGCAGCAGGTGCTGTGGAGTTTATGTTGTGTATCCGTCTCTGTCATGCTTGCCTTGGTGATGTTTTATTCTGCTGTTAAAGCAGCAAGTTATTTCATTTCTGTAGCTTAATAATGCTTGTTGCAACAGCTGCGGTGTCCATAGCTCTTTTTTATTTACTGTCGGTCATTTTCATGTAACAGAGTTTTGTCCTCTTTTCTGGTTCATTCTTGTAAGGTTATACTGAGGAAGGTGGTCTTATATTTAGAACTGATAAGCTTGTATACACAGGCTGCAAATGTCCATCCTGAGAAAAGTTGCGAATCACAGCCAGGGACGGTGTGACGGTGTTCCACTAGTGTATAAGTTGACATGTTAATGCACTTTATTTTGTAGCCTAAAGATGGTCTTTAATTTAATAGTTCTATCATATAACATTATCACCATCATCGTATACCCCCCCCCCCGAGTACATTTTCACTGACCTACTTTTTACTTTTATCTGAGTAGGTTTTTACACAGGTAATTTTACTTTTACTTGAGTAAAATATTCTAGCACTCTTTCCATCCCTGAGAATACTCCAGCTCAAAACACAATGGGGGTAACAGGGGTCGCCCTGGACCCCCCCAAGCAGATGAATCTGGCCATGGTAAACAGGACATACCTTAAATGCTCTCACTTTTACTGCCTTAAAAGCATAAACTGTATTTTTACAACCTCTACACTTTTCGAAGTAGCTACAATTGAGTTTTACCAGTGCACATTTTACGACTAGTCTGCCCTTTTAAAATCTGGGGCCTTACTCTGCTTGTTAAAATGCATTTAGGTTTTTCAATAGCAAATGCTGTCATGTTTCATGGTTTGTTCAGACCTCAGTGTATTACACTCTCACTGCGTTTCACATTGAAGGACAGTAAACGGTACAATTATACCAGCACTGTCTGTCTTTTACCTCAGCCTTGCTCGTGAACAGAAAGAATGCGTAGCTGCATTTAAACTCCTACTACCGGTGGACCCCACCCCCCCAATGCAGAGCTCACGTTAATTCCCTATCTTGAGCTGTTGTTGGTCAGTAAGTTTACCGCTTCAACTTGGATGTCTTCATACTGGATGTCTTCAAACAGACAGCCAGCTGGAGTCTCCACCATCGCGGCCGAGCGGCGACACTCCTCAACGCAAGCCGACGATGTTGCGAGTTAAAACCCAAAGCTTATCTTGTGGTTGTCGGGACAAAACGAAACGCTGCGAGGCTCGTTCGCTCCTGCCAAACAGCCGTTTTCATCTGTTGCTGTGAATTCAGGAAGTAGGCACCAGCAGCTCGCGCAGCGCTGTTGCCCAATGAGACATCTTCTGGGCTGGGCGCTCGTGAACACCCCACCGCACAGAGGGGGACGCAACGGAGCATTTCCGACACGTTAAACCGTTATTTAAGTGTTTTAAGACTACCGAGCAGATTTCATCTTCAGCCTGTGATCTACGGTATAAAATCTTAGTTTTGTAAATGAGGTAGATGGCTTTATCATACAAGCGCTCTGCCTAGGCGCGGTCTTGAATGTAGCTTTGTTTTGTTTATGCGTGCACGAGATCCTCCACAAGGGGCGACAAATAATATTTCCATCGCTAATGGCCACGGGAGTTTTTGGACGCGAGGGGTCGCGCTGCTTCCCGGCATTGGACGCTTGATAGGCGTGCCACTAGATGTCACGATAGATGATTGACAGGTGATCTCATTCCCTGAAACGCAACAGGAAACACTTCTTCTTTTTTTTTTAAATAAACTTTATTTACAACAATTCTGTACATTACAATTTCCAGTAGGAATCTTGATTTGTATTCTACAAATTCGAACTAGTAAGGCAATGTCGACAATAAATAATAAATACACTGATACATTAAAATATAAAAAATAAAATATAAAGAACAAGTACATACATTATATGTATAATAAAAGTACAAGGCAAGGCATCTTCAGAGGCACATCAGCTCCATATTTTAAACCCATACATATATCACATATATCACATTTGCAGCAGAGCCAATTAAATGGACAACAACCTTTCATCATGGTCAAAACACCAGAAACTGTGCCATTTTCTGACACATTTTTTGTATTGACTGGTGTGTATAGGATAAATTTAGTACAGAAGAAAAATTACTTTTAATTTGTTTCTAAAACAACTTGAGGGTTTCTGATTTTTCTATTTTCATAAATGGATGTGATATTTACCCATAATTATGATGATGTTGACCATATCTGATATTTCTTTAAAGAGGTTATCTTTGTAAATTAGAATTTGGTGTATGTCAAATGATGTGATGTTCTCCATTTTAATACCTAGCCAATTCTTTAAGTTTTGCCAAAATTGTGCTGTGAATGAACATGAATAGAAGAGATGTTCTATGGTTTCAGGTTCTACAAGACAGAAACAACAGGGGTCAACCCCAAATCCAAATCTTTTCCTTAACTTTTCTGCTGCTGGATAATATTTATTCTGAATTTTAAATTGTTCTTGTGATTGTGATCTTCGTGATTGTTAAATTATTGTCATCTATTCTAATGTTTGTGTGTCTTGTATAATCATGAAAAAAATACATTTGAGTGCTTTCCCTATGTATTTGTTGTTACACTTCTTATCGGTGATTGGCATTTGGCAAATTCGTAAATCTGGCAGGATTATCTGTACATTTGAGTTGGAGAGCGTGATTTGTATTAAGTGTAACAGAGGAGTGGTATTGATTTGCACATTTTGTTAAACTCCCTGTAGGAACATTGCAAATCAAATTTTTCCTTAAAGGTATTAAATTGTAGGAAGAAACCATGATCATCCAATAGGTCTGTAACAAAGTTTTTCTTGTCATACCAATTTTGATTCAATTAAATTCAATTTTATTTATATAGCGCCAATTCACACAATGCAAATACCACCTAGAATTTTTTTTAAATAGTAGTAATGTAATTGTAGTGGTAATATTAATAAATTAATAATAATAATAATAGGAATGACAGCTATAGGAAAAATAATGACAGTATTAGTAACAGAGCCAATAACAACAACTGTAGCAGCAGTTGTCGAGCAGGAACACAGGGGCAGCAGGTGGCCCACAACCACAGATCCAGTCTCTGCAGCTCAGGAGGTAGAAATACCAGAAGGCGAGAGGAGAGAAACGAAAAAGCACAAAACTACAGGAGAGAGAAGATGTTGAGTTAGAAACATGCAGTAATGGGATAAAAATGCATACAGGAGGAGAGGAGAGAAGAAAGAGGTGCATCATGGGAAGTCTCCCGGCAACCTAGGCCTATAGCAGCATAACTAAGGGATGGTTCAGGACTCACCCAAGCCAACCCTAACTATAAGCTTTATCAAAGAGGAAAGTCTTAAGCCTACTCTTAAATGTGGAGATGGTGTCTGCCTCCTGAACCCAAACTGGGACCTGATTCCACAGGAGAGGAGCTTGTTCTGTTGTTCCAGAAGGTGGAGTCATGTGGCGTTAAATTATTACAATAATTAATTATAATTATTTTGTACATTCATAATCACATTTTAACAAAAAAATCCAACCCTACAATTTTCTTAAATATATTTCTGGGGATATGAAATCATAGTTACTGAGTCTGTGTCATAAAGGCTTTTCTCCAGTTTATTTTGAACCCTCCTACCATTGATTCAAAGTTCAGTGTTTCTTGACCTCCCTTATTATATTCTTTGACCAGTTGTGATTTCTTGATATAATGTGTTTTATTCCTCCATATGAAATTGTATATTACCGAGTTTACCTTTTTGATAATTTGCCAAGCAAGATATAAAGAGTGGATACACCAATTTTGATATACCCTCAGCTTTAGTCAATAAGTTAAATGGTAAATGGACTATACTTATATAGCGCCTTTCTAGTCTTTTCCAACTACTCAAAGCACTTCAACTACATATCACATTCACACACTGATGGCAGGTGCCATTAGTTCAAAGAAAGTAAATCATTCACACACTGAAAGCACAGCCCTTGGGAGCAGTTTGGGGTTCAGTGTATTGCCCAAAGACACTTTGACATGGGGGCTGGGGGAAGCCGGGATCAAACCACCGACTTTCCGAGTGGTGGACAACCCGCTCTACCACTAAGCCACAGTCCAGTTCCAACCAAAAATGGAGCAGTCCCTCAAAAGCCAATGATTTAGGGATTTTTTTCATATTCTCTATTTTTTTCATGAATATTGTTACATCGTTTATTAAGTTTAGGCCTAAATATTTTACTTCGGATTTAATTGGGATAGACATTATATGGACATCTGTACAAGGATACAGTGGTAGTAATTTGCATTTGTTCAGATGTAAACATAAACCAAATGCTAAACTAAAGTTTTTACTGTGAAAAAATATAGCTCTACCATCGCCACAGTGATGTAGTTAGTTTACAGAAACTTCACATTGGACAGACTACCAAAATAGCAAAAAATAAAGTGTCTTAACGACATAAAAAATGACAGATGTCAGAAATACATTACCTGGAGATTCATTATGGTATGACAAGTTAGTCCACTTGGTTTGTTTCACTGAAAGGACACTCATCAAGCCCTATTTCTTAATTTTTTTCTATATAACGACGCAGATCATTAATCAGCGACGACATAACATAATTGTTTGCCTGACTGGCCATAGGATTTGGGCTCCTAATAGCTAAAAAGCAATACAGTATTCTTATTTTATGCTATTAAATTGGCAAAGACCTCGGAATTTGCATTTACCGCCAGTCAAATTAGAAGGGCTGCTTTCACCCTAAAGGGGGTGGGGAATTGACGCAAGTACCCAGATGCACTGCTCTCATCTATGTAGAAAGCCTTGCAATGCATTCTGGTAGCGTTGCGTTTCGAGAGATGGGTCGTCACGTTGGTTGCTCTGCATTTACATAAAGTTGAATCTAGGCTACTTTATACAAATCAGGGGCGTCCAGCATGACTCGCAGCCTCTGGAAAACTCCCAAAAAACGTTTAAACTAACCATTGTCGATCTAATATGAAGACAGATTCAGCAACTGCATGGCTTATTTCTCTTTTTTTTCAAACGAGCCGCCATGTTGATAATTAACTGCTCGGATGCAAGCTTGTTGATTGGTGGAAATGGTCAAAGGGAAGTTGTTTTAACCTTTAACAGAGAGAAAACTCCACCAAGTACCAAACTACAAGAACAAATAAACTGCAAAGGGACGTCTGCAGAATTCATATTGTTGGTCTGTGATCTTTTGTGTTTCCATAATACAGAGCTCAACACTTTCAATCACAGTGAGGAATTAAGGGGTCCGAAGAAAATTAAGAGATCACAACACTAGACATACTCAGGGTTCCTACATACTTTCTCTCAGGGCATTCGGTTCTTCATTCGATTCTGTCAAGTGAAGTCATATACAGTGTGTGGCTGAGGATAACTTCCCAGAAACTGACAGTCAGCAACAACTTTAACAGTGCAATTTAGGTCGCACCAGGATCAGTATTTTTTCATCAATACTTTTGTCAAATCCTACAATTTATTAAGACTTTGTAGTAACTTTCTTGACACTTATAGGAACATTACAAAAATCCTTGAAACACCTCCAATAAGCCTTAGTGGTTAACTCCACCACCAATATCCGCTTTAACTAAAGTCAGTAGCATCAACAACTCTTTCTTTGACATTCCCAAGCTGTGTCGTACGAGACACTTAAGTAGATCAGACAACATTGAGCCAGGTGAGAAATTAAACACAAACTAGATTGTTGTACCTTCCTCAAAAGAATTTACCCACAAATTCTGTCTGGTGAAGCTCCCATGCAATGAGAAGTTAAATACACAAGTCATTTGAGTGAGAGCACAGTGAGCGCTGGTTTCTTTTTTGTCAGATCTACATCAGAGCCTGGTGCTGAAAGCTGTAGCGTGTTAAAGACGGGACACTGTCCTGTTTATCAGTAGCATATGCTATACCTCAGATGTGAGACTTCAATACTGTCCCTCCTACTATCAGGAAAAACACAGAGGCCATAAGCCTGACCCAGTCTTGACTGAACATTTTGAAAATGATTACCGGCTTTCTCCTGCAATCTTCTTCCACAAAATAAACTGATGTGGAGGAGCAGGAATTGCAATCTTTTTAAATGCTTAACAACAGATATGCCAAATTTATCAGTGGGTTAGCCCACAGACTGGTTCTGTGAGGTATACATGTTTTTAAAATTGCCAGAATTTGAAATACTTACACTTATGTGCGCATGCGCCAACGTGCATGCTGCCTGTTGCCGTTGCTCCGTCTCGTCGTCTTACTTTTTCCAACTTTTAGCTTTCCTTTTTCTTAAAGAGTTTCCCCACGGGGATCAAAAAGTATTTCTGATTCTGAAATGAGGTTTTGTGTAGTGTTCTTGCTTGTAAAGTGAAAACGTAATATAAGTAAATTAAGTGTCCAATATAATACTTACAATCTGTGTTGTTTTACTTGATCTTAAGCAAAAGGCCATAACTGACTGCAAGCATCAAAGTGAGACACCACAGCATACAGGTGTCATGTCATGTATTGTTGGTTGTATGATGTCAAATTTGGATTTTTTTAATAATGGAATTTAGATTAAGTAAGTTATGTTGTCTTGTACTATTAGACTAATACATAGCTCCTAAATTATCATAACACCATTATGCCAATGTGAACAGCTTACTTGAATTACCAGGTAAGCCATGGGGACAAAAACAACCTAACTGGTCATCACGATGTCCAACTTTTATCACAAAACGTAATGAAGGAGGAAAGAAAATGCAAACAGAGTGGTGGGTCACAAAGCAAAACAAAAATAAAAGCCATCTGAAGTGCACCTAGTATAAGTGCTGTCGTCACGTCTCAGATATGCCTTTAATGAGGCCATGGGGTTTCTCCTGGTTTCCTCCAGGGCTGACGTACTGGCTCTATGGCCTGGGGACTGTGGAGCGGCCAGACGGGAGTCCTGCAGTTTTTTGTTTTTTAAATAAAAGGCCTTGATCCTCCTCTCCGGGTTAGAATCACATAGTCTTCAGTGTGACGAAGGTTATAATGCACAGTTCTAAGGAATAGCAGCGACAGACAGGTGACCAGGAGGTTATTGGCTGTTATATGGGTGGTGAAGCGGTGTCTGCTGTGCGGCCCAGCGTTATAACACAGAGCGCAGTGGCACTGTCTGTCTGGATCTTGAGTCGACACACAGAGCTGAAGGTGGGAGAGAGGCCTCATCTACGCGTCCAGAGAATCAGCTTCTTGTGATGGGTCAGCATTGATCTCCTCTGTCTCCTCTGTGTCCCCCTCTCCTCTCCTGTGTCGTCCCTCATCTCTTCGTCTACATCTTCGTCATCTTCTAGCCTGCTGGCAATGAGCTTGATGTTCATGTCCTCGTTGTAATGCATCTTCCTCATCATCTGAAAATGCTTCTTTTTGGCTTGTTCTTCAGGAGTCAGCTCCTCTTCCTCTCGTCTTTTTCTTCTTCTTCCTTGTTCATGAAGTGAGACTCTGAGCCCTCTGCTGCCACCTGCTGTGATGGCAGGTCATCAGCTGCGAGTCTGCTGCGGCCATCCAAGTCCACTCAGCGCGCCCTCATCATCGTCGTCCCCCCAGCAGAAACCTAGGCAGGATCCTGCGTACACTGGCGCTTCGGCATGTCTACTCTCACTGTCTCATACACACAGTGTAGGTGCAGCTGAATCTGTGCAGTTTTGGCTCATGAGAGCAATCAGATCCAAACCCGCAGCTGCATTTTAAACAGCTGAAAGTTCAGGTTTAGTTAAACCATTCTAAACATACTGTGCGTTCCAAAACCCATACTACCATACTATTTAGTATGCCAGAAAAATATTTAGTATGTTCCAATACATAATATGTCAAATGCAGTATGCGCAAAAATACCAGGATGTCTATACTGCATCTGGTCACATTTTGCAGTATGCAAGCGGAAGATACGTCACATCGAGTGAGTCGCAGAGAAAGCGCAGATAACAGCTGATTGACAGACGACAAAAGCCGCAATGACAGATGACAGCACGATTACAATAAAGGGATCCAATGTTGTGCAAAAGCCTCATTTGAAATCCCGTAAAATCCTATTCTGCCTGATCGCTATTTTATACTGGTACAACTGTTTTCTATTTCATAACTATTCTCAATCCTGCCGACACTGTTAGGGTGGTTCTAGAGCAGCTGCACTTCATTTCATACATGGTTTATTTACAGTTTGAGATACAAAGACACTACATATTAGGAATGCAATGATATGAATTCTGATTTATTAGATTTTTTATTTAATAGGGACGATGCAAGTTAACATAGTTCCTATTCAGAGCATGAAACTGAGTTTATAGCTATTTAATATATATTTAATATATAGCTAGTTCATTTTCAGCTCTTGTCCCTAGCTGGGCTTTTACATGCACAGTGTAATTAAACTAGGCCTATACAGCTTTCAGTATGATGAAACCACAATACACTACAGATATGGATATACAATAAAATGCACATACAACAATATAGCTTGGTATTGAAAGTTTATATTATATAATTTGGTCTTATGAAGATGGTGGTGGATAGAATTGTCTTACACGTTGGTCCAAAATCTTCTACAGGTGTGAAACTGGGTTGAGGTCTGGTGACAGTAAAGGCCGTAGAATTTTATTCACATTTTCATCCTCACCAAATCATTCAGTGAGCCCTGGTGCATGGAAGCATCTGCATTTGATGTTTCTCCACTCTTTTATTCAGTTTTTTTCCTTTAATTTGTCCCCTGTCTGTATATATACAAACATACATATATAAATATATAATATATATATATATATACAGTTTATAGCCTACATACATACTCACATACTGTATATACATACAGTGCATATGTATACATATATACACATATATGTTGTGTGGAAGTTGACTTGGAAGTGACAGAACATAAACAAACAGTATCTCTTAATACAGTGTAACAATAACAGTTTAACAGTATTATTTTTCTTTCTTTTAGTTCCTGTTCTATTACTTCAATTCAACTCTTCAGTTCTTTAAATCTAGGACAATTACAAAAACCACACATCAGTAGCTATATCGTTATTTCCACTTTTACTGATATTGAAAATTTCAGTGACATTTAGTGTGCTTGATATTGGTGGCTCCTCAGAAAGAAGCGTATTGATCCTCTGAGGTCTTGGAATAGAAATGTCATGTTATTATGTAAAAGGTCCCAGATGATGGAACATGCAAGTTAAGTGTCAGTTTCAACCAAAGAAGCCATTCAACTTTGAAGGCCGCATTCAGCACACAGACAGAGTTTGATACAGAGTCTTAAAGACTGATGAGTAGAACACCATCAATACATCTGACACTGCTGCACAATGCCTTAAAGAGTTTTTAAAATTCACACAGGTGACTTTTGGTCAAAATCAATCCCAGAACACATTGTTAAAATGAGCATGAACACAAAAATTATACCACTTTCTAAATTGAATTGAGTGCCCTATCACAGTCATTCCTCAGCTTTTTCACCAAACCCACTCAAACCCATCAGTGTATACACGGACAAGCTACAGCAGCAGCTGATGAACAAGCCTTGTTAGGCTGTAATTCTCATAAATAATACACCTGTGATTTCATCATTTCACCCATATTACACTGTATATACCCCTATCAACTGATAATACTGATCCTTGGTCAGAGAAGTACACTTATAATTATTGATTTATAAGGAATGCTATCCTGTGTTTTGTTCAAAATGATTGTAAATATTAAAAATCAACTTTATAAATGCAACTATTGTAGAATATACAGTAATTGTGCAGATATTTTCAAACTGTTGTTGAATGAATTAAAAAATGGATTAAATGTCAAAGTGTAGAATGGACAGAGTAGTGTGTGCCAGCCAGCAACAAAGTGAACATTTGAAACTGTCAGAACTTATATTGACAGTTGAAATCAATGTTTTAGAGGATGAACAGATTACAGTTCTTTCAATTCTAATGGAACTCAGGAATGATTAAACCAGAGGTGTACAAACTTGGGCAAATATACAAAGGATATTATAACACTACAATTTGTAAAACAATCTATCTGAGAACATACATTACTTCAGGTCAATCCATTTAGATACATTAAGTTACAAAAATGACATTGTTAGAGAATGTATCTTTAGTTTCAGACAGCTCCAGTGTCTGCTATTGTCTGTGCCAGTGACATAACACATCTGAAGAAACTTTGAGACATTCTACACATACAAACAATCAAACAAACAAAAACACATTTAATTCACGTCAAGTTATAAATCAGTATCCCTCTTGGTCAATTATATATTATGTTATATTTTGCAAAATGTCCTTACCAAAATGTAAATTTTGAGCACAAGAAAAAGCGAAACATACTGTAAGTCAACCATTCATTCTCTGGACCTGGACTCCAAAACATGGTACTTTATTGCAGCCACCCTTATAACACACACACACACACTCACTCACACACACACACACACACACACACACACACACACACACACACACACACACACACACACACACACAGCTTAAAAGTAAGTAAGCAGGGGGTTTTTTTACATAAAAACTAGAGCTATAGAAATAAAGTTTGATTTATTGATAAAAACTAGAGTAGTGCAAGTTGAATTCATACAGGAAAACTTTGTGGTTTCTTTGTCTCTTCAACTGCATTTTGTTTGTGAAATACACTTATTTGCTTTCTGTGTGAGAGTGAGATTAGAATATTAATATCAATCTCATGTCTGTGTGGTGACTATGGACGTGGAGTCAGGATGTGGTTCGATTCTTACAGATATGTAAGAATGACAATTTGTGATCTCAGGAATGGTTTTGTGGTGGAACTATTTCTTAGCAACTTAACAGTCTCCAAGAAATAATCGAGTGCTGTAACTGTGTGCAGCTTCCGAGAGTCTTGTCATCGCAGTGACATTGCCAGGCAACCAACCAGAGACTCCAGGTAGCCACTGGGCCCGACCAAGAGATAGTCTTGCACATATTTCCCCATAAACCACAATTTGTCATTTTTACACTTCAGTTTTTGTACAGATTGAACAAACGAGATATAACGTGTTAATTAGTGAGTTTTAGAGGTGCTGGAAGGGGGATTTTGTTACCTTTGGACAGACCCAGACTAGCTGTTTCCAGCTAAGCTAACTGACTGCTGGCAGTAGCTTCCTATACATACAGGCCATACAAGCATGGAAGTATCCATCTTCTCATCTAACTCTTGGCAGGAAAGCAAATAAGTGTATTTCACAAAATGATGATTTATTGTCCCCAAGGGGAGAATTCTATTATGCGTGTGCCTTCACAACACAGATATGTACATTGTACATTTAAAATCCAGTTCCATCACTATTCACGTACATTTAGCGAGCTATGGAATTCAGAATAGCAAACAAAACTTCTACTGAAACGTGTCTTTTTCTATCTAAATGTCCTGTATCTGCAGCCAGATGGGAGTAGAGTGAAAAATGGGTTGAGGAGGTGTCCAGGGCCATGTTCTATAGTGAGTGCCATGCTCTGTTATTGAGACCTGAGAGGTTGGGGATTGGGAGAGCAATGATTTTGGAAGCAGTGTGTGTAATACGGGACATCTTGTTCTTGTTGAAGAATGTCGAACTATTCCTTTAGTGGTTTTTTTTTAGTTGTTTTTTACATTGGACGGGACAGTCTAGATGCTTCCCCCTGCGTCCAGTCTTTACGCTAAGTTAAAATAAGTATGACTCCCAGAATGTTGAGCTATTCCCTTGGTGAGGTGCTGCTGTCCATGAAGTGTCCTGCTACTGGTTTAGTTTTGTCACTTGTCTCTCTCGACTGCTGTCGAACAAGTTATGTCTCCGCTGTTTTCTAGGGTTCATTTTGGACAGATCCTTATCAAACAACTCTCCAGAGCGCAGAGCAGACACCAAGTCATCAAACTCACCACCCTCCTCTTCTTCATTTGCTTTGGCTTTCCTCACCTTCTGCTCTCTGTCTCTCTTCAGCTAGAGAATAAAAGAGCGAGATCATGACAGGAGAGGCTGGATAGGCAAAATGTGTGCAGTTTTCAAAATGTTCTAATGAATGCAAATTCAAAGCGTAGAATGCTTTTCATTTATCTAACCAATGTGTAACAGACAACTGGTAAATAACAATTCAAATACATGATGTATCCTTTCAAATGAATGATTTTCACACATCTGCCTACAGCATACTTGCCAACCCTGCTGATTTTCCCAGGAGACTCCCATTTTTCATTGCCCTCTCCCTATTTCCTCCTGGGGTCACAATTCTCCCGTATTTCTCCCGATTTGTGACAAAATTTCAACCCTTTTTTCGTTTTGTTATCACAAACTTGTTTCTGGCACTTTACAGTCCTTCTCAGTGAGTGAAAGACGGAGAGAGTAATAGAATGATTGACTGAATGAATATTAGTTTATGCCAGAGATTCATGCAATGTAACGCCAGACGTATTCCCCCCCATTTTGAAATCCTTCCTATTTTTGAGGTCTCAAGGTTGGCAGGTATGGCCTACAGTACATCTCTCTTTTATCTGAGCTGATAATGTCTTCTAACCTGTGCCTCCATGAGTGCCCGTCTCTCCTCTTCCTCCTTGCGTCTGGCCATGTTCTGGTTGTCCTGTTTGGCCTCTGAGAAAGCTGTAAGGAAAGTGTCGAAGATCCCAAAGAACCCATCAGGCTGCAGGGTGGACAGGTCTTCTCCAAAGTGTCTCAGTGCGTTTCCAAACTTCAACAAGAGACAGGATGGGAGAAGGTGGTCATTTGGTCATTTGCTTCGCTCTCTTTGGTCGAGGCTACAAATTAACTTTGTTGGGACCATTGGAACTCCACAATTTGAATTCATTTATTTGTGGGACTGAACTTTAACTGAACTTTTTATTATGAGACCACATGCTCTTTTGTTCTGTAAACAAAGGAGAGCCATTGAACTCAGTCTCCCACAATCCTCCCCATGAACCCAGCTTCCAGCTACCATTGGTCAGTCTGACCTGTGACCTGTGATGTCACCAGGTAATAAAAGGGTCAGCGGCCATTGTTCTCTCTCTCTCTCTCTCTTCTCCAGGAACTCCTCTAAAGCAGCAGACAGCTGCTGCTGTCTCCCTCTCAGTGTGATCTGCTTGGAGCAGACACACAGCAGAACCAAACTCTCTCTTACAGCAGCGATGCGAGGGCCTGTGTAAGATTTCTGCAACAATAGTTAGCGCCAACGGCTACTACACAAAGTCTGCCAGCTAACTTTAAGAGGTAACTTTGAGGAGAACAACGGATGGAGCAACTGATTCCTCCATTTGCACAAACGGACTGCACAGCACGGACTTTCTTCAGTCGGAACCAACATTCTTCTCTACCTGGCTAATCCAACGGAACCGCCAGATAACGCAGCATGCAAAGCAACTTCTTCCTTTAAGGACTGGTAATGTAACCACTGAACCTTTAACTGGGCATTACATAGCTTTACATAGCTTAACAGTGTACTTGGCTATGTACAGGACTGTGTTAATTACTGAATGTATATGTATTGATTTGGTTCATTGAGTTTTATTGTTGTGATGTGTTTTCACTGTTAGGTTATTTTGGTAGCCACATGCTAAGTTGATGTTAGTGATGTTCACATAGATACAGGGTCTTGCATGCAACTAGCTATCCTCTTTCTAACCTGGCACCGTTTATCCTACACAGTTCACACATATACTTCATTTTGGTCCTTTAACAGAGCCACACTCTTTAACATACATGGCCTTGCTGCCATTTTGAATTTCCTTTTGTTGTCTAACCATGCGGCCGCTGCTCAGCCCAGCTGCCATTTTGAATTAGATTTCTTTTGTTTGATGCCATTTTGGATCCAGGCAGCCATTTTGGACCTTGGTTTCTTTAATGTTGAACAAGAGTGAATAATTTGACAACCTCTTCTATGTTGAACTCCAAATCCTTCAACCTACTAGCTATTAATGGTAATTTTGGTTATAGTTATTAATTTAACTATTAATCTGAGTTCCAAATAGATAGTTTAGTGTATTTTATGAGACTGAATCAATTAATTAGCTATCCTTTCCCTTGTTTAAGGGTGGTGCCCCCTAGGACTTTATTCATTAAAGTTATTATGTATGATTATCTTTGATAATTCTGATAGAAATTATTTATTGATTGCACCTACACGGGGCTTTTAAATCACAATGTTACAATGGTAGAGGGCCCAGTGGTCGATGGCTGACTGAGCCCAACTATATACACCACAGTGCCCTCATGACAGGAAAATTTGGTCTGGTCTACATACTGGAGGGAAATTGATTCTGTAATGTAATGTGAAGACAAACATGAATATTAATCGGCAACCCATTGGCACATCTTAACATCAACAATTTGAGAAATAGACTAGCTAGCCTAATGATGGAGGTGGAGAGCAATGTCTAACACATCGCTCCAAAATCGCCCATAGATGGTCAATTGGGTTTCTGGTTACTCAGTGTATTTACACCTTGAGATTGCTTAGTGTTATGATGATGTTACAAGTTTTTGAAGGCAGAAGCAGAAAATGGGCCAAAAGTAATGTGAACAGTTATCTATTGCCCACTCACCACTTCTTTGGCCTCACTGAGTGACTCTTCTACATCAGAGAAGCTGAAGGAGGCCACAGTGATGAACTGACTGATCACAGTGACAAACTTATCTGCAGGACCCTGAGAGGACTGAGCCTGCTGGTACTGCAGCTCCTGGAGATGGACAAACACACATCAGACCGAGAGACACGCAGTTAGACCGATCTACATATACAGACACATTGATTTCAAATATATGAGTATTTTCTACTTTTCTTTACAATGGATTTACAGGTTGTAGGGCGATTAATCATACTTAGACAATATTGAACCGATTTTCAAGCACTCTAATGAGCTTACTCACCACCTCAACACTCTTTAGGCCAGATCTCAGATTGCCAATGTCTTTCTCCAACTCTGTCATACTGGAGAGACAGTGAAAGAGGCAGAGAAGCACATGGGAGGGTAGAGGTAATGAGTAACATGACAGTCAGTCATTGCCAGCTGCATTAAACATAATAAACTTTTCACTCTGCTTGGTAAGGTTGCCAGGTTTGGTACCATCCCAGTGTTGCTGTACAGTACTATAAATATGACTATACCAGGCTCACAATATATTTAAAACAACATTATTGTATTACTTCAACAGCCACTGCCAAAAAGTGTGTGTCTGTTCGTTCTTACTTGACTTTAGCAGCTTCTGGCACATTTTGTAGCTCTTCACTGAAAGCTGCCACGTTAGGGAATTTCTTTTCCAGTACGGTGATCATGTAGTGGAGCAGAGTGATGTTTCTACACACACACACACACACACACACACACACACACACACACACACACACACACACACACCACATACATTTAATAATTTATCATTTATCATTTCTCAGTTGTTTTTAGACTGGTCATACAGTAGTTGGAAAGCACAGGTGTTACTAATAACATTAATAATGGCTCTGTTCTATTCAAGTGTCCCAGTAAGCCATGACAGTGAACAATACCAGGACCCTGCAACTGAATTCAGCCATTATTCACTGTATTATTTAAAGCTGTGCTTTTCCTACAGTCACATGGCAAAATCTCTTGTGTGAAAAGTCCTATGATGTAGAAAGCCTTGTTGTGAACTGTACTTGTCAGTGCTTGACTTGGTGTCAGCTATCTTGTTGAGACTGGACACTTTAAATCCATAGGCATTTCCTCGTTGTCCTTTGTTCATATAGTTCCCAAAGGCCAGAACCACCTCTAGGAGCTGACGCAGTGTCCCGCTCTGTACCACCTCCCTGGATGCGAGACTCAGAGCTGAAACAACAGAGACAAGGAGGGAATGTCATATATGTTCACAGACAGCATGCAAATCAAAATTGAAATATATAATATCTTATAATATCTTCATCAAGGGGATACAAAACAAAGCTTAAAGAAACTTTAAGAGAGAAATGCATTCATCCATATTAATGACATGTACCTTAGGTTCAAATGTAGCACCCCTCTCAAAATATTTACTTTCATCCATTTATTCAATGTGAACTAATGACCCTTCGCGATAGAAAAGAGTACCTTTGATTTTAGGTTTGACCTCTGCCACTCTCTCAGCAAACTTCTTCTTGAAGTAGAGGGACTGGAGTCTCTGTTGATAGTGGTTGATGCTGGGTGAGGACAGAAAATTGTCAGAGGACTCAGATCCAACTTGTCTCTACAAGTCACTGGCAAAATCAGTTCAAAGTAATTATACATCAAACTTCTTTGCAGATCACACACAAACCTTTTGTTTAGGTTAACCCTTAAACACATACCTCTGGTCTTTAGCAACCTGTGACTATATTACAGCCTGTCTAATCCACTCATTTGATTCAATTAAGCACTCAGCTCCCTGGTATTCCTCAAACTATTTGTTTTTAACAATGTTCTGGTGTAAAATGTAAAAAATAATAAAATAACGTTTTTCTTTCAAAAGTTTAGTGTCACTAGAGACCCGAGGTATGTAAGAGTGTTTTTTTTTATTCATGGAATGTTGGATGCAAGTGATGGCGGGAAATTTTCCTGTTTGGCCTCATGATGGCACTGCTTCACTGTTACTGTGAATAAATACAGCCACGATGATGAAAAAGTTTGTTTACATGAACTTACTGTCACAGTAACATGATGTGCAGCACCTGGGTGTCAGGTATAGTGCAGAGCAGCACTTTCTTTCATATTGGTTTAGCTCTGGAAATGAAGATGTACCTGAGGCTGCTGATGATGAGGAATTTGTTTTTGTGCCATATGTGAATCAGGTCATTTAAAAGCAGAACTGGAGGATGAGAATGACGAAGCTAGCTCAGACGACATGAGTTCTGAATAGGACAAGATACTGTTCAAGTAGCGTCCACACAGGTGGAGCGGTGCGCGCAGTGTGCACAACCATGTTGCGATGTCAGTAAGTGACTGTGATTTGTGATTACAGTGCTGCAAGGGAGAAATCCTCACTCAGAGTGAGTGAGGATTCGGGCTGGAAGACATCATACTAAATGGTGCGCGATATTCATGTTTTTTGTATTAATTTGAATGGCCAGGATAACTTATATCTAATAGTTATTAACAACAATTTACAACAATTTTAGAACGTTTTACACTACAGCCGACAGCAAACTTGAACACCAACATAGCAGCCACAGCAACTACACAGTCAACAACAGGAACTAATGCGTGAGAACTGCAAGGAGATGAAGAGGGAGAAACAGTGCCCGGACACGAGAGATGTGACCCACGACCGGTTCATCATAGTTTGTAATAATGCAGCACAGCGAGGATACCGATGTTTCATAGAGGAGATGAGCGTAAGTAACGTGGATCTGTCTGTCTGACGGGCTGACAGTGTCAGCTCTGTCCACAGAGAGAGGTGGAGACAGAGCAACATTTCCTGCTACAATGTAGCACATATGAAAACATTAGAACAAAGCTCTTTACAAAAATTTAATGTAAATTCCAAGATTTTGATACACTCTCTGACCAGACTAAAGCATACATAGCAGCATAATAGCATAATCCGACATCGGAAAGGTGTGGTGGGTGGGGGTTTCCGAAACTATTCGACAAGCACTTCTGATGAAGCATGGCAGTTTAATAATCCTGCTTGTGGGTATGGTCACCACACCCGACCATACCCAGCTGTGATGTTGGGTGTTTCACCCCGCAAAGGTTAGTGCAAGAATTCATGCTTTTCCTCCATACAGGATCTACCGAGGAGTTAAAAGTGGACAGCCTCTCTCGTGTGGTCTTGCTTTGATAAACTGCCACGTTGAAAGACATCTCCAGGCTGTGTGTTCAGAAGTGTTGCTGTGTGTGTGGGTTTTTTTTGTTTTGTGTGTACCTGCTCATGTCATACAGGAAGCGGTCTGCTTTGGCCATACGTTCCAACTCATGCTTGTGTTCTTCTAACAGCTCAATGTCACTTTTCTCAGGAACAAACTTCAGAAGCTTCACACACAGACACATAACCACAAAATATCATGAGTGCATTTGATTTGAAAAGGTCTTTATGTGACTATTTATAAGACATGAATGAGCCCAAAATAATAAGACTGTCAGTTAGAAACATGCATCATAGTTGCTGAACTGATCCAATATTATCTCTAAATCCAAAAGTGAATTAAGCTGCTAAAATCTTCTATCACTGGTAAATGTAATTTTATATTACAATATCAATAAACATTGTGATGTAGTACATCAGTACAAAAGCCTGTCTATGGGGAAAACATGGAGCATGTCCATTGTGTCTTCAGATTGTGTTGTGTGTTTCTTTGTATGTCTATGTCTTGGCACCTGCTCCAGCATGTCTTTAGGTAAGTCTTCCTGTTCATCCATGGTCAGGATGGCATGGCGGATCTCCTCATTGGTCAGCTTCAGCCTGTAACACAGAAATTTAGATGGCATTTTTTTCACATCATACACCCCCTAAAAAAAACATTTGCCAGTGGTAGGCAAATAACGGCCTGTGGGCCAAATCTGGCCCTCCAACGAAAATGTTTGGCCCCCTAAAAAAAGCTTTCCATTTTGCAGTTTGCATCAAAACTTTTACATGATTCTTCATGAATCTACTGTAGATAACAATGTAAATACAAGGCTCATATAAATCTCAATAAATATGACCGTGTCACATCAAATTCTGCTCCCACATGAAGAGAGGCACGCTGTTTGAACACTGCATGAAGCTGAAATGCAGTCTAAGAAATTTACAGGATGAATTACACAGGTAAATCATTTATTTGGCCTATTTGACCGTAGCAGATTTGTATCAACAACAGTACTTATATTCATAAATCATAAATCAAGCAGGCCACTATGGGTGTAGAAAGTTTTTTTTTTTTTGCCAAATAAGTGTAAACATAAACTGCTGTAACTCTGTTAGTCTGACTTACTAATGAGAATAATGACATCTGCCGTCATATACAATCGTTTTTATAAATCAATGTTATTCTTAAATGGATTAAAAGAAATAACAAGCAAAACATATGGAAAACATACAGGCCTATACTGCACCTGTAAACTGTTAGCCCCCGATGAACATTGCTGAAACAAACTGGCCCATGGATGAACCCAATACACATGGGTGCTTTAAATCCAGACTTTTTCAGATATCTCATTATCCTTCGGAGTTCTTCATGCTAGTGGGCTGAGTCTGCACCTCCTCCTCAAAGGAGAAGGTGTACAGAGGAGTTACTGTTGGGTCATGGTCAGGGCCACCTGGCATCACACACACCAAATGTAACAGTGCATTGAGGCAGCTCATAAAGAAGGAGGAACTTCCTCTCAAACAGCCAACAATGAGGTAAATATCAGTGGGAAAGGAAATTCATAATACCCAAGTTTACAATGATAATGATGTTTCACTTCAATATATAATGGACAACAATGTACCAGGCTATTGGTGAATCATAATGTGTGGGAACAGCCCACATGTAGAGATGAACAACTAATCCAAGCTGCTAACAGCAACAGACAGAGTTAATGCATGACTTCCATTGTTGACATCCTGCAGTGGCGTTTTTATTCATTCATGATCCTCACACACACTGACCGTGAGAGCAGAATGTTACAGTTCTGTGCTCGCCGACCATCGATTACTGACAGCTCCTTGACTTTCTTAGCAAAGGACTGGTCATCCTCAGTATCCTTCTGTTAATACACAGAAAGGTGTTAGAATGCAACAAAATACAGTGCAATATAGCAGAACTCTGCACTGCCAAGACTGGGAACTTGGCATTTAAATCATGACAATATCATTATCTCGAGATAACTGTTTTAAAAAATAAGCATTAGTACAACAATGCATGGAAAAAATACGATGATGTGTTCATGAAATAAATTGTTTATCACTAAGAAATGAGAAAAAAAAAATCATTGGCAACCACAGCTGCTCTTGGCTTTTGAGTGAGTCTTTTCTTGTGTCTGAGTGCATTGCTTGGACTCGTGTTTGAAATGGAGACTAGGTATACCAACAAAAAAAAAAAAAAGACTTGACAACTTCACTAGTAAATTCGACTGAACATAAGTAATGTCAAAGAAATCTATGAATGGATGGATAAATATGCCAATGGCACAAAGAATGAATGAACATAAAATAAAAGGCAAAAGATTGCAGAGGGGAAGGCAGGGATGTTATATGTTTAGTGTCAGTGTGTAATGCGTTACTTGTGGCTTCTGGTAAGCTGAGAAGGTCCTCTGGAACTCTTCTAGATCCAGTACTTTAAACACCCTGAGATCATTGATCTCTTTCCATATGGTTCCTTCTATCTTGTTCTGAAACAAACAATAATGCAGATTGTCGACATAAGCTTCACTCAAGGTTCAACTGCATCTCACAGCTGTTTACTCCCAAAGAAGACTGTCAGCTACTGGCTGGCATTTGCTGGTTACTGATCAGTCTGAGGTTATTCTATATTTTTCTTACTGTCAGCAAATCCCATGAAAAGACCAAAACCAACAATGTGTAAGTCTGTCTCTCAAGACTTTCTGACTGCCCTCTACGGCTCTCTGCCCCACGCCCATTGGTTCCTACTGAAGACATAGATCAGTGTTCACAAACACATAGTTTTACTTACAGCAGCTGGTCTACAGCCAGCACATAGCGCTGTACCACACTGCTGTAAAACTAGAGGCCTTAGCCTTTTTTTGATCCGTGAGGAATACTGTAGTAATAATAGTAGCAGCACTGCAGTAGTAAATGTAGTAATGTCATGTAACAGTATAGTTACAGCGGTAGTGACAGTAATAATAGGAGCTGTAGCAGCCTGGCAGTAGTACCTCAGGCAGTTTGCTCCAGTTGAATGACTTCAGTGGCTTAGACGGCCAAGGAATATTCTTCTCCTGGGCAGTTCCTAGTGGAGCTCCTGGAGGAGGAGGTGGGGCAAATGGAGCCATACCAAAAGCTGGTGGGCCTCCTGGAGGAGGAGGTGGCGGAGGAGGAGGAGGAGGAGGAGAAGAAGAAGAAGAAGAAGGGATAGATGGAACAGGACCAGAGGAAACTAAACCACCAGAAGTCACAGGAGGTCCTCCAGGAACACTGGAGGTCTGACAAGAGAACAGAAGCGAAAATAACAAAAATAGATTCATTATGAACAGACAGACGACCACGACATGAATGATCGATGAAAATGAAAAAAATCTTTTTATCACAATATTACACAAACATAGAAAAACGTTGTTTATACTGACACTGTGTGTGAAACTTATCAATGACATTTTAGAGAAACGTATACTGTGTTAGTGAACATACAGAACTGAGTTGCTGCAGCTGAGCAGACAGCTCTGCCACTTGCACTTTAGCTTGCTTGTGGTCGTTGCTCTCTCGCTCAAGTTTGTCTTTCATCTTGTTCAGCATCTCCATCATGTCTTCTTTCTCTTTATTCTTGGCCTCACACTCCCTCTCTTTCTTTTCTAACCGCTGCTGTAGGTTCTGATGCTCTGCAGAGAAGACAAGGTGAGACGGCTGATGAGTGAAGGAGCAGAACCAAAGACAACAAACAAGCATCGTCACATTGCATGCTTGGATCCCGATGTACCCACTTGCAGGTCTAGTTTGTTTTGTTAATTACATAGTGAAATTAGCAAAGCTAATTCCCAGCTGATCAGTTCAGCAAAATGTAAAACTGTAAAAGTCATACTGTTATTGGGTGAATTAATAATGAAAAAAGAAATGTATTATTGTAACTGTTTTTGATTATTCTTTTGCACATGTTAACCTGTGGTGATTATGGGAGTAAAATATATATTCAAACTGACCAGTCCAGCCAAGGTCTCCATTTCCCCCTTTGGTATAACGGGAGCAAAGTTCAAATCCCCTCTGCACGCATGTGTGTGTTTACCTTTTCTCATTTTATCTGCTTGTTCTTTCCATTGTGTGACCTCGTTCTCCTTGACAAGCCTATAGACGCAAACACATACACACACACACGCACACACACACACATCCATACATACACACCATAAGCTTTTTTTTGGAGATTGGGGTTTTCCAATCCAGTGCTGGACCCTGCATCAGTCCACAGGCTTTATCTTAAGGACAATAACACGTCTTGTGCTACAGTACAGTTTCTGAAACATGTCTTTATGCTTCACTTATAAATATGTCACATGTACTTCTTCTATAAAATTTGATCAAAATTACAAAACATTTTTTGTTAGTAAAGTTTTTACTTCCTGTAGTTGTTTGACTTTACTATATCAACTGCAAGAGGTAAATGGTGTTAGATAGGATTAAGTTTATGGTAAGTAATTATTCAAATCAATGTTGATTTGCTACAATATGACACAATATTTCTCTGATTCATTAAGAATGAGTGGGATTACTAATAGAACTATAACGATTACCCTTCAGACTACTGAGCAACCTTGAAAAGTTGCCTGAATGTGAAATGTTACTATAAACTTTATTTTAGAGAGCACTATTCCATCGGTGCTATTTGAATCTCATCTGTCATCGTTACTAAAAACTGTAGAGTCTGCAGCACTAATGCTCATGCCATAAGTTAGGAACCCCGGAAACTTACATGCGTACAATATTTTTAACGTTGAAGTCCTCCAGCGGAGCGACATCGGGGTTTTCACCTTTGTCTGTCTGCAGAACCAGCTGCTGAACTATCCGGTCCAACAACACCCAGTACTGAAGTGTGGAACTGTTCTGCTTATCTGCAGACAGACAGCGAGGAGTCAACAGAGGGAACAGCTGCTACTGTCGTGGATCATTTTATGGCATTTAAAAAAAAAAAAAAGTAAATTGTAGGCAAGCAGACAGACGGGCAGTCTTACACGGCATCATGAGACAGTGCTGCAGTGCAGACAGGAGGTGAGGGAAAGCTTCAGTGTGGTTCAGATTCCTCTTGATCAGCTCAAACATCTGGCTGGCACTTTTAGTGTCTATATGGACCTGAGACAGTGTACCAAAAGACATCATCAGGTTTATAACACATTACACATCTGATTTGCATTTTCATATTTCATTTGACATCAAAAAGAAATGTAATGCAGAAGACGAGCTGGTCCAAGTGTGTTTTATTATAAAGGAACACTGGAATACACCACTCCTTAGTAGTGTATAATTGTCAATCTTTCAATAAAAATATGCAGCATGTTAACATGTTATTTGGATTTCCCAGAATCCATAAAATTCCCCTTAAAGTTGTGGTGTGTACCAGAACTAATGATTGATGCTGTGTTCAGTCAGTTCATCTTTAAGAGCTTGTATTTCAGCTGGTTACTGGATCTAAAGGATGTAAACTATAGAAAACAATCATTTGGACAGCATGAAGGTTTGTCTAAATGACTTACAACATCAAAGCGTTTGGACATCAGAAGCTCATCTTCATTCCTCAACATCTCGAAGAAGTCGAGATGTCTGAAATCAACAACACACGTAACAACTGAACTCGGAAAGCAATTTAAAATCAAGTATGTCAACGTACAAATATGATCCCCTGACCTTTTACTTATTCATTAGTTTCATGACACAGTATTGATGCTAGCACCTTTTGGTGCACCTGATGTACCTGTCCAGGTTGGCGTTCTCATGGGAGTGCAGTTTGTCAATGACGGGCTGAATGCCCAACATCAGAAACTCATAGCGCAAATGGATACGGAACTCCAGACTGGTCTGAAAACACACACACACACACACATATCATATCATATTGTGTAATAATATAACATAATCATCCTATTCATCTTTTTGGTAGACAATATGTAAAGATAGGACAGGTAAAAAATATGAAGAGAGTTCAGGAGAGTAGTTGCCACACACAACACAAACATACGCAAATATGATGTCACTTAAAGAGACGGTACTTATAGCGCAGCCACACTGGTGCCTGATAGCAGTTATTATTTCAGCTTCCCTTACGAACAGCAGAAACATCAGGAAGTGGCATCATTGCCTCGGAATCATAATGTAAAGATGTCTTTCTAGATCTATTTCTCTACCAACAACAACTCATTAGACTTCAAGAAAACCATCACATGGAAGTGGCTGCAGGCAAACCCTCCAACAAGGGACAACTGGACTGCAACTGCAAATTAAATGGTATGGAGAAATTGACCTTTTCCCTAAGACTAAGATGTGATCGATATGTAAAACACTGGAAAAAATGTACTGCATACAGTACATGTGCCTAAGCCATTATACACTGGCAGTATTCTTTTTTTGAGTGTTAACAAATCCAATGAAAAGACCCAAACCATCCTACTAACAATTATTGTGTGTGTTTCTAAAGCTTGATATAGCTTATTCTTCTCTGCCATAGAGCTCCAAAAAACTATTACAAACACATCAATGAGCCACACACAAGTGGGTTGTTTGTGAGGTGTTTTTAAAGATTTACGTCTTCAGTAGGAACCAATGTGCTTGGAGCTGAGAGCCACAGACAAAGTGGGGAAGACAGAGACTGTTGTTTTCGGTCTTTTCATGGGATGTGTTGACAATAAGAAAAATAATGCCAGACTTATCCTTTAAGAGGATACATGTTGAAGAAAAGAGGGTACCAAAAAAGTATTATAGTGTGTCATGCTGCATCACAAACCAATTCCTAAAAGACATTTGACATCATAAACAGATATTCATTCCTTTAAGGGAGACACAGATAAACAGTCCTTCACCTCTCCGGCTCCCTGGCTGAGCACAGCATTGATGAAGGACATGATGGCAGTCTTCAGATTAACTTCATCTCTGTAACGGCCTGTGGATCTATCCAAATCTGTCAGCAGGGTCTGCACACAAAACAGAAAATATTCAAGTTATACCATTATAAAACATTTTTGTATGGATAAATATAGCTTTTGTTTCTCTCAAAGTTAGCAATCACTGTAAACTGTAATGCAAGATGGATGACAAGTTGATATGTCAGTCATCAGCTGGTTTTCATGTTTAAACAAATGCTTTCCCTGCTGGCTGTGGACTCAAATATATTGATGCTAATCACTTTCTGTCACAATCTGATTTAAATATTAATGGTCCCTCGAGGAGGATTCCTACTGATTTTGATGACCCACCTCAAACCATATCCTACATATTTAGCTCCACGGCATTAGTATGTTGTTAATCCTGTCCAACACATGTAATGTTACTGTAGCCTCTTGGAGTTACTATTAGGGCCTATTCTTTTAAAACATACCGAATATGGTGAGCTAGGCGGAGACAAACACTCCAATTCATTTTCTACAAGAAGCAACAAATCGCTTGTGAGAAGCATGATGGGATGGCCAGGAGTGAGAGAAGGCGAAGCAATGAAGAGAGCTATGTTCAAATAAATTAACTGTGACCTGGACGCCTGGTGGCTCCAGTTTAACTCCAATGAGATGCAGCCTCTGCAGCATTCTATATCAATGTGAGCATTTGTATTGTGTCCTGTCTTGTTTGCCTAGTTTGTATAGTGGTTGCTTTATTATTATTAATTATTGACCACCTAAAACACCTAAACGTGATGGCATTTTAATACCATACCATTACTATTATACTATAATACCAAACTTTTTGCTTTGTGTGTTATGCTTTCGGTCATCGTGTCAAGAAATCAGATGAATCTGTTTCATCCACACTTGCATCGTCCTTTGCAGAAAATTGAATGAAGCACACACAAATTAGCAAAACAAAAGCAGACCTGAAAGCGTGTTCTCTCTGAGGCAAATTTCTGGTAGTGCAACATGGCTTCTAGTACTTTCTTATGGCCTCCTGGCACCAAACATACTGCCCCGAGGATCTCTAACACTGCAACCTAAGGAGAGACAAAAGAATGGTTAATTACAAATGAGAAGGAGAAACGATTTCATGATTATTTACAGGGACATGGTAAAAGTTTGATCTTAAAGAAGTCATTTATAAAAAACTGTAATCAGAAAAATCATGAAATCCAAACTTTTAAGTAACTGTCTGACTTGAGACTACATCTTCTCATCACCAGTTTTCCCTCTCTAATATAATCTTCTCCTCAAATCTTTGCAAAAATCCAATTATGGTCAACAAAACTAGAAGGTAGAGGCTTGCTCCTTTAATAGTGGTCACAGTGTCTCTGCAACCTTGCAGTTGTTCTTGTGTTGCCATCTTCGTTTGTAGTGATCTTCACCTGCTCTTGCAATTCCTCAACAATGTCACATAGTTTTGTTGTCTGTCTTTGCTTTATAGGCTTGCCATCTCTTCTCAGACCGTGATGACAGCCATAATTCTGTCTTTTTATTCCATTTATTGCAAAACAAAACTAGACAACAACAGCAGCATACAAAGGAAAAAGAGAGGTATGTAGGCTGCACAATGAATACTTCAAGCTTCCAAAAGGTTAATGAGGCAATGTGTCAACCATCAGGGTCATGCCATGTTCGGCAAACATCCATATGAAGCATTTTCTGTTTTCTCATGCATAATCATAGCTTTGTACGTATTTTGTCTCACTATACATTTGTAAAAATGTATTATTATACAATAAATCCTGTATAGGCTTACAGCCAGTTTTAGGAAATCCTGTGTTTTTATGATCATAGTGGAGCACTTTGAGGTAGTGGGTTTTTTTGTACCATCTCGTAAGTGTAGGTTGAGCTGTTTTTTGTATGTATACAGTGTAAAGCCTGTTTTTCCTTCACATGGATGTTTGCCTGATGAAGACCTCAAATTGTGTTTGTGGTCATTTTACATCTTTTTGTGGTCTTTTTGCGTCTCTTTGTAGTCGCTTTGCATCTCCATGTGGTCTTTTGTGTCTCTTTGTGGTCTTTTTGTGTCTCTTCATGGTTGTTTTGTGTCTCTTTGTGGTCTTTTTACGTCACTTTGTGGTCTTTTGTGTCTCTTTGTGGTCGTTTTGCGTCTCTTTGTGGTGGTTTTGCATCTCTGTGCGGTCACTTTGCGTCTTTTTGTGGTCGCTTTGCATCTCCATGTGGTCTTTTGTGTCTCTTTGTGGTCTTTTTGTGTCTCTTCATGGTTGTTTTGTGTCTCTTTGTGGTCTTTTTATGTCTCTTTGTGGTCATTTTGTGTCTCTTTGTGGTCTTTTTACGTCTCTTTGTGGTCATTTTGTGTCTCTTTGTGGTGGTTTTGCATCTCTGTGCGGCCATTTTGCATCTCTTTGTGGTGGTTTCGAGTCGCTTTGTAATCGTTTGATTGACTTTCTTGCAAGAAATGTTAATAGTCACTTCAAACAGAGGCTCTGGCCCTGGGTCCCCCCTGACCCAGCCTGTTCAGTGATCCATCCATGCAGAATGGTACCTAATTTCAAACCAGCATACAAAAAACAACCATGGAGTACCTGCATTCACCAACTCCCCACCTTCTAACAAATCTACTTCATGATTTTAGAATAAGAGAAAGTTACAAAGTATTCTATGTGCTGATTGAGTTCCACCTATATACCTTGGTTTTGATGTTTTCAGTGGCGAGACTTTGTGCGATGATATTAATGCTCTCACAGTGACCCAGGACATGAGCTCTGCCCTGAGAGTTGTTCATCAGAGCTTTGATGCAGCCAATCAATGAGGTGTGGACCTGAGACTCGGTGGTCTCATGGTCCATTGACTTGAGGAAATGCAGGATACAAGACAGGCCATCCAACTCAATGAATCGTGTCACAAAGCTGAGGGAGATCAATCAGAATGGCAGGTTAAGGGAGTCTTTGGGTCACTACAGTACAGGGGAAATTAAATAACATTTTCAGAATAACATGTGTGTAAGAACTGGAATTGTACCTCATTGACTGTGTCCTCAGTGCTGTCTTTAGACCATCTAAAATCTTGTGTACTCCCTGCTCTTCCTCATTCTCCAGTGCCAGCAGAGTTTTCCTCTGGGAAGAGAGAGGTTAAACAAAATAATTCCTCACAATTTTTCACAATTCCAAATAGGTTATATACACACTCAGAGGCAATAATGGAGAGAGTTTGGACAAACTGTCCCTTTGGCTCCTCACTAAAACTAAATGTTGGTGGTTTATAGTGTAGGATAGGCGCACTCTGTGATATCAGCTGATATTAAGTTACAAAAAATGGCAATGTCATTTAAATTAACATTATTATTCAAAAGCAAATATATATCTACTATAGATATGGCAATGTCCATCATAAAAAAAAGAATCAAACTTTCAAACCCTCATGTGCAAAATGATTCTGTTGAAATAAGTTTGGTGTGCATTGTCATCTGTGTACTTTATAATACTACTACAAGGGGTGACAAAATTTTAGTTGTTTTTTTTAAATTACTCAAAGTGGCTTTAAAAATCATTAATATTTTTACAAAGAAAATTTTTGAATTTCTGAATGAACTGGGAACAGCAGGATGAAAACAGACTTTAGAGAGTTACTCACAGCAGCGATGGACATGAGCTGGTCAATATAATACTCCGGCAAGCTGGTTGCTCCTTTATTCTCCTCTGCCTCCTGAAATCCACATATATACAGACACACAGGTCAGGGTCATGGATATACTTACATATACTAGACAACAAATCCATGTGTCATATTTTGCCTATTAGCCTTTTTTTAATCAAAATAGAGAAATTGAGGAACATGCAGCGGCTCCAAAAAGTATTATACATGATTTGTGGCTAGGTATGGCATTTACATGTGGGGATTTGCAAATTTAAAAATTTTGTAAAATTTACATGGATGGGTGCATGATTCCAGCCATTGTGTCAAACAGCTACTTGTATGTAACATCATATAGATATAGCCATGTATTGTAGTCATAGACTATTGAAAATATGGACATCATGGGGATTTGTGACATCACCCACAGGTTTCTGAAGGGACTTATTTTTTCAATTGGGTTTTTTTTTTATTGTTGTCATCTTTGTCAGTTACTGGAGCCAGAAAATCTAATTTTGGTCAAAAGGCATGAAGCCTTAGCGGAGCTGAAGAGGGACTAGCAAACAGTAAACACAGTTAATATTGGCTGAAACACCTGTAAATCATGCAAAAACGCTCCCATAACAAAAGCCTTAATATTTCATTAATTGATCAATACTTTTAAAACTACCTCTCTTGAATGTAACCGTGATGGTTTGTGCATGTGAATCAGTAAATGACTACATTTATATAGCACTTTTATCCAAAGTGTTTTACAAGGTTTTTGCCGCAGTGTGCTGGACAGCCATCAGGAGCAATTTGGACACATTGACATGTGGACAGGAGGAGGTGGGGATCGGACCACCAACCCTGTAATGAACCACAGCACTAGCAGTTCGTTTAAGGCATATTGAACTCTTGTGTGGTAGCAACTCTTGCCCAAGAAAAGCAGCTGCCCAGGAGCTCACTACACATAAACTGCCAATACAAATAAGTTGGCTGTTGTAGTTATAATTTCTTACCATTTTCTTACTACAGTAGATCTGCCATTTTTTCTCTGCTGGCAAAGCAAACATGGCTGCTCTGTGCTCCTCTGTTAGGTCCAGTTCATCCTGGGATAGAAGAAAAAAAGGATAGAAAGGGAGAATGAGGAAGAAAGCTGTTGAATAATTACAGATGCTTGAAGGCACATAGAAACACCCAGTGTTCAGAAGAGGAACATTGATTCTGGTCTTGTACTCACCACCAGCTCAGTGAACATAGAGTCCAGCTCTTGAAGCGGGGGCATAGGCAGAGTGGGCTCCAGTATAGCCACAGTGTTGATGTTGTCATGGCAGTAGGTGATCTCTGGTTGGTCACTTCCTTTGAAGCAGCAAGAAAATAGAGAGGATAGGCCACGCCCCTGGGGCTGCTTCACCTGGGACGCCATGGTTACAGCATTGACCTCACCAGAAGTATTTACTAAAGAGGAGGACAAAAAGTGTCAATCATATGTACTCCCTGGTACTGATCTTAATGCATTTTGCAGCTATTTTATGGTCAGAGATCTGACAAACTGAGCACATTTTTGAATGAAGTGTTGAGAATCTGCTCAAAAATGTAAAACATTAAACCAGATTGAGAACAATGGTGAAACAGCTAAAGAGATATCTGTGAAAAATACAATGAATACAATAAAATAAAAGAAAGTATTAAATCAATTTATCAAATTAAAAGGAAATAACTGTTTCCTTTATATTTGATACATTTCCAAAGTTTCTAAAGTCACTTTTATAGACATTCTTTGACACAGAATTTATATAATTTCCTGTTTGTACATCTCATTCTTATATACAGTCTGCCAAAACAGAATACTGTGAATATTTGTAAGGTGCCAACATCAGGCCACATTTTCCTCTTTTACAAATGTTAAAATGTACTGGATAGATTGCAGTAAAATTTACTAAGCATCCTCATGCTCCCCAGACTGTGAGCCCTTTTCATTTTGGACACTACATGTGCTTTCCTGTAGCACTACACAATGGACGAAATGTCAGCTTTGCATGCAAGATACTGTTAGTTAGTTAGTTAAGTAGAGAAGCATATCCTGAAGAAAATGTATGTGATTGCTGTGAGAGCTGATGGGATTGGGATGATCTTTGGATGACTTTATAAATACATAAAACTCATTGACCTTCATGTATTGTCTGAGTTACAGATGTAATGGGAGTGAAATGAGCTTTAAAACACTTCTGCATTAAGCTTTTATACATTACTGTATACTGTATAACTCATGAAGGACATAAAAACCTGGATGACCTGCAATTTTCTGATGTTAAACTCTGACAAAACTAAAGTTATTGTGCTTGGCCCCAAACACCGCCGAGACACATTATCTAAAGATATAGTTACTCTAGATGGCATTGCCCTGGCCTCCAGCACCACTGTAAGGAACCTTGGAGTTATCTTTGATCAGGATTTATCCTTTAACTCCCACATGAACAAACTTCAAGGACTGCCTTCTTTTACCTACGTAACATTGCAAAAATCAGGCACATCCTGTCTCAAAATGATGCAGAAAAACTAGTTCATGCATTTGTTACTTCTAGGCTGGACTATTGCAATTTCTTATTATCAGGCTGCCCGAATAAATCCCTTACGACTCTCCAGTTGATCCAGAATGCTGCGCCACGTGTACTGACAAGAACTAGGAAAAGAGATCATATTTCTCCAATATTAACTTCTCTGCACTGGCTTCCTGTAAAATCCGGAATAGAATTTAAAATCCTTCTCCTCACCTACAAAGCTCTTAATGGTCTGGCACCATCATATCTTAAAGAGCTCATAATACCTTATTACCCGACTAGAACACTGCGCTCCCAGAATGCAGGGTTACTTGTGGTTCCTAGAGTCACCAAAAGTAGAATGGGAGCCAGAGCCTTGAGTTATCAAGCTCCTCTCCTGTGGAATCAGGTCCCAGTTTGGGTTCGGGAGGCAGACACCATCTCCACATTTAAGAGTAGGCTTAAGACTTTCCTCTTTGATAAAGCTTATAGTTAGGGCTGGCTTGGGTGAGTCCTGAAACAACCCTTAGTTATGCTGCTATAGGTCTAGGGTGCCGGGAGACTTCCCATGATGCACTGAGCTCCTCTCCTCCTCTCCCTCTCCATCTGTATGCATTTTTATCCTATTACTGCATGTTACTAACTCGACAGCTTCTCTCTCCCGTAGTTTTGTGCTTTCTCGTTTCTCTCCTCTCTCCTTCTGTCGCTTTCAGCAGGTATTTCTACCTCCTGAGCTGCAGAGACTGGATCTGTGGTTGTGGGCCACCTGCTGCCCCCGTGTTCCTGCTCGACAACTGCTGCTGCAGTTGTTGTTATTGGCTCTGTTACTAATACTGTCATTATTATTATTCCTATAGCTGTCATTCCTATTATTATTGATTTATTAATATTAATGTTACCACTACAATTACATTATTACTATTTTAAAAATTCTAGGTGGTTTTTGCATTTTGGAATGTGAATGTTTGAGTTTGTGCTTTATACAGGTGCTGTGTTATAAATACAGTGGGACTGAATGGGCCTCAATAGACATCGACTCACTCCATGACATAGACTCCTAATAACTCATAAAGTTTGTACTGTATTCACTGGCTGAGATATACATGCAATGGTGTAATCAAAGCAGCACCCTTCTACACAGTATTACACACAGTTTGACATATGAGTCCATTTAGTCGCATTAAAACTAGGAGGAGATGTGAATGATTTTTTTTTTAATCATGTTTTTCAGGGATATTGCATTAAAGGATAGATTCACATTTTTTTCAAGTTTGTCATGAAACAATAGCCAGGTGCCCCTATGAACAAGGAAACCATTTTTGCTTGCTGTGATCATTCCTCCTGTTCATACTGGTCATTAAGAGATCCCTTTATTATGTGCATCCAATTTAAATGATGGCGGGGCAAAATCCACACATTCTAAAGTTCTGATAAAATTTGGAATATATTTTTGCATGTAACGAGGTCTGCGGATTTTGCCCCACATCACTTCCACTGGGGGCATGTTAGGAAGGGATCTCTTAATGGGCAGTATGAACAGGAGGAATGATTACAGCAAGTAAAACCTCTTTTAATGTACATGTGGACATGTGAGTATTGTTCTAAGACAGACTTGAAAAAATGTGAGCCGATCCTTTGAACAAAGTCATGAAATGCAGGAAACTACGTAAAATTACAAACATATTGATATATGAACGGTAGCAGAAAGATTTTTTGGGTTAAGTATAAGAACGTTAGTGTGATTACTGCTGCACAGCATTTAGATTTATAATCAGATTAACAATACATTGATGCTGAGCACATTCATGCTCCCCCCATGCTCATGGTGGGATTTGTTGGGTCTCTGTAAATAATATTATAAAGAGTACGGTCTAGACCTGCTCTATAGGAAAAGTGCAATGAGATAACTTCTGTTATGAATTGACGCTATATAAATAAAACTGAATTGAATTGAATTGAATTAACGACCTCTTGGGCTTGTGTCTGGCACCACCATCAGGACAGATTGTACATTTTTTGCCGAACTACTGGTTAGTTAAACTGTAAGTATGTTGTCACTAACTTTACTATTGCAGGGTTAAATGAACTCTGCACACTTGGTGCAGCTGAGGCTTCTGACTTTTAATCATGTTTTTAAAAAAGATGCAGCAATCAGATCTCCAACAACAGAACACAGCGCTTGACCTAATATCCATGCATTATTATCACAGTGTCATCATGCATGTGGATGCATGCATACACAATCACACACACACACACGCCTGTGAAATACTTCCTATCTCTTAAACATCACTACATAAAATGAGCAAAAATATTTAGTGGCTTGTACACCCACAAACATGTCTCCACCATTGTGCAGGCTGCACAACACTTGTCTCCTATCCATTAACACCAAGATGATCAAACACATACACACACACAAACTAACACAACTATACACACACACATTGATTTAGATGTGATTAGTTAGCCACAACTGGAACAATTCTTGTTCACTCAGCTGAGCTGACCAAGAATGTGGAGTTATCTGTTCCATGCTTTTAATTAATTTGTGTCTTGGTTTCAAAAGTTTAACTAAGAACTCGAGATTGTCCCGATTTCAGGTGGACAGAGGCACAAAACAAGGTTGCCCTCCATCAATCTTATTGTTCATCATTGCCCTCCAACCATTGTTAGAAGCCATTAGACTACAGAAAGCTCTAAGGGAGTTGCATTGGGAGGCCAGAAACAAAAACCTTTTAGCTTTTTAGATGATTAACGTATACTGATAGCTGATGCTTGATAACTCACTATCAAACTACTTAATTTAATGAATACATTTTCCGTTGAAAGGTTAAAGGGTAAATTAGCAAAATAAGTCTCAGTGTTTTAAATTTAAATTGGTTGAGAGCAGTATGAAGTATATACAGTGGTGTGCAAAAGTGTTTGCCCCCTTCCTGATTTCTTATTTTTTTGCATGTTTGTCAGACTTAAATGCTTCAGATCATCAAACAAATTTAAATATTAGTCGAAGATAACACAAGTAAACACAAAATGCAGCTTTTAAATGAAAGTTGTTATTATTAAGGGAAAACACTCGCCATGTTAACTTTTTGGCTGTTAATTCTAGCACCACCATCAGGCTGATTGGAATCATATTTCTGGGGAAGCACTTCCATGCCATCGCCAGTTATGATGCCAAGTTTCCTGTCTCTAGCTCGTTCCAGCTCACAGCAAATTTAGGGAAGGCATAAAAAAACCAGATAACGATGAATAGACCACGCCCACATGCACCAATCAACATGAAACTTCATATTTCGGTTAATCTTTTCCTCCAGAGCATGCTTGCCAAATTTGTTGAAATTGTGTGCACCAGGTGTTGAGGTACAGTTTTTTGGCATTTGTGGTGCCCCCTATAGGTCGGGCTCAAAATACTCTGATACTCCTATTCCCAAAGACGGACTGAACATATCCACCAAAATGTACGATGATTCGACAGATCGTTTATAAGTTATGGCCATTTTCCTGCAAAGCGAAGATATTTTGGTTGATGGTGGCCATGTTGTTTGACCGATCTTGCTCATTTATAATAGAAATGATAGTATCCCAAATTTGGTGTTGATAGAGTCAAAATCCAAAAAGTAGATGTCACTTTCCTGTATTTCAAATTATGCAAATTAGCAAAAGATCCATCACGGCGGACTTTAATGGTCCCGGAGGCTTTTTTGTAGAGCACATTGAGCTGGACTTGTGAGAGAAATTTCAAGTTATTTGGACTTACGGTGTGAGGGGCGTGGACTGTTCAAAATTGCATTTTTGGGGCCTTAATTACAGCGCCACCATGTGGTCGACATCACATGCACATCATTTCCAGTTATTTGGGTCCACTTCGCGGTTTGAACCCTTATAATAATAAATTATTATTATGATTATAAACCGGCACAAACTCAGTAAAGTTTCTACCGCTTCGCAGTTTGAACCCCAATGAAACCTGCAAGCACAGACCTGATATACACACTTCTAAAAAAAGTTTACAGGTACGTATAAGCTGTTTAAGCGTATAAAACTAAGATGATGTATAAACAAAAGTCTAAAAGTCTATCCACAACACACCTTTATGTCACCTTATTAACTCCAAAATTACAGGATGCCTAATAATTTATCAACCACTTTACAGCCGCTTTACAGTGACAAAATGTCAACAACAACAAAGGCTGATGAAAAGAGATTTTTCATATAAACAGTGACATTTTGAAATCCCCAAAACAGAACAATACTTAATGCAGTAGCGAATCATAATTCTGTGATACAATGTGTGTCAAACCAGGATTTAAAGTATACCTACATTACATTAAACTATAAAGATTAAAAGGTAGTAGGGAATTAGGACACAGCAAAAGTTTATCTAGCTAAAGATACACAATAGTTAGCTAATGCTAACTCGTCATGTTGACATTATTAAGTTGCCAATTTCATCTCACCAGTGTTAAGGTTTGTTCAGATTTCTACGTCAGATGTTGAAATGGTAGCAAATAAATGAGCCGGTCACGTTACTAGGCACTGTGAAGCCTCTTTTTAAACTCCAGAACTGACACTGCGGCCAGTCTGGTTGATAGAGGGAATGCTGATTAACGACTGGGTTAGGGTTTATAAGTCAGTAAGTAAAAGTTGGCTCGAGTGCCAGCAGTAGAGAACAGGTTCGTGTTACGGCCAGACTGGGCTGACAGGCGATTCAGGAGCAGCGGGACAGTTATGTGAAGCATGCTCACTCGACAGACTGGCAGGTAGAGACACACCCTTAGCAGGAAGAAGCTGCACTGATCATGGACAACTAAGCCTAGTGACAAGTGTCTTGGAGGCTAGACTGATAGTGTAAACGCGCTGCTGGACACAGTTACAGTACCTGTGAGGCCGAGTTCATATCATGTAACAACCACATTTATCAGCACACTCCAAACAACTATGAGATCATCTCTGTGAGACTGATTTGAGATCTAATTTAAAGATGAAGAAACCGGAGAATTAATTTGTGGCTGATTAGGATTTTTTTGTGTTTGATCTTTCCGTCGAACTCAGAGAGGAGTGTTTGAAATGATTTCTGCAAAAGTTCCGTTTATTTGGAAAGTTCTTTTGCTGGACGCCGCATTTTCCGAATCTCTACAAGAGGTGGTGAGAGAAATGGTGGAATTTTCCTTTAACTGAACCTTCTGAGACAGTTCCAGATGCCACCACAAAATATTGGCATTAAATTAAATAAGTTATTATTATTATTATAAAGAGTACGGTCAGGACCTGCTCTACAGGAAAAGTGCAATGAGATAACTTATGAATTGGTGCTATATAAATAAATGTATTATTCATATAGGGTTCTCATTGTAACTTCCAGAAAGGGTTCCACGTAGCACTAAAAAAGTTGTCCAATGGGATAAGCAGAAGAACCTGACAGGGGCTAATTTGCACTTTTCATTTTCATTATCTTGTGCACAGAGTTGATAATTTGGCCCGTGGTCAGAATACATTAGAAGCAAAATGGACAGAGATCTTTTGCAGCATGAATGTGTATCATTTTCATGGCAAACTGCCCTATAGATTTTGGCATCCCAGTGGTAGAAGCAATATTCAGATCCTAGTAACAATACAAGAACATTTAAAAAAAAATCTCCATAACAAGTAAAGGTTGTACATTCAAAATGTTACTTTAACCGGCATTCACTTATTTTTTGACCACTTGGGGGCAAAACTCTTTTATAATATTATTGCTGATACAGTTCAATGTTGTAGCTGGTCGAGTGAGAGCTAATTCTAAACTACTTTATTTAACTTTTTGAGTATGTCATTCTTGAATTTGGGAAGTAGTTTACAAAACAATCTTAACTCACTGTCCACTTACTAGCTTTTTCTGAGGCTTTCAACTGCATCTCTTAGTCTTCATCGGCAGATGGAGTTTGCTAGGTTGCCATGAAGTTGGTTCAGTTGTCGTCACGTGACCTTAAATAGGGACCTCATGATAACAGGTGGTCCGCTGATGAGGGCCGCGAGCTGCGGTTGAAAGCTCAGGAAAAAGCTAGTAAGTGGACCTGCGTTAAGATTATTTTCTCAAACTTCATATACTGTTGTGCAGTTTAACCTATGGCACTATATTATATTTTTGTTGATCAGACAGTATGTTTTATATGTAAAATAACTCGTAACTACAGCTGTCAGATAGATGTGTAAAAAATGCAATATTTTCCTCTGAAACGTATTGAAGTGGAAGAATAAAGTAGCATCAAACGGAAACACTCAAGTTAAGTTCCTTGAAAATGTATTTAAGTACAGTGCATGAGATACACGAGACACCACTGGATATTACCACTTTACAATTTTCCCCTCGGCTGAGAAAAGGTCAGAGTCAGTCAGTAAGGTTGATCCCCTGGGGACCACAACATCCAAAACTAATTTCACTGAAAAATACTGTATTTTTTCCAGACCAAAGTGTTGGACAGACATCACCATACGAAATCCCTACAAACAATAAACACACGAATAAATACAAGTACTGGAACTCTTACAACTGATGCCCATGCCTGTTTTGTTGATGTCTGACAGTGTCCCTGCCTTAGTCACATAAATGTGTTTTACATAACAACATGTCAATGGTTGCTGCAGGACTCTGATAATGATCAGCACTGTGTGTGTGTGTGTGTGTGCATGTCGTGTATACTGTAGATTGATGACAGGGTTATAATTCATCCTGATGCTCAGATGAACCAGTCAGCTCAGAGTTCGCAGGGTTTAATCACTACTTTATCGATCCCTGAGGGGAACGCTTTCTCTAGCCCCTCTTTCACACTGAGGGCAAAAGTCAGTGGAGTGGATTCACTAGCTCACTCAACGACAATTCAGTCAGAAAATGTTTGCTTGTTCTTTCCCAACATGAATGTGTGTTGTTGATGAGGCTGCTAACAACATGTCCTCACCAAGCAGAAAAACAGAACTCTTCCTGTATATGTCACTTCTGTCTCCCGATGATGTTTTCATGGAATTTATGTAATCATATTAAAGAACACTGACATTCTGATTGACTGAAGTGTATCGTTCATACTTGTTGTGTGTAAGACAATATGATATTAGAGGTCTTCCAGCAGACCTGACCCCAGTGAAAACCTGAGGATCAACCCAAACCAGGTCTGTGGTCCTCATTCTTAATGGATAAGGCTGGTGTTATTCCACATTTTTCTCTTGTCAACAAAACCAACAATGTGCTAGTCCGTCTCAATATTTTTTCACTTCCTGTCTGTATGTTAGTACATCCAATAGTACACAGCAAAAAAATGAACTTCATTTTCCAAAATGTAAACAAATAAACACATGTAAACACAGTTGTTCATCTTTTGTACTGATGATTCAACCGGGAGCGTTTCATGCCGATCCAAGCCATAGAAGAGCTCCAACTGACTCTGTGAAACAGCTGCAAATTACTGATTTGAAAGTGTCATCATCATGTAAAGGGTGATGCTTGTTACATTACATGTTGGCACCTCCAGTGAATTTCACTACATGTGTTTTTCGACATGCTGCCACAGAATATCATGAATAAATGTCACTTTTACAAACTATGTGTAGCTGACATGAGTAGACTGGCTGTTCTGCATATATATGTATATGTATACATATATATATACATATATATGTAAAAAACTTTGTCCTTCACCCCCCACGGGTGGTCTCATCCTTCGAGCTCAGGTCCTCTACCAGAGGCCTGGGAGCTTATATATATATATATATATATATATATATATATATATATATATATATATATATATATATATATATAAGTGATGGAATTACGGCTCTTTGAAGGAACTCTTCATTTCGTACCACTTCTGCTGGTCACTGCCTAAGTTACTTTCTTATTTGTTGCAAGAAATAAACATGTAAGATTCTTCATTTACAGTTAAATATTCTGTCATATTGATGGTTAAAAAGTTGGATATGTCAAGAATAACTATCTTAGTTGTATAACAAAAATAGCACTACTAATGAAATAGCATGGTTAATAACTAATTGCACAACTGTATACAGAAACATACAGTATATTTCAATAAAATTTGTATGATATATGAAAAACGCTCTGTTCAAAAGTGTCATTTGTTCGTTATCATGCATTTGTTTTTCGGGGGGTGGGGGGTATATAAGCATATATGCTTGAGGCCCCTTGGTGGCTTACTGAAATGTGGACTTGGACAGTCCTAGGTCTGTGAGTGTGGGGAATCCTGGACATTTGGATTCAGTCTTTGTTTTTTGTTGACTTTTGTATTGTGTGATCTAATGACCACTGCAGATTATAGTAGGCCATTAGAAACTTGGCTGGCAACTCCAGTGATGGGAACCCCCAATCTGAAAGAATCATCTTTCATTATATAAATTCAGTCATTTGTACTGGATCAGATAACTGAACATTAAAAGTGGGACCAACCAGCTTAGCAGTGACCAAACAGTAACCTGCCAAAGTGAATCTGCCAAAGCAAGCCTGTGCACATTTGATTTGAACTCCAGATAGTTTCCCCAGATAGAAAATCTGTCAGGTGCCAACAAAACAGTAACAAGGTCACTCAACTCACTTCACTAACCGCTAACTATTCGCAAGGGAGCATTCTTTTTTTTTTATCATGTTATCATAAATTTTAATTAGTTTTGAAAATAATTTTCCTTTATCAAGTAAAACATAATACAGATTTAAAAATAATGATGGATGAAACCCAGGGCCGTGGCTATCACTGAAGACACAGAGGTCACATCCTGGGTTGTTTCTGGGAACGTTCAAGGTTTTAATGACCCGAGGAGGAAGTTACAGTCTACACTCACACAATCACGCATGATGAGGCTTTACACTCCATATCTTTAAAGTTTAGCAGTGTGGAGAAGGCTTTGTGTAGCGAGATCCAAATGACAGAATGGGAAGAAGACACGACGGCGGGGAACAACAGTTACATTGGGCATTTTAGAGGAAAAGATTAATAAATTCTATTCCATGTATTTTTGTAAATACTACAGTAATCTGGTGAACATCTGGTGTTCATCTGACAAAAACGGCTATAGAGTATAATTGTTACAGAGAACCCTGACCCGCTTTTATGTCTGGTGACAATATATCTACAATATACAATAAAGAACACGAAATACACATTGTTGTAGTTTTTGTGAAATGTGTTATACTAGAATTACTTCATAGGATCAGCAGAATATCAGTGTTGTTGACACAAATGTTAAAAATCTAAGGCTATATTGGTGTTTGGGTTGTGCTGGGGGAATTTGGACTCTATTTCTAAAATCCTGGCTACAGGCCTGATAAAGCCTGTTGACGTGTGATGTCATCATGCTCTACAGAAAGTGCGTGGCTCATCATGGGTTTCTTACCTTTGTAATCCACTTCTGTGTGATGCAGTGGGATGCCATGTTCAGTTCCAGCAGTCAGGTGTCAGATGAACATCTGTGGAAGAGATCATTCACTCTGCTGTCACTGTGGCTCAAACTCCAATGTCAACATTCAAACAGCTGGTTATCACTGAAGACTAAGGAATTTCTTCAGAGACTAGAATTTTACATTTTTTAAAAACTCTAAAGAAAAAGATAGAGACGATACGAAACAAGGGGGGGGGGATGTCAGAACGTGATGCTGAAACGAAGCTTCAACTCCAAAGACACGGATTTAACTTATTAAATTGAAAGTACGGCAACAAAAATAAACAGACACACAAATCTGAAACTTAAATCAGCCTGTGGCACTTTCAGTAGAGCTCTAGTTGAGTCTGCAGTCATAATCCACAAGAAGTTAAAACTGGGTAAATACAAAATCCACAAGAGAAAGAAGCGTCACCAAGAGCTGACTCAGACAGGGACTTTCCTTAAAGTTTGGCAGAAACTTGCAGGTGTCCAAGAAAATACCAATCCTCATTCATGTGCTTCATCTGTCCACACCTTGCCTGTTCCTGTATTTCTGCCTCTGTATTCTTCTTTTTCCTATTTCCATTCTGATGTGTTCATGAGAGTTAGTCAGTGTCTCTGTTGTCTCTGTGTCTGTCTCTGTCTGTCTCTGTCTGTCAGGCAGAATGTACAGAGAAACTGACAGAGCAGCCTGGGTGACTGTACAGTGTGTGGAGAGTTCAGAACACACACTACTGCATTCCTGGTGGAGGCAGTCACACCCAGACCTCAC